>OY740782.1:137522787-138122787 GCA_963514005.1 Raja brachyura | reverse complement strand
AAATAGCTCACTGACGACCTCTTGTGACAATAGTCAGGAAAATCACATCCACTGCAAATGTCTTAGCAATCCAACGCAAAATACATCACTCCCAACAAACTGCCCTCCTAAATGTAACAGTGAAAGAAACTTATCTCCACAAAAGAATTTTTTCTCTAAATAGTGGAACTACTGAAAACACAATGGAAATTTCATAGAGACAAAGTCATACAGCATAGAAACAGGTACAACATGCCCATGCCCCATCTACAATAGTCCCACCTGCCCACATTTGGCCCATATCCCTCCAAACCTTTCATATCCATGTACTTGTCTAAATGTCTTTTAAAATTTTGTAACAGTACCTGTCTCAACTACCTTCTCTGGCAGCTCGTTGCAGATACCTCTGTGAGATAAAGTCGCCCCTCAGGTTCCCCTTCCACCTTAAACCTATATCCGCAGGTTCTTGATTCTGTATTCTGGGTAAAAGTTACCGCTCAGATTCCTATTAAATCTTTTCCCCTTCACCTTAAACCTATGTCCTCTGGTCTTCGATTCACCTACTCTGGGCAAGAGACTGTGTGCATCTACCCTATCTCTTCTCCTCGCGATCTTATAGACTGATCCCAGACTGATTCCTGGGATGTCAGGACTTTCATATCAGGAAAGATTGGATAGACTCGGTTTGTACTCGATGGAATTTAGAAGATTGAGGGGGGATCTTATAGAAACCTACAAAATTCTTAAGGGGTTGGACAAGCTAGATGCTGGAAGATTGTTCCCGATGTTGGGGGAGTCCAGAACAAGGGGTCACAGTCTAAGGATAAGGGGGAATTCCTTTAGGACCGAAATGAGGAAAACATTCTTTACACAGAGAGTGGTGAGTCTCTGGAATTCTCTGCCACAGAAGGTAGTTGAGGCCAGTTCATTGGCTATATTTAAGAGGGCGTTAGATGTGGCACTTGTGGCTAAAGGGATCAGGGGGTATGGAGAGAAGGCAGGTACGGGATACTGAGTTGGATGATCAGCCATGATCACATTGAATGGCGGTGCAGGCTCGAAGGGCCGAATGGCCTACTCCTGCACCTATTTTCTATGTTTCTATGTTTCTATACACCTCTGTAAGATCACCCCTCATCCTCCTTATTTTTCCTTGGATAATCTGATAATGCAGTAATTGGATGTCATGGTCACTATGTGGCTTTCACTCTTCTCCCAAGTGGTTTTGGCCACAAAGTGTTGCAAATCTCCTTCAGTGTCCTGATCAATATTTTTTCTTCAACCACAGTCACTAAATAAATCTGATCATTATCACTTTGCTGAATGCAGGAGCTTACGGTGCAGAAATTTGCAGTTGTCCTCTTTCTGTCTGGAAAATAATCAATTGGTTGCAGAGCACGTTCAATGTGCCAAAGCTGTGTCAGACACTTTATAATTGCGAACATTTTTCATCCCTAGTAAAATAGCAGCACATTAGTACAGGATTTTTTCATTTTTAGTACTGTAAAGCCTCGTTTTAACACATCACTTTATAAATCCCTACGGATTTTGTATGTAATGGACAGCTATCTGCAGAGCCAAAAGAGATGGGGGAGATATTGAACAATTTATTTTCTTTGGTATTCACCAAGGAGAAGGATATTGAACTCTGTAAGGGAAAAAAAGTAGAGTAGCTATGGAAACTATGAGATTCAAAGAGGAGGAAGTACTTACACTTTTGAAAAATATAAAAGTGGATAAGTCTCCAGGCCCTGACAGGATATTCCCTAGGACATTGAGGGAAGTTAGTGTAAAAATAGGAGGGACAGAGGATTGGCGTACTGTTAGCATCTGGATAAACAGGGTCTGATCAGGAACAGTCAACATGGATTTGTGCCTGGATGGTCATGTTTGACAAACCTTCTTGAATTTTTTGAAGAGGTTACTAGGGAAATTGATGAGGGTAAAGCAGTGGATGTTGTCTATATGGATTTCAGTAAGGCCTTTGACAAGGTTCCCCATGGAAGGTTGGTTAAGAAGGTTCAATCTTTGGGTGTTAATGGCGGAGTAGCAAGATGGATTCAACAGTGGCTGAATGGGAGATGCCAGAGAGTAATGGTGGATGGCTGTTTGTCAGGTTGGAAGCCGGTGACCAGTGGGGTGCCTCAGGGATCTGTGTTGGGTCCACTGTCATGTACATCAATGATCTGGATGATGGGGTGGAAAATTGGATAAGTAAGTATGCAGATGATACTAAGATAGGTGGTGTTGTGGATAATGAAGTAGATTTTCAAAGTCTACAGAGAGATTTGGGCCATTTGGAAGAGTGAGCTGAAAGATGGCAGATGGAGTTTAATGCTGATAAGTGTGAGGTGCTACATCTTGGCAGAACAAATCAAAATAGGACGTACATGGTAAATGGTAGCGAATTGGGGAATGCTGTGGAACAGAGGGATCTAGGAATAACTGTGCATAGTTCCCTGAAGGTGGAATCGCATGTAGATAGGGTGGTAAAGAAAGCTTTTGGTGTGCTGGTCTTTATAAATAAGAGCATTGAATATAGGAGTAGGGAAGTAATGTTAAAATTGTACAAGGCATTGGTGAGACCAATTCTGGAGTATGGTGTACAATTTTGGTCGCCTAATTATAGGAAGGATGTCAACAAAATAGAGAGAGTACAGAGGAGATTTACTAGAATGTTGCCTGGGTTCCAGCAACTAAGTTACAGATAAAGGTTGAACAAGTTAAGTCTTTATTCTTTGGAGCGCAGAAGGTTAAGGGGGGACTTGGTTGAGGTCTTTAAAATGATGAAAGGGATAGACAGAATTGACGTGGATAAGCTTTTCCCATTGAGGGTAGGGAAGATTCAAACAAGAGGGCATGACATGAGAATTAAGGGACAGAAGTTTAGGGGTAACATGAGGGGGGACTTCTTTACTCAGAGTGGTGGCGATGTGAAATGAGCTTCCAGCAGAAGTGGTGGAGACAGGACCGATTTTAACATTTAAAAGTAAAGTGGATAGGTATATGGACGGGAAGGGAATGGAGGGGTATGGTCTGAGTGCAGGTAGATGGGACAAGGGGAAAATAATTGTTCGGCACGGACTGGAAGGGCCGAGAGGGCCTGTTTCCGTGCTGTAATTGTTATATGGTTCATATGGTTATATGGACTACCTATCTATCGGTATGTTAAACTCCATGTTAGCATTTCTTTCAAGAAGGCTTGCATACGAAAACAGGGATGTAATGTTGCGGCTCTATAAGACGCTGGTAAGGCCGCATTTGGAATATTATGAGCAATTTTGGGCACCATATCTGAGGAAGAATGTGCTGGCTCTGGAGAGGGTCCAGAGGAGGTTTACAAGAATGATCCCAGGAATGAGTAGGTTAACCTATAATGAGCGTTTTTTCGGCACTGGGCCTGTACTCGCTGGAGTTTAGAAGAATGAGGGGGGGGCCTTATTCTTCTTGCGTATGGCACGCACAGCCTAAAGTTGTATGACAACTTGTCCTATTTGGTCTTATTTGATTGTGCACGACAGGTTGATTCTTTGAAACATGGCAGACCACGTGAAGGTTGCAATTTCCCACCCCAGGGGGGACCTAATTGAAACATACAGAATAGTGAAAGGCTTGGATAGAGTGGAGAAGTTTTTTCCACTAGTGGGTGAGTCTAGGACGAGAGGTCATAGCCTCAGAATGTTGTCATGTACATCAATGATCTGGATGAAGGGGTGGTAAATTGGATTAGTAAGTATGCAGATGATACCAAGATAGGGGGTGTTGTGGATAATGAAGAGGATTTCCAAAGTCTACAGAGTGATTTAGGCCAGTTGGAAAAATGGGCTGAAAGATGGCAGATGGAGTTTAACGCTGATAAATGTGAGGTGCTACACCTTGGCAGGACAAATCAAAATAGGACGTACATGGTAAACGGTAGGGAATTGAAGAATACAGTTGAACAGAGGGATCTGGGAATAACCGTGCATAGTTCCTTGAAGGTAGAATCTCATATAGATAGGGTGGTAAAGAAAGCTTTTGGTATGCTAGCCTTTATAAATCAGAGCATTGAGTATAGAAGCTGGGATGTAATGTTAAAGGCGTTGGTGAGACCAAATCTGGAGTATGGTGTGCAATTTTGGTCGCCCAATTATAGGAAGGACGTCAACAAAATAGAGAGGGTACAGAGGAGATTTACTAGAATGTTGCCTGGGTTTCAACAGCTAAATTACAGAGATAGGTTGAATAAGTTAGGTCTTTATTCTCTGGAGCGCAGAAGGTTAAGGGGGGACTTGATAGAGGTCTTTAAAATGATGAGAGGGATAGACAGAGTTAATGTGGACAAGCTTTTCCCTTTGAGAATAGGGAAGATTCAAACAAGAGGACATGACTTTAGAATTAAGGGACAGAGGTTTAGGGGTAACATGAGGGGGAACTTCTTTACTCAGAGAGTGGTAGCGGTGTGGAATGAGCTTCCAGTGGAAGTGGTGGCGGCAGGTTCGTTGGTATCATTTAAAAATAAATTGGATAGGCATATGGATGAGAAGGGTATGGAGGGTTATGGTATGAGTGCAGGCAGGTGGGACGGCAAGTCCGTGCCGAAAAAAGTTGTTCGGCACGGACTTGAAGGGCCGAGATGGCCTGTTTCCGTGCTGTAATTGTTATATGGTTATATGGTTATAGAATGAAAGAACGTTATTTTAGGAAGGAGATGGAGAGAAATTTCTTTAGTCGGAGGGTGGTGAATTTGTGGAATTCTTTGCCACAGAAGGCTGTAGGGGCCAAGTCAGTGGATATTTGTAAGGCAGAGATAGATAGATTCTTAATTAGTACGGGTATCAGAGGTTATGGGGAAAATGCAGAAGAATGGAGTTAGGAGGGAGATAGATCAGCCATGATTGAATGGCGGAGTAGACGTAATGGGCAAATGGCCTAATTCTACTCATTCTTTATGACCTTATGACCAGTTGTTGCTCGCACCGTCTGATGCGAGCAACATAACAAGCATAAGCTAAAGATGGCTGCAATACAAGCCTGGCAGAGCATCACCAGAGAAGACATCCAGCAACTGGCAATGTCCATGAATCGCAGACTTCAAGCAGTCATTGCATGCAAAGGATATGCAACAAAATACTAAACATGACTACTTTCATTTACATTACATTGCTGTGTCCCAAACATTATGATGCCCTCAAATGGGGTGATTATGTATAAACACTGCTGTAATTTCTTCATGGTGAAACTAAAATGTATAAAAATGGCTGTTATTAAAATCTGACAATGTGCACTTTAGCCACTTGCGATTTTTTTCTATTACAAATATCAAATTGTGGAGTACAGAGGCAAATAAATAAATGATGGGTCTTTGTCCCAAACCTTATGGAGGGCACTGTAAATCAAAAGGTTAATGCCAAAAAAAACCCAGGGAAAGCAAATATACTTCACAAATTAAAGAGTTAAAAAAAAACTTATCTAAAAAGGATTAAGGGAAAATTGTGAACAAGGTATTATACTTGAATGACAAAATAAATACTGGGCACCATAAAACTGTCTGAAGCTGCAAACATACAGTAAAAATAAATGATATGGATGGTATATTTAAAGGCACTACTTTCCTCCACCATAGTATTTTACATCCCAATCTGTCCACGCAAGTTAGTCTGAAGAAGGATCTCGACCCGAAATTTCACCCATTCCTTCTCTCCAGAGACCCTCCCTGCCCTGTTGAGTTGTTCCAGCTTTTTGTGTCTATCAGTGGAATCTATAACTCTTCTGTAATGCTAGTAACCAGTTCCTTTTCCGTCTTTCACTATAAAATAATTCTTGTAAAACAGTGACTTCACTTTAAGGAATGCACATATAACCATATAACAATTGCAGCACAGAAACAGACCTTCTCGGCCCTTCCAGTCCATGCCGACCATTTATTTTCCCCTAGTCCCATCTATGTTTTCCTGAAGCTGTTCAAATTATTCTCATTTCAACAACTATTCGGGTACCTGGCACAAAGAGGTCTTTAGAATGCCTATATCATGTAAACATTAACAACAATGATACACAAGATAGTCGTTGAGAGGAAGAATGGATTGTGTTTGTGTATAAGCAAGGAATGCAGATGCTGGTTTACTAAAAAAAAGGACAAAGTGCTGGGTCGGCAACCTATCCATTTTTTGGATAGTGCTCATCTCGCTTTGATGTTATTATACAAAATTAGTGTTTATGGATCTTTCCAATAGCTTGATTAATGATTAAAAGAACTAAAAGGACTAGCAAGCGTCCAATAATGATCAGGTAGTCCTAAGTCTTGAAGCTATCAACTGTGGGGTCTGTGCGATTCCAATATCCTCCAAATGGATTGCATGAAAACGTAAACAGTGAGAAATTGCTAACATTTTTTAAATGTAAAGAACTAACCACACACTGTGTTGAAGAAGGAACTGCAGATGCTGGAAAATCGAGGGTACACAAAATGCTGGAGAAACTCAGTGGGTGCAGCAGCATCTATGGAGCGAAGGAGATAGGCAACGTTTCAGCTCGAAACATTGCCCATCTCCTTCGCTCCATAGATGCTGCTGCACCCGCTGAGTTTCTCCAGCATTTTGTGTAACCACACACTGTATCGAGTAAACCATTTAAGAAATATCCAGAGCCAGTTTCATCATCATCTCTATACCTTCCATTTCTTAATTAAAAATATTTAACATAGCTCAGAGAAACTAGCTGAAAGTGGTAATTGAGGTGGTAGGATTAAATAGTATTTACATTGAGCTTTTCATGGATTTAATTTGTCCCAAAGCTCTTGATAAATAAGCAAGAGCTTTTGAAGTGTGGCCACTGGCTTAAGACAAGAAATGCGACGGATAATCATGCATTGTTCGCTCCCAAAACATCAATGTGATAAGAATCATAATTTATTTCCATGACGCTCACTGAGGAAACAAGAGGATCGAGGCTGCTCATCTGAAGGAAAGCACCTGACAATGTATTATTCCGTGTTGGAAAGAACTGCAGATATTGGTTTACAATGAAGATGGACACAAAATGCAGCATCTCTGGAGAGAAGGAATGGATGACGTTTCGGGTTGCTGTGGTAGAGTTGCTGCCTTACAGCGAATGCAGCGCCGCAGACCCAGGTTCCATGCCGACTACAGGAGCTGTCTGTATGGAGTTTGTGCATTCTCCCCGTGACCACGTGGGTTTCCTCCCACACTCCAAAGACATACAGGTTTGTAGGTTAATATGCTTGGTGAATGTAAAAATTGTCCTGAGTGTGTGTAGGATAGTGTTAATGTGCAGGGATCGCTGGTCGGCGTGGACCCGGTGGGCCGACGTGCTTGTTTCCGCTCTGTATCTCTAAACTAAACAACTAAACTTAGCTCTACACTAGTGTTAAACGATTTTGTTTCTGAGCTCAAATTTTTGAAGTAAATTCTAAATGCACATTGTTATGAATTGGTGGGGCAAGTACTGACTGAGCCACAGCCGAAAATGGAAACACAATGGCAACTAAATGTAGGTGTTTGACAGTCTGTACTTGAGAGACTCTCAAACAATAACATTTCCTCTCACACTCAGAAGACGTACAGGTTTAAAGGCTGTTGTCTTCGGTAGAAATTGTTAAAACGTCCCTAGCGTGTGTAGGATAATGTTAGTGTGCAGGGATCGCTGGTTGGTGTGGACTCAGTAGACCGGCGGGCCTGTTTCCGTGCTGCATCTCTAAACTAAACTAAATTATCAATTGTTGCTGTGCCTTATGAGTTTCTCCAGCACTTTTGTCTACCTTAAATTATCCACCTCCCTGACTGTTAATTCATGTTCAACTTCAGTCTTCACAGGTATAAAGTCCAGAAGTGCATTAAGAGAGTGCTGCATCAAGAAAGGTTCAATTATTCAGAAGTAACATTAAACCAAAGCAGACTAATCCATCAAATGTACGGTAGAGATAAAATTGCACTATTCAACAAAGAGCAGAAGGTATCCAATGTACATCTCTTAACCTATTTAATTAAAATAATTGGGTCATTCATGTATCTCTCTTTCAGGGATTGTACAGATGCAAATTGACTTTTGCTAATCCCATAATTAGTTTTGAAGTGCTTTCGGACATCCTAAGGTCAAGAAAGCTATTAGATATTTTATTTTGCATATGTCTAAAGATCTGTCTTCGGCTCAGAAGCTTGATGCAATCACAAAAAAAGCTCATCAACACCTCTACGTTCTTTGAAGATTGAAATTCAGTTGATGAATACTCTATTGAACTTCGAAGGGTGTATAGCAGAGAGCATATTAGCTTGGTTTAGTTTATTATTGTCATGTACAGCCAGGTACAGCAAAAAGCTTTTTTGTTGCGAGTTATCCAGTCAGTGAAAAGATTATACGTGATTACAATCATCCAAAGTGTACAGAAACAGGATAAAGCGTATAATATTTAGTGCAAGATAAAGTCCAGTAAAGTCTGATTAAAGATAGTCTGGTCTCCAATGGGGTAGATGGGAGGGCAGGACTGCTCTCCAGTTGGTGTGAGGATAGTTTAGTAGCCTGAAACCACTGAGAAAAAACTGTCCCTGATTCTGGAGGTAAGACACTCCGGGCCGCTGAGAGTGTTCACCCGACGCCAGAACTCCATCATCCGGCGAGTGGGCCTGAAGCATCGGGCTGCCGTAGCAGCAGCTGCAGAGGCTTCAATAGGCCCGACTATGGGTGAACTGGGGATGGGACTGGACTTTGCTGCCTTCCCCCACAGTGGGGACCATTGGGGGGGTTGTTTTTTATGTTTTTTGTTAAATACTCTAGTGTTGTGTATTATCTTTATTCATGTGCTGCATTGGCAATTCAAATTTCACTACACCAATTGGTGTATGTGATAATAAATGTCCTTTGTCCTACTTTTGAGGTAATGGTCTGAAGTTGTAAATTTACCCTTTGCTCTGTAATATTTGTAAAAGGCCTTGCAGAGAGATTGAAAATCCATCTCCGCAGGAAAAGGGGAGGCTGTAAGTTAAGAATGAAGCTGTATCCTGGCACAAAACACTTATCAATTAAGTTGACAGATTTACGACCCATGTATGCTTGGAGTTGGGAGGTGTGCGTGGGTTTTGAATGTAACTTAGAAGCTGTGTAATTCCACGAAATCATATAATTAATGTTTTTAATACATAGGTAATAGTATTTTAAAATTGTGTAAAATTGTAGTGAAACCATTTATGAAATGTATTGTGTCTAAGTAGGATTGTAAACATTAGAGGGTTACACAAAAAGCTGGAGAAACTCAGCGGGTGCAGCAGCATCTAAGGAGCGAAGGAGAAAGGCGACGTTTCGGGTCGAGACCCTTCTTCAGACTGGTCAGGGATCAGGGAAACAAGAGATATAGACAGTGATGTGGAGAGATAAAGAACAATGAATGAAAGATATGCAAAAAAGTATTGATGATAAAGGAAACAGGCCATTGTAAGCTGTTTGTAGTGTGAAAATGAGAAGCCAGTGCGACTTGGGTGGGGGGGGGGGGAGATGGAGAAGGAATGTCAGGGCCCGAGGGCTGAGGGAGAGGGAGGAGGCGGTCTGGTTGACAGAATTGAGAAAATTCAATGTTTAAGCCCAGAGGATGCAGACTCCCCAAGCGGAATATGAGGTGCTGTTCCTCCAACTTGCGGTGTTGCTCACTCTGGCCATGGAGGAGGCCCAGGACCGAGAGGTTGGATACGGAATGGGAGGGGGAGTTGAAGTGCTGAGCCACCGGGAGGTCGGGTTGGTTATTGCGGACCGAGCGGAGGTGTTCGGCGAAACGATCGCCCAGCCTCCGCTTGGTCTCACCGATGTAGATCAGCTGGCATCTGGAGCAACGGATGCAGTAGATGAGGTTGGAGGAGGTGCAGGTGAACTTCTGTCGGACTTGGAATGACTGCTTGGGTCCCTGAAAGGAGTGGATGGGGGAGGTGAAAGGACAAGTGTAGCATCTCTTGTGGTTGCAAAACATTGTAAACATTAGATCTTGTTTAGATTTATAGAAATATCTTTCTTCTTGGTACGGAAAGTGTGTTTTGTTTGTTTTGTTTTGTTTGTATGACTTGTGTGCTCATTGTATTATATATGGCCTGTAAAGCTGAAGCAAGTAAGAATTTTGTTACCGGTATGGGTGATAATCACAGTCTGGTGAGCAGTACAAGTAACTGGAACAGCATCTCTGGAGAGAAGGAATGGGTGACGTTTTGGGTAGAGACCCTTCTTCAGACTGGTTAGCGATAAGGGAAACGAGAGATATAGACAGTGATGTAGAGAGATAAAGAACAATGAATGAAAGATATGCAAAAAAATAACTATGATAAAGGAAACAGGCTATTGTTAGCTGTTTGTAGGGTTAAAATGAGAAGCTAGTACGATTTGGGAGGGGGAGAGAGAGAGGGGGAGGGAGAGGGGGAGTGGGAGGGAGAGAGATGGAGAGAGGGGGAGAGAGAGAGTGAGAGAAAATGAGAATGCCGGGGCTACCTGAATTGAGAGAAATCAATATTCATCCTACTGGGTTGTAAGCTGCCCAAGCAAAATATGAGATGCTGTCCCTCCAATTTGCATTTAGTCTCACTGACATTGGAGGAGACATAGGACAGAAAGGACCGTGTAGGAATGTGAAGGAGAATTAACGTGTCCAGCAACCAGGAGATCAGGTAGGGGGTTACACAAAAAGCTGGAGAAACTCAGCGGGTGCAGCAACATCTAAGGGGCGAAGGAGATAGGCGACGTTTCGGGTCGAGACCCTTCTTCAGGTAGGTTCAGGCGGATTGAGCGAAGGTGTTCTGCGAAATGATCACCCAGTCTGTGTTTGGTCTCGCCGATATAAAAGAGACGACATCGTGAACAATGGATACAGTAGATGAGGTTGGAGGAGGTGCAAGTGAACCTCTGCCTAACCTGAAAGGACAGTCGGGGTCCCTTGACAGAGTCAAGGGAGGAGGAATAGCGACAGGTGCATCTTCTGCTATTGCAGGGGAAGGTACCTGGGGAGGGAACGGATGAGTTAACCAGAGAGTTGCGATGGGAACGGTCTCTGCGGATGGCAGAAAAGGGTGGAGATGGGGAAATGTGGCTAGTGGTGGAATCCCGTTGGAAGTGGTGGAAAATTCGGAGGATTATGTATTGTATGCGATGGCCGATGGGGTGGAAGGTAAGGACTAGGAGAACTCTCTCTCTGTTGCGACTGGGGGAGGAGGAGCAAGGGTGGAGCTGCGGTGTATTGAGGCGACACGAGTGAGGGCATTGTCTATGATGGGAGAGGGGAACCCCCGTTCCCTAAAGAATTAGGACATCTCGAATGTCCTAGTGTGGAACACCTCATCTTGGGCGCAGATGCGGCGTAGACAGAGGAATTGGGAGTTGGGGATAGTCTTTGCAGGAAGCAGGAACAAGTGACTGGAACACAGCGTGTTGCATGTTAAAATACAGATGCTGCAAGGACACCTGGTGTGCTAATCTATTCCATCATGGTGTTTTGTTGACTCAAAGCTCTACTACAAATATTGCATGAATAAATGCATGCACCTTTTTTTGCCCTTGTAATGAAATTGGCACAAAACAGATTCCGTTTTTTTTTTGCACAATTCGCAATGCCTTAGTACCTATAAAAAAAGTCCAAATGGAGAGTATTCTAGACCAAATCAAGAGGATTGTAGTTAAACATAAGTCATAGGAGCAGCATTAGGCCATTCGAGTCTATATTGCCATACAATCCTGGCTGATCCATCTTTCCCTTTCAACACATTCTCCTGCCTTCTCCCCATAACCTTTGACACCCTTACCAATCAAGAATTTCAAAGAATCGTCAATCTCTGCTTTGAAAATACCCAATTACTTGGCCTCCACAGCTGTCTCTGGCAATGAATTCTACAGATTCACCACCCTCTGGCTAAAGAAATTCCTCCTCATCTCAGAGGTCAAAGGTCGTTTATTGTCACGTGTACCAATTAAGGTACAGTGATATTTGTATTACCATACAGCTTGATGCCCAACGCCCTCAACAGTGTGGGAGGAACTAAGTCTAAGTAAGTCATACTAAAAAAAGCAGCACGACACACAACTACATAAAAGTTAACATACACATCCTCACTGCGATGAAAGTCAATAAAGTCAAATCTTCTTTCTCATGTTCCTCTCGTGGTCGGGGCAGTCAAACCATCCGTCGGGGCGATCTAAGCCCGTGCAGCCGGCGATCGAAGCTTCCGCGTCGGGGCGGTCGAAGCTCGCGAAGTCGGTCTCTAACCAGAGACCGCGAGCTCCACAATGTTAAAGACCGCAGGCTCAGGCGGTTGGAGCTCAAAGGTCGATCCTTGGCAAACGATGTTAAGATCCTGCAGGTTCCCGCGGTTGGAGCTCCCGAAGTCAGCCAGTCAAAGGCCTCCAGCGCGTTGTTAGGCCGCAGTGCACACGGAGATACGATACGGAAATAAATCACATCTCCGTCGAGGTAAGAGATTTAAAAATCTCTTACCTCCATCTCTTACCAAAATCTTGGCTGCTTTTCCAAGGCAGTGTGAAGAGTAGATGGATGCAGAGGTGGGAAGTCTTACCTGTGTGACCTGTCTTACCTGGGCTATATCTACAACTTTCTGGTGCATCTGTAGAAGTTTGTGGAGAGATGCCTAATTTCCTCAGTCTCCTCAGGAAGTAGAAGCATCGGTGTGCCTTCTTGTTTATCGTAACAATACGTTTGGTCCATGACAGATCATTGGTAATATTAATGCCAAGATTGCTAATTGGAGTATGAAGTTCACCATACTTCCTGAAGTCAATAACTAGTTCCTTCGTCTTGCTGACATTGATGAGGTTATTGTCCTGACATCATGTCCCAACCCGAAATGTCACATGTTCCTTCTATCCAGAGATGCTGCCTGTCCCGCTGAGTTACTCCAGCTTTTTGTGCCTATCCTTGGTTTAAACCAGCATTTGCAGTTCCTTCCTATACAACATGTCACTAAGTTCTTATTTCATTCCTGTACTCTATGTCTCGCCATTGCATTACCTGCATAATTGTAGATGGAATTAGAGCTGAGGTTGGCTGTGCAGTCGTGACTGTATAGGCAGTGCAGTAGGGGACTGAGAATGTACGAGGTGTTGTTACCTGTCCTCACTGACTGAGGACTGTAGGTTAGAAAGTCGAGGGTCCAGTGGCGGACAGAAGAGCCAATTACCAGGTCTAGGAATTTGGAGATGAGTTTAGATGGGATTGTGGTGTTAAAGGAGAGCTATGGTTGATAAATAAGAGTACAGCGTATGAATCCTTGGTGTCTAGGTGTTCCCGAGATGACTTTAGGGCCAGGGAGATGGTGTCTGCTATGGATCTGTTGTGAAGTTAAGCAATCTACAATGGATCAAGTCTGGCTGGGAGGTTGATGTTAATGGGCTCCGCCACCATCTCTCGAAGCACTTCATGATGGTGGCTGCCAGAGCTACTGGACGATAATCATTAAGGCATAGACACAAAATGCTGGAGTAACTCAGCGGGACAGGCAGCATCTCTGGAGAGAAGGAATTAGTGACTTTTAATGCCGAGACCTTTCTTCAGAATCATTAAGGCATGCTACCTTTATAATGTTTGGCTGATAGTGGTATTTTTGAACGGGGTGGTGACCTCAGAATTTAGTGTTAAAGGCAGCTGATCTTACATCTGCCAAAGTAACAGTTGGTACCCGAGACTGTCAGTGCAGGTGGCATTCTATCACCGATATTCAGTTCAAAGTGGGCATAGAATGGATTGTGTTCATTGGGGAGAGACCTATTGTTGCTACCGATACAGCCAGCCTTCACTTGGTAGCCCGTTGTAGCGCATAAGCCCTGCCACAATCTATGGGTATCCATGCCATTGCCTCAAGACTCCAGCTTAGTCTGGAATTCCCTCTCCGTATTCTTAATGGCTCTGTGAAGGTCATAGATAGGTTTCTTGAAGAGCTCTGGATCTTTTGACGTGAATGTCTAACTGGTAGTGTATAATGAACCATTTTACATAAATGAATGGAATGCGAGGAATCTTTTTCAGCATACATTTTACCTAGAGTACGAAGGTTTTTACCAATGTTCTGGACACTGCCTACCCTCAATCCTTTTTAAGGGAATTTACAGTGCATTAATTGGCTGTCATGTTCCTGGTTTACAAAGCAATGTCACTATCGAAGTCAGTGAAGTACCCAGACTTTTGACACATCCTTAAGAATATTACATAAATGCAAAGTCTATGTGAATATTGGTCAGATGAGGAAGCAACATTTCCTCTTGGATTAAGAATAAATGACAATTCAGACTTGGATCAATCTGTTTTGGCAGTTTAAGCTTCCAATGGTAGCTGTTCCCAGCACCGAAAGCCCTCCTTGCGATGCTGTAGCAGTGATCTCGTGTATTCACCATGTTCAAAGAGATCTTTCAGTTATTCATGAAGATAATGTATTTTCTTGGAAAATGGGTTAGCTCAAAGTCATGGGAATGCAAGGTCTGCGAAAACAAAAATATTTGGTTTCCATACCCAACCTGGCCAGTATCAAACCTGACAAATTCTTGATTGGTGTGGGTGTCAAGGGATCTGGGTAGAAGGCAGGAGAATGGAATTGAGGGGGAAAGATGGATCACCCATGATTGAATGGCGGAACATACTTTATGGGCCGAATGGCCTAATTCTGCTCCTATATAACTTATTTAGCACAAAATGCTGGAGTAACTCAATGGGACAGGCAGCATCTCTGGATAGAAGGAATGGGTGACATTTTGTCTGAAGAAGGGTCTCGACCCGAAACGTCACCCAGTCCTTCTATCTAGAGATGCTGCTTGTCCCGCTGAGTTACTCCAGAATTTTGTGTCTATTTTCAGTTTAAACCAGCATCTACATTTCCTTCCCGCAACTTATTTGGCAAATGGGGAAGTCAAAGCTATAAAACCCAATTGGCATGGACGAGTCAGGCGGAAAGATCAGCTTCCGTGCTACAACAGTCTGAAATGGGGTCCTGAAACAACAGCTATCCACGTCCTCCAGAGATGTTGCCTGACCCAGTTACTACAGTACATTTTTGCAAACCACCATCTACAGTTCATTGCACCAGTATGACTCGACATTTGAAATGTAACATTATCAAGTATAAACAGAAAACATTTTCCTCCACAGATGCTGCGTGACTCACTGAGTTCCTCCAACACCTTGTGTTTTGTTCAGCATTGATCAGTTCGGATGTCAGGGGTCATGGGGAGAAGGCAGGAAAATGGGGTTGAGAGGGAAATATAGATCAGCCATGATTGCACTTGATGGGCCGAATGGCTTAATTCTGCTCTTTAAGTTCTAAGATAACTTATTTAGATACCGGTATCAGCAGTCTCTTGCACCTCCATGTCAAGGGCAAAGCAGATGGAGTCAGAAAACATAGGATGGTACAGCCAACCGACTTCATAAGTGATAGGAGCAGAATTAGGCCATTCTGCCCATCGAGTCTACTACACCATTCAATCACGGCTGATCTATCTTTCCTTCTCAACCCCATTCTCCTGCCTTTTCCCCATACCCCCCTGGCACCCGTACTTCTCCCCTCTACCACTGCATTGCCACCTCTCTCTTCGCCCCATACCTAACCCTGGCCTCAGCTCTCACCTACCTATTCGTTGCTGAAGCCCGAGGGCCTGCAGCACAGCGGTCTCCAACGCCACCCACGAGCGCGCCAACCGCCGCAGCATCGCCATTGCAAGGCGTCTGGGCACCGCGCATGCGCCGTCGCAGAGGAGCGGAGCCAGACGCTGCCCCCCCGACACGAAACTACAAATCCCAGCGTCCCCCGCGCGCGTTTACTGCATGGGACGAGCGTAGTCCTGGCCGGATGTTGTAGTTTCAGTCGCATCTGGGGGGTGGAGGTGGAGGTTAACAGGATGTGACGCAGACCCAGAGCTGAGCGACCGTTCCCATCGCTCCAGAAGCGTGAGCGGCGGAAAGATGGCGGACCGCGGGTACAGCTTCTCGCTCACCACCTTCAGGTAAGCGGTGCTTCAGCCCTCAGCCGCACGGAGACCGGGTGAGACCGTGGTGTTTGGGCAGCACTCATTGCTAATGGTCACATCTCCAGTCTGGAAGGACTGCGG
Organism: Raja brachyura; assembly: GCA_963514005.1. The sequence continues at coordinate 138,106,737 of OY740782.1, read as the reverse complement.
CTTCTTCAACTGTTGCAAAGTGCAGCGTCACTGGTGCTCCGACTAGCGCCCTGGGCCTTACCGGGCTGCCGTCTCACCACAGTCAGTTCCTCTGTAATGGTGCACAGGCTTAGTTTCGCTTTCGCTATGGAGACGGCACTGGTGCGGTTCAAACAGTGTTCAAAGAAAAATCAAGTCCCCAATTTGTGTGCGTTTCATCATACATTGGCGAAACATTTTGAAATTGTCGAGACTCACTTTCTCTATTCCCGATGGGTCTCGGCCCGAAACGTCGCCCATTCCTTCTCTCCAGAGATGCTGCCAGTCCCGCTGAGTTCCTCCAGCATTTTGTATCCACCTTCTCTATTCCCATGTTTTTTTTTTTGCATAGGGTCTGTGACAGCTTAATGTACCGTGAAATGTAGCATGTGCTGCTAAAGTTCTGGACCATTGATCCAAGAGGCGTACGTGTATAATTATGGGCCTTGCATTCAACTAATGTAACATTCAAAAGTAAAAATAAGTTCGTGTCGATAACAGCAATCTAAAAGTAGAGAGGAAGGAACATTTCTGATTCACTAATGTCATTTACTGAAGGAAAATGTACATGTCTTTGGTAATTCCAGGTCTACTAATGTATTGGTATTAGTTTATTATTGTTATGTGTATGGGGGGGTTGCACGTAAGGTCAAAGGGTGTTACGCATGGGGTAGCTCAAGCCTTCTGGAGTACAAGGCAGCACCAAGGTATAAGTGGCCGAAGGAGCGGATCCCTCCGGACAGGCCCCACTCTTCCCACTGGGGTCAGCGCTGTCCGGCCACGGCCATGTCTCAACCCTGTCTCCCCCTGTGCAGCCACACCATCACAGGCTGTGGGTCGGCAGCTCTGGGCAGCGGACAAACGGGGCATAAACCTGGCAATGTCCCCGTCAGCTGCAGCAGCGTTGGGGACAGTTTGGTCTCTCCGCCCGCTCAGAGTCACTGACTGCGCTGCACGGGCACCAGACCCTGACTCCCACACCGGGGTGATTCGACCCCGACCCACGCACGACACGGGGTGATTCGACCCCCAGACCCCGACCCCCGACCCCGACCCCCACAAGACACATGGGGTGATTCAACCCCCCCCGCACCCACAACGGGTGATTCACTCCCCCAACCCCCACTCAGGGGGACAGACGGCCCGTGGTCCGCAAGTGTGGAACCGGTCAGTGTGGAGTCCGGATGCTGGGGCAAAAGCACTGGCAGCCATAGTAAGCTGGCCCGCTACACTGAAGTAAGTGCTTACCTGACATTTACAGCTTGTACTGCAAAAGGCATTGCGTGGCAACATTACGGGTCGCGGGTCGTGACCTCGACTGCCGTGCAACCTCCCTATTGAAATAGTGGTAAAATGTTGGTTTGTGTACTATCCAGACCAATATCACTAATAGATTCATACTATACGTGAGTGCTAGAGGTGGTGCAAAGGGGGAAAAATACGCAGTATGGAGAAAATTCACAATAAATAAAAAGTCACAATGGTATACCTGCCCAACAGGAAAAGGGAGAAGAATGAATTACAGCAGATTGTGGTCCTTGAGTTTTAACTTTTTTTGAGGCAGGGTGGGTGGGAGGCTGGCTTGTATGATGTATTGGGATCAGTCGCATTTCTGCAATTTCTTGCAGTCTTGGGCAGAGCAATTGCCTCGCCAAGCTGTGGCATTTGCTAAAAATAATTTGAGATAAGCTGAGGAATTAGAGGTGTTGATGTGCTTTGTTGGCCATAACTCAGAAGTGGTTGGATCAGGTTAAATTGGTGATGTTTACACTAAGGAACTCGAGGCTGACCACTTCAGCACCACTGATGTGTACTCAACCCCGTTTCCAAAAGTTGATGACCAGTTCCTTTTTTGCTGATACTAAGGGAGCAATAACAAAGGAGCTGGGTTTTTGTTGGCATTTTGATCCCCAGAAAATCTTGTGCACAATGAAATTATTTTTGCATATTACACATGCAGATGCTGCCATTTTGCTCTCATTATTTCAAAGTCCAAAGTCTGGTCTGATCGAGCAGTTCCCGCGTCCAGCCATTTTTGTGTCCTATGGGCACCTCTTGTAGCCTACCGTGAAGTCACTGGAGGCATTACCCCAATTCATCCTCCTACCTTGTTCCTCACAGCCAACGTCTCCAGCTCCCTCCCGGTTACGCCAACTGACAAGCCTTCAGGCAGGTCCCGCTGTCCGACGAACCTTTGGGTGGGTTACCAGTCCCAACAAACCCCCCCCCCCCCCCGACTGACCGAGAATTTCTACGGTTGTTCAAGATATTTCTCCTTTTCCAAAGCGATTCTCCTGATCAAATGGAGAAGTTCAAGTTTTGATTCCCGATCCGATCTTGAGCTATTTCTTTATTTGTGTGGATTGGGGACTCTTGATCCTCACCATGTCAGCAAATAATGGTGTAACTTGGTTTCCTGCGATGGTTGTCAGCTGTTGCACTGCTATCGATGAAAGAGAAGGAAACTACACCTTCTAGGCCCAGACATTATAACTCTATTTACACATGCATGTGATGAATATTTACTGGTGCTATATTGTCAATGGTGTGGAATGTGTGCACTGAATAATGCAAAATGACAGAAAGTTTGTGTTTTGGAGTAATGTATCAATGTTGGAGTGGAACTGATACTAGATTTGAAATAATTTCCCGTGCAACTTAATTTTCTATATGCAGTAAGTTTTCTATGCAGTTAAACCTCAGCAGTCCACTGTCCAGCTATTCCGAAATCCTGATGGCTCAGCATCTGATCCACCAGGCAATGTTTCCATGCTCACTTATGCCCCGGATCCTACATTTGCTCTCCACTCACCAGGTTCTCTGGAATATTTATCATACTGTGTAATACTGAAGAAAAATGAATTTAATTGTTGGGGTGTTAATAGAGATGACATCTAAAGGTCCAGAATATTGACCAGTCTGTCACCACGCAAGTCCAAAGTGTGCTGGATTACAGTTTTTATCGGACTTGAAAAGGGAAATTTGCAAGGAAACTTGGGAAATAAATCAATTTTGGATTCCCCTATACTAATTTATACTTTCTCGTAGTCCTTCAGGCAAACTTGTCCAGATTGAGTATGCTTTGGCAGCTGTAGCAGCAGGAGCTCCAGCAGTTGGAATTAAAGGTATGGTCAGTAATATCACCTTTGCATTTTTAACAATTTAAGGTTTACAACAACTGTAAATGGATTTTGTTTTCTTATTTTTGATTCTTAACTGGGAAACAGAGCACTAATCTGATAGAACATACAAATTGATCTGATAGAACATACATACAGCACCAGAACAGGTTATTTTGTCCACATTGTTAGTGTTGAACATGATGCCAAGCTAAACTAGTCTCATAAAGTTGCACATAAACTATTTATCCTCCATTCTCCACGTGGGGACTATTAGTGAGAAGCATTAAAGCCATTCCCCCATAGATAGGCACAACCGTGTACCTATCTAAGTGCCTCTTAAACACCACTATTGTATCTGCCTCCACCACCACCCCAGGCAGCGTGTTCCAGGCACGTACCCACCCGCTGTGCAAGAAAAAAAATGTGCCCTGCACTTCTTTAAACTTTGAAGCGTTTATTTTAAACCTATGCCCTCTAGTCTTTACCATTTCCTCCTTTTGACAATAATTCTGAGGTTTTACCCTATCTTTCCTAATTTTATATAATTCTCTCAGATCTCCCCTCAGCCTCCGACACTCGAGAGAAAACAATCCAAGATTGTCAAACATCTCCTTATAGCTCATGCCCCCTAATTCAGGCATTATATTTTCTTTATAGCAGATACCCGCTAATTGAGGCACACCCTCGTCACTTCACTGCTGAAGCATTTCAGATGCTGATTCTCTGGTTGCACTGTCCTGTGTTGCAGTTGTACTTTCAAATCCAATGCCGTGAGAATTTTGCATCAACTGATTTGAGTCGTATAGTGTTGAAAGTATTGTCCAAAAAACATTGGAGTGGGTCATCTGTCGAAAGAGGTGTTCAGTGGGCATGAATGGTGCTAAATGCAAATGGATTTGTTCGATTGAAATGCAATCATCTACCCACATGCTCACGGTTTTGGCATATAAAGCGTGTATGTATAAGACTTTTTAGCATTTATTTCTACAATTCTCTCCACTTTTTTCAAATTCTTAGCATCCAATGGTGTCGTTTTGGCAACGGAGAAGAAACAGAAATCTATTCTTTATGATGAACAGAGTGTGCACAAAGTGGAGCCGATCACAAAGCACATAGGAATGGTGTATAGTGGAATGGGCCCTGACTACAGGTAGGTGACACAAATCAGTAAATAAGAATGTTCTGGTCCTCTTGATTGATTCTAGAACATGAGTTTTCGATTCCATGGTTTCTGATATTTCCATTACACTAACCAAAGAAAAGTGCTGTCACCAGCAGTTGCATCGTGAGAAGATGTAGTAAGAAGACAGCTAATTTCAATATCATTGAAATGTACTGTACATGCCAGTGCTATCCTGAGACATTCATGTTTTTACAGCAAATGACTGATATCTGTAGAATTTACAGATTTAATCACCGAATTGTTGGAGTTAAAATACTGTGGACTAAATATGTGACTACAAATGTTTTATTTTATTATAAGTATTTGCCTGAGAGGTATTTGCACAACATTTGAAATAGAGGCTATTTAATGGAGGGATATGCACAGAAATATCTGGATCAAGGCAATAATTGGAATTTTTCTCTGAAGCAGTGTTGGCAGAAGTCTAGTGTGTACAACATCTATCTGGCTTTCCCCAATCAGTCATGGTTAAATTCTTCTCTCGGGTCCCAGGTTCTTGGAAATGATGATTCAGTTGTATCCTTGCAGGAAGAAATCTGATAACATTGAGTTACTTGGGTCGTGTTATGGTTGGTCAGTAATAAGGATCACAGTCTGTATTAAATGAAGAAGTAAATACAAAGGGCAGAGTGGTCTATTCTTGCTCTTTTTCATGATTAAGGTCTTGCAACTGTTGCACATAGGTCCTGAAACGGAAGTAAAATCCCTTGGACTGGTTACTCTAGGAAAATAAGCAATCCATAGCTTTAATGGAAGGCCATATAATAATAGTATTTATATGGCCTCCTAGAACAGTAAAATAATTTACTAAGTTATCTGAGATAAAAATTCAGAGAATCCTAAGTTAGGGAATCGCTTGTACAATGTCCTTACTGGGACATCATTATCTAAGGATAATGGATTATATGAGAGGAACAGCTGTAGATCCATGCAAGCCATTTTAATTTGCTAACTCTGAGTTTATATTCTCTACAGGGTATTGATTCGCCGCGCTCGTAAGTTGGCACAACAGTACTACCTAATATATCAAGAGCCCATCCCCACGGCTCAGTTAGTACAGAGGGTGGCTTCTGTTATGCAGGAATACACACAGTCTGGGTAAGTCAGTGATTATGGCTATCCATATGCTCAAAGCAGATTATAATTGGTCACTAGAAGCATGATCCACACTGGGTTTACTAACTTCCCTGATGGAATCTGTGCTTGATGCTCGGATAAATACATTCAAAATCTGCAGCCTTCTAAGGACTCAATGTGCCCTGACCATTGCCAATGAGATGAAAGCAGAAGTAGTTAATTTAAGGTGTACTATCTTTCAGTAAAATCGTGGATTACCTCTTATCCTAATGCCACTCTCCTGCATATACCGAGTGAGGCTCAAAGGCTGCCATAGGAGCATAAATTACTGTATTTCCCGGCAAATAAGACGCATCCCCAATTTAAGTTGCTAAATTTTGAAAAAAGGATGGCGGGACAGGATCAAGGATTTGATTTAGTCCAGGGGCCGGCAACATCGCCTGTGTGCCCCGGGACTGGCTGCCGTTCCCAGATCTCTCACGTCCCCGGAACTAGCTGCAGTTCCCAGGTCACCTACGAGCCCCGGGACTGGCTGTGGCGCTCAGGTCGCCTCCCCCGGGACTGGCTGTAGCGCCCAGGTCACCTGTCCCGGGACTAGTAGAGAGAGAGAGAGAGAAAGCGAGCCCGGGCAGAGCATCCAGCCTTCCGCCCAGTAGCTACTTGCCAACCACCACCTCCACCAGTTGCGCCTGTGCCGAAAGACACCATGGCTGACAGGCCGGCAGAAGGTGCTGAGGTGGCGGCTGGTTCAGCTGTCTGGTCCCGGTGGCAGTTCGCAGCCACCCGAGCTGCTTCCCTCCCCGGCCACAATGCGGTGGTTCCGCGTCCGGAGCTCCACGGCAGGGGTGAGTGACTGAGTTGCTGGCATAATCCCAGACCCCTACTCAACCCTCCTGCCCCTCCCCGCAACTTTACTCCTGGCGTCCCAGCCAATTTTTGCAGCCCAGGCCATGCTGACCGGGGCCAGACTACCCACACACTGTGAAAGGAACTCTTCTTCCCCCCACCCCCCCAGCGGCGCTGTCCTTTTACAGCCACTTCCCACTTTGCAACCGCTGCCAGCAATGAGGGATAGACTATCCCTCAGTACAGCCTTATAGTTCTTCATGTTGCTGTACTGAGGGATAACCAAGTCTATCTTTCATGGCTGACAACCTCCAAGCCGCAGGTAAATTTTTGTGCCTTATTTTTGGGCAAAAAATAGTGTCTTCATTGCCAGGAAATACGGTAAACTTTTGATTTTTTTCTGAAAAAATTGGAAATAATTGCAACTTAATGCTTTTCATTATTGCTAACCCTTTTTGAGGCTGTGCTCTGTGATTCTAGTAGGGCAACATCAATTCTGCCTCTACACTGCAGCTATATGTAAGGGGTTTTCATGTTTCAATGAGATTGCTTCTCATTCCTTCAAACTATAGAAAGTCAAGGGCTGCACAGCACAAAAATAGGCCATTCGAACCATCTTGTCCATGCAGACCAAGTTGCCATACTGGCAACATTCTATTTACTTGCATTTGGCCCATAGCCTTCTGACCCCTTCATATACAAATATATTTTTTAAAGTTGTAATTGTATCTGCCTCTGTGGCTTTCTCTGGTGGCTCATTCCAAATATGCCGACACTGAGTGAAAATGTTGTCCCCGAGTTCTCTTAGATGAAAAACATACAGCTGCATTATGATGTCCCAATTTTTGTGCCAAATACCCATCACAGTGTACCAGATGCTACCTTCACCACATTGCCCACCTGATTTATCATTTCTATGGAATCATGCACCTGCACTCCCAGATCTCTTTGTTCTCCAACACTCTTCAGGGCTTTTGTAAACTAGCATCTGCAATTCTTGATTTCTAATGTTTTGAGACATTGAGAGAATATTCGGCTTTTTGGTGAGATTGACCTGTGAATTATCACTTCAAGTTCTCAAAATGTCCTCCTTTGTGTTGATTGCAAGGCCTGTCTCCTGAGCATTAATGCTCATTTGTTTACTTTTAGTGGAGTCCGTCCATTTGGAGTGTCACTATTAATTGCTGGTTGGGATGAGAAACGGCCATATTTGTTTCAGTCGGATCCATCTGTAAGTACTTTGTTTTCAATCCGTTGCTCTTAATAAACTATAAGTTCCATTGCAACCAGTTTTTATTAAAGCTGCATTCTTTGTATGAATAGCTAATGTATTTTACAACAACTTCCCCTAGAAATGATTGTATAATTTGTAAGAATTCAACATTTACCTTTGAGCATTGGTATTCTGGAATGGCGTAGATTCTGCTGCAGGCTTTTGATTTTGGATCTTTAGTGTAGAATAAGACTCTAGCACAAACCTTCAACATTCTGCTAGAAGTGAGATGATAGAGGATGGGTAAGCCATTAGACTAGGGTCTTTTTTATCTTGCAGTTTCATCCCACGCTGATGTAATGAAAGCTTGGTATCCATAACTGCACCAACACCATATGAAAACAAGTTTAGTCTGTCTGTCTATTTCCTTATAAACTTCAGTACCAAACACATAATTGGCACATTATCTCGAGGAGAAACCAGATGCATCATGCATTGCAAAAGAACTGCAGATGTTGGAAACCTGAAATTAAAAAGTGGCTCTTAGAAATGTTCATCGGGTCAGACAGCATTTGTGCAGAGAGAAACAGTGTTAATATTTCTGCAAATTAAATAATGTAGAAGAAAATCTAAGTGCTTGATTTTTTGCCAAGCTTAAAATAAAATCTCAGCTACAAATATGTAGTCTATATAGTCCATAATAGTTCATACCAGCATTATTAATGTGAATATTTGTTCAAAATTCCAATTAGAGCGATAATGTTTTGGGACATTATGTGAGAAAGTTAGAAATCAAACATGTTTGGAGCTGTAGAGAAGGGGAGAGTTGGTGAGACTGAAAAGCATGTCTATAATTACCAAGAGAAACCGAAGGACCAAAATGGTGATCCTTCCAACGAAGAGGGGTGGTGAGGGCAAGTTAATTGTCGCTGATGAGAAAAGGAGAGTGAAAAGGTAAACAGTCATGGAACTGAGATGTAGAGCATTGCAGTTAATGCAAATATAAAGTTCGCCAAAGCTGAAAATACCAGTAGGCCAAGCAGCATTTGTGGAGAGAGGAAAAACAGATTGATCACCTGGCCACTTCTGATGAAAGGCTATCGACTTGTAACATTAACTATTTTTCGCTTTTTTTAAAGTTTAACATTAACTCTTTTAAAGTGAAACATTAACAGTGTTTCTCTGTTTTTTAAAGTTTATGCTTTCTATTTTCCCAAAAGGGTGCTTACTTTGCATGGAAGGCGACAGCCATGGGAAAGAATTATGTCAATGGAAAAACCTTCCTTGAAAAGAGGTAAAATAGCAATGTCCATATTGTGAAATGAGAGTGTGGGGAGGTGGTGGAATTGGGGCCAGGCAATTAAAAAAATACCTCAAGATTCAAGTTAACAGTTTTTCTGGAGGCACAAGAGACAGCAGATGTTCTATTCTGGAGAAGTTACAAACTGTTGGAGTAACAGTGAGTCATGCAGTATCTACGGAGGCAGTGGGGTGGTCAACATTTCGGGTCGGGTCTCTGCATCAGCACTGAGTGGAGAGGGAAGATACTCATTATAAAGACGTGAGACGAAGGGAGAGTTAAAGCGGGCTGGCAGGCGGTGACGAGGCTGGATGTTGAGCTGATGGAGTAAGATTGGGAGAAGAGAGCATGGATTTGGGAGATGTGGTTAGTGGATGATATGTAGAAATTCGTAAGGAAAGGAAACATGGGGAGCAGATGGAGCCAGATGGGGAGGATGGAGCTAAAGACAATGGCTGAAATGTAATGTGGAGATACCCAAGACTGCAAATGCAGGAATCTGGACTCTGCAGGTGATATGTGGAACCAGATAAAGAGGGGCGATTATATTATTTAAAAAAAAAAAAAAAAAAAATTATACTTCAGGGGCTATCAGCTGAGCCAGCATTTAATTGGTGTGGGCTACTGCTTTGAACCTTTGCAGTCAATAATGTGTATCAATGCCAACAATGTTATTAGGGAGAAAGTACCAATATTGTGATCCAGCAAGGGTGGAGGAAAAGTGGAGAGTTATTATGGCTTGGAGGCCAACTTCAAGGATGGAGGTTGTGGGTTTGGAAGGTGCTGTTTATGAAGTCTATGTGAGTTAGAAACATAGAAAAATAGGTGCAGATGTAGGCCATTCAGCGCTTCGAGCCAGCACCGCCATTCAATATGATCATAGCTAATCATCTAAAATCAGTACCCCGTTAAAGTTGTTGCAGTGCTTTTTGTAGGTGCATAATCTACTAGTACGGTCCATCAATGGTGGAGTAAGTAAATAGTTGCGGATGGGCTGCGTATCAAGCAGACTACTGTGTGGTGAGAAGCTTCTTGAGTGTTGCAGCTGTACTTTTTCAAGAAAGTGGAGAGTATTCCATCACAGTCTACACTTGTGCTGTTTAGACGATGTACAAGCGTTAGGGTATGAGTTACCCACTGCAGGATTTATCACCTCAGAGCCACATAGTAAACATGGCTACTCCAGTTTGTGGTCAATGATACCCCATTGGGTATTGATAGTGGGGGTTGAATGATGGTAATGCTGTTGATTGGCAAGGGGTGATGGCTGCTGGATATTGCACTTGGCACATCTCAGGCTTGAATGGTACTTTCCCCAAACATCCCAGTCCTGGATACTGTTCCGGTCTTGCAGCAGTTACATGTGGATTGGTTCATTATCTAAGGAGTTGCAAATGGTGCTGAACATTGTACAATTAACAAGCATCTCCACTTCTGACCTTGCGATTGAAAGAAGGTAATGATGAAGCAGCTGAAGATAGTTTGACTTGGGATACTGCCACAAAGAACTCCTGCAGATGATTGACCACCAATCGCCACAACAATCTTCCTTTGTGCTAAGATTCCAGCCAGCAGAGCATTTTCCCCCTGATTCTTATTGACTCCAGTTTAGCCAAAGCTCCTTAATGTCATACTGGATCAAACAGTGCCTTGATGTCAAGGGCATATATTCTTCCTTCACCTCTGGAGTTCTGCTCTTTTGTCCATCTTTGGCCCAAGGCTGTCAGGAGCCGAGTGAGTTTGATGAAACAACCTTTCTGTGAATGGTTGTTGATGGAAATGATGAAGGATGATGCACTGGATGTGGAGACTGACATAGAATAGTACAGCACACGAACGGACCCTTCGGCCCACAATGTTTGTACCGAATAACATGATGCCTCGTTGAACTGATCTCATCTGCCTACACAGTTACCGAGGTACCCTGAAAAGCTTTTGTTGCGTGCTATCCAGTCAGCGGAAAGACAATACATGATTAATGTTCCCTGCATTTCCATGCGCCTATCCTAAAGTCTCTTAAACGCAACTATTGTAACTGCAGTATAATGTGGATAAATGTGAGGTTATCCACTTTGGTGGCAAAAACATGAGGGTAGACTATTATCTGAATGGTGGCAGATTAGGAAAGGGGGAGATGCAACGAGACCTGGGTGTCATGGTACACCAGTCATTGAAAGTAGGCATGCAGGTGCAGCAGGCAGTGAAGAAAGCAAATGGTATGTTAGCATTCATAGCAAAAGGATTTGAGTATAGGAGCAGGGAGGTTCTACTGCAGTTGTACAGGGTTTTGGTGAGGCCACACCTGGAGTATTGCGTACAGTTTTGGTCTCCAAATCTGAGGAAAGACATCCTTGCCATAGAGGGGGTACAGAGAAGATTCACCAGACTGATTCCTGGGATGTCAGGACTTTCATATGAGGAAAGATTGGATAGACTCGGCTTGTACTCGCTGGAATTTAGAAGATTGAGGGGGGATCTTATAGAAACTTACAAAATTCTTAAGGGGTTGGACAAGCTAGATGCTTGTTCCCGATGTTGGGGGAGTCCAGAACAAGGGGTCACAGTCTAAGGATAAGGGGGAATTCCTTTAGGACCGAAATGAGGAAAACATTCTTTACACAGAGAGTGGTGAGTCTCTGGAATTCTCTGCCACAGAAGATAGTTGAGGCCAGTTCATTGGCTATATTTAAGAGGGCGTTAGATGTGGCACTTGTGGCTAAAGGGATCAGGGGGTATGGAGAGAAGGCAGGTACGGGATACTGAGTTGGATGATCAGCCATGATCACATTGAATGCGGTGCAGGCTCGAAGGGCCGAATGGCCTACTCCTGCTATTTTCTATGTTTCTATGTCTATCTCCACCACCACTTATCCACTCTCATCTTATAGCTACGTCCTATAGTGTTGGACATTTCCACTATATCTTACTATATGCCTTCTTTACCGCCCTATCTACTTGTGTTGCCACCTTTACTGAGCTATGAACCTTGATCCATGAAATGAGAAGATGACCAGGATGACCCACTGCACATTAATGCTATTAAGGGTCATGCCATTAACTTTGTATCTCTCTTTGCATTCAATCTCCTAAAGTGCAACACGTTGCACTTGCTCAGGTTAAACTCCATTTGCTGTTTCTCCGCCCATTTCTGCTGCTGTTCTATCTCTCCTGTATCTTCTGACAGCTTTCCTCGCTGTCTGCAACTCATCCAATTTTGGTGTCGCCAGCAAACTTACTCATCAACCCATCTATATTTACATATATTTACATCTGAAGAAAGGTCTCGACCAAAAACGTCGCCTATTTCCTTCGCTCCATAGGCGCTGCCTCACCCGTTGAGTTTCTCCAGCATTTTTGTCCACCTTCAATTTTCCAGCATCTGCAGTTCCTTCTTAAATATATTTACATCTAGGTAATTTTTATATGTATCACAACAACAGGGGTCCCAGCACTGATTCCTGCATAACTCCATTGGTCATAGACCACCAGCCAGAATATCTACCTTCCACCACAACCCACTGTCTTCTATGACTAAGGCAGTTCTGAATCCAAATGAACAAATCATCGTGAATCATGAAAACCTTAATCTTCTGGATCAGCTTACCATGAAGAACCTTATCAAACGCCTTATTAAATCCATGTTAACACCATCAACTGCCCTACCTTCATCAATCTAGTTTGTTGACATTACCTGCCGTGCACAAAGCAGTGCTGGCTATCCCTAATTAGCCCATTCTCTTCCAAACGGGAATAAATCCTAATTCGAAGAATTCTATCCACTAGCTTCCCTACCACTGAGGCGAAGCTTATATAGTTCCCTGGATTCTCTCTGCTTTCTTTCTTAAACAAATAAATAACATTGGCCACTCTCCAGTCATCTGAGATCTTGTCTAATGGCTAGAGAAGAAACAAAGATCCTCATCAAGGCCCCTGCAATCTAATCTCTTGCCTCTCTCAATAACCTGGGACAGATCCCAAGAGGCCCTGGAGACTTGCTGTTCTTCAAGAGCCTTAACACCACCTCGCCCTCGATCACAAACTGCCTTAGCATATTCGTACTCACTGACCTTGCTGTCCTCCTTGGTGCATGCAGATGCAAAGTGCTTTATTTACTACCTTGCGTACATCCTCTGACTACAAGAATAAATCCCCGCCTTTATTTTTGAGCAGTGCTACCTTCTCCCTGGTTTCCCTCTTATTTTTAACGCGTATAAAAAGTTTCGGGATTTTCCTTAAAGCCGAGTTATTATAATTGAACTGTGCCCATTACCATGTCAATGCGCTTTCACTTGCGTTGTTACAACTTTTTTCAGAAAAGGTAATTATGCATTTTTGGAACTTTATTTTGCTTTGCTAAGTAAGATATAATAACTCTGGTGGTAGTTGTTGACACACTTCTGGTCTCTGAGATGTTAATATTAGGTGGTGATTATTTTAGTGTTTTTCTTAAAATGGTCTACATTTGGTCAAATTGTTAAATGGATAATATTCATCCAGGAGAAAAATCATTTAATGGCCTTTGTGACTGTAGGTACAATGAAGATCTCGAACTTGAAGATGCCATTCATACAGCAATCTTAACACTAAAGGTCAGATTTCTTGACATTTACCGTCAATGTTAATAAAAGTTTTAACTGAAATTATTTTTATTGAGCATGCAGTACGATAAACTTACAGCCTGAAATATTTATTTCACGAACAGGAGAGCTTTGAAGGCCAGATGACGGAAGATAATATAGAAGTTGGAATTTGCGATGAGGCAGGATTTCGCAGGCTCGCTCCAGCAGAAGTCAAAGACTATCTAGCTACAATAGTTTAACATGCAATTTTTTAAAATTTGGAAAAAAATTGGTCAGCTACTAATTACAATTCAACTTTTTATTCAATTCATCTGATTTGACAATGGTCAAACAGTCGGTGCCGTGTAAAACTGTTGCATGGGCAACTGATAGATCTCATTTTAGAAATGAAAGCAGATTTGCCATGGTCTGTTCATTGTTTTCGTTATGTGTATAAACAAAGCAATTTATACATTTTATTGTCTATATTTCCACAATTGCAGAATTTTTCTTAGGAAGGCCGTGGCTTTCAATCGGACACGTTCTGATATTAGATTTATCTTTTGTAGGGTTTCATTAACACCATTTTTTGTAGCACGTTTTTTTTTTAAATATGAGAAATTGTTAATGAACCCACATTGTTGTGCAAGATCAAAGGGGTCTGTGGATTATCACTTGACTTAATAGTATATTCTTGCACTGAAATAGCTTTAACTGTTTTGATCCAAGGGAGTGTTTGGGAATGGTCAGTAATCACCTATATAATTTTTCATTCATGTTGAACAATGACCATGTAAATTTCCTCTTCATTACATATTGACATCTGAATTATAATCTTTGGTCTAATTCTGTCCTGACTTCTGAATTTTCTGTGCCGGTTGTCATTATTGCATACAGTATCACCTGTTGCTTGCTGGTAGCATTCTTGAAACAGATCATTTTTATTTGTTGGTTGATGCACTATACAATTTAATCCAAACTGGCATTCCAATGTAATACAAATGATCTACTGTACGATTGAAGATACCATCTTTGAGATGTGTCTTTACATCACATTGACTACTGTTTTGATCCTGGATGTCGAGATTTCCTATACTATAGCTTAATTTGTGAAATTTACAATGAGCAAGGCCCACTTCATACGAGTGGAAACACGAGGTGCACGGTTTCAGGTAAACATGCTGAAAGCAAAAGGGATAGTTATCAGAAAGACATTTTATGATGCTAAACTTCATCCATGAATGATAAAGATTTCAAAGAACCGTAGTCAAAACTCAACTCTTCACTCTCCATTCCAGCAGACCAACTATATGTTATATTGAGTTTTTTAGGTCACCATTTAAGGTTTAACTTCTTGGTTCATTTGTATCTAATTTTCACTTCAGTAATTACTGCAGAACTTAACTTTTCAATGAAGAAGAGGGCTTATGTTATTCTGCAATTATTTTTGTACAGCTTGAATTCATAGAATCAAGGCAATTTATAGCTGTTTGGTACATGCAAGCCAAATAAAAAGAATTATTAGGTAAATCCATCTTTCCAGTTTGCAAATCTGCAGCTTATACGTTGGGCACTTCATGCTCAGATCCAGGTTTTACCTTTAAATATCATCAGTGTTTCTGCCTCCAAGTGATGGATAGGCACAAAAAAAAATTCTCAGCCTAAGGTATGTTCCATACTTATTGATCCAGAAAATAATTTCTGCTGTTACTTTCCATTTTTATATTTTTCCCTTGGCCTCGGTTGTTCCAAAGAAAACTCTTAAGAATCCAGCCAATTTTTCTGAATTAAAAATTCTCCAACCCTGGCTCAGCAACCTATCTCATGCAATCACGCAGTGGACAAAACTACGCAAAGAGCTTCAGGTACAGCTGATCTTATCTTTTCTAAAGTTCCTCTTGCATCTCTGCCCTTGCATTTGATGCTCAATAAAGGCATGTCTTTAATCAACTTATTTCTGAAATTTGTGACAGCAATGTATTTAAAGTAATTTATCCAACATTATTTGCGTTTTCCTGAAAGTTGTTGTGAGAAGGCATTTGAAAGTTCTGATATACAAACTTTAAATTTTCTACCACTCGTGTCTTCTCAATTCTCCATTAAAAGGTTTGACAATGAAGCAAACTAAATTTAATTGATGCAAACATTCTTGTTTATACGTGAAACATTTTTGTTCATTTCATTAATGTATTTATATTCTCTTAATCTCCCAAATTTATCTTGTTGGTAAATGTTGATAGCCCCTCAATATCCATGATTTAGTATTTTCCCAAACTTTTGTTTAGTTTATTGCCCCTGAAAACCTTTTGCATGCTATCCATTCAAGGAAAAGACTATACATGATTACAATCGAGCAGTCCACAGTGTACAGATAAAGGGCACAACATTAAGTGCAAGATAAAGTCTGATTTAAAGATGGCTCAAAGGTCTTCAATGAGGTGGATGGGAGATCAGGACTGCACTCAAGCTGATGAAAGGATGGTTCAGTTGCTTGAAAACAGCTGGGAATAAACTGTCCCTGGATCTGGAGATATGCTGTTTCATACATTGGTACCTGCTGCCTGATGGGAGAGGGGTGAAGAGGAAGTAGCAAGCAAACCTTGCCAATATACTCTGCAGGACAATGTTCCCCTTTTGTTTAAGCAAACAATGTTATCTTCTACCCAGCACTTTAATATGATTTTTATGAGTGTTCTATCATGTTTAGGATGTAAACAAAATAGTGGAAAGGTTTAGAAAATTTGTCAGATTGTGTGGCGAGAGAAATGGTCATTGGGTGAATTATAAGACACATATTGACTGGCCTCAGTTACATTTTATCCTTCTGTGTCCACTATTATTAGTAGATCTGGCCACTACCTGAATCAGTAATGCTTTTTTATGATTGTATACAACTCTATATCCGGCAACAATCTTGAATTTGGAAGAGGAACTCGATAAATTATGGTGTGTAGGAAGGAACTGCAGATGCTGGTGTAAACTGAAGCTAGACACAAAAAGCTGGATTAACTCAGCGGGTCAGACAGCATCTCTGGAGAAAAGGACGAGGTGACGTTTCGGGTCCAGTATAAAGAAGGATAGCGACCCAAAACGTCACCTATTCCTTTTCTCCAGGTATGCTGTCTGACCTCCCGCTGAGTTACTCCAGCTTTTTTGTGTTATTTTACATAAATTATGGTTTGGCTTGTTCATCTCCCGATATTCTTTTGCAGATTTGCCAGCATATCAGTTATACAAAAATCAGTACATTTCTATAAAGTGCAAGATAATGTTTTCACTAGTTCTCTGAACTGTTGAAATGTGGAATTAAGGATGTATTAACAATCTTTTCATAACTTTCTTGATCTTAGTTTGAGGTATGCTCGCAACACATTAGATTAGCTGTAAATAATGCATTTCTGAGTGTCCTGTTGTAAGCAGAAAAATTCCACTATTAAATTTTTATCAGCTTTAGCTTAGTGGTGAGAAAATATCTGTTAGCATATATTATATGTAGGTCTGCACAAGAAATATGATCATATATCTTCACTGCACTATCTAGTGAAAGCAATTATTGTACAGACTTTGTTAGAAAAATATATATTTGGTGAACAAAAACTAATAATCCAAAAATACTTCATGAATTTGTATTTGTAGTCTATTTCATCAGCACCTTTCAAACATTTCTCTATGGTTGATTCTCGGGGAAAATATTGTTAGAAGTAAGGAATTGTACTTTGTAAATATTTCAAGGACGGCGCAGTGGTGCAGATGGCAGAGTTCTTGTTGCACAACTCTGAGATCAACAATAAACTTGAGTTTATTGTCACGTGGACAGAGATACAGTTTAGTGATACAGCGTGGAAACAAGCCCTTTGGCCCAGAGTCCGTGTCGACCAGTGATCCCGCACATTAACCCTATTGTACACACACTAGGGGGCATTTACATTTGTACCAAGCCAATTAACCTACAATCTTGTACCCCTTTGGAGTGTGGGAGGAAACCAACGCGGTCACGGGGAGAACGTACAAACTTCATACAAACAGCGCCCGTTCTTGATCAAACCCAGGTAACTGGCGCTGTCAGGCAGCAACTACTGCAGCGCTCAGTGAAATGTTGTTTGTTGCGTGCTATCCAGTCAGCAGAAAGACTACATGATTACGATCAATCCGTCCGCAATGTATAGATACACATTAAAGGGAATAATGCTATGTGGAAAATAAAGTCATGACTTTTGTTCTAAACTGCACACAATACATCGGGTGTGGTCTCTGCAAGGCACCCATGTGATTACTACTGTTTAGATTCTAATTCCTTTCAGAGCTCCCTCAGACCTACTTGGAGGAGAACACCAATTTATCATCCTATGATGTTGTTGTTGTTGTTTAACAGCCTTCATTATCTCCCCAATGGATTCACAATGTGGTGTAATCATTCAATGACATCCTTGAACCATTTTTCACACTTGCCTGGCTTTGTCTGTCCCCGCCCCACTGCAACACTACAATCGGTCTGACGAAAGGTCCCTCCCGATCTGAAACGTCACCTAGACACGTCCCCCGCAAATGCTGCCTCACCTGCTGAGTTACTCCGGCACTTTGTCTTTTTACGATAATGAATCGACCCGGAGCCACTTCTATGGCTACAGCTGTCTGTCTTTCACCTTGTTGTTTAATTTTCCATAAACATCGCAGTATCAGTTGTCGTCCTGTCCTCGTATGAAACTGACCCCTATGTGGTTTCGCTCTGCTGTCTATCCGAAGTCTGATGAGGAACAAACAGCATCCAGCCAAATAAGGAATTTAACACCATGTTTGTTAGGAAATAATTTTCAATTCATGAATCGGTAAATAATACTGAGTTTAAAAAAAAGGATGACGTTTCACTGGTGAATTGTTTCTTATGTAAAAGAGCTTAGAAACGTCAATGGTGAGTTATGGAGCGAGGTGCTGCTATAATGGGTCTTACAGAGTAATAGCAACTCGGATGCTAATTCTTCCTATTTGCGTGTTTTATTACTCCCGGTCCTCTGCAAATGTAGCGCCAATTTTTTAAAAAAGTAAATAACAACGGATTTTGCAAACTAAAATCCAGCTCGGTATTGTATCAAAATCACAAGTTGCTGGAGTTACACAGTGGGTCTGGCAACATAGATTCATTCAAAGGACAAAGGACATTTCATTTCGGAGTCACGTGAGTGACTTCGTGAAGAACCCGCCAGCAAGCATGCGCGACATATCGTCGCAACGCGTTGCTGTCGATGGCTGGCGGTGGGGTGCGCTCCCCGCCAGTCCTTCATAAGGGACCGCTAAGATAAGTTGTACTAACCTTAAGTTGGTTGGTCCTTGCTGCGAGTACTTTTTTGTCTTTCAGCAAGGGCATGGAGGGGAGTTCGAGAGGCCGCAAGACATCCGTCCGGAGTCGCCGGCCACCTGTCCCGGAGCCCTCATCATCGGCTGCACCTGCGAGACAGGCCGGGAAGAAGGCGGGGAAACCGGGGAGCCCTGTTGTTGCAGGACCCGACCCGCTGATACACCGCAGCTCCGGGGAGGAGTTCGAGGAGCTGGACTGCAGTGTGCCGCCAGAGCAGGTAGACCCTGCCTTCGCATTGAGGTCGCCAACGGGCCCGTTGGCGGACCTGGGCAAGGGCTCGCGTGCGGCTGCACGGCCCTTCTCCCTCAGCCCTCGGAGAAGAGGGAGGGATGGAGCCCGGAAGCCTAACCCCTCGGGGGCAAAGGCATCACCTGCCGCCAAACAGCGGACTGGTGCAAAGGCGGGACTCAAGTCCACTGCGAGGTCCAGTGTTGACTCCCCAACCACCGAGGCCGGGACGGGTCATTTGGGAGGAGTCCCGCCAAGGTCGCCGAGTCTCCCATGGATGGGAGGACGAGACCATGCGTCGGCAAGGTCCACGATGTGGGCAGCCGGCAAGCCCGCGCGGGCGTTGGGTCACCGTGCTGAGGCATTGGGTGCCGACTCTCCACCGCGTTTGCCCTCCGTGGCAGCGGCATTAGGCTCCGCCAAACGAAGGCGTTTGAACACACCTGGCAGCGACAACTTCCGGCACCGGGTTCACCTCGACGAGGTGCGGGCCAATGAAAGCCTCAGCAGTATATCAGAGCATGAGGACTCCGACCGCCCGAGTGTTCAGGGCGTATTGACGGATGTTGGAGCTCCTTTTACAGAACCAACGGCAGGAGGCATCCAGCATCGAAGGGCACAGGGAGGTTTCACCAGTCTCAACAGCCAGCCTGAGGCAGCCAGAAGAGGAGGAATTTTCAGACCCTACACCGGTTCCATCTGAGGTGCCGCAGGAGGAACTCCTTGATGTGGCGGCGAAATTTGCTTCTCCGGAAACAGCGGGACTTCCCCTCAACCCCAAACTGGCTGCCACCGTGGACTTCCCCACTAACCACCAGCTCCAGGAGGAAGTTCTATCACAGGCCATCAACAGGCACAAAGCCCCATCCAACTGTAACTCCCTCAACGTGCCCGTGGTCAATACGCCGATCTGGGGCAACATAGGCACAGCCATCAGGACTCAGGAGATAAAGCTCCAACGCATCCTGAGGCTGCTCACGGCTGGAATCACCGCGTTTGCGCGGTCGGTGGATGGAGAGGACCTCAACCTAGAGCAGGAAGATGCTCTCGCGCTGCTATGTGCTACTCAGCGCGAAATAAATGCCTTCAGGAAAAGCAGTATCCGCCCCACGCTCAACCCAAAATTTGCTGGGTTGTGCAAGGCGCCTCCTCCACCACCGCCCAGACAGCTGTTCGGGGAAGACCTCCCGAAGAGGGTTAAGGAGCTGGATGAACATGCCAAAACGGTGGGACTAATGCGGTCTCAGATCGCCCCCAGGCCGCCGGCCAAGAAAGCGCCATTTATTAGGCCACGAGGCCCTGTCTGCAGACCGACATGGACCTACGCTCCAGCTCCTCCTCAATACCAGCAGCCCCAGCAGCCGCGGCCTTTTTTAGGGCAAGGCCCGCAACGGCCTCCGTGGAAGATGCGGACGCCACAGCACCAGCCTAACCCAGCACCTCCACGACCCGCCAAACATGTCAGGGACCGCCGGTAACCAGGGAGGTAAGGCGGTCTGGTTTTCATGTACCTGTGTGTTTAACTTCACATGTTGGTGGGCGCCTTCGGTCTTTCTTGGAGGCGTGGGAAACTATCACTTCCGATAAATTTATTTTACAAAGTATTCAAGGTCATGAAATTGAATTTATTAACGGCAACATTCCTCCATCCCAGCATATGCCCAATCGGACATTTACACTGTCTGCCGTTGACCAGGCAGCAGGCTGTGCTGAGATCTTAAGGTTAGAAGAAAAAGGCGTGATAGAAAACACTATACACGAACCAATTGAATTTGTATCAAATATATTTACCAGGCCCAAGAAGGATGGAGGATGTCGGGTTATTATTGATCTGACCCATTTGAATACTTTTGTGACAGCCAAGTCATTGATTTCTCATGGCTGCTTTATGGCATGCATTGATTTAAAAGATGCATACTATTCTGTATCCATTCGGAAACACCACAGGAAGTTCTTAAAATTTGTCTGGATGGATCAGCTCTGGCAATACAGGGCTTTGCCAAATGGGTTTACTACCGCCCCTAGATTGTTTACTAAATTACTGAAACCCATTATGGCCAGGCTACGGAAGCAACATCATATAGTGATGGCCTATTTGGATGATATATTGATTGTTGGCAACACCCTGGAGTCGGCTGAACAGGCAGTCTCAGCCACTGTGGCACTTTTTCAGGAAATGGGGTTTATTGTCCATCCAGATAAATCGAAGTTCTGCCCTTCACAGGTTATGGATTATCTGGGGTTCACCGTGGATTCCAATCGCATGAGGGCCACCATACCGGCTAACAAGGTTCGGGATGTCACCCAAGCATGTCAAGATTTAGCCTGCGCCAGTATACCATCAATTAGGCAAACTGCTAAGGTGATTGGCAAGATCGTAGCATTGTTTCCAGCAGCCCAATACGGGCCTTTGCATTATCAAAATTTGCAAAGAGCCAAGATCTCTGCGTTAAAACAGAACGCAGGTCATTTCGACAGATCAATGCAGCTGCCTCTTAAAGCTAAGATTGAGTTACAATGGTGGGTGGACCATATTAGTGACTCGTTTAAACCATTATTGTGCCCAATCCGATGGTATACTTGCAAACCGATGCAAGCTCCTATGGCTGGGGAGCTACGGACAACTACTCTAGTTGCGGGGGCAGATGGGACACCCTTGAATCTACTATGTTGTTGTCACAAGGGATAAACTATTTGGAGATGCTTGGAGCATTTCACGGACTTCGAGCTTATTGTTCCAATCTTACTGACGCTCATGTCCGTATCCAAATAGACAATACCACTGCGGTGGCATATTTAAACCATATTGGCGGTACCAGGTCAATTTCATGTGATGAATTGGCTAATACAATTTGGCTCTGGTGTATTCAACGGAATATTTGGATTTCAGCTACCTATTTACCAGGTGAGCTCAATACTGTGGCGGACACCAGGTCACGCAAGTTTAATGACAACATCGAGTGGATGTTGCATCCTCAAATCTTCGCTAAAATTACAGCTAAATTTGGTAAACCGGATATCGACCTCTTTGCGTCACGGTTGAACCATCAGGTACCAACATACGTTTCGTGGGAACCAGATCCTGGGGCAATGGTGATGGATGCATTCTCGTTGGACTGGGGGAATTGGTTTTTCTATGCATTCCCCCCATTTTGCCTCATCAGTCGGGTATTGCAGAAAATCCAGATGGATGCTGCTAAGGGCATTCTTATTATACCCGACTGGCCTACGCAGCCATGGTATCCGGTGGTCTTTGATATGATCAGTCAGCCTTGGGTCCTCTTAGAGGGTTGCCCACAATTGGTCACTAACCCTGTGTCGGGGGAGCCACATCCTTGCCATAGCTATCTGAATTTGTTGGCTTGCAAATTCTAAACCGGCCATTACTGCAGTATGGCCTCTCACCCAGAACTATGGATACCATTGGAGCGTCGTGCCGGGAGTCCACCAGGGGGCAATACCTCTCCCACATCCGAAAATGGGAAGCCTACTGCAGCCGCTCTCAAATCACATATGACGATGCATCCATAGCCGACGTATTGGAATTCCTCGCGGGGTTGCACCATGATGAACACTTGAGCTGCAGTGCCATCAACAGCGCCAGAAGCGCGCTGTCATTCTACCTCAATATTGAGGTAGGATCCAACAGGCTGGTGTCCAGGCTCATGCGGGGTATATTCAATTCGAATCCGCCTAGACCACGCTATAATATCACCTGGGATGTCAGGAAAGTACTAACCCTGCTCAGGACGTGGTCGCCCATGGAAGGGCTAGAGCTGGACAAACTCACCATGAAACTGGTGATGTTACTAGCACTGACTTCAGCGCAGAGGGTACAGACACTGCATAAAATCCGGATCGACAGGATGATCTCTACCCCTGCAGAAGTAGTCTTTATCGATGAGCTACTAAAGCAGCATAGACCTGGGTGCACAGGGCTGCAGCATACTAAAGCAGCATTCCCGGCATACCCCGCAGATGCAAGGCTATGTTTAGCCGCCCATATCCGTCACTATGTCAAGGTGACGAGAAACATAAGGGGAATGGAGAAATACCTGCTTGTCACTCACAAGAAACCTCACCATCGAGTGACAGTCCAGACGATATCCAGGCGGCTCAGGATTGTCTTGGGTAAGTCAGGTATCGACACTGTCTTCAAATCCCATTCCACCAGGGCTGCATCAACGTCGGCGGCTAGGATCATGGAGGTGCCCATGGACCATATTCTGGCTACAGCAGGATGGGCGAATGAAGCTGTATTTCAGCGATTTTACAACAAGCCTGTTGCTGCTCCTCTACAGTTCGCGGAGGCCATGCTGAATGCAGGTCAAGAACGTGGAGATGTCCCCGAATAAGGGTTTTTTTGCTTTGTTATTAATAAATATTATTCTTGTTTTTCAGTATAAGCAGTTTGGAAAATTGTTTACTCCCATCCATCCTTGCTAGTGGTGTGTCAGCATGGACGTGGTCCAGGGCGTGCAATCACAGAAGCTTTGAAGTCTTCACGAAGTCACTCACGTGACTCCGAAATGAAATAGTAAGATTAAACGAGAACTTACCAGTTCGAAGGTTGATCTTTATTTCATGAGGAGTTGCGATGAGGGATTTCGTGCCCTCCGCTTCCAACCCTCAATCAAACTTAACTGGTAATTAGAGCCTCTTCAATCTTACTATGCCAAGTCATTTCTGTTGTTGATTTCTGTGATTCCACACCGCTAATTTGAAGAATGTCGCGCATGCGTGCTGGCGGGTTCTTCATGAAATCCCTCATCGCAACTCCTCATGAAATAAAGATCAACCTTCGAACTGGTAAGTTCTCGTTTAATCTTACTATTTATTGTCACATACACCAATTGGTGTAGTGAAATTTGACTTGCCATGCAGCACACAGATAAAGATAAGACCCAACACTAAAGAATTAACAATGAACATAAAAACATCCCCCCACAATGGTTCCCACTATGGGGGAAGGCACAAGTCCAGTCCCATCCCCAAGTCCACCCGTAGTCGGGCCTATTGAGGCCTCCGCAGTCGGCGCTATGGTGGCCCGATGTTTTAGGCCTTCTCGCCAGTCGTTGGTGCTCCGGCGTCAGGAGAGTCCACACAGCGGCTTGGGACACCAGGAACGGCCGCTTCCCTACCGGAGTCCGTGGCTTCCGAAGCTGGATGGAGCTCCACAACTGGCGATCTTGCCGAGAGATCCCAGGCTCCCGATGTTAAAGTGCAGCGCCGCCGCCCGCAGCTGGCCGCTCCACAGACCAGCAGCTCCGCGATGTTCACCTGCGGTCTCAGCATACCGGAGCTCCAGCGCGGCGACACGGGCAAGGTATCGCCCGCTCCGCTCCCCGATGGTGCTCCAGCGCTGAGCCGCTGCCGAAGCCATGGTTCTGGGCGGTCCCCTCAGGAAACGCCGCTCCAGGCCCGCTGGTAGGCCGCGAGGACGGGTCGACGGTGCAGCCCGGAGAAAGCTGCCTCTCCGACCAGGTAGGGACCCTGAAAAGTAGTTTTCCCCCCCCATCATCCTACACATAAAAAAGGCTAGGACTCCAAAACAAAACACTAAAACTCACTAAAAATAAAATAAAGAAGTTAAAAAACAGACAGCTGCAGGCTGGGCAGCCATACCAACTGGACGGCGCCCCTTAGAGTAATAGTGTGGAAACAGGCCCTTCACCCCAACTTGCCCACACCGGCCACATGCCCCAGCTACACTAGTCCCACCTGCATGTGTTTGGTCCATATCCCTCCAAACCTTCACGATAGAATATGTCAAAGTCAGCATGGTTTTGTGTCAAAGTCAGCATGGCCTGACAAATCTGCTGGAGTTCTTTGAGGAAGTTACAGAACAGACAGAGGGGAGGCTGCAGATGTTGTTTACCTGGATTTTTAGAAGGCTTTCGATAAGGACCCGCACGTCAGGCTCCTAGGGAAGATGAAAGCCCATGGTATTAAAGGGAAAATACTAGCATGGATAGCAGGTTGGCTGGATGGCAGAAGGCAAAGTGTTGCAATAAAAGAGGCTTTTCAGGTTGGCTTCCAGTGACGTGGAGTTCCGCAAGGGTCCGTGCTGGGGCAGCTTCTCCACGTTGTATATTAATGATTTGGATGAGGGGATTGAGGGCTTTGTGGCCATGTTTGCAGATTGTATACATTGTTTATGCAAGCAAAGAATCTCACTGTGCCAATAAAGTATTCCTATTCCTAGATAATGTTAAGGTAGGTCGCCGTGCGGTAAGCTCCGGAGTGCTGTGACCGCCGACTCCCAACATCGCGGAGCTGTGGGTGCGAGTGTCCAGCCACGGGCAGCGCTGGATTTGGAACACTGCAGAGCCTGGGGTCCGAGATTGCCAGAGTCGGAGCTCCAACCAGCGCGGCCTGAGAACTACGGGTGCCGCGGTCTCCTGGGAGGGAGTGGCTGCTGCAGACATTTTCCAAGCCGCTGAGGAGTGTTCACCCGACGCCGGTGTTCCAGCTTTCTGGCAAAAAGGTCCTGAAAACATCGGACTAGCTGCGGAGGCCACAAATAGGCCTGGACCTCGGGTGGTTCACAAAGGAAGAGGACTAAACTTTTTGATGCCTTTCCCCACAGTGGAAAATGTTCATTCTGTTGTGGGGGGATGTTCATGTTGAATTCTATAATGTGTTGTGTCATTTTTCTTATTTTTATTTTTTTCTATGGATGTACGGATACTTTATTTCTTTTATGTAAAGCACTTTGGTTTCAACGCGAGTTGATTTAAACGTGCTATATAAATAAAATTTACTTACTTACATTTGGACTACTGAGCAAATTTGGGCTGCTTGTCTGAGGAAGGATAAACATAGAAACATAGAAATTAGGTGCAGGAGTAGGCCATTCGGCCCTTCGAGCCTGCACCGCCATTCAATATGATCATGGCTGATCATCCAACTCAGTATCCCGTACCTGCCTTCTCTCCATACCCGCTGACCCCCTTAGCCACAAGGGCCACATCTAACTCCCTCTTAAATATAGCCAATGAACTGGCCTTAACTACCCTCTGTGGCAGAGAATTCCAGAGACCCACCACTCTCTGTGTGAAAAAAGTCCTACTCCTCTCTCTCTCTCTCTCTCTCTCTCCCTCTCCTTCTCCCTCTCTCTCTCTCTCTCTCTCTCTCTCTCTCTCTCTCTCTCTCTCTCTCTCTCTCTCTCTCTCTCTCTCTCTCTCCCCCCCTCTCTCTCTCTCTCCCTCCCCCTCCTTCTCTCTCTCCCCTCTCTCTCTCCCTCCCTCTCTCCCACTCTCTCTCTCCCTTACTCTCTCTCTCTCCCTCCCTCTCTTTCCCTGCCTCTCCCCCCCCCTCCCCCCCTCTCCCCCCTCTCCCCCCCTCTCCCCCCCCCTCCTCTCTTTCCCTCTCTCTCTCCTCCCTCCTTCAGTTGTGCATTCGCTGCTCTCCCGTCCCCTCCCCCTGCCGAACTGCCCCCGCTGCCAGCTCGCTGGAGGCTCTGGAGAGGCGGAAGAGGACGGGGCAAGCGGTGACATGAGGTAGGATGTGCCGGAGAGGGTCCAGAGGAGGCTTACAAGATGATACCGGGAATGAGTGGGTTAGCATATGATGAACATTTGACAGCACTGGGCCTCTACTCACTGGTGTTTAGAAGGTTGAGGGGGGACCTCATTGAAACAGAATAATGAAAGGCCTAGATAGAGTGGATGTGGAAAGGATGTTTCCACTGGCGGGAGAGTCCAGGACCAGAGGTTGAAGCCTCAGAATGAAAGGGTGCTTTTTTTAAAAAAAAGGTGGCGAGGAACTTCTCATGGATATCACCGCTCGTCCATTGCCTCCCCAAGTGCTGGCTGGCTATCCATCCCGCTGTGTTGCTCCAACACGTCGTGTTTTGCTCAAGATCCCAGCATCTACAAAAGGACGCAAAGTGCTGGAGTAACTCAGCGTTTCAGGCAGCACCCGCGGAGAACATGGATAGGTGTTCTCCAGGATGTTGTCTGTTTTCTAGAGATGCTGCCTGAACCGTGCAAGTGAAGTGCTGGAGCAATGCAGCGGGACGGGCAGCCAGCCAGCACCTGCGGAGGTGATGGACAATCGGGGATGCCACTCCCTCCACAGGTGCTCCCATTTCCGCAGAGTTGCTGCAGCACTTTGTGGTTTGCTCTGGATTCCAGCGTCTCCAAGACGCAAAGTGCTGGAGTAACATCAGCGGGTCAGGCAGCATCTGAAAATTGTTTGGCAGACGGGAAACAAAGGGTTGGAATTAACGGGTCCCTTTCAGAATGGAAGGCAGTGACTAGTGGGGTACCACAAGACTCGGTGCTGGAACCGCAGCTATTTAAAATGTATATTAATGACTTGGATGAAGGGATTGAAAGTAACAGCAAATTTGCAGATGACACAAAGCTGGGTGGCAGTGTGAACTGAGAAGGATGCTATGAGGATACAGGGTGACTTGGACAGGTTGGGTGAGTGGGCAGATGCAGTTAATGTGGATAGATGTGAGGTTATCCACTTTGGTGGCAAAAACAGGAAGGCAGAATATTATCTACATGGTGTCAAATTGGGAATAGGGGAAGTACAACGGGATCTGGGGTCCTTGTTCATCAGTCACTGAAAGTAAGTATGCAGGTACATAGGCAGTGAAGAAAGCGAATGGCATGTTGGTCTTCAAAACAAGAGGACTTGAGTAAAGGAGCAAAGAGGTCCTGCAGTTGTACAGGGCCCTAGTGAGACCACACCTGGAGTATTGTGTGAGTTTTGGTCTCCAAATGAGAGGAAGGACATTCTTGCTATTGAGGGAGTGGAGCGTAGGTTCACAAGGTTAATTTCCAGGATGGCGGGACTATCATATGTTGATAGATTGGAGTGGTTGGGCTTGCATCCTCTGGAATTTAGAAGTGTGAGAGGGGATCCTATTGAAACATATAAGGTTTGGACAAGCTGGAGGCAGGAAACACGTTTCCAATGTTTGGGGGTCCAGAACCAGGGGCCATAGTTTAAGAATAAGTGGTAAGCCATTTAGAACGGAGACGAGGAAAAACTTTTTCACAGAGTTCTGTGTGTGTGGAATTCTCTGCCTCAGAAGGCGGTGGAGGCTGGTTCTCTGGATGCTCTCAAGGGAGAATAAAAATTGGGCCTTAGGGATAGCAGAGTTAAGGGATATGGAGAGAAGGTAGGAACGGGGTACTGATTGTGGATGATCAGCCATTATCACATTCAATGGCGGTGCTGTCTCGAAGGGTCGAATGGCCTACTCCTGCACCCATTGTTTATTATATGTGGAAAGAACGGCATCCGATTGTCCATGCACTCCTCAGTTAAGCCTGTGCCGCCATTCCCCTTCTCGAGATGCTGTCTGGCTGCCTGTCCCACTTATTGCTCCAGCAATTCGTGTTTTGCTCAGGATTACATCAATAGCAAAAGTTCATAAACTGCTGGAGTAACTCAGCAGATCAGGCAGCCAGCCAACATCGGGGGTGGGGGGTGGACATCCGGAGATACTATTTCCTCCACGTACCGCTGGGTTGCAGAACTGTGCCCGTGCCGCTGAGTTGTACCTGCGCTGTGCTCAGCGGCTGCAGGTTGCATGTCCCGCTGGGTTACTCCAGCACTGTGCTCAGCGGCTGCAGGGTGCGTGTCCCGCTACGTTGCACCAGCACTGTGCTCAGCGGCTGCAGGGTGCATGTCCCGCTGGGTTGGTCCAGCACAGTGTCTGTGTTCAGCGGCTGCATGCCCCGCTGAGTTGCACTAGCGCTGTGCTGTGCTCAGCGGCTGCAGGGTGCATGCCCCGCTGAGTTGCACCAGCACTGTGCTGTGCTCAGCGGCTGCAGGCAGGCAGGCAGGCGCCGCGGTGGAGGAGAGCAGTCCCCGGAGCGCGTGACGCCCGTCGCCATGGAGACGCGCCGCTTGGATTGTACACGGAGAGCGGCCGCGCCCAACGGCCGGCGCTTCTGCTCCGGCCCGGGAGCAAAGCAGCTGCCTACCGCCTCAAAGTGTCCACATCCAACACAAACCTTGGCCAGCAGTACCTGCACTGGAGGGGAATAGGCACATATACACCGGTAAGCAATTGCCTGCACTGGATTTGAATTACATGGATATGACAGGTTTGGAGGGACATGGACCAAACGCGCGCAGGTGGGACTAGTGTATGTAGATGGGACAGGGTACACAAAATGCTGGAGAAAGTCAGCGGGTGCAGCAGCATCATCTATGGAGCGAAGGGGATAGGCAACGTTTCGGGCCGAAACCCTTCTTCAGACTGATATGTGTGGGTGTGGGTGGGGGGGGGAGAGGGAGAAAGGGAAAAGGAGGAGGAGGCGGAGGGAGAGGTAGGAAGGCGAGGAGACGGCAAGGGTTAACAAAATTGTGAGAATTCGATGTTCATGCCAAGAGGATGCAGACTCCCCAAGCGGAATATGAGGTGCTGTTCCTTCAATTTGCGTGGGACATGTTGTTCAGTGTGCGCAAGTTGGGCCGAAGGGCCTGTTTCCACACTGTATCACGCTATGATTCTAAGCGATAACAAAGAGAGAAGCCATCCACAATTTGGGGGGGACGAAGAAATATGTAGGAAAGAGCTGCAGATACTGGTTCACACCAAAGATAGATACAACATTCTGGAGTAACTCAGCGGAACAGGCAGCATCTCTGCAGAAAAGGAATGGGTAAAGATTCAGGTCGAGACCCTTCTTCAGGGCAGAGGGAGTCCAGGGAAAGGGTAAGGTGTGAAAACGACAGATCAAAGCAGATGATGCTGAAGGAAAATGTAGGCTGAGGGGAAGGTGACAAGGAGGCATGCAATCAGTAAAATTAATCAGTAGGACAGTGAAACTACTATGTGAGAGGGAGCGGGAAAGCAAGGGTTACTTGAAGTTAGGGAAATTAATATTCATGCCGCTGGGTTGTAAGCTGCCAAAGTGAAATTTGAAATGCTGTTCCTCCAATTTGCATTGGGCCTCACTCTGAAACAATCCACAGTGGAAATAACTGAACCAAAATGTGGGCAAGTAATAACTCTGGTGAATCTAAGTAAGTCTTTGGCGAGGCCACACTCACAAAATTATGGGCAGTTTTGTTCATCCGAGTTGAGCAATACACTGGCACTGCTGAGTATCATTCAGAAAAGGTATATTAGATCTATTCCTTCGTTGAAGAAGTGCTCTGTGATAAAAACAGAGCACTGAGGCATAGATGGGGTAGACAGTCAGAACCTTTTTCCCAGGATGGAAAAATCAAATATGTCGGAATAGTTTTAAGGTGAGGGAAACAAAGTTTAAAGAAGATGTGTTGGGCAAATTTCTACTTATTGGACGATGAGTGCTTGGAGTGTACTGCTGGGGTTGGTGGTTGAGGCAGGTATGATAGTGGGATTTAAGAGACCTTTGGATGAGCATGTGCATATGCAGGTAATGAAGGGTTATGGATTATGTGCAGACAGAGAAGAGTTGGTCTTGGCATCTGGTTCGGCACAGGTATTATGAGCCGGAGGGCCTGTTCTTGTGCTGAACTCTTCTATGTAGATTGGTTTGCTGGCAAACAACTTGCAGTTTGCTGGCTTTATCACCCAACCCTTGTTGAGCCTAATCGTCACAGGTTCCCGAGTAATAACGTGACGTCTAGTCTATACTGTAGCGATGTGTATGGAGATGGGTGATTACACCAATCCTGGCTTGAATGTTCCTTCCACACAGGTGACGGAGGTGTAGGCATGCTGTAGGGACCAGTGGTTCTTGAGTTTACTAGAGATTTGCTTTTTCTGTTTGCTGCCTCCATTCTAGCTTCCACATATGAATGCACACCATTCTGTATTCTGTAAGGCATCCAAGTTAGTTCCCAGTAGTGTGTGTCAAAGCTGGAACTCCTCAGGGATATTCTGAGAGTGTTTGAATTTGTTTTTCGCCACACAATTCTATGTCCTCCTCAATCATCTCTTGATAAAGTAGCGTTTGTAGTATTCACTCATCAGATATCCTGACATGCCCTGTCCACCAGATTTGTGATTCTTTCAGCAATGCGTTGCTGCTGGAGTGGTTTGTCTGGGAGAAAAGCTGTGTATCAGGAGCCTTGTCTTACCACTTGATATTGTAATCGCCTCGTGAGGCCTGGATAGAGTGAATGTGGAGATGTATCCACTCGTGGGAGAGTCTAGGACCAGAGGTCATAGCTTCAGAATAAAATGACATACCATTAGAAAGGCGATGAGAAGGAATTTCTTTAATTAGAGAGTGGTGAAACTGTGGAATTCATTGCCACAGGCGGCTGTGGAGGCTAAGTCAATGTGGTTTGAATCGTCTTCTTAAATTGCCTCTTCCCTTGTGATGAAGGAAGTGGTGTAGGGCAGGGAGTTCAAGGATTCAGACCAAATGATGACGAAAGGCCAGCAATATATTTCCATGGATAGGACAGATTTAGAGGGATATGGGCTAAACATAGGCATGTGGGAGTAGTATGGATGGGACATGTTGGTCGGTGTGGGCAAGTTGGGCTGGAGGGCCTCTTTCCATTCTGTTTGAAAGATATAGAATGTTCCATTCTATGACTCTAGGAGGGGAACTTGCAGGTGGAAATGGTCCCAGGTGTCAGCTGCCCTTATCCTTCTTGGTGGTGGTTTTCACAGATTTGGGATATTATATGTGCAAGTAACTGCAGTGCATTTTTGTGGATGGCACACACTGCAAACACTGTGCATCAATGGTGAAGGGAATTAAGGTTTAGGATGGTTAAAGAAGTGTCAGTTAAATGGGCCACTTTGTCCTGGAGGGCATCTCGCTTCTTGAGGTGTTAGTGCTGTACTCATTAGGTCAGGTTTATTTGCCCATTTCAGCTCCAATCTCTTTTTTTCCTTTTATAAATATGTATGGAAACCAGCTAATAGTTTACACAATACAGCTAAATAAATGTATGCAATGGTAAGCCAGTCAAATTCATGGATACTTAAATAAATAATATATACTCTGGAAGTGAATAACTGTACAGAATAACTGTACAGCAACAAGAAATATGAATGTATGAAGAAATATGAACAATAGATGTAAATAACCACAATAACATAATGAATACTTTGTAACTTTGACCGCCCTATTTCTTGATTTGTACAGGTGTCAGAGGTTATGGGGTGAGGAGAATGGGGTTAGGAGGGAGAGATTGATCAGCCACGATTGAATGGCAGAGTAGACTTGATGGGTGACCTTATGACCTATACATGGTGACTCTCTTTGTGTACAGTATGCAAAACAAAAAATGCACTGTGACATGTCACGTGATAATAAAGTATCAATCAATCATTATAATTATAAGCAGTATATTTTATGAAGATAAAAATGTGCACTGGCAAACAATTATATGCATTAGAAATATTAAATATGTATAATACTAAACAATGTTTTTTTTTTGCCAATTACATGAGTATGTTGGAGGCAACCAAATCTAAATATTGATAAATAATATGTACACTGGAGATATTTTCCCCTTCATTCTATCTAGTTTGAACTGATTGTATCTATGTATGGTATATCTTGCCTGTTTGGATAGCATACTAATCAAAACCTTTCACTGTACCTCAGTACATAGATAATAGGTGCAAGAGGAGGCCATTCGGTCCTTCGAGCCAGCACCGCCATTCATTGTGATCATGGGTGATAATCCACAATCAGTAACCCGTGCCTGCCTTCTCCCCATACCCCTTGATTCCACTAGCCCCAAGAGCTCTGTCTAACTCTCTTTTAAATTCATCCAGTGAATCGGCTTCCACTGCCTTCTGTGGCAGAGAATTCCACAAATTCACAAGTCTCTGGGTGAAAAAGTTTCTTCTCATCTCAGTTTTAAATGGCCTCCCCTTTATTCTTAGACTATTGCCCCTGGTTCTGGGCTCCGCCAACATTGGGAACATTTTTCCTGCATCTAGCTTGTCCAATCCTTTTATGATTTTATATGTTTCAATAAGATCCCCTCTCATCCTTCCAAATTCCAGTGAATACAAGCCCAGCCTTTCCAATCTTTCCTCATATGACAGTCTTTCGTCATATGACAGTATACTGGAGTTTAGAAGGATGAGGGGGGATCTTATAGAAACATATAAAATTATGAAAGGACTGGACAAGCAAGATGCAGGAAAAATGTTCCCAATGTGGGGCGAGTTCAGAACCAGGGCCCAGTGTCTTAGAATAAAGGGGAGGTCATTTAAGACTGAGGTGAGAAAAAAACTTTTTCACCCAGAGAGTTGTGAATTTATAGAATTCCCTGCCACAGAGGGCAGTGGAGGCCAAGTCATTTGGTGGATTTAAGAGAGTTAGATAGAGCCCTAGCGGCTAGTGGAGTCAAGGGATATGGGGAGAAGGCAGGCACGGGTTATTGATAGGGAACGATCAGCCATGATCACAATGAATGGCTGTGCTAGCTCAAAGGGCCGAATGGCCTCCCCATGCACCTATTTTCTATGTTTCTAGTCCCGTCATCCTGGGGATTAACCTTGTGAACCTACGCTGCACTCTCTCAATAGCAAGGATGTCCTTCTTCAAGTTAGGAGACCAAAACTGCACGTGCCTTTAGCTTTCTTCACTGCCTGCTGAACCTGCATGTTAATTATAAACCTAAACCTAAGATAACTTTACAAAAGGCACCAATAGAGGTCAATGTAATCATGCATGGAGGAGAATTGGGGCAGAGCAACATATAGGTTGGTAAAGAAATATATGTTCTAGGGAAAAATAAATGCATTGGACAACAAAAATAAATTAAACATCTCAATCGATAACGTGTACAGATATATGTAATATCGACATGAGAAACATAACTATGTAGAATGTTAAGAAATAAAACTAAATGCATAGATATAAGAAAAAAAACTATTGAAAACTAAACATATTCAATGGTAAGAGATTTAATTAAGATACAGTGGTTGCATTTTGTTCGAGAAACATCTAGTCTGATGCACCAGTGCACCGAGCTGCATTTTGAAGGTGTAATCATATTTAATAATTAGGGAAATAAAATGTTAAAGAAAAAAATATGTAGAATAGAAAACTATAGATAAATAAATTAAAATAGGAATTATATGAACTTTGATTACCTATAAATATTTATTTAAAATATTCTTAAAGAATTAATTAAATAATATATTTAAAGAAGAATATTGAAATATAGAGATATGCACATGAGCATAATAATGTTTAAACACAAATGATAATTTTATATCATGGAATCCAACTTATTATGTATCTGAAGAAGGGTCGCGACCTGAAACGTCACCCGTTCCTTCTCTTCAGAGATGCTGCCTGTCCCCCTGAATTACTCCAGCATTTTGTGTCTATCTTCGGCAAATATCCAACATTTGCAGTTCTTTCCTATTACTATTACACATGATTGTTGCCAACAAATAGTATGTGCTGTGCTATACTTTAATCAAAGGTTCAAAGGTTCTTTATTAGTCACATACACCAATTGGTGTCGTGAAATGCGTATTGCCATTGCAGCACATAATTTTAAAAAAACATAACAATAATAAAGAAATTTAAACATAAAAAACATCCCTCCACAAAGATTCCCACTGTAAGGGAAGGCACAAAGTCCAGTCCCCATCCCCATGTTCACCCATAGTCAGGCCTATTTTGACCTCCGCAGTCGCCTTTATGGAGGCCCGATGTTCCAGGCCCTTCTCGCCGGATGATGGTGCTCCGGTGTCAGGAGAATCCTCACAGCGGCATGGGAAACCTGGAACGACCGCTTCCTTACTGGAGACCGCGGCTTCCGAAGCCAACATCATAATAACATCATAATTCGAGAGCACAGATAGGCCATCTAGTTCTTTGCACTTGCTCCATCATTTACTGTTTATGATCATGGCTGATCTTGTGCCTCACTTGTATTTCCCTGAACTACAAGTGTGGGGAACATGGGGGAATATTTTCACTTTGAGGGTGATGGGTGCAAGGAACAAGCTATCCTAGGAGGGAGATGAGGCAGGCACTTTAACAGTATTTAATAGGCACTTGGACAGGTAGATGGATAGGAAATATTTGGAGGGATGTGGGCCAAACACACGCATTTGGGGCTAACTTAAATGGGGCCTCTTTGTCAGCACGGAGACTTTGAACTGAAGAGCCAGTTTCCGTGCTGTATGACTGACTCTTATAGAGTCTCTTTCATGAAAAATGCTCTGCTGACACTTATTTTTGTTGAAGACAAGGGCATATGAGAATTCTGTGCACAATGCAAATCAGTAGTTTTTCATTTAAAAATTATTTGTTTGTATCTAAAAATCTGGATGGTT
Organism: Raja brachyura; assembly: GCA_963514005.1. The sequence goes on along the minus strand of OY740782.1, from coordinate 138,071,601 downwards.
AGCTATCCACCCCTAAAGACCAACCACTGGCATATAGATGATGGACAGAACTAGAAAAATGTTAAAGAAAAGTTTTCACATAAACATAACAAAAAGGAAATCACTCTTTCAGTTCAGTGATGTTTATTTTACATATCGTGTTTTTATCATCATCATCATCATCTGAAAATCATTTTACAGCAAATAACACATTGCTTGTACATTGTTGCTCATATTATTTATGCCAGAATAAAATAATCTGTATCCAAATTATATATGCAAAATAAATACATTAATATGAAATAATTTAAAAAAAATGTATGTAAAAATCAAGAAAATTATTTGCCATGAAATTAACTGATAGTAAACATTCCAGAGCACCAACAGAAATGTAAAAGTTGCTGAACAAGTTCGATCTTTGCGTTCCGATCTTTTAAGTATTCATTAACTTCCCTCCTTATCATTAAGGCAGATTCCACTAATTAAATGGCTGTGGGAATTTTCAAAATAACTTCTGCAAATTTCACTTTTACTTTCTCCCCCAAAATAATACCTTTACTTTTTTTTCTCTAGAGCTACTTGCAAGAAACAAACAAATGTCTTCCTCTAGTCAGTTTAGTGACTGTGGTAAGTCATTTCCATGTTGTTTTAATTATGTTAAGTTAAATTAAAAAATTGGATTTTGTGAAATGGACTGCATTTGTTTTTAGTTTTCCTGTTTTGAATCTGAGATCCTATGGTGACACAATTAAGAATTGATTCAAAGTTTGCATGCTAATAGTAGGATTTCTTAATGCTGCTGTGAATTTTGAATTATAGTGGAACTAAAGCACGCATGGGCCCAAGCTATGCCTGCCTCTTTGTATGGTACGTCGAACAATCCTTGTTCGAGGCATACCAGGGCCCTATCCCCAAACTCTACCTCCGCTCAATCGATGACTGCATTGGTGCTACCTCCTGCACCCACACACAACTCACAGACTTCATCCATTTCACCACTAAATTCCACCCGGCACTCAAATACACCTGGACCATTTCCGACATTTCCCTACCTTTTCTAGACCTCACTATCTCCATTACAAGTGATAGACAGCTGACCGACATCCACTATAAATCCATTGACTCCCATGACCATCTGAACTACACTTCTTCCCACCCTGCTTCCTGTAAGGACTCCATCCCCTACTCGCAATTCCTCTGTCTATGCTGCATCTGCATCCAGGGGGAAATCTTTTAGGATCGAGATGAGAAAAAAAAAATTCACACAGAGAGTGGTGAATCTTTGGAATTCTCTGCCACAGAAGGTAGTTGAGGCCAGTTCATTGGCTATATTTAAGAGGGAGTTAGATGTGGCCCTTGTGGCTAAAGGGATCAGGGGGTATGGAGAGAAGGCAGGTAAGGGATACTGAGTTGGATAATCAGCCATGATCATATTGAATATGCAGGCTCGAAGGGCCGAATGGCCTACTCCTGCACCTATTTTCTATGTTTCTATGAGGTGTTCCACACCAGGGTATCGGAGATGTCCTCATTCTTCTGGGAATGGGGGTTCCCCTCTTCTACTATAGATGAGGCTCACACCAGGGTCTCTTCTATACCCTGTAACTCTGCTCTCACTCCCCATCACCCCCATTGGTAACAAGTGCAGAGTCCCCCTTGTCCTCACCTTCCACCCTACTAGCCGTCACATACAACAAATAATCCTCCAACATTTTCACCACCTGCAACAGGATCCCACCACAGGCCAAATCTTTCCATCTCCTCCCCTGTCTGCTTTCCGCAGAGACCACTCCCTCCGTAACTCGCTGGTCAATTCGTCCCTTCCCACCCAAACCACCACCTCTCCTAGCACTTTCCCTTGCAACCGCAGGAAATGCTACACTTGTCGCTTTACCTTCCCCCTTGACTCCATTCAAGGACCCAAGCAGTCTTTCCAGGTGCGGCAGAGGTTCACCTGCACCTCCTCCAACCTTATCTATTGCATCTGCTGCACTAGGTGTCAGCTGTTCTACATCGGTGAGTCCAAGCGTAGGCTTAGCAATCGCTTCGCCGTACACCTCTGCTCGGTTCGCAATAACCAACCTGATCTGCCAGTGGCTCAGCACTTCAACTCCCCCTCCCATTCCGAATCCGACCTTTCTCTCCTGGGCCTCCTCCATGGCCAGAGTGAGGACCACCGTAAATTGGAGGAGCAGCACCTCATATTTTGCTAGGGCATTTACACCCCAGGGTTATGAACATTGACTTCTCTAATTTCAGGTAGTCCCTGCTTTCTCCTCCCCTTCTCAGCTCTCCCTCAGCCCACTGTCTCCGCCTCTTCCTTTCTTCTTCGCGCCCCCCCCCACAGCCTCAAATCAGTCTGAAGAAGGGTCTCGAACCGAAATGTTGCTTATTTCCTTTGCTCCATAGATGCTGCCTCACCCGTTGAGTTTCTCCAGCATTTTTGTCTAGCTTCTAATATTAGCAGGAAATGTCTTTCTGTGGATTACTTTTCTGTTATCTGTTGTGGCATCAATGATTGCAGATTGTTAAGTTTTGGATTTATCTTTCCAGCCCATGCACCTGCCTTTTAAATGTTACTAGACTAAGTGGGACCCGTTGGGTCCCTGTCATGCAGGAGGCTTGGTCCCCCAACTCAATATTCCACCACTCACCCATAACCCCCAACTGCACAGACGCAGCTCATTTTCCCTCATCCCCAGCACTCTCTTCCCCTCCTCTTCTTTCCCTTCTCCTCCTCTCCCGAATCTCTCCCTCACCCCTCTCTCCCCTACTCTCAGTCACTCCTTCCCTCCCTCCATAACTCCTCTCCCCTCCCTATCCCTGTATCCCCCACCACCCCCACTCCTCACCTCCCCCTATCCCCCCACAATTCCTCCTCACATACTCCACTGTCCTCCTTTCCCGCTGTTCCCCACTCCTTAACTCCCCCCTTCTCTACTCCCCCCCCCCCCCCGCTCTCCCTCTATTTCCGCTCCTCCCCCACTCCCCCTCCTCACCTCCTCTCTTCTTTTCCATTTCCTCCTACCCTCCCCAATCCCTCCCTCACCTCTCCTTTCCCCTACCCTCAGTCACTCCCTCCCTCCATAACTCATTTCCCCTCCCTACTCCCCTCCTGTCCCTCTATCCCCTCTCCTCCCCCAAGGCCAAGATGCAGGAAAAATGTTCCCAATGTTGGGCGAATCCAGAACCCAGGGCCACAGTCTTAGAATAAAGGGGAGGTCATTGAAGACTGAGGTGAGATAAAACGTTTTCACCCAGAGAGTTGTGAATTTATGGAATTCCCTGAGGGCAGTGGAGGCCAAGTCACTGGATGGAATTAAGAGAGAGTTAGATAGAGCTCTAGGGGCTAGTGGAGTCAAGGGATATGGGGAGAAGGCAAGCACGGGTTATTTATAGGGGACGATCAGCCATGATCACAATGAATGGCTGTGCTGGCTCGAAGGGCTGAATGGCCTCTTCCTGCACCTATTTTTTATGTTTCTATATTTCTATAAGATCCCCCCCTCATTCTTCTAAACTCCAGTGAATACAAGCCTAGTCTTTTCAATCTTTCCTCATATGACAGTCCCACCATCCCAGGAATCAATCTCGTGAACCTACCCTGCTCTGCCTCAATCACAAGGATGTCCTTCCTCAAATTAGGAGACCAAAACTGTACACAATACACCAGATGTGGTCTTACCAGAGCCCTATACAACTGCAGTAGAACCTCTTTACTCCTACACTGAAATCCTCTTGTTATGAAGGCCATTGTTATGATGTCCCAATATATGAAGTGCAGAATTTTAGAAGATCAAATGGTACTGCTTACAAACAATATTACAGTACATGTGATTTTGGAATCGTTGTTAATTTGTGAAAATGGGTGTGGTGGGTTGTTTCAGAGGTTCATATTTTAAAAATGTAGAATGATATCGAAACCCACTTAAATTTTTTTGCATGTGCTTTTAACAGTGGCCATCCAACCTACTCTTTGTACTTAATACTTAAACATTTAACTCCATGTTTAAGTTATATAGGCTTTTATTTCAATAGTCTTATTTTCACTAAGTGGCCCATTTACTGCCAGAGAAATCCATACAGGTGAAAAGAGCCGTGAAGGCCAGAATCTAGATATAAGTGCATTTATAGCTTGATGTTTGTGTTGGGAAGATCTTGGTCACATGGGAGTTGATGTTCATTTCGTTAGCTTCATTGCCAAGATATATTAATCCCATTCAGTTTTATCGAGAGTGATGAAGCCAAAACCGGGCTCATCTCTTTGATGAGGGGAATTAAGCAGGGTTCTTAACGAGTTACTGAATAACTAACCCCTGCAGCTGAACATGTTATTGAATAACCAATCATTACAGCTCAACAAGTTACTGAATTACTAACAAATGAAGCTCAACCAGTTACTGAATAACCAATCATTGAAGCAGAATTGCACATTCCTTAGTAACCGGCAGGATCCCCTAATTATTATTGGAATTTGATTTATATCTGCTTCTCCCTTTTCCTATCATGGGGCATCTCCTGACAACCCCACCCCTATTGATCATTATTGGGTGTTGCATCTCCCATTCTCACCATCAGGGCCTCCCAACCACCTCTATTCCAATCATCCTCAGGCTGAATGCTTCCTGCAACGGTCTATTGGAAGATCAGGCCACTGAACCCACCCTAAATCATCACAGGACCTCTTCTCTACAATTTGGTTCTTATCCCTACCATCCAACCTCACAACCTGAGAACTATTGTACCCCCGCAACTGGATTGTAACCCAGACCCCGTGATCACCTCCATCCCAATTTCTTCCAGCCCAGCTCCCTAATGGATCTGTGCAATAAGAAATTGATGGAGAGAAACTTGACATTGCCCTGAAGTTAAAATCTGCAGGACTTGCTGGAAACTAGAATTTTCTGAGCTTGTGAGTGATAAGTAAGTAAGTAAGAAGTAAGTAAGTTTATTGGCCAAGTATTTACATACAAGGAATTTGCCTTGGTGCTCCGCCCACAAGTAACACCATGACATACAGTGATAGTTACGAATGACTCAGAAAACACTAAATATTAATAATAATAAACCATTAATGATAAAACACCATTGATTAAGCATGTGAACCAACAAAATACCACTTGCAGTAAAGCACCTTCATCATTTACAATGTATTTATAAGTGGACCTCCATGATTGGGCACTATTTAATGTTAGTGGCTGCTAGGTGCAGTATTAACCTGCTGCCATTTTTTAATTTATGTATTTTTCATATTATTACATCTTAATCGAGCCAAGTTCTACACATTGTAATTCCTAATTCATGGATTGATTTGTTTCTGTTGCACAATGTTGTACTGGCGTATTGATTTATGTGCTTCAGTAAGCAGTGGAGAAAGACATATGTGGGTTTCGGCCCAAAACTTTGCGTATTTCCTTCACTAGTCTGAAAAAGGGTTTTGACCCGAAACGTTGCCTATTTCCTGTGCTCCATAGGTGTCGCCTCACCCGCTGAGTTTCTCCAGCATTTTTGTCTAACATATGTGGCAGAATTGAGTTTTTAAATTGACTGCTTCTTCACCATGTCTGTCATGATCATTCTCTTTATTTAGGTTATGATTGAAATACACCTTGGTGACAAAGCAAACACCAGCCACAGCAAATGCCTCAATTACACCCTAACAAGCGAAGTACTGATTTCCAATTGTCCTGTCCTGCGGTGTGGTTGTCTTTGGGAAATTTACATTCTTGTAAAGATGATTAATAATCAAAATTTGTGAAGTTACAAATATTGTAGGTAAATTACACAGCAGCGAACCTTCTCATTTATTCTACAGACTCCCAGATATTGACAATTCATTAGTTTTTGAATACTGTTTGGCAGGTATCGGTTGTTGCAAGCATCTTTAAAAACAAACTATCATTTTGCTTGATCACTGCAGAAAGCCGAATTGGTCTGCTTCAGATGCACCGTGTTACACTTGATAGGATTGTTGCCTCACAATTCCAGTGAGCTGATTTCAATCCTGACCTGGTGCTGTCAGCATGGAGTATGAATGTTCTCCCTGTGACCGCATGGGTTTCCTCCCACATATCAAAGATTTGTAGGGCTATTGTAAACTAACCCTGGTGTGTGGTAAATGGTAGAATCTGAGGGAATATGGCCAGACTAAAATAGAATTAGTGTACATTGGCACTTGATGGTTAATTTTTAACTTGGTGGTTGCTGCTAACTTGGTGGGCTGGATGGCCTGTTTCTATGCTCAATGATTTTGGATTTTGCATGTGGCAGTTTTTTCTTCTTCCATCCTTGTGCCGTTGCACTTGGCACATCTACATGTAGAAAGAATCGTATTCCGACACCAATTTGTGTTTATTGGTCTTCTACGATGCTAAAATGCACATGATTCATCTTTGCTCTTCCAATAATTCACTTCACATTCAGAGAATCATAAAGTCGTAGAGTGGAGTGTGGAAGCAGGCCCTTCGGCCCAAATTGCCCACACTGGCCAACATGTCCCAGTTACACTAGTCCCACCTACTTGCGTTTTGTCCATATCCCTCCAAATCTGTCCTATCCATGTACCTGTCTAACTGTTTCTTAAATGGTGGGATAGTCCCTGCCTCAACTAACTCCTCTGGCAGCTTGTTCTATACACCCACCATTCTTTGTGTGAAAACGTTACCCCTCAGATTTCTATTAAATATTTTTCCCCTTCACCTTACACCTATGTCCTCTGGTCCTCGATTCACCTAGAGACTTTGTGCATCTACCTGATCTATTCCTCTCAAGATTTTATACACCTCTATAAGATCATCCCTCATCCTCCAGCGCTCCAAGGAATAGTCCCAGCCTACTCAACCTCTCCCTATAGCTCAGACACTTTAGCCCTGGCAACATGGACTGAATGCAACAAAGACTATGGGATGAGGTGATATTCAGCCTGGGAAACGGAAGGGTTGCACTTTAAAATAAGCTGCATCTCTAGCCTAGTAGAGATGCAGCTTATCTCCAGCTACAGTGCTGGCATCCAGCTAACAATGTGGAAAATTGTCCAGGTATATCCTGTAACAGGAGAAATCCAATCCAGATGCTGTCACTTACACTACACTCAATCAGTTATTGATGGAAGGCATTGTGTGTGTCAAACAGCACTAATGTGCTTACCGATACCTAGTTTGCATTTCACCAAGAGCACTTGACTCCAGGTCTCAATCCCAACCTTGGGCCAAGCATGGAGTACTAAAGTCTAAATAAAGCATAGTTCTGAATTCCAGAGATGGGTTGAGAGTGACTGTCCTTTATGTTAAGGCAGCATGTGACTGAATGCAATATTGAAGAACCTCAGTAAAATTGAATTTAATGGGCACTAAAGGGAAAACACATCTTGTACACAGCAAGATGATTGTGATTGTTGCAAGTCAATCTTACCCAGCCTGGGACATCAAGGCAGCAGGTCCTCAGAACAGTTTAGGCCAATCCATCTTAAATTGACCTTCCTTGGATTTGTAAGGTCAGAAGTGGGGATATTTGCTGATGAGTGCATAATGCTTCATTCCTTTTGCAATTCTTCAAAAATTGAAGCATTATATGCACGCAGGAAACGTAGGTGACATTGATGCATGAGCTGACATGTGACAGTTATGTTTACGCCTCCAGAATACCAGAGCATTATCATCTCCATTGGGATGTTTAACCACCTACACTTGATGTTCAAGGACATTAGCTGAGTCTCCCACAATCAACATCCTGGAAAAAAAGAGACAAGGTGTTGGACTAACCCAGCAGATCGGGCATCATCTCTGAAGAATGTAGATATGTGATGTTTCAGGTCAGGACCCTTTGTCAGACATACAATGTTCTCCAGAGATGCTGCCTGACCCAATGAGATGCTCCAGCATTTTGTGTCTTTTTTTTGTCAACAAGCATCCTTGTTTCTACATCAACATCCTGGCAATCAGTTTCACCAGAAACTCATTTAGACAGCTATATAAATACTGTGACTACAAGAGGATGTCAAAGGCTGGATATCCTGCATCAAATTGCTGACCACCAGATATCTCATAGCCTTTCTACCATTTCCTGGTGAGGTAATGTATTGCTGTTCCTTCATTACTTGATCAAAGTGACCAGAACTCCACCTAAAATTAGTCTGGTGAGGCTTTTCACCAGAATACCTGCATCATTAAGAAGATGCCTTACCATCATGTTCACATGGATTTTTAGAATGCAAGGTGATGCAACGGTAGAGTTGCTGCCTTACACAGCGCCAGTGACCCGGGTTCGATCCTGGCTGCGGGTGCTTGTCTGTATACTGATTCCTGGGATGTCAGGACTTTCATATGAGGAAAGATTGGATAGACTCGGCTTGTACTTGCTGGAATTTAGAAGATTGAGGGGGGATCTTATAGAAACTTACAAAATTCTTAAGGGGTTGGACAAGCTAGATGCTGGAAGATTGTTCCCGATGTTGGGGGAGTCCAGAACAAGGGGTCACAGTCTAAGGATAAGGGGGAATTCCTTTAGGACCGAGATGAGGAAAACATTCTTTACACAGAGAGTGGTGAGTCTCTGGAATTCTCTGCCACAGAAGGTAGTTGAGGCCAGTTCATTGGCTATATTTAAGAGGGCGTTAGATGTGGCACTTGTGGCTAAAGGGATCAGGGGGTATGGAGAGAAGGCAGGTACGGGATACTGAGTTGGATGATCAGCCATGATCATATTGAATGGCGGTGCAGGCTCGAAGGGCCGAATGGCCTACTCCTGCACCTATTTTTCTATGTTTTCTATGTTTCTATAGAGTTTGTACGTTCTCCCCATGACCTGCGTGGGTTTTCTCCGAGAACTTCGGTTTCTCCCACACTCCAAAGACATACAGGTTTGTAGGTTAATTGGCTTGGTGTAAATGTAAAAATTGTCCCTAATATAGGATAGTGTTAATGTGCAGGGATTGGTGGTCGGTGTGGAATCGGTGGACCGAAGGGCTTGATTCCGTGCTGTATCTCTAAACTAAACAGAACTAAACTAAATGGCTGACCTTGAAAACATACTTGCATCCGAAAATTTGACTCTGCAAAATCTTATGAATGATTTGAAGCAGGACTTCAACTGCCTGGTAGAATGGACAGTGCCCTAACATGTCCGCATGCACCTGCACAGCCATTACCACAAAGTTGCACTATCCAATCCCTATAAATAGGAACATACGAAATACGAGCAGGGGAAGGCCAGTTTGTCATTTCAGAGGATTGTGGCTAATCCTATCTTAACCTCTGTGCCACTTTCTTGAACTCTCCCCACACAGCTTAACCCCCTTTAGGTTTAGTGTCTATCAATTTCCACCTCAAGCACATTCCTTAGAGTAGAGAATTCCAAAGATTCACAATCCACTGAGGGAAGAAACCTAGGGAAAACAACCTCATGGCATCTATCATGTTAATCCTTCTCAAGATCTCACATGTTTCAACAAGATCACTTCTTGTTCCTCAGTGCAAGAACAGGTCATTGGGCCCACAATGTCTGTGCTGCACATAATGCCAAGATCCACTCTCATCTGCCTGCCCATAATCCATATATGTGGCTCTCACCAGCACCATGTGAACCTCTCTATTTTGAAATTCTACATCCACTGGAATAAAGGCCAACATTCCAATAGCATACCTAAAGGTTTGCTATACCTTCATGCTATCATGTTGTGCTTAATGTACAAGGACCTGTCCATCACTTTATCACCACAAAATGTTGTGGTGTCAATTATCTTTGCAAAGTTTCAATTAATATAAGTTAAAGCGAGTGATCTTTTCACAGCAGATATTGTAGCAAAAGTTTCAAGTGATTCAGCGTAAAATGGATCCTACAAAATGGGAATTTTATAATTATCAGGACCTGTTTCAGTGGTGTTCATTCAGGAATGAATTTTACATCACAAACTCCCCTATTCTTCTTCTAATAGTGCCATGAGAGTTTTTGTTGTCGTCTTCAGAAGGTAAGTGTGACTTCAGTTTAATACCTGAAGGGTGTCAGCTGAAACAGTGCAACACCACCTTCAAACATCATTGCACAGTTGGCAACCTGTATTTTATGTTCAAGTGGCGATGGATGAGTGGCAGATTCTTGCTTTGGAGGAGAACGCTCCCACTTGGTCTAGTACATATTACTAAAACTTTCATCTTGTTTGTGCTTCTGTGTGCATGCATGCGTGCGTGATCCCTGAACTAGGCCAAAACGGTACACAATAGCACTACAATTTGTGTACCACTCTACTCACAATTGTCCTGTGGTGTGGTGTATCAAGTTTAGTTCAGATTGATGCTATATTTTACAAGTTATTCACATTTTTATTCATTTACAAAATCCCATTTAGGGAAAAATGTCTTCGCTCTGCACTGGCACTTACAGCTATGATGTTGCAATGGGATTTTAGCCCTGCTCACTACAATGTTGCTATCCCAGGACACTGAGTCTTGCTAGCCCTAGCAAGTGGAATTGCATTTTTTTATAAGTATAATATGAGGGAGGGTGAATAAGGCGAAATGAGCAGCCCCTGTGCAGTTGGGAGCTATGGGTGAGTGGTGGAATATTGCGTTGGGGGACCAGGCCTCCCATGTGACAGGGACCCAACGGGTCTCACTTGATCTAGTCTTCTTTAAAAAGCAAACAAAATGGAAACTACATCAACTTATTCCAAATAAGCAGGATAGCCTCTCCAGAATAAAACCTGATTGGAAGATGATTACATTTATGTACATAAAATCAACGTGATTCATGGCCAAAATACCAAACCTATTCTTCAATTGTGGTTGGTTAACCTGACATCACTGTGTACACACATTTGGTGAAGCTATTTACAAAGTTGTTTTAAGTGTTTAATACATTAGTTAAAGAATTCTGACAACATCACCATAACCTTGTAATGCTCTTCGTCTTTTGTAGATTGGTTTTACCACGTTCCTCAGAAACCAAACAAAAGTGAAAAGAGCCAAGTGCAGCTTCCACCCACTTCCCAGATCCCAGGTTTGAATGAACGTGTGGAGCCTCACAAGGATAGCAGTGTTGATGGTCGCAAACTGTGGATTAGGGAAACCGATTCGGACTATGTAAAGTTGGCCAAACAAGGAGGCAGGCCAGGTAAGAAGGGAAGCCATTTTATTTGAAGTTTAACTGTGCAATTGTTTAACCTGCTTGTGATATGGCTGCAGAGCTGTACTTCATTTATTGTATTTTCATGGTTGGAACTTCATGATGATTCTTAGATTCTTCACACATCATTTGGTGAAGAGCCGTTGTATGCTAATTCAGTCTGTGAAGATTGATGAAATGTTTTCTAAAGTTGTGACAGATTGCATTCGCCAATTCTAAAAATACAAAATATTGAATTTTATTTATTCATTCTGAGAATTTAATATTTCACCATTGGTTGTATTTTGCAATATTTTTAATCTGTATACAAAAAGCTTGTGATTCTAATAATTATATAGTAGGTTCATTGTTGTCAATAAACTATGTATATAATTCTAAATTATATACATAATTCCCTAATTATACAAATAATTTATGGGAAACTCAATTTGTTCAAGATATTGCATGTGTAAATAGCCTTGCGAGCTAGTTTTCCCTTACTTTCCAATTATGACTAGAACTCTATCCCACTTTAATGAAGCAACGTTATTCACGAAGGAGAATTATTTATTTTAAAGATTTGAGAGAATGTGTTGAAGTTTACATGAGGCAATTAATGGTAACCAAAATTGATATATAAACTCATGTGACATGTTTCAAAGCATTTGGTACTTAGAGGATATGACGAAGAACCACACTTCATGGGTTTCTAATCTTATCTGGGCAAATCAATGAGAGGCGAAGTTTGCTTCTTTGCGGAGTGATGTTGAGGTGCCTGCCACCAATGAAAACCTTTTCCATTAGTTAGCCAGTTCCATGTACCTCAGGTGTGTAAATATAAGATTTGACTCCTCTGACCTGCATCTCCTGCAACTAAAAGCTTGTCTTATATGGTCCTCATACTTGAAGTCATTTTCAATAAGCATGTTGCTTCTCTGCTGCTCGTGCATTAAACATCTATTCCTTAGAAATTTAAAAGCAATTGAATGATGGCCAGTTCAAGGAAGAACTAGGCATAGTACGTTGCTGAATGGGGCTTGCAAAATCAAAGTTCCTTCTTTTGCAGTTTGTCATGGTAGAAGATGCAAAGGAAAAAGTATTTGTTCAGAAATTGGTAGTGCAATGGGTGAGAGAAGCTTAGAGTAGAGAGGAGGGAATGGGGGGGAGGCAGAAATTAAAAGAATGTTATTGAACAATCAGAAGGTAGATGGGTCAGAGTAAAGTTTTACTGCAACAATGGGTGAGGATTGTAGTAATGTTGGGAATCGTGCTCGGGATTGATGATGGAAGTCAGGTTAGGTTAGCACATTGGTGAGTAGGAGGAGGGACAGGTTGGGTGACACGTTAGCTGGTGGTGGCGATTGAGGCTCACCAATTTTTTTTGCATGGGGGTTTGGGTGATGATGGGCAAGTGGGTTAAGATAGTGGGGAGGGGGAGAGGTTACAGCCACAAATCTGGGAGGTGTTTTTGAGGGCAGGGGTGTGATATGTGTTGTTATGGCCTGCATCTGAGTAAAAATCCCAGAGATTAATGTGATCATATGAGTAAAGAGGTTTCTAGTTTTTTCTAAATCTGTGAAGAACTGAATTCGCCAATAAGCGAGTTCGGTATTCCGAAAAAAGCAAGTAATCATGGGATTTGTCAAAGGTCATTCGCGATAAACCCCCCCGGCAACTGTGCCGCCGCATGCTCACGGACCCGCTCCCCATCCGCAGCCAGGATTGCAAGCGCCGCCGAACCGCCATGGACTGTCCCCGAGCGCCCATTCCTGTCTGGGGCGGCCGGAGACGCCCGGGGCGACCTCGGACCGACGGGACACCGGCCCGCCGCAGCGGTGGCCCAGGCCCACAGCCAGCTCAGAGAAGAAGCACCAACTCCAGCTGAACTGTGCCTGTCCCGCCGGGTTAAATGCCAGCCCTGGACTGACAGGACTCCGGCCCGGAGCAGTGGAGCTAGCGCTTCTTCCCTGCGCTGGCTGCAAGCTGGTCAACCCGACGGGACAGGCAGATAGGAGCCGGAGCTAATGCCCTACCCCTGCGCTGGCTGCAAGCCCGGACCGCCACCGCAACTGCACGGGCCGGCTCCCCGCCATCCCAGGGCCCCCAGACAGGGACGGGACACGTGGGAGGGGACGGGGACTGCCCAACAGCAACTCAGCAGCGCCGGAGACCCGGGCCCGAGCTCTATCACGGACGAAACGCTGGTCTGCACCCACGCATCAGCACAGTCACAGAGAGTGTTTATCGCGAGTGACTCATGACCTGGGCATGCGCATTCGTTATACCGAACTCGCTTATTAGCAGAACATGTACAAATAAAACAAACGTTCCTCCAAGGAGTGTCAAGTGCAAGAAGGATCCTGAAGGAAAATTGTGCATTTCTGTCCCTTACAATAATTACTTGATTTTCTGAATTTAAAAAAACGTTAAAACTGTCATAAAGCATACAAAAATATGGTTCTGGGCCGTTCAATTACCAAGCATCAAAGTTGTGGTCTATTAATTAAAAGTTTTAAAAAAGGCACATTTTTTTGTATTCCTGACAATGAGTGTTAACACGTAATGAGTTCTTCAAATTATTGTTTACTTTACTGCATTTTCTTTGTTAGATGTCCATTAGGTTTTTCCGAGGAACTATCTATTCTGTGCTGCCTTAGCGACAAAGCAGGACAGTCTAAATGAATTGCCTGCAGCACGTAAAATTCGGCAGGCTGATATCACCAGCTGGTGAATCCCAACATGACACTCAAAGGAACAGTGCAGATTAGCATTATTTTTGGGTTACACGAGCATCTGCCGTGATTCAGCATTTGGCAAAGAAAGAAACAAAAAATTGAGCAAAACAGAAAGTAAAGTGCAGGAGGAATTCAGCGGGTCAGGTCGTATCTGGGGAGGGGAATCGACTGGTGACTTTTCAGGTCAGGACTCTTCTTCAGACTCTTCAGTCTGAAGAAGGGTCTCGACCTGAAATATTGCCTGTCCATTCCATCCCATCCCGCTGAGTTCTTCCAGCACTGTATTTTGCTGACAAAATAGTATCAGACCAAAAATGTAGGATTGTGATAAAACTGCACGTAGATTTCTCAGCCAGCAGATGGCAGAATTGATCCACTGAAACCAAGATAATTTTTTTGTTCCCACTGGAATGTGAAAACAGAAATCTTTGTGTAAAATGCAGAGGATCAAGGAATTATGATTCATTGCTTTTCAATCATATAGATGCTTATGCATTTTTGAGATGTAGCTTCAGTACATCAACAATCTGCGAAGCAAGGAGCTGTGGAAACTTAATATGCACAACTCCGAGAGACACAAGGGATTGCAGATGCTGGAATCTGGAGAAACAGTGTGCTGGAGAAACTTCACAGGTCAAGTGCCGTCGACAGGTGCGGGAGGAGGAGGGGAGGAAATGTCAATGCTGTGATTCAAAACCCTTTGCGGCTTTGACTGGAAATGTCGACAATTCCTTCCCCGCTCAGATGCTTCTCGATCATCCAAGTTCCTTCAGTAGATTGTTTGATACTGAGAATGGCATATGATCCTAATTTCAGTGCCAATAGTGCTTTGGTCCCTTCGGTATGTGAAGTTAGATGAAATGGAAAAATGTCGAACAAAAATCCACGCCCCCCCTCCCCCCCGAAGTTCCTTACCCCTCTTCGTACATCTCTATTCCTTCTTTGCATATCTTTCATTCATTGCTCTGTATCTCTCTACATCATTGTCTATACCTCTCGTTTCACTTTCCCGTGACTTTCAATCTGAAGAAGGGTCTCGACCCGAAACGTCACCCACTCCTTCTCTCCAGAAATGCTTCCTGTCCCGCTGAGTTACTCCAGCTTTTTGCCTCTATCTCCTATTCCTGAGTCCCTCATTTTTCTTGTAGCCTTCCTCTTTCCCTCATCCCCTTCTTCTCTTCCACCCATATCCCCTGTCCAGCTTTACATTTCACGCTTCCTCTTCCTCTGCTTATCTGATACCTTTTTACCTTCTTTCCACCTCTTCACAAGTTGACATTTACTCCACCCTTCTGCCAGTGAAACCCTCCTCACCCATGTCCTGCCTGCACTTCTCTTTTTCAATTGCAGTTGTTGTTGAGATGCTTTCTTATGGAAGACCCTACAGAAAATTAACCACTTTACATCTAAGATGTTTACAACATTACAATACAAGTTCAATATTGTCTGCGGGAGAAAGATGTTTCATGAAATGATTAACCAAGGTGAAATAATGGATATTTTGTAAGATCAGATGACCATAGTTATCTGTTGTATGTATGCACTGACCTGTCTGGAGCAAAACGGGAGTGATCATGAAATTGAGTGATCAGAAGAAAAAAATTGGGAGTCTAAAAGATGTTCAAGTGTGTAGATGAAATACAAGGAGTACCCATGCTGCATTTGTATTTCTAAATCTTGCTAATGAGAATCAATTATCTTCCTGTGGACTCAAAATAGGTTATTTTGGTTAAAGGGGGAAATTAGGTACTGTCAGCTAATAGGACATGGTTGTTAATTAATTAAGGAATTAACTTTAATGGCAATTGCCGAATACCATATTTGATCTTGATTAAACAGTCATTTGCATGTTTAACATTCAGAAAAAGACAGCGCTGGTATAACTCAGCGGGGCAGGCAGTATCTCTGGAGAATGGATAAGTAACATTTCGGGCTGGGACATTCATTCATACTGACTGCATTGGTAGGGAGGAAACCTGGAAGAGTGATGGAGCAGAACAGAGTCTATTAAGTACAGGTGTGAAGCCAGGGGAAGAGATTTAGGGGGACGGGAAAAGGGAAAAATTGGTATGTATCCAGGTGAGGTACAGGAAAGGGAGAGGGGGGTGGGATAGGAGCAGAACAGAGAGGGTGATGGCTTTAGGCTAGTTGCCTAAAATTGGAGAATTCAGTGTTCATACGGTTGGATTGTAAGCTACCCAAGCAGAATATGAGGTGCTTGCTGTTCCTCCAGCTTGCATGAGGCCGCACCCTGGCAATGGAGGAGGCCGAGGCCAGAAGGTCATTTTGGGAAAGGGAAGCGGTTTAAATGCTTTTCAACCAAGTGATCCAACAGATCAAGGTAGACCGAGCACAAATGTTCGATTAAACGGTCACCTAGTCTACACATTGATTAGGTACAATATCTCTGAAACAGTAAGCAAGTTGGGTATTCCGAAAAACACAAGGCATCATGGGATTTGTCAAAGGTCGAACGTTATAAATAAAAATCGAATGAAGCGCTATAGATTCAGTGAGTATAGAATGGGTCCGATTTTTGTTGTTGTCATTTTTCAGTGGGAGAACAGGGGAGGCAAGAAGACTGGGAGGGGGGCGGGAGTGACCGGACCTCATATTCTGCTTGGGTCTACCCACAGACCCACAGCCAGCAGGGAGAACCCACAGACCCACAGCCAGCAGGGAGGACCCACAGACCCACAGCCAGCACCAACTGCAGCCCAACCCCGCTCCAACTCCAGAGAAACCCACTGCCCGATGGGCCGCTATGGCGACATGTGCCAGTTCGTCCACAGCCTGGCCGAGCTGCGCTCCCTCAGCCGCCACCCTAAGTACAAGCCGTACCTTGCACTCCACCGGCTTCTGCCCCTAAGTTAGCCGCTGCCATTTCATCCACAACCCCGAGGAGGAGTGAGGGTCCCGGCCTCGCCTGCGCCAGAGCGCCAGCCTGGGCTTAGCTTCGCTAGACTGGGCCGCGCTACGGGCAGCCTTCAGCCCCGACCTGAAGTTGGAGCTGGCCCGGATTCTGGGCTTGGGGCTGGGCAAGGGAGGAGGAGGTGGTTGCTGCTGCTGCTGCCAGCACCACCAACAGCTCCAACAGACGCCGGCCTGCCCACGGCCGGCAGGAGCCCATCCGCAGACTCTCTCTCCGACCAGGACGACTCCAGCTGCAGCGGCTCCGAGTCGCCCGTCTTCGAGCAGGGCCGGCGGTTGCCCATCTTCAGCAGGGCCTCGGTGTTGGACTGAGGGGAGTGGGGTGGAGGTGGACGGCTGCCGGCCAACCCGGCAGGACAGGCACAGCCGAGCTGCAGGTCCAGGACCCGCCCCACCAGCCCAGGGCCACCCTGGACACCTCCGGACAGGGACGGGACAATGGGGAGGGGACGGGGACGGCCCATCAGCAACACAACAGCGGCTGCAATGACGGAGAGCCGACCCCGACCATGGACGAAAGGCAAGCCTGCACACAATGCAGTGCCACCGTTGCCGAGACTGTTTATAGTTAGTGACCTATGACCTGGGCATGCGCAGTCGGAATACCAAACTCGCTTATTTGTAGTTTACACTCGCCAGTTTCCACTGAGGTGATATATGGTAGTATATTTCATGTTGGCTTGGGTATGGAGTGTGAGAGTGCACAAGTTCACCAGAGTGTTTGAGAGGATAAGGGATGACCTATTCTTGCGGTGTTGATGGTGGTTGGAGATTGTAGGGGGTATGTCTTCTCTCCTTTTTCTCTTGGCAATGTGTACAGTAGATAGAGAAGCACAGTGAATTTTATCTTTACGTACATTCTTCAATAAATTTGTGAAATAAATGTTGTTAGAATTTTAGGATTTGACAACATGACAATATAGAGTTGAAGTGAGGCAATAGAAGATAGAGTTGAGAATTAGTTTTGAGGAAGTTTGGTGAGAAGAAAGTGCTTTTTGCCCTCAATATTTATCTTGTTTTATGTAAATTTGAGGCAGTAAATATTTAAATTATTTTTTGGATATTTCACCAATTAACATACTATACTCAATTTTTTTAAAAACAAACCAAGAAGTAGATTGAAAAAAATCAGAACTCGACCAAATAAACGGCACGTTATGAGGCAGTAGATTTCTAAAGTCATGGCGATTTAGTACTGGGATGGAGAAGACAGAATGAGGATCAGAGGACAAAATGTGTAGGAAAGAATGCTGCAGATTCTGGTTAAAATTGAAGGTAGATACAAAATGCTGGAGTAACTCAGCGGGACAGGCAGCATCTCTGGAGAGAAGGAATGGGTGACGTTTCGGGTCTGAACTGACGTTTCAGACTGAAGAAGGGTCTCGATCCGAAATGTCACCAATTCCTGCTCTCCAGAGATGCTGCCTGTCCTGCTGAGTTACCCCAGCATTTTGTGTCTACCCATAAAGATCAGAGATCAGAGCTTGGGGATGAATCAAGCTCGTCCTTAAGGTGGTTGGTGGGCAAATGATTTTGGATTAAATTAGGCAGACAACTGAGTAGTGTGGTGAACGGGGATGTAGCTGAGGACATTGCTGAGCAGGTGCTAATAATAGTTGGAATTTAAAATATGAAACTGTATGGAGCCCATAAATTTGAATGGGGGTACTCAATAAAGAAAAAGTTTGGGAATGTTTGAAATATAGATATAACAGAGCCTATTATGTGATTGGATTGTAATGTGGGAGCTGGTGAGCAGCAAGATGATCTTGACTGAATATCTGCAGTAGATACCACAACTTTGACTTAGACTGGAAGACATTGAGTTGGTATGTGAGACAAGGACACCGCAAACACACAAAAGATCTCTGGATAGTTTATCCTGGACCTCGGCCATCCCCTGCAGAGAGGGATCAGAAGTGAGCTGTTGAGAATGACTATCTCCAGAATAAGAGGAAACCAAGTGGGTTAAAAAACAAGAAACCACAAAAATTATTCCAATCGCAGTGGGAATAAATATCACCAGCATTTTGTCGTGGACCAGCCACTTCAAAGCTATGGCCAAGAAAGCACACCAGCCCCTCTAGTTCCTTAGAAGGCATAGGAAGTTCCACATGTCCCCAAACACCTCTCAGTACCATCTACAACTGCACCATAGAAAGTATTTTATCAGGATATAGACCTGCTGAGTTGCTCCAGCTCTATGTATCTTCAGTATAAATCAGCATCTGCAGTTCCTTCCTACACATCACAGCATGTTTTGGGAATAGGTCCATCCAAGACTGCAAGAAAATTCAGAGTTGTGGACATAGTCCAGACCATCACGCAAACCAACCTCCCGTCCATTCACTCCATCTCCACTTCACACTGCCTTGGCAAGGTCACTAGCATAATCAAGGAGCATTCTCGCCCTGGTCACTCCCTTTCCTTCCCTCTTCCATCATGAAAGAGGTACAGAAGTTTGAAATAGCTTTGAACTATCTTTAATTGAACTTTATCTTGCACTAAATGTCATATCCTTTATCCTTTGTACACTGTGGTCAGCTTTATTGTAATCATGTACAACTTTTTCTTTGACTGGATAGCACACAAACAAAAGCTTTTCACTGCACCTCTGTACAATGATAAACCAAACTAAACTACTTATCTGTTGAAAGGACAGCCAGAATAATGATCATGCGATTTTAGAATGGACATTGGTATCTAAAGGGGAGATAAAGAAAAGAAGCACAATGTGGTGGTTATAATGGAACTCAATAATTAAGGAGGACAAGCAGCATCCTTTGTAAGTAGGTTTGAAAATCCCAGAGGGAATGGTATCAGGATGAAATATATCTCTCATCAGTTTGAAAGGATGTTGAAGAGAGAAAGGGAGAATCTATTCTCTGGGAGCAGCGGAATTGAAAGCAAGATGATTCCTTTCAAGAGTAACAGGAGCTAGGAACAGTGTGTCCTCATCTATAAATTTTACCTGAGCCAAGTATAAATGGACTTGGTGAAAATAATATAAGGGAAGTAGGAGTATATGGCTAAAGGAGTGATGTGGGGAAAACTGGCTCCTTTTAGAATTTCATGCTCATAGGACACTGTCTCTAAAACTGGAGGGGAAGATGTTGTACTAATTATGTTTGAAATTACTTTAATGATGATGGAGGATGTAACCAGAGGTAATCAGGCATTGAAGACTTTAAGTAGAATTTTTTTTTAATAATTAAAGTGTGTAGCAGTTATGAAACGTTAGAATTTCTGCTTCTCACATTGCTCTGTAACTCATCTGGACCTCTGTTCATGCACTCCATTGAAAACCTACTAGGTTCACTATAAAATTAATTTTAATAACATGTACATCTTTAAAGAAAAAATAATTACAAAATTATAAACATAACATAAAACATAAACATGTTACAAAATTAATAGGAATTTTGTCCAACAGCCAAGACATAACCAATGTATCTTGCCTGCTGGATTATTGGAATTTTACTGCAGAATCAATGGCAGACTTACTTTATACATTTTATGGAAATTAATGTTTGGGTTAATGAAGGCATTAGAAAATGGGATATGAAAATAATTAATGGTCAACTTATTAAATAATTACCATTCATCAACATTTACAACAGAGGAAGAGAATTGCATGCCATGAAAAAGAAAAAAAAGAAGAGAAAAATAATCAGAGATGGGCACACACCAAAGCTAACTTGAGTAAAAGACGATAAATTGGTTCATTACTAAATCCAAAATGGGCTTCCTCCTTGTTGACCTGGAATAGATTTTGTAGAGGAGTATAATTCAAGGGATTACAGCTATGGAAGACCCTGATTAAACCACAGAATGGTTAATCCTGAGCATTAAACATCAATAAGGATCTGTGTAGGAAGGAACAGCAGATGCTGGTTTGCACAGAAGATTAACAAAAAATGCTGGAGTAACTCAGCGGGACAGGCAGCATCTCTGGAGAGAAGGAATGGATGATGCTTTGAGTCGAGACCTTTCTTCAGACTGGGCCATAGTCTGAAGAAGGGTCTCAATCCGAAAAGTCACCCATTCCTTCTCTCCAAATGTGCTGCCAGCCCTGCTGAGTTACTCCAGCATTTTGTGTCTATCATCAATAAGGATCTATTGGTTTTGGAAAGACCACAATTTAGTTCTCCCAGTATCATGCATGTACTCTGGGTTAAATTACTTATTGAAACTAGTGTTATATTCCGTGAAGTTTAGAAGGTTAACAGATTATGTGGTTGATGTATTCAAGATATTAAGAAAAAACTTGAACAGAAAACTGTTTGCGTTGGTCGAGGAGTCTAGGATTACTAAATGTAATCCAAAAATGAACGTCAAGTCATTTAGGAGTAAAGTTAGGAAGCACTCCAATATGTGAAAAATTATGGGTACAGAGATTTATTGTACAGAGGGAGACCATTTGACCCATCATTTCTATATTGGCTGCAAAACACGTTAATCCCATTTCCTAGCTCTCTCTCTCTGCCATTATAGGTTCTGCTTTTTAAATGCTACTCAGGTTTCTGACATTCCTTCAGGCAGTGATTTCTCAACTCTCACCAATCACTAGGTGCAAAGTAAAATGTCCTCGACTAATTTTTCTACAAATTAGTTTGAATCTGCAGCCTGTGTCTTGACCACTATTTAGACTTACCATTGTTTTATAGATCATAATTAATGCTGCTCTCAGTCTTATCTTTTCTAAAGAAACTAACCTGTCATTCTAAATTTTCCTTGGTCTTCTTCAGAACTGGTAAGATCTTGATACATTACTGTACCTTTCTAATGCCACCACATGCTTTTACAAATGTGCTACCAGCACATATGAACATACAAATTAAATCAAGAGTAGATTGAGGCTCAGTTAGAAATTGCCAAATTTGATGTTGTGGGAATTACAGAGACATGGCTGCAAGAGGGCCAGGGTTGGGAACTGAATATTCAAGGGTATACATCCTATCGAAAAGACAGACAGGCGGGCAGAGGGGGTGGGGTGTCTCTGTTGGTGAGGAATGAAATTCAGTCCCTTGCAAGGGGTAACATTGAAACAGGAGATGTGGAGTTTGTGTGGATTACAGTTGAACAAAGGGGACTATGGAGCCAGGAGGGAGGAATGGCCAAAGTTGACTGGAAAGATACCCTAGCAGGGATGACAGTGGAACAACAATGGCAGGTATTTCTGGGAATAATACAGAAGGTGCAGGATCAGTTCATTCCAAAGAGGAAGAAAGATTCCAAGGGGAGTAAGGGGCGATCGTGGCTGACAAGGGAAGTCGGGGACAGTACAAAAATAAAAGAGAAGTACAACATAGCAAGGATGAGCGGAAAGTCAGAGGATTTTGTAACGTTTAAAGGGCAACCGAAGATAACTAAAAAGGCAATACGGGCAGAAAAGATGAGGTACGAAGGTAAGCTAGCCAATAATATAAACGGGGATAGTAAAAGCTTCTTTAGGTATGTGAAGAGGAAAAAATTAGTTAAGACCAAAGTTGGACCCTTGAAGACTGAAATGGGTGAATTTATTATGGGGAACAAGGAAATGACAGATGAGTGGAACAGGTACTTTGGATCTCTTCACTAAGGAGGATAAAATCAATTTTCCTGATGTACTAGCTAGCGGATCTGGGATGACAGAAGAACTGAAGGAAATCCACATTAGGCAGGGAATGGTGTTTGGCAGACTGAGGGGACTGAAGGCTGATAAATCCCCCGGGGCTGATGGTCTGCATCCCAGGGTACTTAAGGAAATGGCTCCAGAAATCATGGACGCATCGGTGATCATTTTCCAATGTTCTATAGATTCAGGATCAGTTCCTGTGGATTAGAGGGTAGCTAATGTTATCCTACTTTTTAAGAAAGGCGAGAGAGAGAAAACTGGGAATTATAGACCAGTTAGCCTGACATTAGTGGTGGGGTAGATGCTGGAGTCAATCATAAAAGATGAAATAGCGGCACATTTGGACAGCAGTAACAGCATCGGTCCGAGTCAGCATGGATTTACGAAGGGGAAATCATGCTTGACTACTCTTCTGGAATTTTTTGAGGATGTAACTGGGAAAATGGATGGACAAGGCAGAGCCAGTGGATGTAGTGTACCTGGACTTTCAGAAAGCATTTGATAAGGTCTCACATAGGAGATTAGTTGGCAAAATTAGTGTACATGATATTGGAGGTAGAGTGCTGACATGGATAGAAAATTTGTTGGCAGACAGGAAACAAACAGTAGGGATTAACAGGTCCCTTTCAGAATGGCAGGCAGTGACTAGTGGGGTACCGCAAGACTCGGTGCTGGGACCGCAGCTATTCACAATATATATAAATATATATTAATGATTTAGATGAAGGGATTCAAAGTAACATTAGCAAATTTGCAATGACACAAAGCTGGGTGGCAGTGTGAACTGTTGAGGGGGATGCTATGAGAATGCAGGGTGACTTAGACAAGTTGGGTAAATGGGCAGATGCATGGCAGGTGCAGTCTAATGCCGATAAATGTGAGGTTATCTACTTTGGTAGCAAAAACAGGAAGGAAGATTTTATCTAAATGGCGTCAAGTTGGGAAAAGTGGAAGTACAACGGGATCTGGGGTTCCTTGTTCATCGGTTAATGAAAGTAAGCATGCAGGTACAGCAGGCAGTAAAGAAAGCGAATGGCATGTTGGCCTTCATAACAAGAGGAGTTTCAGTATAGGAGCAAAGAGGTCCTGCAGTTGTACAGGGCCTTAGTGAGACCACACCTGGAGTATTGTGTGCAGTTTTGGTCTCCACATTTGAGGGACACTCTTGCTAGTGAGGGAGTAGGTTAATTCCCGGGATGTCGGGACTGTCATCTGCTGAGAGAATGGAGCGGCTGGGCTTGTATACTCTGGAATTTAGAGGAAAGGGGATATTATTGTAACATATAAGATTATTAAGGGTTTGGACACGCTAGAGGCAGGAAACATGTTCCTGATGTTGTGGGAGTCCAGAACCAGGGGCCACAGTTTAAGAATAAGGGGTAAGCCATATAGAATGGAGACGAGGAAACACTTTTTTACACACAGAATTGTGAGTCTGTGGAATTCTCTACCTCAGAGGGCAGTGGAGGCCGGTTCTCTGGATACTTTCAAGAGAGAGCTAGGTCGGGCTCTTGAAGATGGCAGAGTCGGGGATATGGGGAGAAGGCAGGAACGGGGTACTGATTGTGGATGATCAGCCGTGATCACATTGAATGACAGTGTTGGCTTGAAGGGCCGAATAGCCTATTCCTGCACCTATTGTCTATTAGTTGGCCCCTGAAGCCTGTTTGCTATTTAATACAATTATGGCTTCTCTGACTGTAATCCCAACTCTGCATTCATATCCACCCATGGTAATCTTTTATCATGTTTCTCTCTACCACTGCCTACAAAATATTGGAAGTGTCTGGTTCCACTACCTTTGTGGAGCAGAGTTCAAAAGACTCATTATTCTCAAGAGTAAATGTTTTGCTTCATCTTAAATGGGAGACCCCTCATGCTTCCCACCATTGTGCCCATCTACATGCTGCCTCGGGAAAGCAGCCAATATAATCAACAACTTCCACCCCGGTCATTCCTCCTTCTCCCTGTTCCCATCTGCCAGAAGGTACTGAACGTTGAAGGCATGATCCACCAGACTGACCCAGGAATAGCTTCTTCCCCTCTGTTGTCAGGTTTCTGAATGGTCCTTCCATAAACTAGGAGAATGGGATTAAAAGAGAAAGATAGATCAGCCATGTTTGAATGGCGGAGTAGGTTTGATGGGCCGAATGGCCCAATTCTGCTCCTATCACTCATGAACATGATACTGTCCAATTCACCTGTTGTGAAAATTGGATTTAGTGTATAGAACTAATGTGCTACAATGCTGAAAACTATATTCTGCACTCAATCTATTTATTAATTTGAGCTTGATTTGATTTATGTATGGTATATCTGTTCTATTTGGATAACATGCAAAATGAAGCTCTTCACTGTACCTCAGTAAATGTGACAAGAATAAACCTCAACCTAATCATTGCTGTTAAGCTCTGAGTAAATGATTTATTATTTCTGCCAATCCCGCTTAAGTACCTATCAATTTTTTTGAGCTTTGCTAATTGTCACTGAGCCAATTTTTAATTTGATATACTTACTTTTATTTTCTACTAGACCAAGGGGGACCCATTGGGCCCCCTCAACGCGCGGTTGCATCACACACAAGTCAAGTCAAGTCACTTTTATTTATCTAGCACATTTAAAAACAACTCTTGTTGGCCAAAGTGCTTTACATTGGTGGACGTACTAACTTTATACAACAGTGGTTCATAGATTAAATACGAACATCACTACATACATATAGCCCTCGCCCAGAGGACGTCAAGAAAGGCTTGGGAGTAGAGATTAGTTTTTAGTCTTGACTTAATGGAGTCGATGGAAGGGGCAGTTCTGATGGGAAGAGGGATGCTATTCCACAGTCTAGGAACTGCAACCGCCCCCCCCCCCCCCCTTACATTATATTAATTTTATTAATTGGCTCCTTTTACCCCATCCCCCGCCCTATCCACACGCATAACCTCCAAGGGGGGAGGGGGGATAGAGAGGGAGAGGGGGTGGATGTAGAGATTGAGGGGTGGGGGAGTCGCGGCATCACAGGGGAGAGCTGGTTCCCGAACGCAATACTCCACCACTCACCCATAGGTCCCAAAATTCACCACTCCCTAATGAAGGAGGGGGGGACAGAGAGGGAGGGCGGGGCAGAGAGGAAGGGGGGGCCGAAGAGAGGAATGGGGGGCAGAGACGAAAGGGGCGCAGAGAGGGAGGGGGGAGCAGGGGGGGGGCAGACATGGAGGGGGGAGCAAGGGGGGGGGGGCAGAGAGGGAGGGGGGAGCAAGGGGGGGGCAGACAGGGAGGGGGGGAATTCCATGTTGACCATTTTTGGTTAATCTGTGCCATTCTAAATGATAGTTAATTCATTCAGAATGTTTTCCGATGATTGTTCACCAGAGACCTTGACAGGTTAAGCAGCCTGTAATTACCTACTCTCTCCCTTTCTTTAATTTTAATCAATGCTGCCATGTTGTCAGTGGTCCAGCCTTTCGAAACTTTGCCTGTAGCAAATAGGATTGAAACATTGTTATTCGAATTGCTGCTGCTCTTCTCACTCACTCACAGATGAAACAGCACCCCCTCCACCCCGCCCCCCTGACAGTGGATCCTCGAATTTCTGACCCACCAACCTCAATCAGTGAGGATAGGTGGCAATAATTCTCAACACTGGTGTCCCGCAAGGATGTGTTCTCAGTTGCCACCTATAATCCCTATAGACTCACGACTGTGTGGCCAAATTTGGTTCGAACTCCATCTACATGTGTGGTGGGTCAGATCAAAAATAAAGAAGAGAATTAGAACAGGAAGGAAATATTCAATATGAAAAAGTAAAAATAAAAACCACAAGAGGCGACATTTTTCTTGTAACTTTAATCACAAAGGAAAATTATGCAAAATATTGTGCAATGCAATTTAAAACTAGAATTACACACCACATAAGCAAAACATATTTTATTACCCGTGTACATGAATTAAAACATGAAATATGCCAGAGAAATTGTAGAGGAAATTATGGAAAGTGTTGGATAGTGGTTGGAAATAGTATAAATTGTAGACCATTTGTAGAACACAGGAGGACACGACAAGAGGGAACGGCTGGGAGGAGAGTTGGGGGGGGGGGGGCAAAGGAGGAGCTGGCATGGGGAGAACACCGTGAGGGGAGGGGGGAAGAGAACAAAGGAGGAGCTGGCGCACGATACTTTGTAACTTTGTCAGCACCCTTTATGTGGTGACTATTTGCATACCTTGGGCATGCAAGCAAAGAATTTCACCGTGAGAAGCATTTGTATCAACTGACATATTTCTCGCGGTTCTGGGACAATTTTTACCTTCATTTGCAACCCATCTTTACTCAGCACTCTTCAGTGACAGAGCTTTGCATCCACATTCTTGCCAAAGAAAAGAAGGAGGTTCACGTCTTCACTTTATTTGGTATGCACTTTGATTTTGTGCACTCTTTTAAATAAATGATGGAATTAAAGTGCAGGTGTGTGGAAATGGACTAAGTACATGCTGTATAATGGAAGAGTGCATGATTAAATCTTAAGTAATACCCTGCAGTCAGAAAAATGTACTTGCTCCCATTTCTGGGACATGAACATTAACAACAGCCATTTGTTAGTATTGCAGGGTTGCCAGATTCTATGAAATGAATCCAAAGAAAAATGGGAAATAATTAGCGAGGGCAAAAAGTTAATGTTACTGACCGAGCAAAAGAAAATGAGAGCACAGATTTCCTTGATGTAATGGATTCTCAAAAGAAGAACACCAGGAATAAAGAAACTATCCGAATAGTTTTTGATTAATTAATAGGATGGAAACTGGCAGTTCTTTTCTATGGCTGTTTGATTTGCCCAGAGATTCAAACCAGCTAGATGTTAAATCCAGATTTCAGTTTCTCGTCAAAAAAAATCTAAGAAGTGTTTTTCATTTTTTAAATAGTCTTTTTGCTTTTAACTAAAATTTTTTTGCTCTATACATACAAAATACAGATTTGCTGAGGCACTATTCTCCTCCTCCAAGGAAGTCATCTCCAGTCTCCTTCTTACAACCAGAATGGTTCACGCATGCAGCACCACCTGCCAAGACCAAAGAGTAAGTATACATGTGTGTTCATTTGCAGTCTTTGAATGTGAATTGTACACATTGTGGAGTTCAGAATATGTATCAAATGAATGTTCATGTATCCGTACACTGTGGGTGGCTCGAATATAATCATGTATTGTCCTTCCGCTGTCTGGTTAGAATTATATCATTTCATATGGAAATGATGCACAAATGGTATTAGATGTGCAAGAATTAATTGCCTCAGGTCAAATTTCCAGAGTGATGAGAAATGATCTGAAAATGATTGTTATTGCCTTTAACTCTGGGAAAAATAAAATTTTAATTGCTCAATGCTATATCGTTTTATAGCATCTCCTGCAACATCACAGGTGGGATTTAATCAATGGGTCCAAGAAAAAACAAGGTCATGTCTGTTGTTAAAGTTTTGCACAACCCGGGCAATGTTTATATCTATACCAAGCCGATTAACCTATAAACCTGTACGTCTTTGGGGTGTGGGAGGAAACCGAAGATCTCGGAGAAAGCCCACGCGGGCCATGGGGAGAACGTACAAACTCTGTACAGACAAGCACTGTAGTCAGGATCCAACCCAGGTCCCTAGCGCTTCAAGGGAGCAATATCGCTGTGCCACCGTGTTAACTTATATGAAAGCTCCAATCTTTGATAAATCCATGGGTCCAGGTTAATCTGTTTATAAGCTATCCTTCTCTACTCAAGAGTTAATTTTAGTATTAATAGAAACCAGAAAAAAAAATCCTGATTATTAATTTTCCACAGTTATACCTTTCCTGTGAGAGTTTTTACTTCTCCATTTCACAGTTTAAATCTAGGAGGATAATTATTCACAACAAAGTAAGTTGAGCATTGGACCGTGAAACTGAATAAGGCCAATGACAACACCATTGTATTGCTCAGCAGTTATATACATAATTCATCTACGGTTAGAAATTGATTTTTGCTCATGCAGTAAAACTTTGATAATCCGGCATATTCGGGACTCCGGTAGTACTAGAACAGCAGATTTTCTGGCCCATTATTATAAATATTATTTTTATTACTACCCTTACACACTTATCATTACACTTTATAAACAATGTTACACGGCATTATAATACTATTTCCAGTGCAACAGCTTCTTTTTTGCAGGTTTGTCAATGGCTTGTTAAAGGGAGCACAGAAACAAATTCCCTGTGCATTAAAGGGGTTGCAGGATCTGGGGCCCCAGGTTGTTTATGGGAGTGCATGAATCAGAGTCCCAATGTGTTAATGGGAATGCAGGAACCATGACACAAGTAAGTAGAAATGGAACATGCGAACTGAAACCCTATACTTCACCTGGTGAGTCAGGTGCCAAACCATCGAGATTTCTGATTAATCAGCAGATTATTGCCATTTTACTGTATGTCTTCTTCAGTGAAACTTTTTGAAATCATCTCCACCACCCTGGTATTTTCCTCAAGTTTTACATGGGTTCAGCTATACCCTTTTGTTTTTACATGGTACACTATTTACCAAGACTAGGTACCCAAGAACGTTGCATAATTTAAAAAAAAATTGTTCTCCTATTTTAAAGGTAAACTGTAATGCTGGTCAATTACTGTGATTAAATGTTGGTATGTTAGTTAGTTTAGTTTATTGTCACATGTACCGAGGTACAGTGAAAAGCTTGTTGTGTACTCTCCAGTCAGCGGAATGACAATACATGATTATAATCGAGCCATTTACAGCGTATAGAGACATGATAAAGGAATAACGTTTAGTGCAAGGTATAGCCAGTAAAGTCCAAACAAAGGTACACAAAAATGCTGGAGAAACTCAGCGGGTGCAGCAGCATCTATGGAGCGAAGGAAATAGGCAAAGTTTCGGGCCGAAACCCTTCTTCGACAAAGACAGTCCTAGGGTCACCAATGAGGTAGATAGGACTGCTCTCTAGTTGTGGTAGGATTATTCAGTTGCCTGATAACTGAAACTGTCCCTGAATCTGGAGGTATACATTTTCACACGACTATACCTTTGCCCGATGGGAGAGGGGGGGGAACAGGGAGTGGCCAGGGTGTGACTTGTCCTTGATTATGCTGCTGGCCTTGCCGAGGCAGCGTGAGGGATAAATGGAGTCAGTGGAAGTCAGTTGGTTTGTGTGAAGGCCTGGGCTGCCTCCACAATTCGATGCATTTTCTTGGAGGGAGTTGTTCCCGAACCAAGTTGTGATACATCCTGATAAGATGCTTTCCACGGCGCATGTTCATGGCTCATGGTATGGAACTGATGATAGCTTTAAAGTGTAGAGCAAATTTAAACTTAAAGTAGACTCTTGTTAATTTTATAGGACAAGATATCTAATGGTTACATTGTTCACTACCCCCCCGAATAAAGTTTCAAAATATAGAGAAACAAAGTGGTGATTCATAGAGCTCTCATGTCAACTAGTAAAATTTTACTTTACTTACAGGGTCACTAAATGGTATTTGCCCGAGTACATGGTTCATGAGGAGTTTATTCCAAGCCCTTCTAATAACAAATCTA
Source organism: Raja brachyura (assembly GCA_963514005.1). Next base: position 138,041,682 of record OY740782.1, on the reverse strand, counting down.
AAAAAATATTTAATGACTCTGACAAGACAACATTGGAAAAGGAGTCAGAAGACAATGAGAAGGAAAACGAAGCAAAAGTAAAGGTACCTAGTAGTTAGCAGGCTCCATGATAATGTTAATACCATCTATTTCTGCGCAAATTATTAATAATCAGGAAACTCATATTTAACTGAATAACCAAGCTGAAATGAATTAGGAACATGGATTCATTTATGCTATCATAGTACAGCCTGTCACTTCCATTATTGATCAACTGAGATCCTAACATGCTAATCTGGTCTGATATCTAACAAGCAACTGCTCAGCACACAGATGGCAGTGACATACATTAGATTGCTGCAAGAATGATCTGCCTTTCTTAATATGTCATCTTTTGTATGTTTTATTTTCATGATTCATGCCCTCATTTATTTCTCAAAAGTAGAAATTAAGTATTAATATGTTCAATCCCACCCAGCAAACAAAAAAAAGGATCAAATTGCCAGTCTGTTTGATACTCTACTCCATTTTACTTCCTGTTGAAGTCAATGGGGAGTAAAATCAGATGATATACAAAGACATCATACAAATTCCTTTTATGAGTGCTTTTTCCCATGCAACTATTTACTGGATACACACTTCCAACATGATAATTATTAACATTTATTTGCCATATATTTCAACCAACTATTCTTCGGTTAGCACAACTCCAACATTAATATTATTGTGAGAAGGTGTCAAAATGTTACATTACTATCTCCCAAATGTATATAAACAGGTGGACTCAAAACACAAATGGCCTTGGGCTGAAGACTTTGAAGCAAAGATATTTCAAAATGTGATTCATAAACGCTGTCAAAGCATGTATACTGAATATAATGATGTTATTGACTATATCTAACCCAAGTATATTGTAAGAACCACTACTTGTCATTACAAAAGTTCAAACTATACTTTGAAATGGATTGTTATCAACAATCTGCGCTGGTTCAATCACATTACAGTACAGGTTTAGAAGCAAGGAACTGCAGATGCTGGTTTATCAAGGTAAGATACAAAATAACTTGGCAGGTCAGGCAGCAACCAGGAGACAGACGCAGAAAGCTGGAGGAACTCAGCGGGACATGCAGCATCTCTGGAGAGAAAGAATGTGTGAAGTTTCGGAAGGAGACCATGGATTGGTGATATTCTGGGTTGGGACACTTCTTCAACACATGCATAAGTGATGCTTTGGATCAGAACCTTTCTTCAGGATCATGGATAGATGACGTTTCTGGTCGAGACCCTTCCTTAGCAATTTTTTTAAAATGGAACTGCAGATGCCGGTTTACCAGGAAAAACACAAAATACTGGAGTAACTCAGTGGGTCAGGAAGCATACGTGGAAATAAATATCTGGTTTGAAAGAAAAGTCTGGGAGTTGATGTTGTATTACATAACCGGCACATAGATAGAAGGAAGAAAGTAGGGTCATTGTGCCTGTGTAATTTCTCTGAACTTGCTGCTAATGCAGGCAGTGGAGTCAATTACAACTATTATATTTAAAAGACTCCTAGACAGGCACTAAAATGGATAAGAAAGATATGGACCTAATGTGTGAAAATGGAATTGGTGTAGCGAGGCAAAAATGTCCTTGTGGACCTAGTGGGCTGAGGGGTACGTGCTGTGCAACTATGACTTATATAAATATAATACTATGCTGTATTATATTTACAAAAGGCACTGCTATAAGAAATGAGATACTGAAAACAATGCTTCAAGTAACATTTATAATTGGCTTTAAAAGGGAATTGTACAAATTTGTATGTAAAAATTGTCTGGTGATAATGCAGAAAGATGAGTCAAACTGGTTAGTACTTTCAGTGGGTTACACAAAAGGCTGGAGAAACTCAGCGGGTGCAGCAGCATCTAAGGAGCGAAGGAGATAGGCGACGTTTCGGGTCGAGACCCTTCTTCAGACTGGTCAGGGATCAGGGAAACGAGAGATATAAACAGTGATGTGGAGAGATAAGGAACAATGAGTGAAAGATATGCAAAAAAGTATTGGTGATAAAGGAAGCAGGCCATTGTAAGCTGTTTGTGGTGTGAAAATGAGAAGCTAGTGCGACTGGGGGGGGTGGGGGGGGGAGATGGAGAAGGAATGTCAGGGCCAGAGGGCTGAGGGAGAGGTGGGGGGGAGGCAGTCTGGGTTAACAGAATTGAGAAAATTCAATGTTTAAGCCCAGAGTATGCAGACTCCCCAAGCGGAATATGAGGTGCTGTTCCTCCAACTTGCGGTGTTGATCACTCTGGCCGTGGAGGAGGCCCAGGACCGAGAGGTCGGATACGGAGTGGGAGGGGGAGTTGAAGTGCTGAGCCACCGGGAGGTCGGGTTGGTTATTGCGGACCGAGCGGAGGTGTTCGGCGAAACGATCGCCCAGCCTCCGCTTGGTCTCACCGATGTAGATCAGCTGGCATCTGGAGCAACGGATGCAGTAGATGAGGTTGGAGGAGGTGGAGGTGAACCTCTGTCGGACTTGGAATGACTGCTTGGGTCCCTGAAAGGAGTGGATGGGGGAGGTGAAGGGACAAGTGTAGCATCTCTTGCGGTTGCAAGGGAAAGTGCCCGGGGAAGAAGTGGAGCGGGAGGGAAGGGAAGAATTGACGAGGGAGTTGCGGAGGGAGCGGTCTTTGCGGAAGGCAGACAGGGGGGAGATGGGAAGATGTGGCGAGTGGAGGGGTCACGTTGGAGGTGACGAAACTGGCGGAGGACTATCTGTTGTAGGACTTTCAGTGCACTGGCACTAACGGACCAAAGGGCCTCGTTCCGTGGAATAGTTTGATGCTTTTTGCTGAGTGCTTATAACTTTTTTCTTTATATCCTCGATTTGTCTATTTTAAACTTTCGATGCACATTACGGATCATCTCTCAGACTTATTTCATATCACCCAAAATTTCTAACGCAGTATAATTCAGTTCAGCTCTGTGATGATCTATTCCTTCAAGCCACTAATCTTCATGGATTGGATGTGCATATTGGAAATTCAAACCTATTTCAAAACCTGCATGATTTCCTGGCAGTAAAGCTTAATCATTGGATTATAAATCAGAAATATATATCAATTCCTAACATGCATTTCTCACGTACAAAGTTGTGCATCAAAAGTGTTGGCAATATTAGTGCAATATTAGACTTGTCTGTTAAATGCCCTAATTTACTCAACTACTCTTTTTGACTCGCTCTCATTATATTTTCACTAAAATGCCATTCATAATTTCACATATTTTCTTTTTCATTATTGCAAGCAAATGTACTGCCTACTAATAAATTCTTCTAATAAAAATGATATATTTTATACACTAGCTGAAGTTGCCAGAGATAACCGACAAGAGGCAAAGAGGCAAATTATTTACGAGGAAAACTATAGAGGGTGAAAATAAATTTCCAACTATGTAAGTTCTAATATGCAGTGAGTTATTTTCATGTCATTCTTAATATTTTATGATTTTTAATTAATGCCAATGTTTTGATTGTAAAATGTTTTATGATTTAAGGACAGATGTTACATAGAAACATAGAAAAATAGGTGCAGGAGTAGGCCATTCGGCCCTTCGAGCCTGCACCGCCATTCAATGTGATCATGGCTGATCATCCAACTCAGTATCCCGTACCTGCCTTCTCTCCATACCCCCTGATCCCTTTAGCCACAAGTGCCACATCTAACGCCCTCTTAAATATAGCCAATGAACTGGCCTCAACTACCTTCTGTGGCAGAGAATTCCAGAGACTCACCACTCTCTGTGTAAAGAATGTTTTCTTCATCTCGGTCCTAAAGGAATTCCCCCTTATCCTTAGACTGTGACCCCTTGTTCTGGACTCCCCCAACATCGGGAACAATCTTCCAGCATCTAGCTTGTCCAACCCCTTAAGAATTTTGTAAGTTTCTATAAGATCCCCCCTCAATCTTCTAAATTCCAGCGAGTACAAGCCGAGTCTATCCAATCTTTCCTCATATGAAAGTCCTGACATCCCAGGAATCAGTCTGGTGAATCTTCTCTGTACCCCCTCTATGGCAAGGATGTCTTTCCTCTGATTTGGAGACCAAAACTGTACGCAATACTACAGGTGTAGCCTCACCAAAACCCTGTACAACTGCAGTAGAACCTCCCTGCTCCTATACTCAAATCCTTTCGCTATGAATGCTAACATACCATTTGCTTTCTCCACTGCCTGCTGCACCTGCATGCCTACTTTCAATGACTGGTGTACCATGACACCCAGGTCTCGTTGCATCTCCCCTTTTCCTAATCTGCCATCATTCAGATAATAGTCTACCCTCATGTTTTTGCCACCAAAGTGGATAACCTCACATTTATCCACATTATACTGCATCTTCCATGCATCTGCCCATTCACTCAGCCTATCCAAATCACCCTGCAGCCTCCAAGCATCCTCCTCACACCTAACTATACCCCCCAGCTTGGTGTCATCTGCAAATTTGGAGATGCTGCATTGAATTCCCTCGTCCAAATCATTAATATATATTGTAAATAGCTGGGGTCCCAGCACTGAGCCTTGCGGTACCCCATTAGTCACTGCCTGCCATTCTGAAAAGGACCCGTTTACTCCTACCCTTTGCCTCCTGTCTGCTAGCCAGTTATCTATCCGCATCAATACCGAACCCCCAATACCGTGTGCTTTAAGTTTGTATGCTAATCTCTTATGCGGGACCTTGTCGAAAGCCTTCTGAAAGTCTAGATATAACACATCCACTGGTTCTCCCTTATCCACTCTACTAGTTACATCCACGAAAAATTCTATCAGATTTGTCAGACATGATTTACTTTTCGTAAATCCATGCTGACTTTGTCCAATGATTTCACCACTTTCCAAATGCGCTGCTATCCCATCTTTAATAACTGACTCTAGCAGTTTCCCCACTACCGATGTTAGACTAACTGGTCTGTAATTCCCTGCTTTCTCTCTCCGTCCTTTTTTTAAAAGTGGGATTACATTAGCTACCCTCCAATCCTCAGGAACTACTCCAGAATCTAAGGAATTTTGAAAAATTATCACTAATGCATCCACGATTTCTGTGGCTACCTCCTTGAGTACTCTGGGATGCAGACTATCTGGCCCTGGGGATTTATCGGCCTTCAATCTGTTCAATTTATCCAACACCACCTCCCGGCTAACCTGGATTTCACTCATTTCCTCCATCTTATTTGACCCCCGTTCCACTGCTATTTCCGACAGATTATTTATGTCTTCCTTAGTGAAGACAGAACCAAAGTAGTTATTCAATTGGTCTGCCATGTCCTTGTTTCCCATGATCAATTCACCTGTTTCTGACTGCAAGGGACCAACATTTGTTTTAACTAGTCTCTTTCTCTTCACATATCTATAAAAACTTTTGCAGTCAGTTTTTATGTTCCCTGCCAGTTTCCTTTCATAATCTATTTTCCCTTTCCTAATTAAGCCCTTTGTCCTCCTCTGCTGGATTTTGAATTTCTCCCAGTCCTCCGGTAGGCTGCTTTTTCTGGCAAATTTGTATGCCTCATCTTTTGTTTTTATACTATCCCTGATTTCTCTTGTTATCCATGGATGCACCACCTTCCCCGATTTATTCTTTTGCCAAACTGGTATGAACAATACTTCATCCATGCAGTCTTTAAATATCTTCCCTTGCACATCCACTGTCAACCCTTTAAGAATCACCTGCCAGTCTATCTTGGCCAATTCACATCTCATACCTTCAAAGTTACCTTTGTTCAAGTTCAGAACCCTTGTTTCTGACTTAATTTTGTCACTCTCCATCCTAATGAAGAACTCAACCATATTATGGTCACTCTTGCCCAAGGGGCCACGCACAACAAGACTGCTAACTAACCCTTCCTCATTACTTAATACCCAGTCTAGAATAGCCTGCTCTCTCGTTGGTTCCTCCACATGTTGGTTGAGAAAACTATCCCAAGAAATACATTCCAAGAAATCCTCTTCCTCAGCACCCCTGCCAATTTGATTCACCCAATCTACATGCAGATTGAAGTCACCCATTATAACCGTGTTACCCTTGTTGCACGCATTTCTAATTTCCTGTTTGATGCCATCCCCAACTCCAATACTACTGTTAGGTGGCCTGTGCACAGCTCCCACTAGCGTTTTCTGCCCCTTAGAGTTTCTCAGCTCTACCCATATCGATTCCACATCCTCCACGCTAATGTCCTTCCTTTCTATTGCATTAATCTCCTCTCTCACCAGCAACGCTACCCCACCTCCCTTACGTCCCTTGTTAACACGCGCTCTGCTCGCCAAGGCCTGCTAGACTAGGCGCAGGCATGTGCCGTCAGGGTAGGCAAGGTAGTCACTGCCTACCCTGACTAAAATTATAACATAGTAATTACTAAATATAAATAGTAAAGGCATAATTCTCCGTGCCTTTCATCCGCAGCGCTTGTAACCCTTGAAGGTCTGTGCAGCCCACGTGCCGTCAGCGCTGCCTGAAGCCGTTAATTTCAAGCGGGGCTGAAGGCAGCAGAAATTCTGCATTTGCAGCACTGCGCATGCGCTGCGCTAGTTTCTTGGCGGGGTTTTCAAATATGGATTGTCATTATTTTAAGTGTATCTTAGGAAGCAGAGAGAGAAGAATGGAATTTGTGTACCAATAACATGGTAAGTACATTTCTTGGCGTGTTTTTTTTTAAATACCATATTTCCCAGGGTGTGGGGAATTCCCTTCACAGCGTTTGGGGAGTCTGGCCCGGGATAAAGTTGCAGGGAGGGCACGAATGTTGTGAAGGAGGGGATCGGGATAATGCCACTTGCGATGCTCCTTGCATGGAACACGGCGGCCGCTCGCAGCTACCCGAGCTGCTTCTATCCCCGGCCACAATGCGGTAGCGCCTGGAGAGCTGCGGCAGCGGTGAGTGAGTGAGTTACTGCCATTATCCTCGACCCCCTCCTTCTCGACACTCCTGCCATCCCCGCAACCTTACCCCTGGCACAGACGCTGTGAAAGGAACACTCCCCCCAATTGGTCCCTTGAGCAAGTGTTGTCATTCAATAAGATGACAACTGATTCAACTTTTCCCTGTACTCCCGTTTTTCCCACCATCTCTCCACCTGCCATCACCCTTCACCCCCCACCCATTCAGTAATTAAGAATAAAGGAGACTAGGAAGCCTTGGGAAATTGAATTGTTACTGTTTTTATTTTAATTTTTAATTTTTACGGAGTGAACAATCTGCGCATGCGCGGTTTATATGTATATTTTTTTAAGCCGATTGAGTGCCTAACCTAAGTAATTACTCACCACATGTGCCTGACTAGGCGCAAACTTATAGAATCTGCCTCTGATTCCATGCTGTCCTGCAAGCAGAAATAGTTTTGCTCTAACATCATAATTCTTCCTCATGTTTTAAAATCATTCTAATAAATCCACACTGTACTCCTTGCAGTCAGAATATCCAGCTTAAGTATGGTGCCAAGAAATGCTCACAGAATTCTAGGTGTGTTTTATCCAGGCTTTTGCAACACTACATCTTAACTTCTATCCCCAGTATATTAATATTCATAATATACATTCTAATATTCCTAGACTTACTGATTAATTTCTGTATCTATCTGCTACACTTTAATAATCTAGCAGAATCAATGCCAAAGTCTTTATGGATCTTCAAAAACTTCCCACTATTGACATTGTTCTATTCCTTTCATGTACAAAGGTATTTCTTCAAGATTGGCTCACAAGCCATTAATATGCATGTCTTTTTAAATAAATCTGTGACCTATTACATTCACAAAATACAGTCTTTCTTCTTGGCCCTTTAAGGTATTCAATCAAAGGGCTGATGTCTGCAAAAGATGTACAGAATTTTTACATGCAATCTCTAAAGTTTCATTGCCATCTACATAATGCGCAGATTCCTCATCAGTCGCTGGCTGAACTTGACCAAGTGCTTCAAGCCTGCCATCAACAGGTTCTAATGAAAGGTTATCAACCTCAAATGTTCATTGTTTCTCTTTCCACAGAGAGAATGCCTATTTCCCAGCCTTTTCTGTTTGGTATTACTACCTACAGTAAATAAGTGGAGTGCATGTATAGGGAAGAGCAGACATTAGTGACATTATTGTTGTCGTTTGACAAAATCTTTTTTTTGAATAATTTTCTATAAACACATTAGAAAATATAATTGTGCATCTATCTGTTGGAAGATGGATTTAGGACTGACTGCAAAGTTTAAACTCTTATCTCAGGGAGATGTTAAATGGATCCCAGCTCATATACTTGCAAAGGACTATGGAACAGACCAAAAGGCAATCTGGACTAATTTAATTAATCTCTACACTAAATTACAATAATGTTGTATGTTATTGCAGGGATTGCAATTTTGTAAAAATCTTATAAATAAAACACAAGTAAAACATAGCCTAACAATGTGAACATCCTGAAGCACAACCGTAATAAGTAAACTTTTAATTTAGGTCTTTACCAGGAAAAAATGAACCCATAAATTTCACCAAATTAATGACAAATGGATATGCTGACGACTGGATCCAGCAGCAAAAGGAGTGGAAGAAGAACATGCCACCACAGATTAAAGAACATACAGGTACTGATTTTCAGACATTTCCATAGGCATTTGTGATAAGATACAAATTTATAATCAGTTATTGCGCTGGGGAGAGAGTAAAACAGTTAATGAAGGACAAGAACTTTCATATTCTAGACTACTTCCACTTTTCTTCCTGTTGATCAGTAAGCCACATTGGCAGGGACTGGAAAACAGACCAGGATAAATCTTCAGTCAAAGAAGGGAAAAATAAATGCAATGATTATAAACGTGATAAGCAGCAGACTAATGGAAACATGCTAGTCCTACAAAGTTGATTTGGAAAAGATCAAACAGGGCATCAAATGGATTTCATGGAGGTCAGTTGAAAATAGAATAGAAAATGTTCTTGGGTAAAGTTACATGCTCATTGCTAATATTTCAGGATGGAGATGATTTATTCAAGAGATCTCCCATGTAATCATACAATTGTGTTGTTAGCAGGGAAACTGGACCTCTATATTTAAGGCAATCTGCAGAAGCCCTTCTGCATTTAATATTGTTTGAAAAAAGTTACAGGGAATACAACAAAACAGCTTTATATACTTCAACACTTCCATTAAATACCTGCAATAACAAAATGGCCATGAGCTGAAGAGAGGAAAGAGGGAAAAGAGAGGATAGAGAGGAAAGAGAGGAAAAGTGGAGTTCTCCCTGCTAGCTGTTCCTCTGTCAAAGGTTTAAGGATGACTGAGCCACTGGGACTAACCCGAGACCCCAGCGCCACCGTGTGGTCAAGAATAGGCTGCCGGGAAGAAGCCCTAGACAACCGATGCCTCCACTGGACCTACTACTGAGTGGCCAGGGCAAGCCAGTGATGCCAGTGAGATGCCAGTGCCTCTTGGACAATGAGGGACTGCACCTACACACTGGAAAGTGCAAAGTCTGGAATAAAAAGCAACTGGAATACTCAGGAGATCATGTATTCATCAGTCCCTTAAAATGTTTCAGACTGCTTTCACTGGCTTTTAGGAATGAAAATTCCAGACTCAGAACCCAGCGAGAGAATAAAATCATTTGGTAAAGACCCTAATTAAAAGGTAATTGACTGAAATGTAACTCTATACTCTCCACTCTTTCACCACGTTAATTCCCAGGATGGCGGGACTGACATATGATGAAAGAATGGATGGACTGGGCTTATATTCACTGGACATACAAGGATGATGGGATCCTATAGAAACATATACAATTTTTGAGGGATTGGACAGGCTGGATGCAGGAATAAATTTCCCGTTGTTGGGGGTGTCCAGAACCAGGGGTCACAGTTTAAGAATAATGGATAGGCCATTTAGCACTGAGATGAAGTAAAACCTTTACACCCAGAGAGTTGTGAATCTGTGGAAGTCTCTGCCATAGAAGGCAGTGGAGGCAAATTCACTGGATGTTTTCAAGAGAGAGTTGGATGTGGCTCTTAGGGCTAACTGAATCAAGGGATATGGTGAGAAAGCAGGAACGGGGTACTGATATTGGATGATCAGCCATGATCATATTGAATGGCGGTGCTGGCTCAAAGGGCTGAATGGCCTACTCCTGCACCTATTTTCTGTTTCTCAGATGTTTATTGACCTGTTGAGTATTTCCAGAACTTTGTTTTTATTGTAGTACTTCTTAATGATCAAGACCAAGATTTAGAGGTAATTTACAATACTTCATGAGGCAATTTCCAAACTTCTGGCAAGTCTGCGTGTCCCTGATGAGATATCCGAAAGCTTTTTCACCTTGATATTCCAGCTGCTGAGATTGGCAGCCTTTTTTATATTCCCTACATTCACAAAGTAAGAGCTACTGAATAATTCCAAAAGATCAAGTGATAAATGTCCTTCTGAAATTTTAGAACCCTGCAAATGGATCGGACAGGTTTGGTACATAGATATGACAGGTTTGGAGGGATATGGACCAAGCGCAGGCAAATAGGACAAGTGTAGCTGGGACATTGTTGGCCGGTGTGGGCAAGTTGGGCCGAAGGGCCTGTTTCCACACTATATCATTCACTGACAATTACTATTCAAGCAATGAGTTCAAAACTTTGCTGGTTCTAGACACTGTCCAGAGTTGTTTATGGCTATTTCACCTAAATGTAGCTCATTTCACATGACTACAATTGAATACCTGTTTGGTTACTTGTATATGCGAGCATTTTTAGACTTTGGAGATTTAGCGCGAAAGCAGGCCCTTTGGCTCACCGAGTCCATGCTGACCAGCTATTGCCTCATACACTATCCTACATACTAGAGACAATTTACAATTTTTGCTGGATCCAATTAACCTGCAAACCTGTACGTCTTTGGAGTGTGAGAGAAAACCTGGGCAAAATCCACACGGTCACAGGAACACTTCTTTAGAAATGTTTGGTCAACTTGGCAACTATTTTTTCTAATTTATGAACATAGCATTATATCAAATTAAGAGCATTGGGATCATCCCAGATTATGATGTGTTTAGAATATCGAGGAGAAATTTTCACATGTCACCAGAGTAACAGAATCTTTCAGGGACTTGATTCTTCTATTTAAGAAAGATCATAAAAGCAAAAGAAAAGGCATATAACAATGCAAAGATTAGTGGGAAGCCAGAGGTTTGGGATGTTTTTAAAGACCAACAAAAGATAAATAAAAGGACAATATGGAGAGAAAAGATGAAGTACGAATGTAAGCTAGTGAATAATATAAAAGAGGATACCAAGAGTTTCTACCGATATATAAAGAGTAAAAAAGAGGCAAGAGGGCCGCTGGATAATGATACAGGAGAAGTGATATCGGGAAATCAAGAAATGGCAGAAGAATTGAATCACTTTTTTGAATCAGTCTTCACAGTGGAAGACACCAGCAGTACGCCTGCAATCCTAGAGAGTCAGGAGGTGGAAGTTAGTGGAGTGGCGATTACTAGGGAGAAGGTGCTAGGAAAACTGAAAGATCTGAGGTGGATAAGCCACCTGGACCGGATCGGATGGACTGCACCCAAGGTTCCGAAGGAGGTGACCTCAGAGATTGTGGAGGCATTAGTTGTGATATTTCAAGAATCACTAGAGTTAGCAGTGGTTCCTGAAGATTGGAAAATTGCAAATATCACACCGCTGTACAAGAAGGAAGCAAAGCAGATGAGCAGAAACTATAGGCCGGTTATCCTAACTCTGGTGGTTGGTAAGACTTTGGAGTCAATTATAAAAGTTGAGGTTACACAGTACTTGGTCGTTCACGATAAAATAGGCCGAAGTCAGCATGGTTTTGTGAAGGGAAGATCTTGCCTGATGAATCTGCTGGAGTTCTTTGCGGATGTTAAAACAAAGGTAAAACAGTTATAATGGGTGACTTAAATCTACATATAGATTGGGTGAATCAAATTGGCTGGGGTGCTGAGGAGGAGGATTTCTTGGAATGTATGCGGGATAGTTTTCTAAACCAACATGTAAAGGAACCAATGAGAGAGCAGGCTATTCTAGACTGGGTACATAGAAACATAGAAACATAGAAAATAGGTGCAGGAGTAGGCCATTCGGCCCTTCGAGCCTGCACCGCCATTCAATGTGATCATGGCTGATCATCCAACTCAGTATCCCGTACCTGCCTTCTCTCCATACCCCCTGATCCCTTTAGCCACAAGTGCCACATCTAACGCCCTCTTAAATATAGCCAATGAACTGGCCTCAACTACCTTCTGTGGCAGAGAATTCCAGAGACTCACCACTCTCTGTGTAAAGAATGTTTTCCTCATTTCGGTCCTAAAGGAATTCCCCCTTATCCTTAGACTGTGACCCCTTGTTCTGGACTCCCCCAACATCGGGAACAATCTTCCAGCATCTAGCTTGTCCAACCCCTTAAGAATTTTGTAGGTTTCTATAAGATCCCCCCTCAATCTTCTAAATTCCATCGAGTACAAACCGAGTCTATCCAATCTTTCCTCATATGAAAGTCCTGACATCCCAGGAATCAGTCTGGTGAATCTTCTCTGTACCCCCTCTATGGCAAGGATGTCTTTCCTCAGATTTGGAGACCAAAACTGTACGCAGTACTCCAGGTGTGGCCTCACCAAAACCCTGTACAACTGCAGTAGAACCTCCCTGCTCCTATACTCAAATCCTTTCGCTATGAATGCTAACATACCATTTGCTTTCTTCACTGCCTGCTGCACCTGCATGCCTACTTTCAATGACTGGTGTACCATGACACCCAGGTCTCGTTGCATCTCCCCCTTACCTAATCTGCCACCATTCAGATAATAAGTTGGGTATTGAGTAATGAGGAAGGGTTAGTTAACAATCTTGTTGTGCGTGACCCCTTGGGCAAGAGTGACCATAATATGGTTGAGTTCTTCATTAGGATGGAGAGTGATATAATTAATTCAGAAACAACGGTTCTGAACTTAAAGAAAGGTAACTTTGAGGGTATGAGACGTGAATTGGCTAAGATAGACTGGCAATTGATTCTTAAAGGGTTGACGGTGGATATGCAATGGAAGGCATTTAAAGTGCATGGATGAACTACAAAAATTGTTCATCCCAGTTTGGCAAAAGAGTAATCAGGGAAGGTACTTCATGTATCAAGGGATAGTATCAAACAAAATATGAAGCATAGGTAGGGATAGTATCAAAACAAAAGATGAAGCATACAAATTAGCCAGAAAAAGCAGCCTACCAGAGGACTGGGAGAAATTCAGAGTCCAGCAGAGGGATTCATTAGGAAAGGGAAAATAGATTATGAAAGAAAACTGGCAGGGAACATAAAAACTGACTGCAAAAGTTTTTATAGATACGTGAAGAGAAATAGATTAGTTAAAACAAATGTAGGTCCCTTGCAGTCAGAAACAGGTGAGTTGATCATGGGGAACAAGGATATGGCGGACCAATTGAATAACTACTTTGGTTCCGTCTTCACTAAGGAAGACAAAAATAATCTGCCGGAAATAGCAGGGGACCGCGGGTCAAAGGAGTACTTGAGTGAAATCCAGGTTAGTCGGGAAGTGGTGTTGGGTAAATTGAATGGATTAAAGGCCGATAAATCCCCAGGGCCAGATAGGCTGCATCCCAGAGTACTTAAGGAAGTAGCCCCAGAAATAATGGATGCATTAGTGATAATTTTTCCCAGAGTACTTAAATGTAGGTCTCTTGCAGTCAGAAACGGGTGAATTGATCATGGGGAACAAGGCCATGGCAGATCAATTGAATAACTACTTTGGTTCTGTCTTCACTAAGGAAGACATAAATAATCTGCCGGAAATAGCAGGGGAACGGGGGTCAAATGAGATGGAACTGAGTGAAATCCAGGTTAGCCGGGAAGTGGTGTTAGGTAAGTTGAATGGATTAAAGGCCGATAAATCCCCAGGGCCAGATAGGCTGCATCCCAGAGTACTTAAGGAAGTAGCCCCAGAAATAGTGGATGCATTAGTGATAATTTTTCAAAACTCTTTAGATTCTGGAGTAGTTCCTGAGGATTGGCGGGTAGCTAATGTAACCCCTTTTTTTAAAAAGGGAGGGAGAGAGAAAATGGGGAATTACAGACCAGTTAGTCTAACATCGGTAGTGGGGAAACTGCTAGAGTCCGTTATGAAAGATGGAATAGCAGCACATTTGGAAAGTGGTGAAATCATTGGACAAAGTCAGCATGGATTTATGAAAGGTAAATCATGTCTGACGAATCTTATAGAATTTTTTGAGGATGTAACTAGTAGAGTGGATAAGCGAGAACCAGTGGATGTGTTATATCTGGACTTTCAGAAGGCTTTCGACAAGGTCCCACATAAGAGATTAGTATGCAAACTTAAAGCACATGGTATTGGGGGTTCAGTATTGATGTGGATAGAGAACTGGCTGCAGATATGAACCAAAGAGTAGGAGTAAACGGGTCATTTTCAGAATGGCAGGCAGTGACTAATGGGGTACCGCAAGGTTCAGTGCTGGGACCCCAGCTATTTACAATATATATTAATGATTTGGACGAGGGAATTGAATGCAACATCTCCAAGTTTGCGGATGACAAAGCTGTGAGGCTGTGTTAACTGCGAGGAGGATGCTAGGAGGCTGCAACTTGGATAGGTTGGGTGAGTGGGCAAATGCATGGCAGATGCAATATAATGTGGATAAATGTGAGGCTATCCACTTTGGTGGAAAAAACAGGAAAGTAGACTATTATTTGAATGGTGGCCGATTAGGCAAAGGGGAGATGCAACGAGACCTGGGTGTCATGGTACACCAGTCATTGAAAGTTGGCATGCAGGTGCAGCAGGCAGTGAAGAAAGCGAATGGTATGTTAGCATTCATAGCAAAAGGATTTGGATATAGGAGCAGGGAGATTCTACTGCAGTTGTACAGGGTCTTGGTGAGACCACACCTGGAGCATTGCGTACAATTTTGGTGTTTTGAGGAAAGACATTCTTGCCATAGAGAAGGTTCACCAGACTGATTCCTGGGATGTCAGGACTTTGATATGAAGAAAGACTGGTTAGACTCGGCATGTACTCGTAGAATTTAGAAGATTGAGGGGGGATCTTATAGATACTTACAAAATTCTTGTGGGGTTGGACAGGCTAGATGCAGGAAGATTGTTCCCGATGTTGGGGAAGTCCAGAACAAGGGGTCACAGTCTAAGGATAAGGGGGAGGTCTTGTAGGACCGAGATGAGAAAAACATTTTTCACACAGAGTGGTGAATCTCTGGAATTCTCTGCCACAGAAGGTAGTGGCAGTTTAAGAGGGAGTTAGATGTGGCCCTAGTGGCTAAAGGGATTGGGGTATGGAGAGAAGGCAGGTACGGGATACTGAGTTGGATGATCAGCCATGATCATATTGAATGGCGGTGCAGGCTCGAAGGGCCGAATGGCCTACTCCTGCACCTATTTTCTATGTTTCTATGTTAATACCAGGACAGACAGAGAGAAGGCTGTAGATGTTGTTTAGCTAGATTTTCAGAAGGCCTTTGATAAGGTGCAGGACATCAGGCTGTTAGGGAAGATGAGAGCCCATGGTATTAAAAATAAGATACTAGCATGGATAGCGGTTTGGCAGAAGGCAAATAGTTGCAATATAAAGGCACTATTTCAGGTTGGCTGCCAGTGACCAGTGGAGTTCTGCAAGGGTCGGTGCTGGTGCCACTTCTCTTCACGTTGTATATTAATGATTCGGATAAGGGGATTGAATGCTTTGTGGCCAAGTTTGCAGATGATGCTTAGATAGGTGGCAGGGCAGGCAGTGCAGAGGAAGCAAGGACAGGTGAGGGGATTGGGCAGAGAAGTGGCAGATGAAATTCAGTGTAGCAAAGTACTGCATTTTGATAATAAGAATAAAGGTGTAGATTATTTTCTAAATGGAGAGAGAATCCAGAAATCCGAGGTGCAGAGGAACTTGGGAGTGCTGGATCAAGACTCCAAAAAAGTTAATTTGCACGTTGAATTGGTAGTAAATTGATAGGAAGGCAAATTCAATGCTAGCATTTATATCTAGAGGACCGGAATACAAAAACAGAGATGTACTGCTGAAACTCTATAAGGCGCTGGTCAGGCCGCATTTGGAGTACTGTGAGCAAATTTGGGCCCCACATCTGAGGAAGGATGTGCTGGCTCTGGAGAGGGTCCAGAGGAGGTCTACAAGAATGATTCCAGGAATGAGTGGGTTAGCATATGATGAACGTTTGACAGCACTGGGCCTCTACTCACTGGTGTTTAGAAGGTTGAGAGGGGACCTAATTGAAAATTACAGGATAATGAAAGGCATATATCGAGTGGATGTGGAAAGGATGCTTGCACTGGTGGGAGAGTCTAGGACCAGAGGTCATAGCCTCAGAATTAAAGGGTGCTCTTTTAGAAAGGAGGTGAGGAGGCACTTCCTTAGTCAGAGGGTAGTTAATCTGTGGAACCCATTGCCACAGAGGGCTGTTGAGGCCATCAGTGGATATTTTTACGGCAGAGACTGACAAATCATTGATTAAGACGTGTTAAGGGTTATGGTGAGAAGGCAGGAAAATTGGGAGTAGGAGGCAGAGGTCAGCCATGATTGAATGGTGGAGTAGACTCAATGGGTCGAATGGCCTAATTCCACTCCCATAACTTGTGAACTTGTGAAGAAAGATCATGAGTCGTACAGAAGATGCAAATTATTCCAGTTGCCTGGTATTGATAAAAAACCCTATTGTATTGCTGCTCCAGCAAAGATCGCCTCAAAGGTCAATGCTTATCCATTGTGGAGAAGTAGGTAGTCAACATTTTTACTGGATTTGATGTAATGTTTCAATTACTGAACTTTACTGAAATTTTAACTGTATACTCTCCACAGATGCTCTATGACCTGCTGAGTATTTCTCTATCTTCAACGACAAAACTAACACTGTTTGAGATATTTATAAACTATCACTGGCAAGTCAGTGTGTCTGATCAGATACTTCCATGCTTGTCTAATATGTGAGCAAGTAAAATGGAACTTATTCTCAGTCAGTTAGGAAACCTTCAAGCCTATGCATAATTACATATTTCAAGCACAACATCTTGCTGCGTTATAGAGTATGACAACAGACTTATTCAACTATATAGTTAAACCTGAATGGGTAGAGGCACCTCACCAGTGTAGGTGCCAGGTCTCAGGTAACCTGGCCATATAGGTTACTGCTTTACTTGACATTTGTCAAAAATTTGAAAAGAACTGCGCAAAACTCTGTTCACTTTATGACATGCTTTACATTGTACTGCACAAAAGAAGGAACTATAGGGTGGTTAAGTAAGTGCAGTGTTAATTGTCTACAGTACCATGCACGTAGCTTCCTGGTGCCATTACCCTTGAATCAACTGTAAAGTACAAGTTCAGCTGTAGACCAGGACTCATGCCTGACACAGAAGTACACAATATGTGAAAGGAGATATTAAATAAAGACCTTATCAATCTTTCTCTTGGGTCCTAATTATACTATAGCAAAGTTCAAGGAAAGGAAGAAAGATCCCTTTGGTATCTTGGTCAAGGTCTCCCAATACAACCTGTTATTATACTAATTAACATGATTTTCAAAGGACTTGCATTGCAAATTAAAAAATATATATTAAAAATTGTAATGTTTATTTTATTAGAGGCAATTGTACAAGAATAACATGACAGTTGTACAATTTCCGTACAGCTTCATTTTGTAACATTTTATAAATTGATACATAAATCGAGAAAAATAAATTGATACATAAATCAAGAAAAAGAGAAAAAAGGAAAGAATGAAGAAAAAAAAGAAAAATACAAAAAAGAGAGAAGAAAAAATCCCTGAACTGCCAAAGAAGTGCAAGAAGAGAAAAAAAAAGTGATCCGCATCTTCACTGTGGGAGCTGTTATATTTTTCCAGAATTAGAGTATAGGTTTATTCGCATTTATTAAGCCGTAGGAAACGTATTTGAAATGTCGTTAACTTAGAACAGCCCTCTGACATTCCTAAAATTATTACTTTTGCATCTGGCTCCAGTTTAATTTTAAGTGTTTTAGAAATGATATCGAATATTCCCATCCAGAAATTTTGTATCTTTATACAGGCTGCAAAGGAATGGATTAAATAGCTTCTTGGAGGTGACATTTATCACAGATAGGGGAGACAGTTGGGAAGATCTTATTCAATTTAGAATAGTATAGCCTATGCAATATTTTGAATTGGATCAGGGAATGCCTGACATTTAAAGAACAGTAATGTATGTGTAGTAGGCTTTCCTCTCATATATCTTTTGAAATTGATAAACCCAACTCGTCTTCCCATGTTAGTCTATGCATCTCAAAAGGTGGGTATCAACATTTAAGAGAGTGTTATAAATGTAAGATATCAACTTACTTGTATTGGCATGTCTATTCAGACAATCGTCTAATATATCTGGACCCATAAAAGGACAATCTTGTGTGTATGTTTTCACATAAAGTAGACGGTTTAAATGAGGGATTGTTTGGGGAGCTATATCAGTATTGATTGAAATAAATATAGGAGTTGTGGAAGGAAGATCATCTTTATGGCATTTACTCTGCCTATAAGGGAAATAGGAAGTGTTTTCCAGAATGGAATGTAGGCATATAGTTTAGTGGTGGGAAATTTGTTTTAAATAGAGAGGAGTATTTTCTAGTCACGTAAACTCAGAGATATCTATATTTTTCAGTAACAATTCTGTAGGGAATTTCTTGGAGTTGAGAAGGATCTTGAGCATTTATTGACATAATTTCACTTTTATTCCAATTTATTCGATAACCTGAAAAAGCACCAAATTGTTCTATAATGTTTAGTACAGTTAGCAAATTTTCTTATGCACATGGATCACACATGTATCCTTTTCGGAGTAACTATACAATATTACAAAATAAATGCAAATTTTATCTGCAGACCTTATTCCTCACAACCAGTTCCAGGAGGAGTTTGGAAAAAAAGAGCTTCCTCGAAATGCAAAACCAAGGGGAAGAAAATCTTTTTCCACTAAAATGGGCCAAAAAGTATCCTTCAGAGACCCTGGAAATGATCCCATGGCGAAAACATCACTTATTCTGAACAAGTAAGTCACCCTTGCAAAATCTAAAAAATCCTCATTGACCTTTTAGAATAGCAACCCTTGTTATTCTGAGCAACATGTTCAAAAACTTGTCTTTGTCAGCAGGCATGTTAATATCAAAATATGAGGGCAGACTTTTGTGAAGTCTCTGTTAATGACAGATAGAATTGAAAGATTGAACGAGAACTTATCGTTTAAAGTTTGATCTTTATTTTATGAGAAGTTGAAGTGAGGGACTACGTGAAGAGCCCACCAGCCCGCAGTCAATCTTCAGAGCAACTATATGAAACCACAGACCACTTGCACGAACTTAAATTATAGAAAGATTAATAACCCTTGACTTACCGAATGATCTTTATGAGATTCAGGGTTGGGAGTTGGAAGGCACGTATTCCCTCACTTTAACTTCTCGCTTAATTTTTCTATTTTATATCGAAGTCACGTGAGCGACTACATGAAGCCTTCGAAGCTCTGTGGTTTCATGCAGTAAACCAAATCTGTGTGTGAAACACTTAAACAGATAAACCATAAATGGTAGAAAAGACATGGGCTATTAACATCATGATGCTAACTTACATACATGTCCATTGCCCTTAATCGGACCACAGTCCCAATTAGCTTTGAGTTAGACAATAACTCATGCAACACTGTTCAGCATTCTATCTGCAACCATCCAAACATGTTTAAGGCAATTTATAACTTCTAAAAGTGCACTATGAGAGCCTCCTGCTGTTGCAAGAAGATAATCAAGGGGGAACATCGATTCTATTGGCTGCTAATGAACCACCCACCCCCCCCCCGGTAGAGTGAGACTTGATACTATTTGAATTCACTCCGGCTAGTAGCTGCTTACACTCCATTCATGCTGAGATAGTCTGCACAAGCAATTTCTTGTGAAGCTATTGAATAACAATGAAGAAACTATCCTTCATCTCATAGGTACTAGTAAACTCAGTGTACCTGTATACATAATAACACCCCCAATCTCCGATCTGGTGGGTAAGCATGTCAACTCCAAATTGTACCCAACCGTGCCCGTTTTGCTTAATGAGATAATTCCCATAACAAGGTACCCTCATGTCAGTCATGACCTAGAGACCGAGCCGGAGATTGAGTAAAGACTGTGCTCCGATTCTCGCGCCATGTGTCGACGTATTGATGCGCATGCGGGCTGGCGGGCTCTTCATGTAGTCACTCATGTGACTTCGATATAAAATTACTATTTTAAGGAATAAGAATGAATCTTTATATTTAGCAGGGATTTCAGAGATGTTTTTTTAGTTCCCCAATGGCATCCTAAACTCAGTTATACCTTTATGGGATTATTCATGCCAGAAATCATATCTGTCGAAGTGTTGATGGCACACAGCATATCCATGCTGGTATAGCATTTTAGGAAGGTCTGACATTAATCTCACTGTCGTTAATTTGCTAGTCTTTTCTTTGACTGTGTAGCACGCAGCCAAAAGCCTTTCACTGTACCTTAGTACACGTGACAATCTATATACCTATAAAAGTCTCATCTTGTATGTATGTATACATGTGTGTATGCGTCTGTGTGAATGTGTTTTTCTACCTTCGTCAAAACGCTACATGCTAGAGTTGACATTTTACAGATTATTATTACTCACATTAACCCGGTCGACGCAATAAACAAGCTCCCTTCACATTTCATGCTATATTTCAACATTTATTCATCATTAAAGTTTTTTGGCCTATCAAACAACTCACAGATTCTTCAAGCAGCTTCGAATGACGTTACAATTCCCCCACATGGGAAGGGGGTCGCTGCCCTCTCCACCTCCCCAACGGTTCTAACTTCATGCTCCCTCCTCAACATAAAATTATTTGCACTCCACGGTTTTTTTTTCGGTGCAATGAAAAGAAGTGGCTGACAGCGACCATTCGTCATCCTGACTGTTTTGTTCCCGAAAGACTGATCAAAAGCCTCCCTCCCACAGCGCGGCGCTCCATCCTCAATGCCCCTCCCTCCCTCCATCTCACACAATTCCCATTGCGGACGAAATATGCTTTGAAAGTAATACGGCCAACACTCAACACCGTGGTAAAGGATTTCTTTTTTTTTTCCACTTAAATCTTTATTGATTTTTAAGAGATATTTTCAAAACCGTGCAACACCGTCACCATAAATAAAACAAAGTAAGAAAAATAGCAATCAAAATAAGAAAATAAGTAGATGGGGGGGGGGGGGGAAGAAGTAAATAAAAAGAAAAATTGGAATAAGACCGTGTGGTTCACTTACCAAATTAAAAAAAAAAAAAACATTACATTGATTAGCTATCTGGAGATAATTCAACATTGATACAAACATACCATCTAGTTCTATATAACGCAATCTTCCCATATATAGCTCGGCATTTATCTAATTGGTGTCATGGCTCAAATAAACGGTCCATTTTTCCCAGATCTTCTCAAATTAATTCTCCTTGACTCTCAAGGAATATGTCAATTTCTCCATGTTAAAGATGTCTCGCACAATTTCTAACCACTGTTCCTGTTTTGGGCTTTTTTCATTAAGCCACTGCCTGGTAATGGCCTTGTTACTTGCTGCAAGCAAAGCTTTAATCAAATATGTATCTTCTATTTTTACACTATCTTTAATACGCCCTAGATACATCACAGGGCAGGTATTTGGGATTTTATAACCCAAGATATTATTTACAGCTGCATTAACATTTTCCCAGTATGGCCTTATCTTTGCACAGTTCCAGAAAATATGCGAGTGGTCTGCCTCCGTACTCCCACACAGCCTCCAACAGTGTTGTTGGACAGACAGCAAGTTGTCTGCTTTTTATTTTGGGTGTTATAAAAAATGCGAGATAGATTCTTCCAGCAAAATTCTCTCCATACTAGTGAGCTTGTGGATGAACATTGTGTTTCACACATTTGATACCATTCTTCTTCTGTTATTTGAATCTTTAATTCTGCTTCCCATTTTGTTTTTATGTAGAGCGTTGATTCTCCCCCGCTTTCCACCAGAGCTTGGTAGAAAGCAGAGATGACCCGAAACCCCTTCTGTTTGTATGCATCCACAATCACCTTGATCACATTATTTGATGTTTCATCTAGTTCTGGCCTTATCTCTTTTATAAAGTAGTCTCTTAATTGCAAGTATCTAAAAAAATCTTTGTTTTCGAGACCATACTTTGACTTTAAATCTTGGAAGCTGATAAACTTGCCATTTTCTGAAACTGTATACATTGCCATTATGCCTTTTTGTGCCCAATCTTTGAATTTTGAATCATACACCCCGGCTTAAACTTTGAGTCATATGCGAACCACTTCAATGCGTGAACCCCTCTTTTTAATTTGTATTTTTCCACTATAACATTCCATATTTCTAACGTAAATGCTACTATTGGATCCATAGCATGTCTCAAAGCCCCTCTCAGATATTTGTCTCCCACCAAAATCTGGGTCTGGTAACCCTGTCTCTCCCTTTCCATCCCTTTCCATCGAGATTCATAATCAGGTCTATACCAACAAGCCAGAGGCCTGAGGTGAGCTGCATAAAAGTATTTCTTCAGATTTGGTAAAGCCATTTCACCCTTGCTTTTCGGCAGTTGAAGTGTTGTTAGTTTTATTCTTGGTTTTTTGCTATTCCAAATGAATCTGGAGATCATTTTATCCCAGGCTATGAATTTATCTTGGGGAACATTAATTGGGAGAGATTGGAATAAATATAGTAGTTTAGGTAAGATATTCATTTTTACCATTTGTATTCTGGCACTGAAGTCTAGAGGAAGGGTCGACCACCTCTCAACATCCTTTTTGATGTTTTCTTCAATTTTGTTATAATTAGTTTCAAACAAGTTGGAAAGTGTTTTGGTTCTAGTTACACCAAGACACTGCATTGTTTTAGAATTCCATTTCAGATTATATACATCTCTGATTTGTTGGGATGGAGAATAATTGAATGAAATAATTTGTGTTTTTGTTTTCTTCAATTTATACCCTGAGTAGTATCCATATGTTTCAAATAGGTTCATTAGATTTGGGAAACATATATCTGGTCGTTCAAGAAAAATAATGACATCATCAGCGAAAAGACCAATTATATGTTCTTTTCCCCCTATTTTGACCCCCTGCAGGTCTTCTCTCTGCCTTATTGCTTGTGCTAAGGGTTCAATATACAAAACGAAGCGAGCAGGAGAAAGACAGCATCCTTGCCTTGTGCCCCTCTCTAACTGGATCCTTTTTGATATGTTTCCATTTACCTTAATCCTAGCTGTAGGCTCCTGATATATTGTTTAATACACCGAATTGCATCTTCATTGAAACCAAATCTCCTCGGTACTTCATATAAGAATACCCAACTAACACTATCAAAGGCTTTTTCTGCATCTAAACTAACCAGGACCATATTTGTATCCTTTTTTTGAGCATTATCCACAAAGTGGAGGGTTCTTCTAATATTATCCTGTGTTTGACGCCCCCGAATAAATCCAGTTTGGTCTTCATTAATCAGATCTGGTACAAATGTCTCGAGTCTTTTGCAAATGATTGAGGTAAATAGTTTGTAGTCTACATTTAAAATTGAGATTGGCCAGAAATGTTTACATTGCTCTTTGTCTTTGCCTTCCTTGGGTAAAATGGTAATAATTGCTTCCTTCCATGATGGGGGAGCCTTGCCCTCTTTAAGGATCCAGTTAAAGCAAGACAGGAGCAGAGGTGTTAGCTCTTTCTTAAATGCCTTGTACCATTCTGGTGGAAACCCATCGCTGCCTGGTTATTTACTAACCTTGAGTCTAATGATTGCAGCTTCCAGCTCCTTAACCGTAAATTGTGATGTAATGGTATTATTTTGTGTCTCACCAATGGATGGCAGATCAAGTGAGTTAAGAAAACTTCTCATTGTCCTTTCGCCAGCTGATGGTGGTTTAGAATAGAGTTTCTTATACTATTCTTCAAATATTCTTTCTATCTCATCTGGCTCATGTGATAATTGATTGGTTTTAGGATCTCTTATTTTATGAATTGTATTAGAGGCCTGCTGTTTACGCAGGCGTCTGGCCAGGAGTCTAGTTGCTTTTGGATTTCAATCCCACCCACAGACCAGCTGCTGATGAAGTTATTCAAGGTCATTCTCCAACTTAATTTCCCTGACAACAACTCAGAAACCATAGAGACTTCAATGCACATAGTTCTGAAATTTGCTCTGAGCAAGAGAGGGACCAAAATTGCAAAGCCATAAAGTTATCTCTTCCAACTCCCCCCCCCCTCCCCCCTCCCAACGCCCTCCCCAAACACCCCCTGCCCCCCACACCGCGTTACGTTGGGGGAACGGGTGAGTGTTGGAATATTGCGTTGGGGGAACAGACCCCACGGCACTTGGCCTAGTAATAAAGTAAACTTTTAGGAGTGACCCACATAAATGATCTTTAAGTCGACTGAAGGGTACATTCAGGTAGCTTGTGAAATTTATTACAATCTTAGTTATTACACACAGTCTCGTGCCCAGAGTAGGGGAATCAAGAATCAGAGCACATAGGTTTAAGGTGAGGGGGGAAAGATTTAATAGGGACCTGAGCAGTAACTTTTTCACACAAAGAGTGGTGGGTGTATGGAACAAGCAACCAGAGGAGATAATTGAGGCAGAATCTATTGTAACGATTAAGAAACATTTAGACATGCACATGGATAGGACAGGTTTAGAGGGATATGGGCCAAACGCAGGTAGGTGGGACTAGTGTAGATGGGACATATTGGCTATTGTTGGCGTTGGGCCAAAGGGCCTGTTTTCACATTTAATGACTACTGCAACCTTAATGACTCTATGACTACTGGAACCTTAGACGTCCTAGAATTATCCTCTTTATTAATATATACAGATTTTATGGCATGTTATGAGGTCTTTGTTTTGACTGTTGGCATATTAAGATGAGCCTTCTGCTATCTGGACCACTCTGGAGAAGCCCTACAGAACTTAGTGGAGAAGCTGACAAGATTTATGGTGCATAACAATGATATTATGCACATTGCTTGCAGCATATAGACACAGAGCAGCTAGAGAGAAGGGGAGGGGAAAATAAAGCAAAGAAGCAATATAGAAAACTCCTATCAGACTCGACTGTAAATAACATCTGAATGCCAGTTTCCTAAACATTAATGGAATACTCATTTCATTAACACTCCTACACCTTACATTCCTTCTGTTAATTATCTTCACAGCATCTGCTTAGCTACAATGCAGAAATAAATGCCAACACAAATGAAGATTTTAAGAGATTTATAATTCAGATCTTACAGCCTTCATATTTTTAAATGATCCAATTTTCAAAGTACTTTTATAATAATTCATGAGGGCCCACTGCTGATTCCTGAGGTACTATAGTTAGGTATGTTACAAAACTTACCTTTACCGGCGCTGAACTTCTGCCGCTCCCCGTGTGCGCGACTTTCGCGCCTTGCAGAGGGGGGCGGGCTTAAAGTGCCGTTTTTCAACAGGCAGGACAAATCGATGAATGTCGGGCGATTTGGTTGCTGAAGAAAAATCGCTCCGACGTTTCATGAATGGTGGTATTTTTAAATTACTCTACATTATTTATTAACTAGAGTAATTTAAAAATCACCTTCAAAAGCCGTGAGCGGAGACAACCGGAAGCATTTTGCGTAGGGGAGAAAAAAAGGTAAATACTTTATTTTTATATTAAAAGTTGGTTTTTCGGGAGGCATTAATAATATTTTTATGTTGCAAAATGGGGTCCCAAAAAATGTATGAACCCCCAGTATTTTTCCCCCCGACTTCACTGCTAACCGCAACGTTCCAATCCACCGCATTCCACTAAAACCCACTCGCTAGTTGATTTAAATGGCCATTAATTTACAGGCGTAAAACACTAAATTCCTTCCATTTGGCCCAGAAATTCATGAAAATTAGATTTAAAAATTATGTTATATTGTGGATTATTGTGTGAATGTTATTTGGACACTTAGGCAATTTTAAAAAAGTTTATCTTTTCTTAAGAAATTGATAGATGTTTAGATCTACTCATTGAATTTTGTAATTAGCTACAATTAGATAACTAACTAATTATATGCTTTAATTTCCGGTAATCCAAGTAAGATTGTTTAATATTTGTTTCAGAATGCTTCAATCTATAATAACTAAAAATTTCATTGAGTTCTCTTAATTTTTAAGAATGTTATGGACTTTTAACTTTTCCAGATCACAGCTTTTGAGTTAAGTCAATTGAAAGGCAATGGGAAGCAAGATGCTCATTTCTGAGTATGAAAATGGCCATAACTTTCTTAATACTGAAGATATGAAAGTAAATTAGGTGTCAAATTAAACTTCTTTTTATGCTTTATCTGATGGGATAAATTACAGACTTGATTTTTAAAATCTCAAAATTTTGTAACATTGCTACTATAGTCATATCACTATGTAAAGCTGAAAACTAATAATTTATTCTTCCTTTTTCTTTGCCATCCATAAGCGGTCCTTGATCCATAATTACTATATTCCCCTTTCCCTCCTCCTAAACCCATTTTTAATATAACAACCTTTTGCTTGGGTCCTTGTCAGCAGTTTTAAAAAAAAGTGAAGATATACCAAATTGACAGATTTCCTCTTATTAGATCTGATAGATTTGTCCCTTTATAAAATCATATTGGCTATGTTTATTTTATGTGAATCTTTTCAGCAAATTTTGTGTCACTTGCAAATTTGGGACAGATAATTCAATATTTCAGCCAAAAGTATTGATTCCTATATTGTCAAAATTAATAACCAAGCAGAGATCCATAGCGGAACCCCAGATGTTGCAAATAGCCAATCAGATAACATTCACTTCATCCCAACTGTCATTCCTATCATTCAATATTACTTAACAAGTGCACATTTTCCTTCTGATCTATTATTGTATTGGCTATGCAGTTTTAATAGATCTATATCCTCACAACAATTGTTTTATCCAAATATTGTGCAATATATTTGGCCATTATGGTTGAACTAGACCAGGACTTATATCGAACATTCCAATACTCAATTCCACCTTCACTCATTTAATAGTGCTACAGATCTATTACACTGTATACACACTGTCTGCTGGTTCAATGGTTATTGCCACATCACCCAGACCGGTTGTATGATAAACGTATCCTGTTAAATTGATAGATCTGGTCTCTTCCTCGCTTCTTTATCAAATAAATGAAACAATATTACCAATTTCCAAATCAAACTTGCCATGCCCTGCTACAAGATTGTTGCACCTTTTAAACTATTCTTACACTATGCAGCCAAATTCCCCAAACAGATTGCACGATACTGACACGATGCTTTCCTGTGGGTCTATGGGATACATCTCAGCTGATAGCAGGAATTAGTAGTCTGGAGGTAGGAATGCGATTGTCTCCAAAATGGCTTGGAGAAAATATAAGGATAGATATTATAGGGACAAAATAATCAACGATGATAGAATCCTCAAATAGAATCATCATTACACATTGCATCTTTCCCTCAAATGCCATTAATTTCATGTAAAGGCTGCGGGTGGTTTAAGTGTGCATCTATTAATCCCCCCCCACATCACAGACTTATCCTTGTGCCTTCTTCATTGTTGATAACCAAGAACTACCATCAGATTATACAATGATGATGAAGATAGCAAAACTCAAATTTACACTCCCAGTACAGGACCGATTACTGACATTGGGCTTAATTTAGAGGGGAGTGTACATAAAGTCTACATTTTGGGGACTGTCAAGCATAAGTTGTCTGTTGCTAGAACACAGTGGAAGAATAACACATGTGCCAACTCACTGCCTCGATGCAGAGCTCAAACAAAGAGCTCAATAGGGATGGCGAAGATGGCTGATGGGTATGCCACTTGAGGCTGCTCGAGTCCTTCCTGTGTTTGAAGTTGGCGATTTAAGAGGTGCTGTCAGAAGAACCTACGTGAGTAATGTCTATGGATTTTTAAATTGCACACACCACATTCACAATATGACAGTAGTGGGAGGAATAAATGTTGAGAATTGTGATGGAATGTTGATAAAGTTATCCGCCATTCACTACCCAATATCCCAGGTGCCGTTGAATTTCTTTAGAGTTGTTAGGCGTCATTATCCTGATATCCCCTGCAGATGGTAGAATAATATTGGGGTGACTGGATGTAAGTCGCCTGCTACGGGATACCCAGTCTCTGACCTATTCATATAGTCCCTGCATTTATGTAGCTGGTCCAGATGAGTTTCTGTCCTGGGATGATAATGATGGGGACTCTGAAATAATACCATTAAACGTCACAGGTTAGAATATCTCCTAATGGAGATGGTCATGTTCTGCCATTTTTCTAGTGTTAATATTACTTGCCACTGAAAAGTCCATGCAGATAATTATTTGTGCATTATAAATAATCTGTTCAAAGGAATGGGAGTTGTTACTGGTAAGGTAATTTAATGGGAATTATAAAGCAAATTGGCAGGTATGATTGCACCTTGGATCTTGGAGACTCTTATAATTAAAAGTGACGAGGCAAGATTGCAATCTGAAGGTAATAATATTGACGGAATATTCAGAATGGTTTAGGAAGGACAATCGAAGGATGTCTTGTAACTGGTGGTCATTCTCATTACTGTTTTGCTCTAACAAGTCAAGGAATATGGGAGAAGGCAGGAAAGGGATACTGATTGTGGATGATCAGCCATGATCACATTGAATGGTGGTGCTGGCTCGAAGGGCCGAATGGCCTACTCCTGCACCTATTGTCTATTGTCTATTATCAGAGTATGAATTTTACAGATCTTCAGTAAAGTTTACCAGTCACTTGATAATTGCATTGCAGTGTAGCTAAATTTATGGAGGTCCTTTGGGGCTGTTATATGTCATCCAGAGCCATGAATGTTGATGGTACTTATCACCTTCACAGCTAGTTCATAAGTTTTAGTGGCAGAATGAGGCCATTTGGCCCATCAGGTCTACTCCACCATTCAATCATGGCTGATCTATTTTCTCTATGATAAGCGAGTATTAGGAAGAGGAGCATGCAAGGGATCATTGCTGCAGATTCTGAAACAGTGGATAGCAGTAGATGTTCGATTGTTCCTTTGGTGAAGCACATCTTTAAACATACCTTCTTCCTAACATGCTCATGTAAGATTCCATTAATTGGGAATGAGGTAACATACCGATGGGAGTTCATCATCACTGACAGGTTTCTGACTTTTATATGATAATGACTAAGTGGGTATGCAATAGCTGTGGCAGACTGTGGAGCCAGTTTAATGATGACACATGGAATAATTCAACCTGTTCAAGCCAAATCTCCAGAAAATATTTTCTCAGAAAACATATTTGGGCCCTTCTAACAAAATGTAATGTCTGGATCTGATATAACCATGTTGAAACTTCCATAATACACCTCCCCCACCCCCCTCATTTAAATCATATAATTTTATCCATAGAATTATGCATTTTATATTTCTCGGATATGATTATTAGAAAATGGGGATGCTAGACGCAGAGGGGTAATAATGCAGTGAGCTGTGTTGCTGAGCAATTTTTCTTTTCTATTCACCCCAATTTTTTTTGATTTTTAAAATTTCAAAATATATTTTATTTGAGAAATAAATATGTACAATACATGATCCTTACAAAACCATTTCGACAGTGCAGGAAGGATCTGACTGGGAGAGCTCCCGTCACCGCCAGGAGAGCATCTCACACCTGATAACCAAATTTTTTCCCATTATTGAGAGGGAGTTCTGCTTCCACAGCTCCAGATTCTTCCCCACCTTGGCTTGAAATGCAGGTGCAGCAGGCAGTGAAGAAAGGACATCCTTGCTTTTGAGGGAATGCAGCATAGGCTCATGATGTTAACCCCGGGATGGCGGGACTGTCATTTGAGGAAAGATTGGAAAGACTGAGCCAGTATTCACTGTAATTTAGAAGGATGAGAAGGATCTTATAGAAACATATAAAATTAAAAAAGGACTGGACAAGCTAGATGCAGGAAAAATGGTCCCAATGTTGGGAGAGTCCAGATCCAGGGGCCACAGTCAAAGAATAATGGGGAGGCCATTTAAAACTGAGATGAGGGTTGTGAATTTGTGGAATTCTCTGCCACAGAAGGCAGTGGAGGCAAATTCATTGGATGAATTTAAAAGAGAGTTAGATGGAGCTCTAGGGGCTACCAGAACCAAGGGGTATGGGGAGAAGGCAGGCACAGGTTACTGATTGTGGATGATCAGCCATGATCACAAAAAATGGCGGTGCTGGCTCGAAGGGCCGAATGGCCTCCTCCACCTATTTTCTATATTTCTATGTATCCGCTTCAACCAATTCTTGTCACACGCCTCAGTCCCCCCAAACCAGATCCCGAGAACCTTCAAGAAGTCAGGCTTGATGGTGAAGGGGACGGAAGATTGGTCGGGCCAGTTGCCAAAGAGCATGGCCTCACTTCCTGTGATTCACCCTGGCTCCCATGGCCATCTTAAACTGGTCGCAGACGCTAATCAACTGCAGACCAACTCTGGATCCGAGCAGAAGACAGCAACATCATCAATGTACAGGGAAGTTTTGACCTGAGTGTCCCCACTGCCTGGCAATGTCACTCCTCTTATGCTCACGTCGTTCTTTTTGGGCAATACAACAGACGGACAAGAGGGCAGCCTGCCTGACTCCAGGCCTGAAGGGGAAGCTATCTGATTCCCACCCTTTGATTTGGACTGCACCACAGATATCAGTGTAGAATAGTTGGATCTGATTCCTGATTCCCTCCCCAAAGCCCATTTTAGAGAGCACGTGTGTTATCCTGTCAAAGGCCTTTTCCTGGTCCAAGCTGACCAGGCAGACATCCACCGTCTGTCCTGCACGTAGACAATGATATCCCTCAGCAGCAACAGGCTGTCTGAGATTTTCCTGCCAGGTACAGCACAGATTTGGTCCGGGTGGATCACCTGTCCTGGAGCAGACTTGACCCGGTTGGCAATGGCATAAGACAGGATCTTGTAATATACATTCAACAATGTGATGGGTCTCCAATTCCTTACATCAGTCATCTCCCCCTTCTGCTTGCAGATTAGGGTGATGGTGCCTTTCCTCATAGAGTCTGACATGCTGCCGGCTAGAAGCATGTTATTGTACACTTCCAGCAGGTCCGGGCCCATACAGTCCCACAGAGCCGAATACAACTCGACCGGTAAGCTATCGCTTCCAGGAGCTTTACTCGAGTCAAAGGGACGGATAGAGCCAGTCGGCTCCTCTAGGGTCTATGATTGGTCCAGACTCTCACATTTGCTGTCCTCCAAGATTTCTGTGATAGAGGACAGGAAGATCTGGGAGGCAGTGCTATCTGTGGCCTTACCTGTGTTCCAACCTGTATAAAAGGATCTGCAGATCCTCAGCATGTCTGTCTGCAAGGATGTTACTGAGCTGTCCACCTCCCTAAAGCTGTTGATCACAGAGCTCCCCCTGTGAACTTTATGAAAGAAGATGCGTGAGCATCTCTTATCCTGTTCCACGTGGCGGATCCTGGGTCGGAAGATGATCTTGGAGGATTCGGAGGTAAAGAGCAGAACTTGCTGGTCCTTCAACTCTTTAAGTTCCTCCTTCTCATCTACCCCCCTCGAATGCAGAAGGAGCAGTTGTTGCAAATCTGTCTGGAGTTGACACAATTCCCTCTGACTGTCTTGATCTCTGAACCCCTTTAAATATGAAGAACCTCTTGATGTTCTCCTTGGTTGCTTCTCACCAGTGTGTCTGGGAGTCAAAGAGGGGTTTCACAGTTCTCCAACATGCATACTCCATCTTTATCTCCTCGATGTTCTCTATTCACCCAGATTTTTTTTAATTAAAAAAAAAATTCAAAATGTACTTTATTCGAGAAATAAATATATCCATTACATGATCCTTACAATACTCCATCCAACATCCTAGGCTATATATACACTCAATACTGTTTACACAAATCACACACATTTATCCCCAACCTTGCTACTCATGTGGCCCACTGGCGTGGAATCTCTTCCCTTATTTTTGAGGGACGTCTCCACCACACCCTGCCCCCCCCTTGTCCAGCAGCAGAATGACCCTATGCCCCAGATCTACTAGAAGGTTGACAGTGGCAGACAGAATGTCTAGAGTGTTATATCTTGCTGACATAAGAAAAAATGACTGCACTTTGCAGCTGTGGTGAGGAGAGGCTGAATTGCAGAAATAAGATTAGGAATTGAATTGTCAGAGCACTCAGAGGGAAATGGAAGGCATGTCACTCACTATCTCAAAGTTAGCATACATGTTTTAAAAATGTATGTAACATTACAGGAGGCTTCAAAACCAGCAAGTTTTTGTTGTTAAGGCCCTGTCTCACGGTGCGAGTTGACACACGAGTGACCCAGAGTGACAGACTCGTGGTTGTGTACGATATTCCAAGTTGATGTGCAAGTGTTTGTGGCGAGTTCCTACGGGTATGATAATCTGCGATGTTCCGAGATCGTCTCCAGAGTTAACAAGTTCCCCTCCCGTTTGCTCTTGAGTTACCAAGTTCCTCTCCCGCTCAGGGCGTGTGTTGTTGCTGCAGTCCGGGATTCGCATTTAAAGCACTCGGTTATCTTCAGCAGTTCAGGCGAGAACAGGTTTGGGGGGGGGGGGGGAGGGGCGAGGGATGGTGGAATTGGGAGAAGGCAAAGACTATGGGTGGGGAGGAGTGAGAGGGGGGCTAGGAACGGCATCTGCGAAATGGGTAGTCAACCTTTAGGGTCCCGGCCCGAAACATCCCTATACATTTTATGATTTCCCTCCAAAGATGCAGTCTCCCATGGTTTGTTTGCACAACTCTCTTCCCTCTCTCTCCCAACATTGTGTTGGGGGGGGGGGGGGGGGGACGACAAGATAGTTTAAACGGACCTTACCCCCACTTCATGCTTCTGTTGCGCATAATTCAGCAGTAAAACCTCTCTTCCCCTTACCCAGCGACGCCCGATTCCTCGCACCCCCACAAGTTCACATCGACTTGGGAAGAATGAGCGGGGAATCTGAAGAAGGGTCCCGACCCGAAACATCACCCATTCCTTCTCTCCAGATGCGATGCCTGTCCCGCTGAGTTACTCCAGCATGTTTGTGTCTATCGTCGGTGTAAACCAGCATCTGCAGTTCCTTCCTACACGCGGACAGTGAAGTGCCTCGGCCAAATTAGGAACATTAGGATTCTCTGATGTGAAAGTAGTCTGGTTTGCGTTTCTTACACTTGATCATATCCGAAACTAAAGTATAGATAGACACAAAATGCTGGAGTAACTCAGTGGGACTGGCAGCATCTTTGGAGAGAAGGAATGGGTGGCGTTTTGGGTAGTCTGAAGAAGGGTCTCGACTCCATTCCTTCTCTCCAGAGATGCTGCCTGGTCCGCTGAGTCACTCCAGCATTTTGTGTCTATTAAAGAGTTCCCACGGTAGACGCACGGATCACTAAAGTTAACGCACGGGCCACTACGATATTACAACGAGTTTAAATGTTTCAATTTTAAACTTGACCACGAAATTTGACTCGTGGAAAAAGTCAAACATGTTTGACTTTTTTCACGAGTTCACAAGTTTCACGGGTACCTGCCGTTAGCGCCACGAGTGGGCAAGTTAATTGCGCGAGTTTCGACGTTCCCGCTACGTTGGCTGTACGTGATCACCACGAGTGAAAACTCGGGGTCACTCGTGGGCCAACTCGCACCGTGAGACAGGGGTTTCACTCTAATAATGTAAACTGGAAGGTAAACCTCTTCTCGCAAAATCAGAAAGATTGAATATAACAGATTAGGATCTCTTTTCAATCCAACCTCCCATAATGTAATTTTCTTGACAATTCTTTATAATGTACTTAGCAAAAATTAGACTCTCGAGTAGAAAATAAATATCATATGTATGAGTAATTGCCAATAGGTGCATCCTGTTCTAACCTGCACCATTATGCAGGATCACTAGGGCATTCTCTGCTTTTCTTGAGAATGCAGTGATGAGCCACAATACAGGTTTAAAGTTGGAAGTTGTAGAATTAAATTATGGCCATAAGGCTGGATTCTATTTTTTCCTGAGATGAGAGTGAGGCTAAAGAAGCAACACATTTGCTCCTCATTCATAAATGTCTTAAAAAGAAAAAAATGATTATTTTTGTTCCCCTGAATTGCTAGTCCCTGTGATGATGTTGATGGTGGTCCTGCAGTGGACTTCCAATGATAATGAATCAATATAAGTCAGGAAGGTACAGAAATGAATGAAGTAGACCATGTTCCCATAATCTTGAGTATTAAACTGCATCTTTAAGTGTCTTAGCATGCAGAAGGTACAATGCATATGCCCATTCTCTATCACTCTCGTAAAAATTAGCCATATGATCTGCTTCTGCTATCTCGTTACTGTGACTGCCTGTTATGTGCACATTCCACATGAAACATATAAACAACTAGCACAGCAGATTCTGTCCTCTTTCCCTGTCATTTGCAGCTGAGCATTCATTCTTTAAGTGCCTTGGGTAACAAAACCAACAAAAGAAAACATAATGTTTTTTTAAAGCTATCATTTAAAAATTCAATTTAAACATATAAATTGACTGAACATAGTTTTTGATTATGCGAAAGCAACTGCTGAATTTCATTGATTTCCAGTTTTCCTTTAATGTTGTAAGTAGTATCCATTTAGAAAAATATTGATATACTGTATGTTTAGTCAACGACTGTTATTCAATAAAATATGTTTTACTGTTGCAGAACAGTGGTAATTATCAGAACTAAACATTCCCACCAGTGGAAACAGACCTAACTTACTGGTGATATGTGTTAATGTTATTTCAAGAATAATAGTCCAAGAACAAATGACAAAGTGGGCTTTCCAAATATAAACAAAAAAATGAGAATGATGACACAAGGAACTGCAGATGCTGGAATTTTGCACAAAACACAAATTGTTGGAGGAACTCAGTGGGTCAGGCAGCACCTGGAGGGGGAAATGAACAATCCCAGTCTGAAGAAGCATCCCGACCCAAAATGTTGCTGTCCATTTCCCTCTCCAGGTGTTGTCTAACCTGCAGAGCATTAGATTAGAGATACAGTGCGGAAACAGGCCCACAATGTCCGTGCTGATCAGCGATTCTCCGCACACTAACACTATCCTACACACTAGGGACTATTTACAATTATACCAAGCTAATTAACCTACAGCCCTGTATGTCTTTGGTGTGTGAGAGGACACTGGAGCTCCCGGAGAAAACCTACGCCGGTCATGGGGAGAACGTACAAACTCCATACAGACAGCACCTGTAGTCAGGATCACACATGGATCTCTGGCGCTGTAAGGCAGCAACTCTACCACTTTTCCACCGTGCTGCTCTTTTGTCTGTGACAATGATGTTACTTTTTTAATTACTGATTTTAGTATGGTTAATGCTACATAGAGTAATATAATTATTCATTTTTCTTTCGTTCACATTTCTAGATTTAAAGACATGCCAGCTTGAGCTGAGGACAGCAGATCAGATGTGAAAATGTTCACATCATGAAGAAGTATACCATCACAGGATTAAATACATACTCTTAATGAAAAAGGGACAGCTGCAAGATCATAGTGACTATCAGCTGGGCATTGAAATGTTATATTTTTGTATAATTATATTTATCCCTTTCAATAACACCAACTTTGTTTCAATTACTTTACACCGAAAGGAGACAACATCGTATTGTTAATTTAACTATGTATAATTAGCCACTTTTCAACAAAGGATCAAAGATCGATTCGAGTATGAAGATACAGAGGAGCCACTTTTATGAGAATGGAATGATTTTCACACTAACTGAATAGAAATATTTAATGTCCTACTGTATGTCAATAAACATTTATTAAAGAACAAAAATTCCTCACCTCCAAAATCAGTGAAAATTTGTAGGTAGCATTCATTTTATATTAAAAGGCAATTAAAAAAATAGATGTTCATAGAGTGATTCATTGATTTTTATTGTTGTGCCATTAAAAAATGCATCTGCTGTTTTGTGCTTAACTCTTGACTTTCGAAACCCAGAGGATCGGATACATTCGTAACTGTCACTGTATGTCATGTTGTTACTTGTGGGCCAATAAACTTACTTACTTACAGTGGTTTGCAAAAGTATTCATACCCCTTGAACTTTTCCACATTTTGTGACGTTACAACCACAACAGTAAATGTATTTTATTGGGATTTTATGTGATAGACAAAGTGGCGCCTAATTGTGAAGTGGAAGGAGAATGATACATGGTTTTCAAATTTTTTTACAAATAAAAAATCGTAGTTTCTTCCTGTTCTTGCCACCAAAGTGGATAACCTCACATTTATCTACATTGTACTGCATCTGCCCTATCCAGGTCACCCTACAGCCTCATAGCATCCTCATCGCAGCTCACCGATCTTTGTGTCATCCACAAATTTGGAGATGTCACATTTAATTCCCTCCTCTAAATCTAAATCCAAATAACTTGGGTTCCAGCACCGGGCCTTGCGGCACCCCACTAGTCACTGCCTGCCATTCTGAAAAGGACCCGTTAATTCCTACTCTTTGCTTCCTGTCTGCCAACCAGTTCTCCATCCATATCAATACCCTACTCCCAATACCGTGTGCTCTAACTTTGCACACTAATCTCTTGTGTGGGACCTTGTCAAAGGTTTTTTGAAAGTCTAGATACATCACATCCACTGACTCTCCCTTATCCATTCTACTTGTTACATCCTCAAAAAATTCCAGAAGATTAGTCAAGCATGTCACCCCTTCATAAATCCATGCTGACTTTGACCAATCCTGCCACTGCTTTCCAAATGCGCTGCTATAACATCTTTAATAATTGACTCAAAAATTCTCCCCAATACCGATGTAAGGCTAACTGGTCTATAATTCCCAGTTTTCTCTCGCTCCTTTCTTCAAAAGTACCCTCCAGTCTACAGGAACTGATCCAGAGTCGAGAGAACATTGGAAAATGATCACCAATGCATCCATGATTTCTAGGGACACTTCCTCGAGTACTCTGGGATGCAGACCATCAGGCCCAGGTCATTTTCTATCTTCTATCTTCAGTCACAACAGTTTACCTAAGAGTGGTGAGTCTCTGGAAATCTCTGTCACAGAAGGTAGTTGAGGCCAGTTCATTGGCTATATTTAAGAGGTAGTTAGATGTAGCCCTTGTGGTTAAAGGGATCAGGGGATATGGAGAGAAGGCAGGTACAGGATACTGAGTTGAATGACCAGCCATGAACATATTGAATGGCGGTGCAGGCTCGAAGGGCCGAATGGCCTACTCCTGCACCTATTTTCTATGTTTCCAACACCATTTCCTGACTAATGTGGATTCTCTTCAGTTCCTCCTTCCTACGAAATCCTCGGTCCCCTAGCATTTCCACGAGGTGATGCCAGCAATGGTTGCCTCACCAAAAGTCTGTCCTTTCCTTTGTGTTTTAATAGTAAGTGTTAAATGTATGTTTTTTATTTTATTTTAATTTTTATGTATCAGAAGCAGTGTACAAAAATATAACCAGCGGCATATGACATAATACAGTTATTGTACGGCTTCAATTATATTTTTTAGCTAAAGTTAAGTAAAAAGAAGAAAGAGAAAAAGTGGATGTGCAAGGATAGAACCCCATGACTACCAAATTGGTGTAGCCAAAGAGTAAGTAAAAGAAATAAGAAAGATGTAGGGAAATAAAAAGACAAAAACAGAAAGAAAGACAAAAGGTGGTGATATACCAGCCTCGTATCCCTCCCCACCACTCACCCAACCCGTAATTAGATTTAACTCCAAAATTGTGTTGCACCATACTATCCTTGTAATAAATCAATGAATGATGTCCATGTCTTCATAAAATGCTCTGGTTTATCTGCTAAGACAAGTCTAATATTTTTAAGATGTCTCAGACATCTTTGTAATCCAATGTATGTTTCCAAAATTTGAGTATTTGTTTTTTCGCCATTATCAGACCATAATTAAGGAAACGTCTTTGAAATATTGATAGCTCAGAGCAGGCTTCTGACGTTCCTAGAATTATCAGTTATGTGTCGGGGTCCACTTTGGTTTTTAATGTTTTTGAGAGAATTTCAAAAATTTCTCTCCAAAAGTTATATGTCATTTAATGCAAGAGGCGAAGGAATGCGTTACAGTTGCTTCTTGATTGAGACATTTGTCGCAAATAGGAGATACATTTGGAAAGATCTTATTCAGTTTAGACTTTGAATAGTAGAGTCTATACAGTATTTTGAATTGAATTTAACGTATGTCTAACGTTAATTCAACAATTGTGTATATATATAAACGGTTTTCTTCCCATCTGTCTTTTAGAATTTTTAGGCCTAGTTCCTCTTCCCACCCACTTCTAATTGCTTCTGACGATGGGATTTCTATATTTAGAAGGGTATTATACAAATATGATGTTAAGTTGTTTGACTCTGAATTTCTATTCATACATTCGTCTAGTATATCTGGCAGCAACGTTTGGTAGTCTTGGGTATATGTTTTCAGATAGTCTCGAATTTGAAGATATCTGAAATATTGATTACCTTTCAGGTGATATTTCGACTGTAATTCCTGAAATGAGAGAAGAGTTCCCATCTCGTAAAGATCTCCACGTTTTTTGATTTCTAGTCTTTCCCAATATGTAAACGTTTTATCTATAATAGATGGCTTGAACAAAGGGTTATTGGCTATTGGTGAAAGAAGAGAACATTTCTTAGTTTAAAAGCTGATTTTACTTGTCTCCAGATTCGTAGAGTGCTGTGAATAATCGGATTTTTATCATATAGTGTGTTATTCAAATTTGTTGGAGAGAGAAGAATCGCGCCTATTTTAAAAGGTGAGCAATCCTCTCTCTCCATAATTAACCAGTCTACCTGTTGGCATGAGTTGTTCAGCCAGTAAATTACTTTTTTAATATCCGTTGCCCAGTAATAGTATAAGAAGTTGGGGAGAGCCTATCCACCTGTTTCTTTGGGTTTACATAGATGCCGTTTATGAATTCTACGTGTTTTATAATCCCAGATAAAGTTTGTAATCAGAGAATCAAGATTTTAAAAAAA
Source organism: Raja brachyura (assembly GCA_963514005.1). The sequence continues at coordinate 138,002,593 of OY740782.1, read as the reverse complement.
ATTAGGAAGATATATCGGTATTGATTGAAATAAATACATAATTTGTGGGAGGAAGATCATCTTTATAGCATTTATTCTGCCTATTAGAGACAACGGGAGTGTTTTCCAAAATTGAATAAGAGCGTTTAATTTAGGAACTAAAGGCAGGAAGTTTGCATTGAATAGAGAGATATGTTTTCTAGTTACCTGAACACCCAGATATTTGAATTTTTCCGTAGCAATTCTGAAAGGGAATTTTAGAAGGTGTGTCGGCTCTTCAGGTTTTATTGACATAATTTCACTTTTGTTCCAGTTTATTCTATATCCTGAAAAGGAGACGCATTCCTCTATAAGATTTAATATATTTGGAATACTAACTTGAGAATTGGTGATATATAATAAGACATCATCTGCATATAATGATATTTTATTATTGGAGTATTTAGAATTATAGCCATGAATGTTCGGATGTGCTCTTATACTTTCCGCTAGAGGTTCAATCGCAAGGGCAGATAACAGCGGTGATAATGCACATCCCTGTCTATTGCCCCTGGATAACTGGAATTTAGGAGAGAGTATATGGTTAGTCAGTATTCTGGCAGTCGGCTTATCATATAACAGTTTTATTGATGAGATAACATTTTCTCCCATCTGAAATTTTTGCAGTACTGTAAAAAGATATTTCCATTCTCCTTGATCAAATGTTTTTCAGCATTTAATGAAATAATTGATGTCTTCTTTAGTTCTGTGTGTGTACATTATATTAAAAAGGCATCTCAAATTATTAAACGAATGTCTCTTGGGTATAAACTCCATTTGATCGGAGTGTATTAATTTATTAACATATTTACTTAATCTTCTTGCCATAGTTTTTGCTAATATTTTCAGATCTGTATTTAACAGGGCGATTGCTCTGTATGATCCCTTCTAGATCTTTATCTTTTTTGGGTATAAGTGTGATAGTTGATTCAGCTAATGTTTGTGGTAATGTCTGTTCTTTAAATGCGTATATATAAAGGTTGTACAAACATGGGGAAATTACCTCATAAAACCTTTTATAAAATTCGTTACTAAACCCGTCTGGTCCTGGTGTTTTGCCATTCGTCAATGTATTGATTGTCTCTTCTATTTCTTTAATTTAAATCTGTGCTCCTAATTCCTCTTGTTCCAGCAGATTAGTGTTGAGAGTTTTATCTAGAAAGTTTGTAATTTTTCTGCTTTCTGTTGATGTTTTGGATGTATATAAATTTTGATAAAATTGGGAAAATCTTTCATTAATGTCTTTTGGAAGCGTTAACAATTCACCTTTATCTGATTTGATTTTTAGGATAGTATGGTCCTTTTCAACTTTTCTCAACTGTCGTGCTACAAGTTTGTGTGGTTTGTCGCCGAATTCGAAATATTCCTGTTTTGTAATTTGAAATAATCTGATAACTCTTACAGATAGAATTTGATTTAGCTTAAATTTTAATATTGCTTTCTTGTTATGTTTATCTATAGGCGGATCTATCGCGTTTTCTAAGTCAAGTTGTCTGATCTGTTCTTCTAATTGCAATTGTTCCATCCTATTCTTTTTATTTTTATATGCTTGATATGAAATGATAGAACCTCTAATAAAAGCCTTAAAAGATTCCCATAATAACGAGAGCGAAATACCTGGGGTATCATTGGTCTCAAAAAAGACTTCCATCTGTTGTTTTAAATATTTACAACAATCTAGATTATTTAGTATTTGAGGGTTAAACCTCAAGAACGATTTTTTATTAAACATTCCTTCTAGTTTTAAGGAGAAGGTTAGCGGAGAATGATCGGAAATAGTACTATTATGGTATTTGGGATTAATGGTGAAAGGTATTAATTTAGTGTCCACTAGAAAATAGTCAATACCAGTATAGGTTTTATGTACTGATGCGTAAAAGGAGCATTCTCTTCCGGATGGGTTTGCAATCCTCCATACGTCTGTTATATTTGTGTTTCTTATATACCTATTTAAGAGTTCACTGAATTTTGATTTTGTATTATATCTCTTTTGTTGAGCGGATTTATCGAGGTATTGATCCAAAACGCAATTGAAATCTCCCCCAATTATCAGGCTTAGCTGGGTGGAATCTGAAATTATATTCAAGATTTTATTAAAAAATTGTGGGTTGTCAAAGTTAGGAGCATAAATATTTACCATAGTAAGTGGGGTAGAATATATCTCCCCAGAGACTATTGCATACCTCCCATCTTTGTCTGAAATGGTGTTTTTATGTTTAAATGGTATGCCCTTACGGATTATAATTGCTGTGCCTCTGGATTTGGAGAGATAGGAGTGATATATTTGACTGATCCAATTGGCCTTCAGCCTGGTCTGAGCTTGAGCTTTAAGATGCGTTTCCTGTAAAAATATTATGTAAGCATTAATTGATTTTAATTGGGCAAGAATCTTACCCCTTTTAATTGGCTTGTTAGCACCCCTAATATTCCAGCTACAAAAAGTAACTCCTCCAGTTTTCTTCAGACGGTCATCTTGCATTATAGCTTACATGGGTTCCCTTGTTTCAGATGGTGCAACACAATAACTCAACCTTCTGGGTGCTGGGTAGGTGCTCGCAATTTCAGAACTCTGATGGTATATCCCAAAGAAAGGTGCCCTATAAAGAAAAAACAAAAAATGTGCTAAATAACATAAAAGATGCAAAAAAAGGAGTATTTAAGAATACTGTTTGATACCACTTGCTGGTGGAAAAATTCGTGTGATCTTCCGTAGGAAGTAAATCTCATTTAGCTCCGCCCCTTACAAACTAATATTATAGAAAAGAAAAAAACAGGCCAGAACCGGATATTATATGCACAGAAAAAACAACAGAACATGTATTGTAAATAGTTCATCTAATAGGTTGGACTAAGTAGGTATCTACTATTTAAATGCTATATTTAAATTAAAAGAAAATGTTTTTTGCTTATTAGTAATCCTGTGTAAAACAGTGTCAAAGACTTAAACCCACATTTCTGATGCTATGATGCAGCAGTTATACAAGCTGCACTAGTGTGCTGCCTGACAGTAGCTTCACTGTTATAAACGTGATAATAAATTAAGGGGCGCACGGTGGCGTAGCGGTAGAGATACTGCCTTACAGCACCAGAGACCCGGATTCGATCCTGACTGGGTGCTTGCTTGTCTGTACAGAGTTTGTACGTTCTCCCCGTAACCTGCGTGGCTTTCCTCCCACATTCCAAACACATACAGATTTGTAGGTTAGACAGACGTGTAGGAAGGAACTGTAGATGCTGGTTTAATCCGAAGATAGACACAAAATGCTGGAGTAATTCAGCGGGACAGGCAGTATCATTGAAGAGAAGGAATGGGTGACCTTTTGGGTCGAGACCCTTCTGTACGTTAATTGGGTTGGTATAAATGTGGCATATAAAATTGTCCCTAGTGTGTGTAGAGTTGTGTTAATGTACGGGGATCGCTCATCGGTGTGGATTTAGTGGGGTGAAGGGCTTGTTTCTGTGCTGTATCACTAAACTAAACCAATCTATATGAATGTCATATTCATGTGATCAGCCTGTTATACTGAGTATTATTAAAATAAATATAGAAGTATCTCTGTAATATGGCTCATTATGATAGCCAGCTGATGTTATTAGAAATATTTACAAGTCTATATTTATAAATATAGGGCCAGTTTCCCTGTAGTAGTAGAGTGGTAACGTGTAATTGTACAAGCCATTGCAAAAAGTGGTAAAATTTTCTTTAGCCAACAGATTAGTAGGTATCCCTGAGTAACTTCTTTAAAACAATTTTCAGTCATCTTATTTACTCTTTAAACCGCTTTCTGACATTTTTAATCCCTAAAATGCAACATAATTGTCAAATTGGAACCAAGCCTAATCAGAGATTGCTTAGTTTTATTTTAACAAAACCACTTCCAGGATAAGAGTCATTTCAATATTGAATGAGATTGTGGACCTTGAGCTTTTTATTTCCTTTTTAAAATTCCAACTGAATTTCCCAACTCCTGAGAACCGACAACCTGAAAGCAGATACGAACTGCTGGGTAGAACAGGAGGCCAGGTAGAGTTGGAATGCTGTTCCTCTGCCTACCAAACAAATATGTCATCCCCACTCTAGCAATTGGAACCACATTCCTTTCCATAAACCGATCCTCAAACCACCTCCCCGTAGCTCTGCACATACTTCAGTACCCGGCATATGTCCTTTTTGGTCTTAAATGTAATTGTCACTGTATGTCATGTCGTTACTTGTGGGAGGAGCACCAAGGCAAATTCCTTGTATGTGAATACTTGGCCAATAAACTTACTTAAATCTTCTCAGTTCACTGCCATTTTTTCAATGGATCCCATGAACTTCTTCCCTCCCGTTATATCTTTTCATTCTTCCTCATGCACTGGAACCCCCCCCCCCCCAAATTCCTTTAGAATGCAACATTTTGTAGCCTTCACAGACTTGGTAATAATTGTTTTTCAATCCTCCTCCAAAGTGGATAACCTCATGTATCCCCAAGTAGCACTCCTTCTAGCCAATCATTTAGATATCCAGATCACTCTGAGGCCTCAACTTTCTTACCCATCCAATTGTGTACCATCAACTAATTTGACCAGACATTTGGTCCTTTCATCCAAGTCATTGGACCATTACCTTCCAGCTGCCAACTTTTTGATACCCATCTATATCGATTTGAAGTCTCTTTATGTGATAGGTTTATGCTTCTCCTGGGTTTCCATTGAAATTCCACTCATGTTTCAGTGAATATTTCTTGACATAAATTTCATCACCTTATCTTAGTTTGTATTTGTCAATCGAAGATCGGTCTTCTTTAAACAAAGGCACTATTTCAAAATTAGTACCTGATAATATATATTCAAAGTGAACTAACTACCCTCAGTAAAATATTGAGGGTGTTCCATCGATTGTAATTTAGACATCATTTGGTGCAAAAGAGCACAGGTATCATTCTTTTTTTATTTAGCTATTGAGGAGAATGGTGGCAAGGAATGTAAACATGGCGAACAAACGAATGCTAGTATCTAAAGGTTAAAAACAAACAGGAGTCACTTTCAGTAAAAATAAAAATGGCTCCTTTGCAGAAAAAAAGACAAACAGCATTTGATTTTTAAATCTTCACAAAAGTCCATCCTGAAAAAAAGGGATGATGATTTACCTCTGGTTTTGGGCTGTCAGGATCCATCTTAGCTTAAGAGTTGTGATTAGTCCTAAATATTTACTTGATATTCTGCTCTTGGAAATGTGAATTTTACAAGTTTTGGGATTCTGTACATTCCAAACGTTGTCTTCTCTCTTGACATTTCCACAATGCAGCCATCTCCAACGCCAGCAACGGAACCAGCTGCCTCCCTGAGCCATGTAGCATGGCACATCATGTGCTGCAGAAATTCTCACATTACTGAAACAAAAGACACCTCCCTTGAGTGTTCCCTTAATCCAGTCCCAAGCGCATTCAAAACATCCAAACATTGAGGTGATTCTGGAGATGTGGGGGCTGGAGGAGGGGAGGATCAAGCACTGTTCCAGCTAACTTACCACTTTTTCTTTGTAATCTGTTGCTTTTAGCAAACTGCAACAATATGTTTTAACTCTGCACGTAGCCCTGTTTAACGTGGAAGTGAATACACCTCCAGAAACATTTTGGCAGGTGCACAGTCTCTGACGCCTCCTGTCATGTGGAAGTGAAAACGTGAGAGCAAATTCCAATTAATAGTTGCTTGAGAGTGAGGGGCAGATAAACTTGAATCATTCCCTTGGGCTTGAACTTCAACTTGTGTGGTGCCCTATTCTCTAGGTGTCTATTAATATAGGTTCTGCCTCAGATTTAAACAAACTTGTGATTTTATCCATTATCGATCCCTTGCGATGTTGTATCTTATTACAGTAGTCACTTGAGTTATTAGTTTAACTCTCCTAAATTTGTCGCAGGCCTTTAAACTGCAGCAGCCTTTAAACAACGTGACCCCATCGCAGTCACATCTTCCCATCCCTATTCCTTTCTGCTTTCCATTAAGACTATGGGTCTTCTCCTTGGGTCACTTATCCCTTCCCACCCGAACTACCCTCTTCAGGTACTTTCCCCTACAACCTTAGGCAAAGTTACACCTGTCCCTACTCCTCCTCCCTCACATCCATCCAGGGACACCTGAAGTCCTTCCAAGCAAGACAAAGGTTCACCTACACCTCCTCTAACCTCATCCATTGCATTGGTGCTCCGAATGTGGCCTCCTTTACATCAGTGGGAACAAGCGTAGTCTAGACGGCCGTTTTGTCGAACGCACACTCGATCCATCTCAGTCTGCTGGATCTCACCATTGTTAATCATTTTAACTCCTCATCACATTCCCATACCAACATTTCTGTCCTGGGCCACTTCCATTCCTAGAGTGAGTCCAAATGCCTATTGTAGGAACAGCACCTCGTGTTCCACTTGGGTAGCTTACAACTCAGTTGTATGAGCATTACATACAATTTTCGGTAACAAAACCTGCCCCCTCCTCTTCTCTACACCCCACACGGGTGCCCACCCATTTCTCCCACTATTCCGCCCGCTTTTCCCTTTCCCTCCGTCCCCTTCCACCTACAGTATATCCCTTCCATTGGCTACACATCCCATTTCTCTCATCTTATACCCTGCTATCTTTCTCATTGCTAGCTTTCTTCCACCTGTCTGACAATCAAAATAAACCCTCACCTGTATCACCCTTGCCAGGCTTTGTCCCACTCCCAACTCTTTTCCATCTTTCTCCCCCAACCTATAGTTAGTCTGAAGAAGGATGCCAACCGAAATCGTCATCTATTCATGTTCTCCAGAAGTGCGGCCTGAACCACTGGGTGAGCACTTTCTGTTTTGTCCTTCTGGTTTTGAGCTCCACCATAAGTAGAATTATCTCAACTAACACCTGATTAAATCCAAGATAAACTAGTTGCCGCTTGATCGATTGAATACTTTTCATGCTGCCTTTTGTAAAAAAGTGAATACATGGTAACAACAGATGCAGCATTCCCTAAACAATCATACCACAGCTAAAAATTATATAACAAACACTGGATTGGGTTACAATGAAATTTGATTTTGATTTGATTTGATTTTAGTTTAATCTGTGATTGGATTCCATTGATGATGAAAACCATGAGTAAAACTGATTTTAAATATAAACAGATGGAATGATTTCATAATTGGATTTCAGCATTACTTCTGCAATCCTTCAAATTTGCTTATAAAAATGCATCGCTTAACTAATATTTCTCGCCATTTGGGAAATCATCGGACAACGAGAAACATTTAATTGAACAGCTCAGCAGGCAATTAGTAGAATTTGTCAGGAGAACTTGGAAATGAATGATTAACATATCACTTGAAGAGAACTTATTGAACTTCTAAGCAGCTTTGAAACGATACTTTCTCAGTGATGTTGGAAAGAGTGCAGAGAAGATTTACGAGGATGTTGTCAGGACCTGAGGGCCTGGGCTATAGAGAGTGGGTGGGCAGGCTAGGAATGTATTCTTTGGAACAGGAGGATGAGGTGATCTTATGGAGGTGTATACGATCATGAGTGGAAACGATAGAGTAGATACAGTGTGTCTTTTACACAATGTAGGGTAATCAAAAACCAGAGAACATAAGTTCAAGGTGAGTGGGGAAAGATTTAATAGTAACCCGAAGGGCAATATTTTCACCCAGAAGGTATATGGAACAAGCTGCCAGAAGAAGCCGTTGATGCAGGTACAATTAAAACATTTAAAAAAACATTCAGACAGGTACATGGATAGGAAAGGTTTAGAGGGATATGGGCTAAACATGGACAGGTGGGACTAGTGTGGATAGATTTCGGTTGGCATTGGCAAGTTATCTTGTTTCTATGCGGTATAACCTCCATGACTCTCTATACTTTTAATCTGAGAACTGGCAACACGTTAGTATTCTTCTGCATTATAATCAAGCTCTGGCTACCGTATAATGATATATAACACGTGGAATAACTGCAGGCAAACAGCACCAGGATTGAGCTTCTGAGATTATTCCGTACTAAGTTAGAGCAACCCCTTTGCAACAGCACCCAGAGAACAAGATCTGTAAAGGTTTGTTACAGAAGAATAGGCAGCAACAAGTTTATCTTGGATTTAATCAGTTAGATAGATCTCTTAAAGATAGTGGAGTCAAGGGATATGGGGATAAGGCAGGAATGGGATAGTGATTGTGGATGATCAGCCATGATCACAGTGAATGGCGGTGCTGGCTCGAAGGGCCGAATGGCCTGCTCCTGCACCTATTGTGTATTATCTTGGTCGGGTTGGAGCAAATAGCTTTGCCAAGGCAATAATGGGAAGGAGGTGGACAAGAGGTGGACAAGAGGAGGACAAAATGAAGGTTGCTTTGTCTTGGACAATGGTGCAAAATTGTGAACAAGAGAATCAGTAGCTCCTTTCAGATACAACAAATGTTTTCTCCTCTTCAATGGATTTGTTTTAAAAAATCATGGACAGTTATGATCAGCGTTGACTTGAAAAGATAATTTCTGTTTTTCATTTCTATTAATACTAAATCTATATTACATAAACGGGATGCAGTTTGGGAGGAATAATGAGGATATTATTCCAGATATGAATGCTAGGACCTTGGAGAGTTTTGAGGTACAGAGGGATCTCCGTGTACAAGGCCAAGAGCCCCTGAAGATGGCAGCACAGGTTGAAAAGATGGCGAAGAAAGTATAGATTAAATTTATTATCCAGACTGGAGAGTCTGAGTTTGTTTTCCTTGCAGGCGAGGAGGCTGAGGGGGTACCTGATAGAGCTTTACAAAAAATACGGGAGACACAGATGTGTCATATAGTAAGTAACCTTTCCTCACAGCAGAATATCTAAAATAAAAGATGTTTGAGATGAGAGACAAGAGGTTTTGAGAGAATCTGAGGAATAAACTTTTCTGTCCTCTTGTTTTTGATACCCCTACCATGGCAAAAATGTTTTGACTATCTTCTTTATCTATGCCTTTCATGATCATCTCTATTTCTATCAGGCTACCCTTCAACTTCCTTCACTCCAGGGTAAACAAGCCCAGCCTCATCAATCCCCATACCTAATGCCCTCCAATCTAGGCACCATTTTGCAAACTTACTTGTATATACTTTGTGGATTTGCAAACCTAATCATCATTCCTCCTACATTCACATCCATGTCTTGGAAAAGTGCAGGATACTTGAATGTGCAGGAGGTTGGGGAAAGACAGGAATTGAAATTTGGAGGGATGAGGACAGAGAGGAAGCAGGAAGTAGGAGTGCAGAAGCTTGGAGGGGAAAGAGGCAGAAGGCTGGTGAAACAGTGGGCTTGAGGAAGCGAGATTATAAAGGGGAAAATTGGAAAGAGGATTGAGTTTGGAGCGTACAAGAGGTGGGAGGAAGTAGGAAGATGTAGGTGTAGAAAGGTGGAGAAGAGAAAGAGGCTGAAAGAACAAATGATTAGACATTTCGAAGAGCAGGAGGATGGAAGAGATCAAGAGGTGATAGAAAGGCTAGAGAAGGGCAAGTGGGGGCATGGAGGAGTCCAATAACTTAAAGTAGATGAACTAAAAGTATGTGATTGAAAGGAAACAAAGTGAAAGCTTGAATGGGGAGACTGAAGTGGAGGACGTAAGAAGATACATAACCAAGTGCAGCCAAACCTCTAGAACTCCATTGCAGTCTGCAGAGCCCCATGACAATGTCCCGACAATTCCAACAGTATGTCTTCTTTAAAGATGTGTAAATATTTTAGTGTGGCATTACAATAATTGCACACATCTGTGTTTCAGAATTGTGTTGTGAAGAGCAACTGTTAGAATATAATATGTTTCTTTACCACTGCATAACCTATATTCTCAGGGCAATGTTATTGTGTTCTAATTCTGCATGCCTCAATTCAGTTTAGATTATTGTCATGCATACCGAGCACAGCTAAAAGCTTTTGTTGCGTGCTAACCAGTCAGCGGAAAGACAATACATGATAAAATCGAGCCATTCGCAGTGTACAAATACGTGACAATGGAATAATGTTTCGTGCAAGACAAAGCTAGTAATGTCCAATCAAAAATAGTCCGAGGGTCTCCAATGAGATAGTTCAGGACTGCTCTCTTGTTGGGCAGGATGATTCAGTTGCCTGATAACAGCTGGGTAGCTGCTTATGGATTAAAACAAAATATGATCATTAAACATTGGAAGCGAGAGGAGCAAAGGAGCATTTTCTGCATTTGTTCCACAATAATGAACTATGTCACCACAGATTTCATGATTACTTTATTCTTAAAGGAAATAAACTTCCAGTGAAATGTTGAGGACCTATTTGTGTACTTGTTGCCCATTTGGCAAAGAGGGCTGGTCGTGGACCTAGAAGGTTTACTTTGTTTCCTTCTCAATTCACTGGAGTTTATTGTCACGTGTACCGATGTACAGTGAAAAGCTTTTGTTGCGTTCTATCCAGTCAGCGGAAAGGCAAACATGATTCCAATCGATGTGTAAGAAAGAAATGCAGATGCTGGTTTAAATCGAAGGTAGACACAAAATGCTGGAGTAACTCAGCGGATGAGGCAGCATCTCTGGAGAGAAGGAATGGGCGACGTTTCGGGTCGAGACCCTTCTTCAGACTTTCTGCAGTTGCTTACTGTCTTAATCGATTCCAGTCGAGCTGTTTACAGTGTATAGATGCATGAAAGAAAGGATTTGAGTACAAGAGCAGGGAGGTTATACTGCAGTTGTACAGGGTCTTGGTGAGGCCACACCTGGAGTATTGCGTACAGTTTTGGTCTCCAAATCTGAGGAAAGACATTCTTACCATAGAGGGAGTACAGAGAAGGTTCACCAGACTGATTCCTGGGATGGCAGGACTTCCATATGAAGAAAGACTGGATAGACTCGGCTTGTACTCGCTGGAATTTAGAAGATTTAGGGGGGGATCTCATAAAGACTTACAAAATTCTTAAGGGGTTGGACAGGCTAGATGCAGGAAGATTGTTCCCTATGTTGGGGAAGTCCAGGACAAGGGGTCACAGTTTAAGGATAAGGGGGAAGTCTTGTAGGACCGGGATGAGAAAATCATTTTTCACACAGAGAGTGGTGAATCTGTGGAATTCTCTGCCACGGAAGGCAGTTGAGGCCAGTTCGTTGGCTATATTTAAGAGGGAGTTAGTTGTGGCCCTTGTGGCTAAAGGGATCAGGGGGTATGGACAGAAGGCACGTCCAGGATACTGAGTTGGATGATCAGCCATGATCATATTGAATGGCGGTGCAGGCTCGAAGGGCCGAATGGCCTACTCCTGCACCTATTTTCTATGTTTCTATAACCATATAACCATGTAATAATTACAGCACGGAAACAGGCCTTCTCAGCCCTTCCAGTCCGTGCCAACCATTTATTTTCCCCTAGTCCCATCTACCTGCACTCAGACCATACCCCTCCATTCCCTTCCCGTCCATATACCTATCCACTTTACTTTTAAATGTTAAAATCGATCCTGCCTCCACCACTTCTGCAGGAAGATCATTCCACACAGCCACCACTCTGAGTAAAGAAGTTCCCCCTCATGTTACCCGAAAACTTCTGTCCCTTAATTCTCATGTCATGCCCTCTTGTTTGAATCTTTCCTACCCTCAATGGGAAAAGCTTATCCACGTCAACTCTGTCTATCCCTTTCATCATTTTAAAGACCTCAATCAAGTCCCCCCTTAACCTTCTGCGCTCCAAAGAATAAAGACCTAATTTGTTCAACTTGTTCTATGATAAGGGAATAACATTTAGTGCAAGGTAAAGTCAGCAAAGGCCGATCAAGGGTAGTCCGAGGGTCACCACAGATGGTGTCTGACCTGCTGAACGTTTCCAGTATTCCATGAGTTCCAGGACTTTTGCTGGGAGAAGGGCCAGGGAGCTTTTCTTTCGTCACCCATTAAGAAAAACGAAATAGACGATTTTTAAGGGCTGGGACCCTCATTCAGACTTCTTGTAGGATTTTTTAAAAACTGTTTTGATGTTTTCAAGAGAGTTAGATTTAGCTCTTGGGGCTAACGGAATCAAGGGATATGGGGGAAAATCAATAAGGGTCCTGATTTTGGATAACACAAACAGCTGGAGTAACTCAGTGGACAGGTTTTGGATGATCAGCCATGGCCATATTGAATGGTGGTGCTGGCTCGAAGGGCTGAACGGCCTACTCTTGCACCTATTTTCTATGTTCATAAAGGAACTGCAGATGCTGGAAAATCGAAGGTAGACAAAAATGCTGGATAAACTCAGCGGGTGAGGCAGCATCTATGGAGCGAAGGAAATAGGCAACGTTTCGGGACGAAACCCTTCTTCATGGTTTTCTATGTTTCAACCCATTCCTTCTCTCCAGAGATGCTGCCTGTACCTGCTGAGTCACTCCAGGATTTTGTGTCTGGATCTTCAGTTTGGACCAGCATCTGCAGTTCGCCTTTCTACACGTGTACACAGGGGGGTAGGGAGGCAGGGAGGCGACCGTTCGGCCCGACGAGGTGATCCTCGCCCTTGGATCGCGCGCGTACCTTCACGAGGCGAGGCGGGGCGGCGGCCGTTAGCGCGGGGAAGGGAGGGCGGCCATCATGATGGTGGTGACGCCAAGGGTAAGGGCTTTCGCCCATTGGGGAGGGGAGGGGAGGCGAGGCGACATCACACCGCGATCGGGGACACTCCTTTAACAAAGATACCAGAGTTATGATCTTTGCTCCTTTATTTCCGGCGCCGCCATATTAAGAAGGGGGTTATGAGGAGAATGGGAGAGGGGAGGTAGGTAGGTAGATCCGCCATGATTGAATGGCGGGTTAGACTCGACGGGCCGAACGGCCTAACTCTGCTCCTAAAACATATGCACCAACGGCCTAATTCAGCTCCTAAAAACATATGCACCTCATGCGGCCGGTTGCATCCTCTGGGGATCAAAGAATATCGACCCGATCTATGATCTTTGCTGGGGATGTTGCTCGCCTGGGTTCGTTCACCTGCCGGCAAAAGGCGAGAAGATGGCGGGTGGCCGAGCCTCTGCATCAGGACACCTCCCAGTCCCAGTCCGCTTCGCGAACGTGTCCTCCAATTTGTGGTCAATTCAATCTAAATCAGAAATGAATCCTATATTGCATCGATAGTTCGAAAAATAAAAGGGGCGGGAGGAAGAGCGGACGTCCAGTTAACCCGCCGGTAAAAGGCGAGCGGCGGCAGGAATGGGAATGGGATGGCGGACGGTCGCGACCCTGCATTGGGAAACCCACCCAGTCCACTTCAGGAACAACGTGTCCTCGAAATTGTGGTAAATGAAGTCTAAATCTGAAAAAAAAGAATAAACGAACCCCATTGCATTCATCGTTAGAAAAAGGGGAAGGAATAGAGCGGACGTCCCAGACAAAGAAATAGTGTATCTCCAATCCATGACAGTCTCGGAGCTTTCAGAACTGCCACTACACTAGTCATGTTTTTTTTTAAAAAACATCCATCTCATGATTTGCTAATTGTGGTTAATTTCGCTCTAAATTTGCATTCATTTTGGTGCATTCCCATTCGCACTTTGACATTTGTCTAGGATGTCGCGCCCTATCCTTTTCCCTTTCGCTAACTGTTAATGCCATGTGTTTCATTCATTCCCGATTTAGATTTCATTTACATTAAATCGACTGTAATTTGTAATTTTCCGCGTTTAATTGCCAGGAAATGCTAATTTTGATATCCCTTGAAAGTTTATTTTCACAAATTGTGTAGGTCTTTATTGTATTAGGTGAATATTGATCGTTGAATGTCCACGGGATTTCTGCCGATTCTCCATTTTTTATTTTTCTTCTCACTCTTTTAAGCTTTATGGTGCCACTTAGTTATTTAGCTGTAATGTTTAGACACCGAGCGCTCTTGGCCTTGACAATGTTAATAAAGACGTACTTCTTATGGGGAGAAAAATACAACCCGTTGGAGGAACTCAGTGGGTCAGGCAGCATCTTTGGAGGGAAATAGACAGACGGTTTTAAGCAAAGATGGTTGGGACCCTTATTCGGACTTCTTGTAGGATTTGTTTAAAAAAAAAGCTTTGCAATCTGACTTGCACCTCACACACGGATGCATACTAGCGTTTTACCAGGAAATTCACTCCACACCCAAGGGCCATGACGCTGTGTAGAACATTCCCAACCATACCGTCATCCGATTGCAACGGCTGCCTGTCGCAACGCTGGCCACCGCTGATTCAGTGTCCCAAGGTGACGTGCGAGAGAGAAGCCTCCTCTGAGCCTTATAATCGGACGTGCTAAACGGCAAGTAGCAGACTCCGCTTCAGACCTTAATGTTGGACAACCCCTGGGAAATTGTGCGGGGGGGTGGGGGGGTGGAAGAGGTGATGAGGTGAATGTGATAAAGGGGTGGTTGGGGTAAATGACGGTGAGAGGATGTGTGGCTACTGTGGTGGTGAGAAAAGGCGTGGTGGGAAAGGGCAGGTGGAAGAAGGAAGGGTGGGTGATGGGGAGGAAGAGTGGGTGATGGGGGTAAAGGGTGAGGGAAAAGATTGGTGAAGAGGAGGAGGGAGAGAGAGGTCAAGTGGTGAAATGTGGGAGTGCAAGGCTGGATGGCAAACTTGAAAAATAGAATGAGGGGAGACAGTTGGTGAATGGAGGGGGGGGGAGAGATGGTTGAAGGGCAACGGGGAGGAGACAGTAGGGGAAGTGTGCATTGGAGAGGGAAGAGGTGGGTGGAAGGGGGAGGAGACAGTAGAGTGAGGGAGAGTGATAGTGAAGGGCAACTGTATGATTGGGGAGCAGAGTGAGGGTAGTCCGGTGGCAGTGGAATAATGGCAGCGTGATGGAGGGATGTGATTGAAGTGTTTGGGTGGTTATCGAGATTATTGGGCAGGTTAGGGTGGAGATAGCAAAGAGATAGTTGGGGGCTGTGAATGGGAGTGAACTTGTGGGTAGAATTTAGGTGGTGGGGGGGGGGGAGATAGTTGTGAGAAGAATGGGGAAGAGGAAACAAAATATTTTAATGCAGCCCTACCTCCCAAATATAGAGTGGACTCATCTCCTTTGATTAAAAGTTCGGGTAGTGCTCCTAAACTTCTCTTTCTTATTCCCCTCCCTTTCTCCCAGTCTGCTTCGATCTCCCTCTCTGCATTTTCCCTCTACATAGACAATGTTTTTCTTCACACCTTTGGAAAATATTGGTTCTGCATTATTGTTTTACAATGTATATATAACTTGCAATTATCATTATGACACATTTAATGCAATAGAAAGGAAGGTTAGTTTGGAGGATGTGGGATCGATATGGGTAGAGCTGCGAAACACTAAGGGGCAGAAAGCGCTAGTGGGAGTTGTGTACAGGCCACCTAACAGTAGTAGTGAAGTTGGGGATGGTATCAAACAGGAAATTAGAAATGTGTGCAACAAAGGTAAAACAGTTAGAATGGGTGACTTCAATCTACATATAGATTGGGTGAATCAAATTGGCAGGGGTACTGAGGAAGAGGATTTCTTGGAATGTATGCGGGATAGTTTTCTAAACTAACATGTAGAGGAGCCAACAGGAGAGCAGGCTATTCTAGACTGGGTATTGAGTAATGAGGAAGGGTTAGTTAGCAGTCTTGTGCGTGGCCCCTTGGGCAAGAGTGACCATAATATGGTTGAGTTCTTCATTAGGATGGAGAGTGACATAATTAATTCAGAAACAAGGGTTCCGAACTTAAAGAAAGGTAACTTTGAAGGCATGAGACGTGAATTGGCCAAGATAGACTGGCAATTGATTCTTAAAGGGTTAACAGTGGATGTGCAATGGAAGGCATTTAAAGACTGCATGGATGAACTACAACAATTGTTCATCCCAGTTTGGCAAAATAATAAATCACGGAAGGTAGTACATCTGTGGATAACAAGGGAAATCAGGGATAGTATCAAAACAAAAGATGACTGGGAGAAATTCAGAGTCCAGCAGAAGAGGACAAAGGGCTTAATTAGGAAAGGAAAAATAGATTATGAAAGAAAACTGTCAGGGAACATAAAAACTGACTGCAAAAGTTTTTATAGATTAGTTACAAGAAATGCAGGTCCCTTGCAGTCAGAAACAGGTGAATGGATCATGGGGAACAAGGACATGGCAGACCAATTGAATAACTACTTTGCTTCTGTCTTCACTAAGGAAGACATAAATAATCTGCCGGAAATAGCAGGGGCCGAGGGTCAAATAAGATGGATGAACTGAGTGAAATCCAGGTTAGCCGGGAAGTGGTGTTGGGTAAATTGAATGGATTAAAGGCCGATAAATCCACAGGGCCAGATAGGCTGCATCCCAGAGTATTCAAGGAAGTAGCCACAGAAATAGTGGATGCATTAGTGATAATTTTTCAAAACTCTTTAGATTCTGGAATAGTCCCTGAGGATTGGAGGATAGCTAATGTAGCCCCACTTTAAAAAAAAAAGGAAGGAGAGAGAAAGCGGGGATTACAGACCAGTTAGTCTAACATCGGTAGTGGGGAAACTGCTAGAATCAGTTATTAAAGATGGGATAGCAGCACATTTGGAAAGTGGTGAAATCGTTGGACAAAGTCAGCATGGATTTACGAAAGGTAAATCATGTCTGATGAATCTTATAGAATTTTTCGAGGATGTAACTAGTAGAGTGGATAAGGGAGAACCAATGGATGTGTTATATCTGAACTTTCAGAAGGCTTTCGACAAGGTCCCACAAAAGAGATTAGTATACAAACTTAAAGCACACGGTTTGGGGGTTCAGTATTGATGTGGATAGAGAACTGGCTGGCAGAGCGGAAGCAAAGGGTAGGAGTAAACGGGTCCTTTTCAGAATGGCAGGCAGTGACTAGTGGGGTACCGCAAGGCTCAGTGCTGGGACCCCAGCTATTTACAATATATATTAATGATTTGGACGAGGGAATTGAATGCAACATCTCCAAGTTTGCGGATGACACAAAGCTGGGGGGCAGTGTTAGCTGAGAGGAGGATGCTAGGAGGCTGCAAGGTGACTTGGATAGGCTGGGTGAATGGGCAAATGCATGGCAGATGCAGTATAATGTGGATAAATGTGAGGTTATTCACTTTGGTGGCAAAAACAGGAGGGTAGACTATTATCTGATTGGTGGCCGATTAGCAAAAGGGGAGATGCAATGAGACATGGGTGTCATGGTATACCAGTCATTGAAAGTAGGCATGCAGGTGCAGCAGGCAGTGAAGAAAGTGAATGGTATGTTAGCATTCATAGCAAAAGGATTTGAGTATAGGAGCAGGGAGGTTCTACTGCAGTTGTACAGGGTTTTGGTGAGACCACGCCTGGAGTATTGCGTACTGGAGTATTGCCTTCTCGGCCCTTCCAGTCCGTGCTGACCATTTATTTTCCCCTAGTCCCATCTACCTGCTCTCAGACCATACCCCTCCATTCCCTTCCCATCCATATACCTATCTACTTTACTTTTAAATGTTAAAATTAATCCTGCCTCCACCACTTCTGCTGGAAGATCATTCCACACAGCCACCACTCTCTGAGTAAAGAAGTTCCCCCTCATGTTACCCCTAAACCTCTGTCCCTTAATTCTCATGTCATGCCCTCTTGTTTGAATCTTCCCTACCCTCAATGGGAAAAGCTTATCCACGTCAACTCTGTCTATCCCTTTCATCATTTTAAAGACCTCAATCAAGTCCCCCCTTAACCTTCTGCGCTCCAAAGAATAAAGACCTAACTTGTTCAACCTTTCTCTGTAACTTAGTTGCTGGAACCCAGGCAACATTCTAGTAAATCTCCTCTGTACTCTCTCTATTTTGTTGACATGTTTTGATATGAGGAAAGACTGGATAGACTCGGCTTGTACTCGCTAGAATTTAGAAGATTGAGGGGGGATCTTATAGAAACTTACAAAATTCTTAAGGGGTTGGACAGGCTAGATGCAGGAAGATAGTTCCCGATGTTGGGGAGGTCCAGAACAAGGGGTCACTGTTTGAGGATAAGGGGGAATTCCTTTAGGACCAAGATGAGGAAACCATTTTTCACACAGAGAGTGGTGAGTCTCTGGAATTCTCTGCCACAGAAGGTGGTTGAGGCCAGTTCATTGGCTATATTTAAGAGGGTGTTAGATGTGGCCCTTGTGGCTAAAGGGATCAGGGGGTATGGAGAGAAGTCAGGTACAGGATACTGAGTTGAATGATCAGACATGATCATATTGAATGGTGGTGCAGGCTCGAAGGGCCGAACGGCCTACTCATGCACCTATTTTCTATGTTTCTATTTCTAATAAACTTTCTCTGTCAATAGCCAAAATTAAAAAACAAATAATGTTTAAGATGTTGTTAATGCCATGTTGCAAAGCTGCATTGTCAGTAATGAATGTATGAACTGACAATAACATTGCAATTTTTAGTTAATAAACTACAAGTGCATGTCTTTTTTTAATTTCATGCCATGTTTTGCATTTTATTGTATTGACATTTGCAATTTAGATAATAGTAACATTCTTAAAGGCATGAAGCTCTTTTACATTTTGGCTAAAAATGTGTTTAAAGGTTGCATGTACTTCAAAAAAAACCCCAACTTACATTAATCTATGCTTTTAGAAATTTACAGGTTTGCTCAGTTTACTTTTGGGCTTTTTCTAATTCGGCTTCAGCTAAAATAAAAATGTTAGGAGCTATAGGTTGAAATTCTCTAGTCCAGCACCTTTGGAATTTGACTAGTGCTGGGCCACATAAATTGTCTCGCGAGCCTCATACCAGGGCCTGACCCCAAGGGTAGCCAGTTCATTCTGCATACTTATTGTTATGTCATGACAAGTAAAATATTGTTTTATTTTCTGTTTTAATCTATCAGTAATACTGCCCAAAATGTTTTCTTTACTGTATTTTTCATTAAAAGTTAATGCTGTTGATACATATGCATACAAAACAAAGCCTAAAATAAAAAACATAAAGAACATAAGTTTTCTTTTAATGCTGCTCTTCAGTCACTTCCAATGTGCCTGATGGTCACTGGTAGGTCAGATTACATCAAGACTGGCAGATACCTGTACATCACAGGCAGAGAGGGAGAAGGGAAGTGGATTATCTACACTAGGTTTAAGAATCATGGGGAACTGAAATATCTTGAGCAAAAAACAAAGTACTAGAAGAACTCAACAGGTCAGGCAGCATCTGTGGAGGGAAATGAAAGGCAACGTTTTGGGTCGGGATCCTTCTTCAAATGATTGGAGTAAGGGGAGGGGGGGAAGCAGGAAAAGGGAGGGGTGTAGGGAAATGGTTGTCAAGTTAGATAGACAGGTGGGGGAAGGGAGGTTGAAATTCTCATCACAGGTTCCTTAACGTCCTTGTCCTCAACCATAGGAACATGCATATCTTGAACTCTCACTATCACGCTTTAGGAAGCATCCATTTTCCAGTCGTTCCAATGCCCACAAACAAAGTACTCCAATCAACCTTTGCAAGTTCCTGTTTTGAAAGTTGGCCTTTCTCCAATTTAGAAGATTAGTTTGTGGACCAGCCCTGTCCTTACTCATAAATACTTTAAAGTTAATAGAACGGAGGTCACTGGTCCCAAAGTGCTCACCCACTGACACTGTAGTCACTTGCCAAAAAGTAGGCCAAGCTTTGCTCTCCCTCGTAAGGCCCTCCATATATTGTCTGAGCAAATTTCCTCAACACATTTGACAAATTCCACCCCATCCAATCCCATGGTACTATGGCAGCCTCAGTCTATCTGGGGAATGTTAAACCCCCGTACTGTGACAACCCTATTAGTCCTGCAGTTGTTTGCAATCTCCTGGCATATTTATTCCTTTAATTCCTGTGACAACAGATAGAAAAAGATTCACCCCATTAAAGGCTTTGGGCTCACATTTCTATCAATTAATATGAGCTTGCAATTTGGTGTGCCAGCCACATCGCTGCATCCAAGAATAATGATCCATTTCTTGGAATCTTTACTTCTAAATGGAACCTCCTCAATATCTTGGGCAAGGTTATTTTGTGGCATGAATGCCAATATGGGACAACACACACTCATCAGAGAAATAAAATACACTTAGGTAGACACAAAATGCTGGAGTAACTCAGCGGGTGAGGCAGCATCTCTGGAGAGAAGGAATGGGTGACGTTTTGGGTCGAGATCCTTCAGACTGATGTCAGGGGAGGGGGTGGGACAAAGATAGAATGTAGTCAGATACAGTAAGACTAGTGGGAGAACTGGGAAGGGGAAGCATCTGCAGTTCTTTCTTACAAATAAAATACACTGTTCTGGATGTAATTTTTTTTATGCCAATAACTGCATATCTGTCAACAAATTTTGGTGCATTTTCAGTTCCACCATTGTTTTTCACCGCACCCATGAAATACCGTGCCTATTTTTTAAACTTGTGTAGCCTTCTTGGTGAATATTCAGTCATAATTAATGTTCAGCTCTTGATTCAATATTTTTGCATGCTCCTTAAGCATCCCATTTAAAAAATGCTCACACTGCCATTTTGTATAAGTGTAAACAACTTTATAAGTATACTGTATTAGCTTTGTGTTCTTTCTTGTTTTCAACATTTTCCAACACTTTCAACTTTTCTGATTTTCATTTTTGGCAAAAAAGCCTTAAAATTATGTTTCTATAAGTCATAAACTGTTGATGAGCCAATACTATATAATTCGTACCTGACCGAAGTTCCTTTATTTAATTTCTTCCATAATTCCACCTTTTTAAAAATGCATAATAATACATACCTATTTGCACTGGCACCATTTCCTACACCTCTTGACCTCTTAGAAGACATATTGTAGGACTACAATGTTGGGAAAATATAAGTAAACCAAGAATGTATAAATAAAACTCAGCCACAAAATGGCTTGACGTTAATACAGATGCTCTGCAAACTAATGGTTCTAGATTCAAAATATGCTAGGTCATGGCTGTTGCTGAACCACAGAATGCCGGCCAGATAGTTTCAATATGCACTTTACTTAAATTTAAACACAAAAATGAATTTGACCTTTTATAATCAGTATTTCTCCACAGTTTCAGACCATAACTGCAATCCCTTTTCTTTATTCATTTGTTTTAGTGATTCTTTTGTTATCATTTTACACCTGATTTTGCTACTGCTTGGATTAATTATTAAAACACTCCAGGAGAATTTTATATGTTGCAACAAACCCCCTGAGTATTATCCTGACACAACTCCAACCTTTATCGAAAATTTATTTGCTGAAGTTTATTTGCAAAAGGTGATACGTAAAAAAAGGATTTTTAATCTATAAATTTATCTTAAAACATTGGGTATTTCGTAAAAGAACAAAATAATTAGAATAATAGACTTTGCCTCATTGTTTCTACACTGCCATTCAGCATGTTCGTAAGTGATCATTTTAGTTTATTTTGTTATTGTCATGTGTGCTGAGGTACAATGAAATGTTTTTTTGTTGCACGTTATCCAGTCAGTGAAAAGATTATACATGATTACAATCAAGCTGTCCACAGTGTATCGATGCAGGATAAAGGGTATAATGTTTAGTGCAAGCACCATGACACAAAAATGGGTATTGTAGATAGTGAAACTGGTTGTCAAAAATTGCAGCGGGATCTCGATCGGTTGGGCAGGTGGGCTGATGGAATTTAATACAGAAAAATGTGAGGTGGTGCATTTTGAGTGTTTAACATGGGCAGGGCCATGTTGCAGAGCAGAGGGATTTAGCAGTGCAGGTATATAATTCATTGAAAGGTAATTAGGGTGGTCAAAAAGGCTTGGTTTTCAATCAGAGTATTGGCTAGAAGTCTGGAAGTCATGTTGCAGTTACACACGAGTTGGTAATGCCACATTTAGAGTATTTTGTTCAATTTAGATCATCATCATAGGAAAGATGTCATATTGTAGGAAATATGTTGTCAAGCTGAAAAGGGTGCAGAGAAGATTTACGAGGATGTTGCCAGGACTCGAGAGCTTGAGCTATAGGGAGACGATCAGCAGACTAGGACTTTATTCCTTTGAGCACAGGAGGATGAGAGATGAGAGTTTTCAAGAGAGTGTTAAATTGAGTTCTTAGGGTTCAAGGGATATGGGGAAAAAGCAGGAACAGGGTACAGATTTTAGATGATCAGCCATGATCATATTGAATGGCGGTGCTGGCTCGAAGGGCCAAATGGCCTCCTCCTGCACCTGTTTTTCTATCTTTCTATCTGGTCAGCTGTCTGGTTAACACGCAACAAAAGCTTTTCATTGTAACCCAGTACAAAATCATGAGAGGTATAGATCGGGTAAACACACAATCTTTTTCCCAGAGTAGAGGAATCAATAACCAGAGGATATAGATTTACGGTGAATTTGGAAAATGTAGTAGAAAACGAAAGGGTTACTATTTTACGCAAAGGGTAGTGGGTATAAGGAACGAGCAGCTGGAGGTGGTGGTTGAGGCAGGTACTAACGTTTAAGAAACATTTAGACAGGTACATGGATAGGATAGGCTTAGAAGGATGTGGGCCAAATGCAGGCAGATGGGACTAGTGTACATGGGGCATGTTGGGTTGGCATGGGCAATTTGGGCCCAAGGGCCGGTTTCGATGCTCTGACTCTGACCTTCTTCCTGCAATCCAATACAGATATCGCTTAATTCGCTTAATATCTAAAAATCTACCTCTTTCCTGCATTAGCTTTGGTGTCAAATTACATCTTTTTAGATTTTCCAGAACTTGGAAATTAATTTGACGCTTTTGGTGCTGAGATTTGAAATGTGTTTCCCCTTGCTTCTTGCTTGTATACTCAAAATTGATGATTAAAATGGAGATAAAACCAGGACAGATGTGCGGATCATAGGGGTGAACGAAGCCTATTATTTAACAGTTTCTAGCTAATTTCCTGCAAAGAGTGGGGAGTTAAAACTGGCCTCTCTTTTGCCTCTTCGCACACATGCTCTATGGCTTGGCATTTTTTGTATTAATTTCATTTGATATTCTAAATAACATTGTGTCCTTATTATTCACTTTCCTTCAAGAGCTTGAATGACAGCTCATTCTAGAATTAGTCTTATCACTCTTCTCTGAATGGGTCATGATAGTGTTTGTGGTTTTAATATTGACTATTGATGATGGAGGCAGTGATGATAAAAAGTAATGACAGTTCTTAATGGTTCCACAATTTAGACTCAGTGAAATTGAAGGACAGCTAAAATAGTTTTACATCTGAAAGTGTAAGTGAGAATGTTGTGCCATCGAATAATTACAGAATATGAATTCATCTTGCAAGATTAATCATAACTGAAAATGAATGCGTCATCAGTCCCTGTTATTCTTTCATTAAATGGTTTAACTTTTTTTTTCAGAACAAGAAATGGCATGTTGCAACCAGGATCCATGTAAAAAGCAGGAGACAACCAGCCAGTAAGAAATGCCACAATTAATTTGTTGCTTTATTATTTTTCATAAACTGAAATTTGGTTTCACTAATACACACCAATGTTTAGTGGTTTGAATTAGGTACATCTCACATCATTAACAAAATAACAAACTATTTTTTACAGAAAAAAAGAATCTTATTATCAGCAAAATTGCTGACATTTTCCGCATAACTTACCAGGATTTCTAAGCAAATGTGGATGTATAGAGGTTGCAACAAATATTTACAATAGTTTGGCTGACTTGTTTCCTGACTTGGTATACAAAATTTCAGAGGTTCACCAGATCATATGGTGGAAATACCTGAGAGAACTAACAGATAAAAAAATTAGCTAACTAATATATATATTTTTTGAAGTATTTTCGTTTTAATAACAAATTATGATTGTTCCATCATTTAATTTAAATATATATACTTTGGATATACTTTCGATAGGGCAGTGCAGTGGCACAGCCTGTTGCCTCACAGCTTTTGCATGCAGGTTCCATCTGACTTCCAATACAGCCTGTGTGGAGTTTGCACATTCTTTCTGTGACCATGTTGGTTTCCTCCCACATTTCAAAATGTGTGGGGTGGTAGATTAACTGGCCACTATAAGTTACCCCGAGCAGTAGTGTGTAATAGAATCTGTTATGTGTGGGAGTTGATGCTACCCCATCAACCCCCACACATAACAGATTAGGTAGGACAGGGCTCGAGTGCCAATGACCACCCAAAGTGCCGCCGTGCAACTTAAACGCCGAGTCATTTTGCCCGGCTTGGCATGCAAATACTGGTTTACACCAATAGACACAAAAAACTGGAGTAACTTCGTCGATCAGGCAGCATCTCTGGAGAATAGGAACGTAACGTTTCGTGTCGGCGACGGCTGTATTGCGAGGCAAAGATACTAGATGCGGGGTGACGAAGGGTCGGAGCGAATGACGGGTCCCGCACAGCGGCTCCACCGCCTCCTCCTCCCGCACCCCGCCCGGCGGAAGGAGGCCGGCCTCTCTCCCTCCTCCCAGCTTCGGCATGCGAGAGGGGTTGTTTTGAAAGCGCCGTTGGCAGATTTGCAGGCAGCGGCCGCTATCGCCCTGATTACGGCCGCTGCTTGCCAATCCGCCTACAGCGCTTTCAAAACAACCCCTCTCGCACGGCGAGGCCGGGAGGAGAGAGGGAGAAAGGGAGAGGGAAAGGGAGGTCTCCTTCCGCCTTCTGAAGCAGCTGCACCAAAGTTCTTATAGTTGTAGGATATTTGAGCTGCACTGCTCGGCCCCGCACCTTGCTGTTGGCTGGCGGAGGAGGGGAGGCGATGGCGAGGAGATCCCAAACGCCACCCCCTTTGGTGGCGGCACTTTGGCGTTGGACAGGGACGGCCAAGGCAGTGGGGCTATGTTGTCCAAGGAGTGCTGACCTTCCTTCCTCCCCACCTTGCCCCCCCCCTCTCTCTCTCTCTCTTGTACGTCCCCGTCAACCCCTCTTATCCTGGGACCCCTCCTCTCCATCCTGCACTGATCCCCATTCCCTCCTCTATTCAGTCCTCACTGACATCCCCTGCGCTCCTCTCCCCATCTACCCCCCCCCCATCTATTCATCACCCTACCCACCGCGCATTGATTCTCCTGCCACCCCCAACCCCCCCCCCCCCCCCCATCCATCCTACACTGGTCCCCCAATTCATCCTGTACTGACCCCCCTTCCCATCCATCCTGCACTTCTCCCCCCATTCATACTGCACTGATCCACCCATTCATCCCATTCTGAGCCACACTCCATTTACCCTGCACCAATCCCCCCCATCCATCCTGTAGTGATCTACCCATTCATCTTTTCCTGATCCTCCATTCATCCTGTACTGATCCCCTCATTCATCCTGTAGTGATCCCCCATTCATCCTGCACAGACCCTCCGATCCACACTGTCCTGACCCCCCCCATTCATCCTGTACTGATCCACCCCCATTCATCCTGTGCTGACCCCCCCCCCCATCCATCCTGTGCTGATCCCCCCCATTCATCTTGTACTGATCCCCCCCCCCATCCATCCTGTACTGATTCCCCCATTCAACACCACCCCCCGTGCTCTCCCCTCACAATTTTACATACTCCAACCAACACGTACTAATTGACCTGTCTCAATCCATCCATTCCGCAATGTTTGTCTTCTCAATCCCCCCCCCCCCCCAAGCCATCTTTCCACCCCACACTGATTCACACACCCCCTGACCCTATTGTGCTTCATGGTCTTCAGAGTGAACATTGACTATGTTTGACGGAATGCAATCAAATGTGTTTTAATTCCCAATGTTATTATTTGTTTTGACACCTTTAAACATATTACCAAAAGAACATTTGCTGTACTTATGTCCTTTGGCCATCTCTTGTCAGTTAGTGTAATGTTTAACCTGTCAGATGGGTATATTCGGTTTTAACAGCTATTATCATAAAATGCCTTTAGAAATTTCCTTGCAACCTGTATATTTTTTTTATGGATAAATTATGTGGGAAGCCATGGTAATTTTCATGGTAATTTTCAGTCCTTCACAGAAAACGTGCTTGCATCAATCTGTAGTGTGCATGGTACAGGATTTATTGACACAGGTTGATCGTATGCTGAATAATCCAACCACATTTTTGTTTGGAAGTGGAAAGAACTAATAGAAATTGCATTAATTTCAATGTGTAAAAAGAGTTGAGATATTGTATTATAATTTTGCTGCATGTCATTGTGGTATATATCACGTCTTGATTGGTGAATATGTTTAGTTTGTGAGTTATTTGCAGCAGAAATAATACGTGAATGTAGATAAAAGTGCTGGAGAAACTCAGCGGATGCGGCAGCATTTATGGAGCGAAGGAAATAGGCAACTTTTCGGGCCGAAACCCTTCTTCAGACTGATGGGTTTCGGCCTGAAACGTTGCCTATTTCCTCCGCTCCATAGATGCTGCTGCAGCCACTGAGTTTCTCCAGCACTTTTGTCTACCTTCAATTTTCCAGCATCTGCAGTTCCTTTTAAACATAATATGTGAATGCTTCATTGAGCATAATTCCGACTGGTAACTACGCACTTCGTCCGAGCACATTATCGCACGCGTCATGCAAACCGTGTTAAATGACCACCTAAACTGTCATGTGGCAACCTAAAAAGCTGTAAAGGTTGCCCGGCTGGCAACAGGGAAAAAAAGTTAAGTGAGAGCCCTGTAGGATTAGTGTCTTCTTCTTGCGTATGGCGTGCACAGCCTAAAGTTGTAGGACAACTTGTTCCATTTGATCTTATTTGATTGTGCACGCCAGGTTGATTGCATTCATCGAAACAGGGCAGACCACGTGAAGGTTGCAATCTCCCACCCCGAGGATTAGTGTAAAATGAGTACTTCAGAAAGTATTCAGACCCGTTCACTTTTTCCACATTTTGTTACGTTACAGCCTTATCCTAAAATGGATGAAATTCCTTTTTTTTAATCATCAATCTACGCACAATACCTCATAATAAAAAAGTGAAAACAGGTGTTTAGAAATGTTTGCAAAGTAATTAAAAATAAATAACTGAAATATTGCTTTGCTATGACACTTTACTATGACATTCAAAATTGAGCTTCGGTGCATCCTGTTTCCATTGATTATTCTTGAGATGTTTCTACAACTTGATTGGAGTCCACAAGTGGTAAATTAAATTTATTGTACATGATTTGGAAAGCCACACACCTGTCAATATAAGGTCCCGCAGTTTACAATACATGTCAGAGCAAAAACCAAGCTTTGAAGATGAAGGAATTGTCCAAATCTGAGGAAAGACATCCTTGCCATAGAGGGGGTACAGAGAAGATTCACCAGACTGATTCCTGGGATGTCAGGACTTTCATATGAGGAAAGATTGGATAGACTCGGCTTGTACTCGCTGGAATTTAGAAGATTGAGGGGGGATCTTATAGAAACTTACAAAATTCTTAAGGGGTTGGACAAGCTAGATGCTGGAAGATTGTTCCCGATGTTGGGGGAGTCCAGAACAAGGGGTCACAGTCTAAGGATAAGGGGGAATTCCTTTAGGACCGAAATGAGGAAAACATTCTTTACACAGAGAGTGGTGAGTCTCTGGAATTCTCTGCCACAGAAGGTAGTTGAGGCCAGTTCATTGGCTATATTTAAGAGGGCGTTAGATGTGGCACTTGTGGCTAAAGGGATCAGGGGGTATGGAGAGAAGGCAGGTACGGGATACTGAGTTGGATGATCAGCCATGATCACATTGAATGGCGGTGCAGGCTCGAAGGGCCGAATGGCCTACTCCTGCACCTATTTTCTATGTTTCTATGTCTGGAGACCTCCGAGACAGGATTGTGCTGAGACACTGGTCTGGGGAAGGGTATAAAATATTTTTTGCAGTATTGCAGGTCCCAAAGAGCACAGTGCCCTCCGTCATTCTTAAATGGAAGAACTTTGAAACCACCAGGACTGGCCGCCTGGCCAAACTGAGCGTCAGCGAGGTGACCAAGAACCCGATGGTCATTCTGGCAGAGCTCTAGAATTCCTCTGTGGAAATGGGAGAAACATCTGTCCAGAAAGACAACTATATCTGCAACACTCCACCAATCAGGCCTTTATGGTAGAGTGGCCAGATGGAAGCCACTCCTCAGTAAAAGGCACATGACAGCCTCCTTGGAGTTTGTCAAAAGGCACCTAAACAGGATTCTCTGATCTGATGAAATCAAGATTGAACTCTTTGGCCTGAAGTGTCATGTCTGGAGGAAACCAGGTACAGCTCATCACCTGGCCAATACCATACCTACGGTGAAGCATGGTGGTGGCAGCATCATGCTGTGGGGATGCTTTTCAATGGCAGGAACTGGGAGACTAGTCAAGATTGAGGGAAAGATGACCAGAGCAAAGTACAGAGAGATCCTTCATGAAAACCTGCTCCAGAGCATTCAGGACCACAGACTGGGGCAGAGGTTCACCTTCCAACAGGACAGCGACCCTAAGCACACAGCCAAGACAACGCAGGAGTAGCTTTGTGACAAGTCTGTGAATGTCCTTGAGTGGCCCAGCCAGAACCCGATCGAATATCTCTGGAGGGACCTGAAAATAGCTGTGCATCGGCGCTCCCCATCCAACCTGACAGAGCTTGAGAGGATCTGCAGAGAAGAATGGGAGAAATTACCCAAATACAGGTATGCCAATCTTGTAGCATCATACCCAAGAAGACTTGAGGCTGTAATTGCTGCCAAAGGTGCCTCAACAAAGTACTGAGTAAAGGGTCTGAATATTTATGTAAATGTGATATTTCAGTTATTTATTTTTAATTACGTTGCAAAAATTTCTAAATACCTGTTTTCGCTTTTTTATTATGGGGTATTGTGTATAGATTGATGATTAAAAAATGAATTTAATCCATTTTAGAATAAGGCTGTAAAGTAACAAAATGTGGATAAAGTGAAGGGGTCTCAATACTTTCTGAAAGCACTGTAATGGTCAGCGTGTGTTGTTATAGGCTGAAGGGCATGTATTTATGCTGTTTTTCTTTATGATCTATACCGTACCAGTTCTGAAATATGTTTTCAGTAGTTCTATCAGTGGCCTGGCTATTTTGCAAATGGGGCTTGTTCTTATCACCCTATGTGATGGCTATATGTTGTAGAAACTCCTGCCATCATGCATTGATTTATAATTAAAGACGGGGCAGCATTGAAAACGATGCAACTAAATAAATGTTAACCAAGTTTGCTTAGTTTAGTTTAGTTTAGAGATACAGTGCGGAAACAGGCCCGCATATTAACACTATCCTACTCACACTAGGGACAATTTTTACATTTCCCAAGCCAATTAACCTCCATACCTGTACATCTTTGGAGTGTGGGAGGAAACCGAAGATCTCGGAGAAAACCCACGTAGGTCAAGGGGAGAACGTACAAACTCCGTACAGATAGCACCCGTAGTCGGTATCGAACCCTGGTCTCCGGCGCTGTAAGGCAGCAACTCTACCGCTGTGCCACCATGCCACCCTAGAGTAGAATTTTCTGAGTAGAAAATTCCTCCCATTATTTGTGTGGCCTATTGCTGAAGGTGTTACCTGATGATCTTGCGGTAATGTTGATCTAACATTAATTCATTAATTCAGAACTAAGCTGTGTTTTTTTAGGGAAATTGCAGAGGAGTTAATCTCAAAATTTTGAGATCACTGTGCTAGTTAAGTTTACTACTGAGTGCTACACAATTAATAGAACACAAAGATAATTCTGCTGCTTGACTATATAATTCTCATTCCTGCAATGGCATTGTCCGTGTCAGCAGATTTATGCTCCCCCGCCCACCATAGCTACTAATAGATTCCTCATTGTGAATGCCCATTTTAATCTTTACTGCCAAGCTTCTGTCAGATCGGTCAGTTTAAAACAGCTAAGTTAGGCAGTAATTTTGGATTACTTTGTTGTAAATTGACTTGGTTAATTTTGTTGTGTATAGGACTAAACAATGTCAATACAGTGGTAGCAAATCTCAGAAAAATAACATTCCATTGCTTAGAACAACTAATACTATTTGTACATGACTGGGATGTAGGAAGCATATATAAGTCAAACCCAGTATTCCTGTATTGGCTAATGCAATTGTTATGTTACTGGGTGAGTAATTCAGAACACTGGATCAATACTGGAGACAAAATTAGTTAAAATTCTACATGTTGCAGTTTGAGGATTTGAATCAATTCATTAGTTTTAAAAGTCGGTCATGAAACAGAGGATGAAGTTCCTGGCTTGGTATTAAAAATTCAATAAATTATTTGAACCTTTTAGAAAAGGAAACATCATATTAATGTAATAACTCATACCTTTGATAGCAGTATATTTAGGTATGTTACAAAACTTACCTTGAGCAGCGCTGCAGTTCTGCCGCTCCCCGTGTGCGTGACTTTGGCGCCTTTCAGAGGGGGGCGGGCTTAAAGTGCCGTTTTTCAACAGACTGAGCAAATCGATCAATGTCGGGCGATTTCGGTGCGGAAGAAAAATCGCTCCAACATTTCATTAATGAAGGTATTTTTAAATTACGCTAGATTATTTATTATCTAGAGTAATTTAAAAATCACCTTCAAAAGCCGTGAGCGCCGACAACGGGAAGGATTTTGCGTAGGGGAGAAAAAAAGATACACAGTTTATTTTTATATTAAAAGTTGGTTTTTATAAAGGCTTTAATAATATTTTCATGTTGCGAAATGGGGTCCAAAAAAAATGTATGAACCAACAGTATTTTTCATACTGACTTCACAGCAAACTGCAACGTTCCAATCCACTGCATTCCACTAAAACCCACTCGCTAGTTGATTAAAATTGCCATTAATTTACAGGCAGTAAACACTAAATTCCTTCCATTTGGCCCAGAAATTCATGAAAATGAGATTTAAAAATTATGTTACATTGTGGATTATTGTGTGAATGTTATTTGGACACTTAGGCAATTTAAAAAAAGTTTATCTTTTCTTAAGAAATGGATAGATGTTTAGATCTACTCATTGAATTTTGTAATTAGCTACAATTAGATAACTAACTAATTATATGCTTTAATTTCAGATGATCCAAGTAAGATTGTTTAATATTTGTTTCAGAATGCTTCAATCTATAATAACTGAAAATTTCATTGAGTTCTCTTAATTTTTAAGAACGTTATGGGCTTTTAACGGTTCTAGATCACAGTTTTTGAGTTAAGTCAATTGAAAGGCAATGGGGAACAAGATTCTAATTTCCGAGTATGAAAATGGTCATAACTTTCTTAATACTGAAGATATGAAAGTGAATTAGGTGTCAAATTAAACTTCTTTTTATGCTTTATCTGATGGGATAAATTGCAGACTTGATTTTTAAAATCTCAAAATGTTGTAACATTGCTAGCATATTCGTATCATAACAAATTATGGTTTGCACTTGCTCTATCATTTAAAGAAAGAATCAAAATATATTTGCAATTATTAAATCCAACTTAATATAGTATTGAAATAAAACTTGTTTTTAACATGGAAACATTACTGGTGTTAATCAATATATAGTGATTTAGGAACAATATCTGATGAATAGCTTGCTTGGTCAATTATTCCAGATAACCATAAATAATCAATTACAGATTAATAGTGTACAGGAGACTAAAATGCATACAGGGTTCAAGTTGTCTCTCGAATTGCCATTTGCTAACCCAGAATGGTAACATTTCCCATGATTTGGGCCATTTTTTATATAAGAATAATTTTGTTACAAATAACAATGAAAATAAAAAGGAGATAATTTTAATTAACAAAGTAGGTGGAGGATTGAAAATAAAAATCAGAGATTTTCCTCCAACCTATCCACTGGCAATTAAATTGGAGGTTAGTCAGGGAGGATTTCATGGGGGGCATGGCAACTAATCAGCTCTCAGGAGGAGGAATAAACTCCTTTTTTTTTAAAATAATTCTGTATGGCCCCAACTTTATATTCTTATCTTATTTTGTCTTGATTATTCACAGTGTCAATAATTTATCTGCACAGCCCTGTAATACATTTTCCTGCCATCAGTGCTGAACCAGTTTACCACACCAACAAACAGCTGACCTGTGAATTGGGCTTGCTGTCAGAATTACAGTAAGATTATAGCACAGAATGAGGCCATTTTCCCTGCAAGTCTGCTGGCTCCAAGCAAGAGTATTCCAAATAATTCCAATTACCACCATCTCAATCCATTCTCTTCTCATAGCCGTTAAATTATTTTTCCCTTTCAAGTCCTTATCCAACTTGTGTGTAAAGAAAAAAAAGATTTTCCTTGTGCATTAACCAATCACCTTCACTGTATGTCCTTTGGTTCTCAGTGTTTCCAGCAATGGAACAGCTTCTTACTGCTTAGGCCCTTCATAATTTTAAATACCTTCATCAGATGCTCTCTTAATTTCCAATAACTCCAGCTTCTCCAAGTTATCTAAGTAATTGAAATCCATAATGCTAAGAATTGTTCTCAAGAAACTTTATTTGGCTTCTACTCTAAGCCATTATATCATTTCTAATGTGTCATGCCTAAAATTGGACATAATGTTTTGACTTAACTAATATTATAGAAGGGTGTTTCATATTCTTTATCTCTCACATGAGAATATAAGGGAAAGAAACAAGACTGGTGTAAGATACTATTTAGTTCAGTGACCATACATGTTTCCTCTATGAATCAATCTTCTAGTTGCTCCCCGATCAGCCCTGTGTTTTGTTTCCTGTTGCCTCTATTACTTTTTACTTCTCCACTGAATCTTCCATAATCAACATGTTTTTCACATGTTATTGATCTGATTCATGTGTTTTTTTTAAGCTTTAATGAATCTTATCTCTTTGGTCATCCAGGAAACTTTGGCTTTAATGATCCTATCTTCCTCTCTGTGAGACTGAGGTAGCTGAGAGAATTTGAAACCAGTCTTCTGTGGCTTTGTCTTGCTTAGATATCAGAAGCATTAACAAGGACTTTGTAAATCTCTTATTAATAAAACGACTGCCACAGCTTTTAAAATAAAGAGTGCTGTCTCAATGTCTCTCTTTTCTTGCATATTTTTTTCCTGATGATACTACCTTGACTGTTGTAATTAGATTTTTTTTTGTCCAATGAGTAGTTTGGTCTCTCTAATTATATTTTACCAAATGGTTCTTAATCCAACTTCAACAGATTACTAATATGCTGAAACTCTATGGTTTCAACCAATGTTAATTCTAGACAAATGCTAGAATTTTCATAGTTTTACTTTTAACCACAACTGCAACAAAATATTTGTTATCAGAAATAATTCTCATTAAAAGGTTGCTGAATATCCCATTCAATACAGCTGTAAGCTCCAAATCATTGGCAGCTTGCATGCTAAGAGCTTACTAGGAATGTATAATGAGTGCTGACCATGCACGGTTGTCAGGGCTGGCTGTGTGCCATTTGAAGAAGTGCAATGGCTGCAACTGCAGTATTTCAGCTATCCATATGTTCAATTCAAAAGCCCTTACATGTTCAGGTAAACACTTACCCCACTGTAGTGAATGTATATTAGACCTGCTTTCCATAGATAAGCTCAATATTTATAGCCATTATCTGTCATTTATATTAAGTTATTTTCTAGAACCCTACAGCAATTCAGCTTAGCTACTTGTAACTATCACTGCATAAAATATTTGTCTGAGTGCACATTTCTAATGATGCTTCAATATTAAATATTAGTGCCTCCAGTAGTCAAATTGAATTGTGATGGAAAATATACTTGAGGCATCCTTGCTTTTAATTATTGGTTTTAATGATACGTAAGAATTCATGTGATAAGCATTACCTCTGGCATAAACTAACTGCACGAGAAACTTGTTTTATATAACAACCTTCAACCTAAAAGGTCAGCCCAAAGCATATGGGAGAAAATAAAGGATGTCAAACTAAAGATTCAGGAGCCTCAGGAGGATCAAAAGCTAGATCAAAGAGATCAATTTTAAACACCTTCTTAACAAAAAGACTATTAACAGGATTAGAAAGCCTGCTCCAGACAGTAGAGAAGTTAAGAATGCAGTTATCAACAGAGAAACCGATGGGAGATGTGCATGAGGCCAGTTAGAATGACCATATAGTATGTTTTAAAGAGGTTATAAAGGAGGGAAAGATCAAGAAGCATTTTAAAAGGAAGGTTAAAAATATTAGATCGGATGTACTCAGGGACTGGGAACCAGTGTCAATCTGTGAGAACAAGCCTAGATGTGGGATCAGATGGTGATATTTTGGATGAATTGTGATTTATTAAAAGTGAAAGACCAGAAAGTGGCTCGCTGAGTATTGGTCAAGCACAATGCACTCTGCACATGCTTTGATAGGAAGAACACCAATGGGTCTTCGTGAGCCCCTGGAACCCCCCAATGGTATTGCAATCTCAGTCACCAAGACTTACGTCAGAAGATCCTTCAGGAGGGCGAACCCTTGGAAAGTATCTCGACCTGATCGCATTCTCAAAAACTGCATGGACCAACAGGCTGGAGTTTTTTGTGGACATATTCAATCTCTCATTACTGTGGTCTGCGGTTCCCACCTGCTTTAAAGGGGCATCAATAATACTAGTGCCCAAGAAGCATAAGGTGACATGCCACAATATCCACCAAACCGATGGAAGATGCTGGCACTGACATCCATGGTGATGAAGTGCTTTACGTATCAACTACCTCAGCAAGAACCTGGACCCACTACAATTTGCCTATTGCCACAATAGATCAACGTGGGATGCAATCTCGCTGGCTCTCCACTCTTCACTGGACCACTAGACTAGACTACTGCTCTGTGTTCAACACCATAATCTCCAAATCTGTTACCAAGCTCAGGCAACTGGTTCTCTGAGCAGCCATTTGAAACTGGATCCTCGACTTCCTCATCAACAGCACACAATTGTACGATTTGACAACACTTCTTCCTCGATAACAATCAGCACAGGGGCACCTCAAGGCTGTGTGCTCAGTCTCTTGCTCTGCTCACTCAATACCCATTACTGTAATTGGACACAGTTCCAACTTCATTTTTATGGTGCCACTTTTGGACGGATTACGGATAATGTTGAGTCGGAGTATAGGAAGGAGCTCGATCATCTGGTTGAATTATGCCAAAATAACAAACTTGCTCTTAATGTCGGTAAAACCAAGGAATTGATCTGTCTTTACCAACAGGTCAATGGTTGAGTCAACAGTTTCAGGTTCCTGGGCATATCTATGAAAATCTGTCCTGCACTCAGCACATTGTTGCAATCATAAAGAAAACCTGTTGATGCCTCTAGTTCCTTAGAAGATATGTTGATGAATACTCCTGAATTTCTTTGGTGTAGAGTTGAGAGCATATTGACTGGTTACATCACGGCCTGGTTCGACAACTCGAAGGACCAGGAACAAATGAGTTTATGAAAAGTGGTGAATACATCCCGGTCCATGGTACACAAAAGGCTGGAGAAACTAAGCGGGTGCAGCAGCATCTAAGGAGCGAAGGAGATGGGCAACGTTTCGGGCCGAAACCCTTCCAGTCTGAAGAAGGGTTTCGGCCTGAAACGTTGCCCATCTCCTTCGCTCCTTAGATGCTGCTGCACCCGCTGAGTTTCTCCAGCCTTTTGTGTACCCTCGATTTTCCAGCATCTGCAGTTCCTTCTTTAACACATCCCGGTCCATCATGGGTAGTAACCTCCCCACCAAGAAGAAACCACCTACTCGAGACTACGTCGTCTGTGGACAAATACTTAATCGTACAAGTTCACAACCCATACCTTGGAGTTCATCTTGATAGCAAGCGTTCGTGGGGGGAACACATGGACAACACCGTCACTAAAGCCAACTGGACACTATGATTCCTCAGATGAAACCTCTGGTTCTGCCCAAAGGAAGTGAAAACCACAGCATATACAACATTGGTTAGACCCTTCCTGGAATATGCTTCATGCGCCAGGGACCCATACAAAACTGGTCATATCAACAAACTAGATGGGGTACAGAGGAAAGCAGCACGCTTTTGCATCGGGAACTACAATAGAGGTAGCAGTGTCACCCAGATGCTGTCGGACCTGGAATGGGAAACGCTGGAAACAAGAAGGGCAAGAAACAGACTAGCCATGTTGTACAAGATTCAAAAGGGGATCGTGGGCATAACTGCAGATAGATACATAACATACTCAACAGAAAGGAGAACAAGAAAGAGAAATGATATGCAAATAGAAACCCCATTCGCCAGGACAGATATTTATAAGAACTAATTATTTGTAAGAACATTAAGGGAATGGAATAAACCAGACAACAATATAGTCAAATCACCTTCACTAGACAGTTTTAAGGGGGCCCTAAAAGCTTGTTAGTATGCACAACAGATCCAAGTTGGCGATATGCAGAGTACTGCCCTGCCGACTACAAATTCAGAAGGTTCAGAAGGTTAATTGAAGGGATCTATAAGAAGTGCCATCTCAAATAGGCAGTCAGCATCATCAAGGACCCACAGCACCCTGGCAAAGTTCTCATTTCACTCCTGCCACCAGGAAGAGGGTATCGGAGTCTGAATACTATAACATCCAGGATCAGGAATAGCTTCTTTCTAACACCATCAGGCTATTGAACACTACAAACTCCAAGTAAACTCCAAACTATGAGCTGCTTGAACTTTGTTTTTTTTTAAAAACTATATTGGATTCTTTATTCAATTTATTTTTGTGTGTTTGTTGCATTATGTTTTGGGTATTGTGTTTACAAACCTGTTATGCTGGTATGCAAGTAAGAATGTAATTGTTCTATGACAATAAAACACTCTTGACTCTTGAAGCCACTCAAACTTTCTGTTAACCAAACAAGCATGTACTTAGCACCAATGTGATTTCTTTATATCGATTTTCCTGAGTAACATCTGTTAGGGTGAAGCTCGACTGATCCTTTCTGTCAGGAATTTACAAGATGTCTCGATAATATAACACTACGACATAAAAGCGAGTTGTAATCGGGGTGGGATGAGCGGTTGTGCAGGTGGAGGAGGGTGGAATGCAGCTGGACAAGCCCAACTACAATGTGGAAAAACTTGACAGTCGTATGAACTTGACAGTTGATAAAGTTTCAACAGTTTGCTGATTAGATTTACTTTTAAATGATTTTATTTTTTTATTTTAAGTATAATTAAATGCAGTTACAAAACATGCAAATAAGATGACAATGGGCATTTAATGACTGCTTATTTATTACATTGGGAAATAATTTATGTAATTGCAACATTTAGTCTGAAAATATATTGCAGTCAATAACATATCTTTTGCTTGCAGGGAAACATGTTGTTATGTATCAAATCCTTATCTCGCAACAATGAAAGAAGATATTTTATACCATTTTGATCTTGGCAGTAAAACTCATGATCTTCCTGCCATGTTTGGAGATATTAAGGTAGGCTATTGGTTTGATTATCAATATACGTGTAGTGTTTGTCGAATGATTAAAAAAGTAAAAATGTCTCTTCCTTTCTGCCAGTTTGTATGTACAGGTGGAAGCTCATGGCGAATGAAATCTTTCGCTCAATACATGAATGCGCTATTGGAATTGGGAAGTGCCACAGCTGATATTCCCGATATCTGCGCCCACACTGACCGTTTTAGCATGTATAAAGTGGGGCCTGTCCTAGCAGTCAGTGTAAGTAAATAGAAACCAGAAGAAACAGAACTAATGGTTACACATTAATAGTTGGGTGTGGTGGCTATGTTACCAGAATGGTTACACAGAGGGTTGGACTAATAATCTAGAGACCCGAGTCATGAACCCAATGCAGAAATTTGAAAATAAAACAGCAAAAAGGTACTGCATTTTCAAAGAGTAATGCAGGGAGTCTGCTATATCGTCAACCAGACTGGCATATATGTGACTCCAGATCTAGAGCATTGTGGTTGATTCTTAACTTGCTAAGTTATAAAACTGCTTTGTTAAACTAGACCAGAAACTTGACAATGCTTGAGGCAACAAATTTGGACATGACAAAATTCCTACTAGTTCAATCAGCTTTGCAAAGTTCTCCTCCTAAACTTCCAACTTGGAAGTGGTGTCTCCTAGACTAGTCAAGAAACAACTGACCTTGTGTTTGCAGAACCAAATATTATAGACACTGTACCAGGACTCTTCCATCGTAACACCAGTTATGTGCTCTCCCACTGGCTATACAGACTGACCAAAGAGGGTAGGTCAGTAATATACAGATGTGAGGGGAAAGCACTGAAAGCCCACATGGCTGACACCAGACCCACAAAATCGCATGGCATGTCGACAAATATGAGCAATGAAATTTTCTCCTGATTACCTTTATCATATCAGATGATAAATCATTACTCTTACACAACGACTGAAAATTAGAATAATCATTGAAAACAGCAAGGATATATTTTTGGTGGTGAACTTCAGTGTGTATTACCAAGGTAGCACCACCACTGACCGAGCTGCCCAAGTCATGAAGGACATGCCTGGCAGATTTGGTCTGCCATAGCTGAGTAAACCAACAAGAGTGGTAAACCTTCTTGATCTTTTCATCTGCGTATCTGTGGCTGATGCATCTGTTGTGCTGGAATCGATAGAAGTGACCACTGCATAATCCTTTGGAGGCAAAGTCCTGACTTCACATGAGGGCACACTTTAGTTATAAATAGGATAGACTAGGATTAGACTTTGTAGCACGTTGGACATCACATAAACGTAGAACAATGCAGCATAGGAACACATAATGCCATGTTAAACTAATCTCCTCTGCCTGCATGTGATCCATATCCCTCCATTTCCTGCATATCCATGTGCCTAACAAAAAGCCTCTTAAATGGTGTTATGGTAAACCAGGGGATTAACCACCGTTGAATAAAGAAAGGAAAATGTCATTCGAGATAAACTGCAACGCAAGACTGCATACATGCTAAACAGTAAAAACACCTTGCAATGGGAGAGCTAAGGGATTACAAAACGAAAGGTTCAGATCAAAGCTTTTCAGTTCTGTCATATCTTGAATAATGGTGTATAGGGACATGTGACAATAAAATATCATAATTCAGCAACAAGTTAGAAAGGTGGCACTGAGAATGTCCCCGCCTCACTGCTGACTGGATCAAACCAATGATTGTTGAAGACAAGGCAGAAGCATTCACCACCATGTTCAGCCAGAAATGCTGAGGGCATGATACATCACATCTTTTGGAGATCCTCCCATCTGAGAAAATACTCTTCAGACTGTTGGATTTACTTTACATAAAACACAATGTCTGTGCTGAACATGATGCCAAGACAATCTTATCTGCCTGCACATAATCCACATCCTTCCATTCCGTGCATATCCATGTGCCTATCCAAAAGTCTCTTGTGGCACCATTGTATCTACCTCAACCGCCATCCCTGGCAGCACCTACCAGGTACTCACCACCTTCGGCGTAAAAAAAATTGCCCTAAACATCTCCTTTAAACTTAATTTACTCTTACTTTAAAGCTATGCCCTCTGGTATTAGATTTTTCCATCTTGGGAAAAACGTTTTGTCCGACTACTCTATCTATGCCTCATAATTTTATATGCTTCCATCAGGTCTTCCCTCAACCTCCGGCGTTCCAGAGAAAACAATCCAAGTCTGTCCAACCTCTCCCTGTAGCTGAAACCTCCCCAATCCAGGCATCGCTCTGGAAAACCCCCTCTGCACCCTTTTGAAAGCCATCACCAGAATTGCACATAATACTGCACAAACTTGAGAAGCTGTTGAGAGCTTGGATGCAGCAAAGAACGTGGAACCAAACAACATCTCAAATGACTTAAAGTAACAGAATTGTACAGCATAGAAACAGGCCTTTGGCCCAATTTGTCTATGCCAACTAAGATGTTCCATCTAAGATAGTCCCAATGCCCATGTTAGGCCCATATCTGTAAAGAAGTTAACACGTACACAGTGTTCCTTTACCGAGTCTTTATTAATCACATATATCGATGCCCTAGTTGTACATGGTCTGCACGTTTACTAGAGGAGGTACCAGGGATGGAGAGACAGTAATATACTTGGTGAAAGGGGAGTGGCTACACAACCTACAATTAAAGGGACATGCACTAAACATCTACATCCTTCCTCTTGCAAAAAGAAAGGAACGTGACAGCCGACCATGTCTCATACACTAGAGCAACTGGAAAAGGATAGACAGCAAAATAGCAGCAATCAAATATAATCGCCATAACGGTCAGGCGCCCTTACAATCCGCCCCGAGCGGGTACGAACCCCGCTCACACCCTCTCCCCCCAAAGAAACGGGCACCGGGGGAGACCCCACGACAGGAGGACTACAATGTGGGGACTTGCGTGGTGACAAAGGGATTGGAGGCGAGCGACCTGGCGATGGGGAAGAGATGGCTGGAGACACGGGAACAGTCACAGGGAGAAGAACCGGGACAGGGCGAGCAGGCACAGGCTTAGCGACCGCTACAGGCGGGAGAGCGGACAGAGGGGGAGCATGGGGGTCAGCAGGAGGAGGAGGAGAGGGCTCGTTCACCAGGCGGAGGTGCCGCCTGGACCGACGGTAAACAGTACCATCGAGGTTCACCAGATAGGAGCGAGGTGAACCAGCCGTCCCAACAACAACCGCAAGGCCAGGGTGACCGGAGGTGGAATGCATGCGGACAACCTGACCAGGAGACAGAGGAGGCAGGGCACGGCAAGACCTGTCGTGGGATCGCTTTTGAATGGACCGCTTGGTAGCAATACGCTCACGGACCACGGCAGGTTTTACAACAGCTGGGGTAAGAGTCTGCTGGGCCACCGGAATGGGAGGTCGAGTAACCCGGGACATGAGGCGCTGCGCCGGGGATCCCAGAACACCGTCACGGGAAATGTTTCGCAGGTTGAGGAGGGCGAGGTAAATGTCAGACTTCGATGCGCGGCAGCGATTCAACAAGTCCTTTGCGCTGCGAACGGCACGCTCGGCCAGGCCATTGCTCTGAGGGTACTCAGGGCTACTAGTGTAATGCCGAAAGTTCCAGCGGTCAGCAAAGTCCTTGAACTCCGCACTGGTAAATTGGCTGCCGTTGTCTGACTGCAGGCTCGCTGGTGATCCAAAGGTCGCGAAGTGGCGGCGCAGCTTCGTGATAACAGCAGAAGAGGAGAGAGAAAACAGCTGGTCGACCTCATACCAGTTGGAGTAAGAGTCGACAAGCACCAAGAAGTGCTTGCCGTGCCACTCAAAAATGTCCGTTGCCAGCACCGACCATGGCAGGTCCGGTGCGGGCTGCTGCAGAAGGGGCAAACGCTGCTGCTGCGGGGCGAGACTGTTGCAGGTAGGGCAAGATGACACCCGGTCCCGAAAATACACAGCCATATCAGGCCAATAAAACTGGCTTTGGGCGATAGAGAGAGTGGCCTCGGCGCCAGGGTGACCCCGATGCGCGGTGTCGAAATACTGTTGGCGAAGAGCCTCAGGTACCACAACCTTGTGACCCTTAACGATAACTCCATCTCGTAGCACCAGCTCGTCACGGACCAGGAAGTAGGGCACTGCCGCGGCGGGCAGGGAAGAACGTCGCTCGGGCCAACCCCTTTGAATGACCGTAGCTAGCTGTTGGAGCGAGGCGTCAGCAGCAGTGTGTTTAACTAAGCACTGTAGTTGTTTTGAAGGAACAAAGTTGACGTTCAGGACAATCATACCTGAAGCCTCGTAAGGGTGACGGGTGGTCGAAGCCAGAGGAGCCCGAGACAGCGTGTCAGCAATAAACATGTCCTTGCCTCTACGGTACACTACGGAGAAGGTAAAACGCTGCAGCTGCAGCATCATCCGCTGCAGCCTGGAGGAGGCAGCGTGAATCGGCTTGCCGAGGATGGTGACCAGAGGCTGGTGGTCGGTCTCAATAGAGAATTCAGTTCCCAGGATATAGTCCTTAAATTTTGAACATGCAAACACAACAGCCAGCAGTTCCTTTTCGATCTGGGCATAGCGCTGCTCAGCTGGAGTCATCGTGCGAGACGCGAAGGACACGGGTAACTGGACCCCATCATGAACTTGCAAACAAGCAGCACCCAGCCCGAACTTTGAAGCATCGCACGTGAGGACAATAGGACGGTTCAAATCAAAATATTGCAGCGTCGGAGTGCAGACAAGCTTCGAACGCAGCATATCGAAAGCAGCCTGGTGTTGTGGGAACCAGGACCATGCAGTGTCTTTCTTCACCAAGTCCCTTAAAGGGGCACTCAACTCGCTCAGATCGGGGATGAATTTTCCCAAGTAATTTGCCATGCCAAGGAAACGCTGGAGGCTAGGCACATCCACAGGAGCAGGCATCTCCGAGATAGCAGCGGTCTTCTGTGGGTCGGGCTTCAGCCCGGACGCTGTGAAGACGTGTCCCACATAAGTGACCTCCGGGACACGGAACCGGCATTTACTAGGGTTGAGCTTTAGATTTACCTCCCGAGCTCGATCCAAAACTAGTCGGAGGTTGTGGTCGTGCTGTTCCACATCTTTACCATACACCAAGATGTCATCTACAATGATAGCGCACGGGAGCCCCGCAAACAGCTGTTCCATCGTCCTCTGGAAAACTTCACTGGCGGAGCTGATCCCGAACGGCATGCGCAGGAATCGGAACCTCCCAAAGGGAGTGGCAAAGGTCGTCAGGTAGGACGATTGTTCATCTAGCGGTATCTGCCAGAACGAGCTCTTAGCATCCAGCACCGAAAACACAGTGGCAGGGCCAACCTGTGCAGCAACATCTTCGACAGTACGCATGGGATAGTGCGGGCGCTTGATAGCCAGGTTCAAATCTTTGGGGTTGATGAAGATCCGTAGCTCACTCTTGTCCTTCTTGGCAGCAACCACCATGGTGGAGACCCACTGAGTGGGCTCGCTCACCTCTTTCAGAATGCCTGTAGCCACCATGTCCCGAAGGGTGGACTCGACCCTATCCTTCATCGCAAAGGAGACCCGGTGTGGAGGGCGTATAACTGGATCCACGTCAGGTTTTAGAGAGATCTCATAACTGCAGGGGAGCATCCCCAGCGCATTGTCAAACCGATCGGGGTACTCGGCTAACGGGTCCAAAGGTTGCTGAACTAAACGGATCTCCCGGTGAAAATTGACCAATCCGAGGTCTTGGCATGCCCGAACGCCGAGCAGTGTAACACATTTCTCGTTAACCAGGAAGAAGGAGAGGGGCCGAACGGTCTCTAGCACTTCACAGTTCAGGGTAGCCTTCCCCACAGGGACAAGCAACCCTCCCCCATAAGCACGAAGGACAGAGCGCTCAACAGTGACTCGCTCATTATTCCTTATCTTCTTGAAAAGGCTAGTAGACATAACGTTCGTGGCGGCCCCAGTATCGACTTTGGCAGAGAACGTAGAACCATTGACAGTAACTTGCACAGTAGGGTCTGTTATCCGAGCAGGTGCCTTCCTAACTGA
Source organism: Raja brachyura (assembly GCA_963514005.1). Next base: position 137,959,351 of record OY740782.1, on the reverse strand, counting down.
AAACACGCTGAGCTCACTCTGAGAAGAGTCCGAATCAGACAGTGGGAGGTTGTCAGGAGAGTGATAAGAACCAGACGCAGTACCATCCCGTACCAGGTAATTAGAGTGCCTGCGCTGTTGCTGGGCAGGATTTTTTCTAGCTCTGCATGCTGACGAGAAGTGGTTAGGCTTGTTGCAGAAGTTACAAATCTTTCCCACCGCAGGGCACACGTTGAAACGATGAGTCACAAAGTTACAGTTCGGGCAGCGCTTCTCCAGCTTGGAACTTGAACCATAGCTGGCGCCACGGCGAGTTTGCTGAGCAGGACGGCGGGTTGCGACGGTAGCTGCCCGAACCTCATGATCAGGGGGTGGTGCAGCAGAGATAACAGCCTCAGACATCTTTGCAGCATGCAGGGCAGCCTGGAGAGTCAAGTCTGCCTTACACAGGAGCTCCGACCGCAGCTTTTCATTTCGTAGACCATACACCAAGACATCGCGGGTCAGGGTCTCTGGGGTAGCGTCATTCAGGTGGCATCGCCTAGCCAGGTGCCGTAGGTCAGCATAGAAGTTGCCGACAGACTCACCGGGTTTCTGACGACGTCCAAAAAACTTAAAACGCTCCAGAATAGAGTTCGTGGGCACATCACACATCTCGTTGAACTTTCCCAGTAGACAGTCAAGGTCCTCGGGGTCCTCATCCGGCCCGTACTCAAACGATTCAGAGCGCTCCAGAGCCTCGGAGCCGGCTAGATTCAATAGCAGCGACGCTTTAATGGCAGAGGAAACTCCCGGGTGCACGATAGCCACATAATGCCGAAAATCCCGGCGGAACGCATTCCACCGGTGAGCGATGTCGTCGTCAAAGACAAGGGACTCAGGCTTGCGGCAGGAGGAAGCCATAACCAGGCAGGGAAGGGTAACTGGGGCAAAAAAAAATTAAACCCGATAAACAGGAGGCGCGCAATTCGAAACGACCGACACCATGTAAAGAAGTTAACACGTACACAGTGTTCCTTTACCGAGTCTTTATTAATCACATATATCGATGCCCTAGTTGTACATGGTCTGCACATTTACTAGAGGAGGTACCAGGGATGGAGAGACAGTAATATACTTGGTGAAAGGGGAGTGGCTACATGACCTACAATTAAAGGGACATGCACTAAACATCTACAATATCCCGCCAATCCTTTATTTCCATGTACCTGCCCAAATTATTTTAATCTTGTATCTGCCTCAACTACATGTATAAATACAATTGTTTTAGTCTTCCTTTGATGCCTGTTATTACACTTAATCAGATTTGTATGGTAGGGTGTTCGGGAAGGGTAGGTCTCTTCCCCTCATCTTATTGTTTGTTTATTTATTTGCACCATGTTTTAAAAGAAGACAAACGATCAATTTATAATACCATACAGTGCTGGGACGGAAGGGAAGCCCAGAGGTACAAAGTCCGCTCCCATCTGAAAATGAGCTTTAATGGCAAATCATGGGGTAGGAGAAATAAAAAAGACATTAATAAACAATAATACAGTTTAAGAATGAAAATTAAAAATATGAAATTAAAGATATGAAAATAAATAAAATAATAAGGTATGGTATGAGATAAGAGTCAACAGAAGTAGTTTGAGCTCATGAATAGCATTACAAAAAACTGGAGATCAGAATTCAGGACATGATGAGTAACTTTTTAAGCTCAATCTTAAAGGTGGCTAAGGAGGTGTGAGACTTTAATGACAGAGGCAGGGTATTCCAAAATTTAGGACCTTTAAAAGTAATGCAATGTTGGTGTTTGGATGTTCGACAAAACGGAAGATGAAGATCATTTCTTCTTCTGGTTGGGTAATGGTGAATATTAGAAGAATGGGTAAAAAGATCATGAAGAGAAACAGGCAAATCATGTTTACATTTAAGATATTTGAAAATAAAAATACATATTTGGAATGCATTCAGTTTATCTACAGACAAAATTGAGTACTTCTTGAAGAGAGGGGCAGAAGGTTCTTGTGAATTTGATTGCGAAATTAATCTCATAAATTTCTTCTGTATGATGAGTAGCTTAGAAAGATAGGAAGGATAGGTAGAACCCCAAACAATATTACAATAATTGAAATATGGAAAAATCAAATATATTGTTAGATGGGAAGAAGGGAGAATAAATGCACAAACCTTTCTCAGAATACCAAGCATTTTCATTGATCTTCTACAGACAATATTGATATGTTCTTTCCAAGTTAAATTTTGATCAATGGATACTCCTAAAAATGTTGTATATGTTACTTCAGGAATTTCATGTCCATTGATAAAAAAAATTAGATTTGTCTTTGGGAACAATTTTGTTTTTATTGCAGTAGATCATGTAATTGCATCTTTTGATATTGAGAGAGCCTGTTCACTTCAAACCACTTAGAGACATGAGACATTTCTTCATTAACTAATTCAACCAATGATTTTAGATCACTATGTGAAGCTATAAGATTGGTGTCATCGGCAAACAGGATAGGAAGAAGTACTCTACAGGTATAGGATAAGTCATTTACATAGATCAAGAATAGTAAAGGGCCAAGGATGGAGCCTTGTGGTACCCCACAGTGAATTCTCAATTTTTTGGATGAGCTTCCATTTAGATAGACAAATTGCACTCTATTTGCTAAATAGTTGGTTAATCATAGAAGCGATACATCCTTTACCCCATATCTATTGAGTTTAGAGATTAAGATTGAATGGTTGACTGTATCAAATGCCTTAGATAGATCTAGAAAGACACCAAGAGAAAATTTATTTTCATCTAGAGCAGTAGAGATGTTATTAATAAGTTGTGATAATGCATGCTCCATAGAGTACTTCTTCCTAAAGCCATATTGATGGTTATACAAAATATTATTCACAGTTAGATGGTTTAGGATTCTTGTGTACACTAGTCTTTCTATGATTTTTGAGAGACAGGAGAGAATAGATATTGGGCGGTAATTACCAAATTATGTAGGGTCACCTAATTTATAGATAGGTATGACTTGGCAACCTTTAAATCTTGAGGAATGACACCAGATTGGAGAGATAAAGAAAAAATATGTGCTAGTGGCTCAGTAATATGATCATTAACTATTTTTAAGAGAGTGGTTCTAACTCCATCATGGCCTTCTGCAGAGTTCTTTAGACTCACAATTATGTTGTAGACTTATTTGGGACAAGGGGGATGGAAGGTGGACAAAGTAGAGAATTGACCGTTAATCAATTTACAAGGGTCTTCATTAGAGTCCTTAATGGTTGAAGCCAAGGAGGACCCAACGTTGACAAAAAAAGCATTAAAGCCATCAACTATCTCCTTTGGGTTATGAATTGTATCATCTCGTCCTAACATCTCTGTGAGCACAGCATGTGGGGCTTTTCGGTGATTTAGCACTTGGTTGATGAGGTTCCAAGTTGATTTGATGTCATTTGACGCTTGCATGAATTTATCAGTAAAGTATTTATTTTTTACTTGCCTTAAATAGTAAGATTATTTTTGTAAGCTTTATATGATTCCACATTGAATGGTGTGGGATATAAAATAGATTTCTTGTATAGTTTATTTTTAATCAAAATGCGTTTCTTCAATTCTTTAGTGAACCAGGGTTTGTCAAATGAGGCAGCTTTCTTAATCTTGGTAGAAATTAAGGGAAAGCATTTCTCCAAAGCGGTATTAATAAGGGAAAGGAATGCCTAATAAGCTTCATTGACATCTTGCAGCCTAAGAACCTCATTCCATGATAGTCCACTAATAACACATTTAAAAGCTTCCATATTTGTATTAGTATATTTGCGATATTCTGTTCCCTTATGGTCACAGCTATTGCTTTTACTTATTCTGTTTGAGTTGATATGTACAATTTGGAATATAGGGAGATGATCAGAGATATCAGCTAACAATATACCAGAAGACATTTTGCAATCCAGACAGTTAGCCAAAATGTTATCAATGAATGAAGCTGAGGTGCTGGTTATTCTCGTCGGTTTGAAAAAGTGAGTTGAAAAGAGAACATTAAGGAAATCTGTCGAGAGAGGTGAATTGCTTTTAAGGAGGTTGATGTTTAAGTCTCCAAGTAGAAACATAGAAACATAGAAATTAGGTGCAGGAGTAGGCCATTCGGCCCTTTGAGCCTGCACCGCCATTCAATATGATCATGGCTGATCATCCAACTCAGTATCCCGTACCTGCCTTCTCTCCATACCCTCTGATCCCCTTAGCCACAAGGGCCACATCTAACTCCCTCTTAAATATAGCCAATGAACTGGCCTCAACTACCCTCTGTGGCAGAGAGTTCCAGAGACCCACCACTCTGTGTGTGAAAAAAGTCCTTCTCATCTCGGTCCTAAAGGATTTCCCCCTTATCCTTAAGCTGTGACCCCTTGTCCTGGACCTCCCCAACATCGGGAACAATCTTCCTGCATCTAGCCTGTCCAACCCCTTAAGAATTTTGTAAGTTTCTATAAGATCCCCTCTCAATCTCCTAAATTCTAGAGAGTATAAACCGAGTCTATGCAGTCTTTGTTCATAAGACAGTCCTGACATCCCAGGAATCAGTCTGGTAAACCTTCTCTGCACTCCCTCTATGGGAATGATGTCCTTCCTCAGATTTGGAGACCAGAACTGTACGCAATACTCCAGGTGTGGCCTCACCAAGACCCTATACAACTGAAGTAGAACCTCCCTGCTCCTATACGCAAATCCTTTTGCTATGAAAGCTAACATACCATTCGTAAAACACATTTTACGTTCTTTGGTTATCATTTCTAGCGTCAGACAGAGGGCATCAATAAATCTTAAGCCTGTCTTCTTGTTTTTGATACCAAGAAAAATATTTTCATTTTGTACTCTATCTGTGCCTACCAGGTCACCCTCAGCTTCCTTTCCTTCAGTGAAAACAAGCCCCACCTATTCAATCCATCCCCATAACTGAAGTTCTCCTATACAGGCAACATCCCGGTGATTCTCCTCAGCATTATCTCCAGCATAACCACATCCTTCTTGTATTGTGGTAACCTGGCTGCACATAGAAGTGCAGCTTGACCAGCAATTTGTAAGTTGCAGCATTGTGTTCTAATTTTTATATTCTATGCCCCGAGCTGTGAATGGAAGCATGCAATATGCAATTCTCCCTATTGACCTATGCTTCCACTTACAGGGAATTAAGGACTCGAACCCTAAGATCTTTGTGTTCATCACTGTAGATGATAGTGCATGTCCCTTTAATTATAGATTGTGTAGCTTCCCTGACCACTCCCCGTTTAACCGGTATATTAATGTCTCTCCATCCCCTGGTACCTCCTCTAGTAGTTTGAACGTGCAGACCATGTACAGCTAGGGCACTAGTGCATATGTAATCAATAAAGTATTAGTATAGAAACACTGTGTGAGTAACATCATTTACATGGTGTCAGCGGGTTCTACACCCACGCCTCCTGTTTCTCGCGTTTAATTGTTTTTTGCCCCAGTTACCCTTCCCGGTCGGATCATGGCTTCCTCCTGCCGTAAGCCAGAACCTCTGGTCTTTGACGATGACATCGCTCACCGATGGAATGCGTTCCGTCGGGACTTCCAGCATTATGTGGCTATCGTTCACCCAGCTGCTTCCGTTGCAGTTAAAGCTTCACTACTTTTGAATTTGGCTGGCTCTGAGGCTCTCGAGCGCTCTGAATCGTTTGAATACGGGCCAGATGAAGACCCCACGGACCTGACTTGCCTAATCAGGAAGTTCTCTGAAATGTGCGACGTCCCCACAAACTCTATCCTGGAGCGTTTTAAGTTCTTTGGTCGTCGTCAGAATCCCGGTGAGTCTATCGGCAACTACTACGCTGCCCTACGGCATCTGGCTAGACAGTGCAAACTGGCTGACGTGACCCCCGACACCCTAACCCGCGATGTTTTGGTGTACGGTCTGCGGAATGAAAAGTTGCGTTCAGAGCTCCTATGCAAGCCGGACCTGACCCTCCATGGTGCTCTACATGCCTCCAAATTGTCGGAGGCTGTTACCTCTGCTGTGACCACATCTGACCATGAGGTTCGAGCGGCTACCGTTGCCACCCGGCGTCCTGCTCAGCAAGCTCGCCGTGAGGCTAGCTTTGCCTCCAGCTCCAAGTCAGTGCAGCGTTGCCAGAACTGTAACTTTGTGGCTCATCGTTTCGGTGTTTGCCCTGCGATGGGAAAGACTTGTAATTTCTGTAAGAAGCCAAACCATTTTTCAGCTGCCTGTCATTCTCGCAGAAATCTTGCCCAGCAACAGCGTAAGCCTTCTAATTACCTGGTACGGGATGAGACTGTGTCTAGTTCTTATCATCCTCCCGAAAACCTCCCTCTGTCTGATTCCGACTCTTCCCAGAGTGAGCTCAGCGTGTTTTCAGTCAGGAATACACCTGCCATGATAACGGACCCGACCGTGCAAGTTACTGTTAATGGTGCGACTTTCTCGGCCAAGGTCGATACTGGGGCCGCGACGAATGTAATGTCAACAAGCCTCTTCAAGAAGATAAGGAATAATGAGAGGGTTACCACTGAGCGCTCCGTCCTTCGAGCCTATGGGGGAGGTCTGCTCGTTCCTGTGGGAAAAGCTACCCTGAACTGCGAAGTGCTGAAGACCGTTCGGCCCCTCTCTTTCTTTCTGATAGACGGAAAATGCGTTCCACTACTTGGTGTTCAAGCATGCCAGGACCTTGGGTTGGTCAATTTCCACCGGGACATTCGTTTAGTACAGCGACCTCTAGACCCGCTAGCCGAGTATCCTGACCAGTTCGACACTAAGCTGGGGATGCTCCCCTGCAGCTACAAGATCTCTCTCAATCCTGATGTGGATCCGGTTATACGGCCACCCCACCGAGTCTCCTTTGCTATGAAGGATCGAGTCGAGTCCACCCTTCGTGACATGGTGGCTACGGGCATTCTGAAGGAGGTGAGCGAGCCGACCGAGTGGGTCTCTACCATGGTCGTTGCGGCCAAGAAGGACAAAACTGAACTACGGATCTGCATCAACCCTAAAGACTTGAACCTGGCTATCAAGCGCCCACACTACCCCATGCGCACTGTCGAAGATGTGGCGGCACAGGTCGGCCCAGCCACGGTGTTTTCGGTGCTGGATGCGAAGAGCTCGTTCTGGCAGATACCGTTAGATGCACGCTCATCTTACCTAACAACTTTCGCCACTCCTTTCGGGAGGTTCCGTTTCCTGCGCATGCCGTTCGGGATCAGCTCCGCCAGTGAAGTCTTCCAGAGGACGATGGAACAGCTGTTCGCGGGGCTCCCATGCGCTATCATCGTCGACGACATCCTCGTGTGTGGAAAAGATGTCGAAAGGCACGACCATAACCTCCGACTTGTTTTGGATCGGGCTCGGGAGGTAAACCTGAAGCTCAACCCCAGCAAATGCCGGTTCCGCGTCCCTGAGGTCACCTATGTCGGTCACGTTTTCACAGCGTCCGGACTGAAACCAGATCCTCAGAAGACCGCTGCAATTTCCGAGATGCCTGCTCCTGTGGATGTACCGAGCCTTCAGCGATTCCTCGGCATGGTTAACTACCTGGGAAAGTTCATCCCTGACTTGAGTGAGTTGAGTGCGCCCTTACGAGAATTGGTCAAGAAAGATACTGCATGGTCCTGGTTCCCGCAACACCAGACTGCCTTCGATATGCTGCGGTCCAGACTCATCTGCACTCCGACGTTGAAATATTTTGACCTAAACCGACCAGTCGTCATAACTTGTGATGCCTCCAAGTTCGGGCTGGGTGCTGCCTGTTTGCAAATACATGATGGTGTACAGTTGCCTGTGTCTTTTGCGTCCCGCACAATGACTCCAGCTGAGCAGCGGTATGCACAGATTGAGAAGGAACTGCTGGCTGTCGTATTTGCCTGTTCTAAATTTAAGGACTATATCCTGGGCACCAAATTTTCCGTCGAAACAGACCACCAACCTCTGGTCACCATCCCCGGTAAGCTGATTCATGCTGCCTCCTCCCGGCTGCAGCGGATGATGCTTCAATTACAACGTTTCAACTTCTCCGTGGTGTACCGTAAAGGCAAGGACATGTTTATTGCTGATACTTTGTCACGGGCTCCCCTGCCCTCGACCACCCGTCACCCTTATGAGGCTTCAAACATGATCGTCCTAAACGTCAATTTTGTGCCTTCTAAGCAACTGAAGTCTCTGGTCAAGCACACTGCTGCCGACGCCTCTCTCCAACAGCTGGCGTCGGTCATTCAGCGGGGCTGGCCCGAGCGGCGCTCTTCACTACCTGCCGCGGCAGTTCCCTACTTCTTGGTCCGTGATGAGCTGGTGCTGCGAGATGGCGTTATCGTCAAAGGCCACAAGGTTTTGGTGCCTGAGGCTCTGCGGCAACAGTATTTCGAAACTGCTCATCGTGGCCATCCAGGGGCCGAGGCCACTCTCTCCATCGCCCAAAGCCAGTTTTACTGGCCTGATATGGCTGCATACTTCCGAGACCGGATGTCCTCATGCCCGACCTGCAACAGTCTCGCACCGCAACAGCAGCGGCAGCCCCTTTTGCAGCAGCCCGCACCAGACCTGCCATGGTCTGCGCTGGCAACAGACATTTTTGAATGGCACGGCAAGCACTTCCTGGTGCTTGTCGACTCCTACTCTAGCTGGTTCGAGGTCGACCAGCTGTCCTCTCTCTCCTCTTCTGCTGTCATTACGAAACTGCGCCGCCACTTCGCGACCTTTGGATCGCCCGCGAGCCTGCAGTCAGACAACGGCAGCCAATTTACAAGCGCTGAGTTCAAGGACTTTGCTGACAACTGGAACTTTCGCCACTACACCAGCAGCCCTGAATACCCTCAGAGCAACGGCCTGGCCGAGCGAGCGGTCCGCAGCGCAAAGGACTTGTTGGAACGCTGTCGCATTTCAAAATCTGACATTTGCCTTGCTTTACTAAACCTCCGCAATATCTCCCGTGACAGCGTCTTGGGGTCCCCGGCGCAGCGCCTCATGTCCCGTGTCACACGCCCTCCCATTCCGGTGGCCCAGCAAACTCTAATTCCCGCTGTTTTCAAGCCTGCCATGGTCCATGAGCGCATTGCTGCTAAGCAGTCCATTCAGAAGCGCTCCCATGATAGGTCCTGTCGTCCTCTTCCTCCCCTTTCTCCGGGTCAGGTTGTCCGTATGCGTTCCACCTCCGGTCGCCCTAGGCTCGCGGTTGTTGTCGGAACCGCTGGTTCACCTCGCTCCTATCTAGTTAACCTGGACGGCACAGTTTACCGTCGTTCCCGTCAGCACCTCCGCCTGGTGAATGAGCCTCCTCCACCTCCTGCTCTTCCCCATGCTTCCCCTCTGTCTGCTTTCCCTATGCCTACGCCTACTCGGCCCGTCCCGGTCCTTCTTCCTGTGCCTGTTCCCGTGTCTCCGCCTATTTCTCCCCCGTCTCCCCGATCGCCTCCCATCCCTTTGTCACCGCGCGTCTCCCCGCCTCGTGGTTCCCCTGTCGTGGGGTTACCCCCTGTCTCCGTTCCTTTGGGGGAAGGGGGTGTGAGCGGGGTTCGCACCCGCTCAGGCCGCATTGTACGGGCGCCTGACCGTTACGGCGATTATGTATGAGTGCTGCTATTTTTATTGTCTGTCATTTCCATTTGCCCTAGCGCATGAGACATGGTCGCCAGTTATGTTCTTTTCTTTTATAAGAGGAAGGATGTAGATGATAGTGCATGTCCCTTTAATTATAGATTGTGTAGCTTCCCTGACCACTCCCCGTTTAACCGGTATATTAATGTCTCTCCATCCCCTGGTACCTCCTCTAGTAGTTTGAACGTGCAGACCATGTACAGCTAGGGCACTAGTGCATATGTAATCAATAAAGTATTAGTATAGAAACACTGTGTGAGTAACATCATTTACAATCACATTTCTTCAAGTCCAACCCTTTACTGTATATGTCCTACCCTTTTTGACTTACCAAAATGCATCACCTCACACTTTAAATCACCTCAGGATTAAATTCCATCTGCCAATGCTCCGCTAAACTTTCCATGTAATCCATATCCTCTTGTAGCCTTAGATAACCTTCCTCATATTATGCAAAATTCTGCCATCAATTTTTGTATCATCTGCAAGCTTACATATTGTACTTTTATATTCAATGTAGGGAAATATAATTGCCCAGGTGTAAGTTTTGTCAAAATAATCAGGACAAATCCAATCCAGATTACAGTCAACAGTCATCAAGGGAAAAACATTCCAATTGCTGGAGACAACCTTGCACAAAGAAAGATAGTTTTATTTGTTGGAAGTCAATAGGGTAGGACATATACAGCACCAGGACATCAAGGCAGAGTTCCTTAAGACAGTGGTCCAGGGCTAACCATCTGTACTTACTTCATCAATGATCCCCCGTCCATCATGAGGTCTGAAGTGGAGATGTTCACCGATGACTGCACAATATTCAATTTCTTTGACAGCCATGTAGCAAATGAAACAACGTACGTAGCTTGTAAGAACCGCACAATATTCACGCATTGACTGAAAGTTGGTAAATAACATATGTGCCTTATTAGCCAAAAATTTGCTGGGTATTTTCTAGCGTGTGTAACCATCTACCCTCATTATTCAATGACATTTCCATCACCAAAACCCACATAATCAACAACCTTACAAGCATGACCAGAAACTTAATTGAATTAGTCACCAAGTCACATAAATACTGCAGCTAGCAGAACAGGTTAGAGACTGGGTGTCCTGTGGAAAGTGATTCATGCAAGGCTTCAAAATGTTTAACCTTGTATAGTACCAGTAATATCCGTTTGCACGGTCCATTAATCGTACCTATTGGCAAACTATGCCAAAGCTCTCAGTGTAAGAAAATACAAATTATACTTGCAGGTAGAGAATTTGTTGATATAAACTGTATTGATTTCTCAGTAACTTAGTTTCCAATCTCTTTCTGAAGTGCATTTTCATATATGCCAGACAAGCACGTGACCAACAAAATATCAACCTGTTCAATCATATTTTCCCCCACATCTGCATTTCTTCTACTGCTGCCCAATGTCCATTTTGTTTTGGGACATTTGGTATATTAAAACAGCTATATAAATATATACCTGTTAGTTCTGGTACTGGACAAGGCTCTATATTTATTGCGTATTTCACAAGCATGAATAATTAAATAACTGAATTTCTGTTTTCTTTCAGCATGGCATGGGGATTCCCTCAATCTCAATCATGTTAAATGAACTCCTCAAATTGCTTTGTCACGCCAAGTGCACTGATGTCACTGCTTTTCGTATGGGGACCTCAGGTGGATTAGGTGCGGTATTCTGACCAATGGGTGTTTGTAAAATCAGATGTTAAATATCCAAATCAATGAGTTTTTGTGGATTTAAACACAAATGTAAAAAGCCTAGAACAGACGATAGCTCATGAAATAGTTGCCAAAAGGTCTAAGTAATTATTCAAATATCAAGCTTCTGTTCAGAAGTTTAGCAATCTCAGATCTCTTGCATTTACCACGTAGCAAAGACAATATTTTTTAATGTGATTACTTCACATTATTAGTCAAGGAAAGCAGATTAAAAGTTTGTAGGACAGCCAGGTCTGGTAATGGACACTTAAACAAACTGTCTGCCACGACCTTTCAAGTTTGCAATATTTGGACTTTGGAAGTGCAGATGCTGCTTTATAAAAACAGACACTAAGTACTGGAGTAACTCAGTAGGTCAGGCCACATCTCTGGAGAACATGGATGGGTGACGTTTCAGGTCTGGACCCCTCTTCAGACTGAGGAATACACTAAGGGAAATTACCAGGCTATTACTCTCTACTCAGTGAAGAGTATAGTGTGATTGAGCAAATCAGTTGGCTCAGAAATCTCATAATGAATGGAAGGCACAGGCTGGACATTTGCAAACCTGGAATTAATACTGGTAGAGGCCAGGTGGGTGTAGATCAGTGTCACTCATGGTATGAGTCATACTTTGTAGCTACGCCCACTAGTTTAACAGAAAGCTTCCTTGCCTTGCTCTCTCGCTTTTAGAGTAACGTTATCTATGAAGTTATCTATGCTATTACGTTAATAAAGTCTTTGGATCTTAATCACGGTGTGAGTCTTAGGTTATTCCAACAGCAGAAGCTCAACATGGTGTCAGAGTTAACGGACTCACTCCTTGTTTAATTGTATTGCTTGTATTTTAGTTTGTTGTTTTATCCAGTGATATTGCAATGGCTTCTGCTCTCAAAAAACCAGAGATCCTGGTATTTGATGAGGATCTTGCAGAACGGCGGCGTGTATTTGAAGAGGATTTCTCAATTTACATTGAAGCAGCTCGCCCTACTGCTGGTCCTGGTGTTCGAGCGTCAATTCTTCTTAATCTGGCAGGCACAGAAGCTGCTCGACGTGCCAGAAGATTTCACTATTAACCAGTTAGATTTGACCCGGCTGGTGTTCAGATTGCTCCTGCTGAATCAATCTGAGACCCTGACTGCCTACTACGCAAATGCCCACAGTTATGTGAGTTACGTAGTAACTTGGTCATGGAGCGGCATTTGTTCTTTTCCCGAAGCCAGAGACAGGGAGAACCTGTGGAGATGTATGTCAGTGCACTGAAACACATTGCCAATCAATGCAATTTCAGGGGTACATGTGATAGTCTTGTCCGTGACCGTCTGGTTTATGGCGTCCGCAATGATAAATTATGTGACGAGTTACTGCTGGATGGTGACCCTACTCTAGAGACTGCTGAAAACCGCTGTCGCATTGCTGAAATGGCTGACGGGCATACAAAAGTCTTAGGACACTCTGCTGGTCGTGAAATTAATGTTGCCGGTATGTCTTATCAAATCTCTCGCCTCCTCAAGTGCCCGATACCTCTATCGTGAGATGGATAGACAATTACTTTAACTGTGGGGGTTCACATGTTGCTGGTCATGACCGTTGCCTTGTGTATGGAAAATTATGTTGATTTTGCAACAAAATAAACAATTTCTTCAAATGCTGTCGTTCACGTAACAACAAGTTCAAACAAGACAATCTGTTAATACGCTTGGCTGTGAAAATTTGCTCTCAGGATGCTCTCAACCAGCTCCCATGGATTTGCAGGTTGCTGGCGAAAGTTTTGACTTCGATGTACATTCCTTGTCTGATTTAATGCATAAACAACTGGACCCCAAGGTTGATTTGTTCGTTAATGGCAAGACCTTTTATCTGAAAGTTGACTCTGGCACCATGTGCAATGTCATGTACCTAGCTGTGTTTAAAAAGTTACGAAAAACAGAGACGGTCACTCCCAACGTCTGCCTCCCATATCCCATTTGCAGGAGGTCCAGTGCACCCTATCGATCAAGTTGAGTTACGCTGCTGTCTTAACTCACGTGTCCACAACGTGTTCGTGAAAATGTGCCGTTTACTGGGTGTCAACGCATGTCAAGACATGGGTCTTAGCTCTTTCCAATTGTTCGTCCAGCTCATAAAATTCCCCATGCTATGAGGGATCGCGTTCAAAGTGAACTCAACAGAATGGTGTCTCTGGGTGTGATTGCTCCCGTTGCTGACCCCTCGGATTAGGTCTCCATCATGGTCGTGGCAACAAAGAAGAATAAGGACGAGATACGGATTTGTATCAATCCCAAGGACTTAAACACAGTGATGAAACAACCTCACTATCCCATGCGCACTGTGGAGGAGATCTCAGCGCAGATGGCTGAGGCAACTGTATTCAAGAGTTCATTCTGGCAGAGTTCATGCCAAGAGTTCATTCTGGCAGATTTCGCTGGAACACCTCCTCCAAGTTAACCACTTTCAGCACTCTGTTCGGGAGTTACAGATTCCTTTTCATGCCTTTTGGAATAAGCTCTGCTAGTGAAGTATTTCAACAAGCTATGGAGCAGTTGTTTGTAGGTTACCAATGCTCCATTGTAGTGGATGACATCCTCGTTGCGGGACGAACTGCCAAAGAACATGATGCTCATCTGACAAATGTCCTGGATCACGCCAAGGCCATCAACCTCAAGTAGAACCCTCAAAAATGCAAATTCAAGTTAAGTGAGGTGAAATACGTAGACCAGGTGTTTACTAAAGACGGCCTAAAAACTGATCTGACGAAAACCAGTGCTATCAACGAGCTCCCAGCGCCCACAGACGTGCTAAGTTTATTTGCTTTTTCCAAGATGGCGGTGCTGGCTTAACAGCTGCGGTCTGCCTGCAGTCCGTCTGTTATTTTCTTTTTTTTGTGTTTCTTTGTCATGTTTTTAGTTAATTTTGTTTTATTACATTGTGCGTGTGTGTGTGTGGGGGGGTGGGGGGGTGAAATATGTCTTTGGTCTCTTCCTTGGGGGGGGGATGCGCGACTTTTCTTGTCGTATTCCCTGTCTTCGTCTCCGTCTGCGCCGAGGCCTAATGGCGGAGCTGGCGGTCTCCGAGCTGTTCCAGCAGCAGTGGTGATCCGACTTGGCCCCGGAGCTGTGACGGGGGCAGCAGCGGCGGCGACTCGACTCGGGCCCGGAGCTGTTCCAGCGGCAGCAGCAGCGGCGACCCTACTCGGGCCCGGAACTGTTCCAGCGGCAGCAGCAGCGGCGACCCTACTCGGCCCCTGAGCTGTTCCAGCGGCAGCAGCAGCAGCAGCGGCGACCGGACTCGGCCCCGGAGCTGTGACGGGGGCAGCAGCAGCGGCGACCCGACTCGGCCCCGGAGCTGTGACGGGGGCAGCAGCAGCAGCTGCGGCGACACGACTCGGCCCCGGAGCTGTTCCAGCGGCAGCAGCAGCGGCGACCCGACTCGGCCCTGGAGCTGTGACGGGGGCAGCAGCAGCAGCTGCGGCGACACGACTCGGACCCGGAGCTGTTCCAGCGGCAGCAGCAGCGGCGACCCGACTCGGCCCCGGTGCTGTGACGGCGGCAGTGGCAGCGGTGACCCAATTCGGCCTCAGAACTGGCGGCGCCAGCACCATGACCGCGACATTGGCCGCGGGGCCGATGGACTCGGCCGCAGGCCCAGTGGACGACATCGTCGGGAGCTCGCAGGTCACAGGTTGGTGACCTGTTTTTCCGAGCTCCCGCAACAACAGCTTCGTCTGCTGGTCTGGAGGGTGGCAGCTTCGGCAGCTTCGACCACCCCGGGCCGCGGAGTTTGAACCGGCCCGTTCGCGGAGCACGGTTGAGCCGCGGGACTTACTTACCATCACCCGGTGGGGCACAACACCTGAAGCCTGGATCGCCTCGGCGCAGAGGGAGAACAAAGAGGGAAGAGACAGAGACTAAGACTTTAAGGTGTTTGGTGAACTCACTATGGTGAATGTTAAATTTGTGTTTATTGTGTGTTTTTGTCATTTTTTAATTATATGTATGACTGCAGGGGAATGAAATTTTGTTCAGACCGAAAGGTCTGAATGACAAATAAATTAAATTAACTAATTAATAAGTTTGCAGAGATTCCTTGGCATGGTTAACTACTTGCGCAAATTAATTCCAGATTTTAGCAAAATATCAGCCCCTTTGCGCCAGCTTACACACAAAGACACTGCTTCGACCTGGCACGAGCAACAGCAGAGGGCGTTCGACTCTTAAGCAGCAGATGTCTTGTGCCCCTACTCTCGCTTACTTTGATCCTAAACGACCGGCCACACTGACTTGTGACACTTCACAACACGGACTAGGAGCAGCATGTCTTTAAAATAACGGTAGCGGCAATAAGCCTATTGCCTATACCTCGCGCACTATGACTGACACAGAACAACGATATGCCCAAATTGAGAAAGAGCTGTTGCCGGTTGTTTTCACCTGCAAGAAATTTAACGACTTTATCTTTGGACGTATGGTCACGATTGAAACTGACCACCAACCTCTGATCAGCATCTTTAACAAGCTGATTCATGCCTCTCCAGCGTGCTTATAGCGAATGTTGCTGCAACTGCAAAAATATGACATTGTTCTGATCTACAAACGTGGTAAGGATATGCACCTGGCTGACACTCTCTCGCGTGCACCCCGGAAGACCTGCGCCCTCGCCGGATGATGACTTTATCGTAATGACTGTCTTTTATTCCCTCGTCCTGTATGGAGGACTTGGTTGCCCACACTGCTGCTGACAGTACTCTACAGTCGATTACCTCCGTCATTAAGCGCGGCTGGCCAGACAAACACTACAACGTTCCGCTGCCTGTCCGGCCTTTCTTTGCCGTCCGAGATGAGCTAGTGCTGCAGGATGGCATCATTTTAAAATTACACAAGGCTGTGGTCCCTGCTTTGCTGCACAGCAAGTATTTTAACACTGTCCATGCAGGGCATCCAGGCACTGAAGCTACTGTCCTACGGGCAATAAACATGTTCTACTGACCTGGCATGGCCAAATACATCACCGAGAATGTGGCGTCTTGTGCAGTGTGTAACGAGAGTTTGCAACAAAAGCAACCACTTCTTTCACATCCGGTTCCTGCACTCCCGTGGTCTACAGTGGCAACTGACATATTTGGCATGGCAAGCAGTACCTGGTACTCGTTGATTCGTATTCAAGATGGTTTGACATTGATTTCCTTAGCAGGCCCACTTCTCGCGGGGTCGTTTCGAAGCTTGCTCGCCATTTTTCCGAGCATACTGTTATCTGATAACGGCAGTCAATTTACCAGCCAACACCTCAAGGAATTTACTGCACGCTGGAATTTTCGCCACATTACCATCAGCCCTGAATATCCACAGTCAAATGGACTAGCTGAGCGAGCTGTCAAGAGTGCCAAACAGCTCATGGAACGTTCGTACAGAGCTAATTGCGACATGTTCCTGGATCTAGTCAACTTACGCAACATCTCCGGTGACCCCATTTTGGGTTCACCAGCTCAACGTTTATTGTCGAGGCAGATCCGAGCCACGGTGCCTGTGGCATATCAGGCATTGATTCCACAGGTAGTTCCACCATCGGAAGTCCAGTCCAGGTTATAACAAAAGCGTGACATTCAAAAACAATGGTATGACAAGACAAGTAGGCCAGTGCCACCATTAACCAAGGGGCAGGTGGTTAGTTTGAAGGATGATGGCATCGGTGTAATATCAGAAACTGCTTCTGAGCAACGCTCATATCTGGTCAGTGCCGATGGCGGCACCTATAGGTATAACAGGCAACATATCCTGCCTGTGAACGAGCCAGTTCCACCTCCGTACTATCCAGACCGTGGAAGTGTACTTCCATTCGTGTCCAGAAGCATTAATCCGCCTACACCAGCACAACAACCCACTTCTGCAACGGCTGCTTTGCCAGTGGCGACGCCCTCTTCGCCTGCGCCACAGTCTCCTGTTTCATCACCGGGAATGCTGGTTCAGTCTCCCTCACCTGTGAAACCACCCGCTCTGTCCCCGGTGGGGAAAAACGGAGGTGGTCTTTATCGCACACGTGCTGGTCGTGTTTGCAAACTGGTCGTGAAGTACCCGGGCTATGTTCGACTTTCCTCCAGTTTATTATCAATTGCTATGCATGCCTTATTTAGTCAATGGTTGTGTACTGATGTTTAATTCTTTAAGAGGGAGGATGTAGATTAGTGTCACTCATGGTATACACCCACTAGTTTAACAGAAAGCTTCCTTGCCTTGCTCTCTCACTTTTAGAGTAACGTGAAATTACCTATGCTGTTACGTTAATAAAGTCACGGTGTGAGACTTTGGTTATTCCAACAGCAGAAGTTCAACAGTGAGTAGGTTTTATCAGATATGGTTTTCCATGCAATTGCAAATTAGGGATTGAAAACTTGTGTGAGATGGGAAGGTTACAATAGTAGAAGTTGTTTACAACGAAATACTAAATAATGATAGGAGGGAAATGATTTAATCCTATGATTTATAAATAGCTTCTCGATGGTAAAGATCTCCTTTATAAATGAACGGACTGAGGCAAGGGGATGGTCAACATTTTGGGTTGAAGCCCTGTATCAGGATTGAGAATGTAAAAGACAAATAACCAGAATATACTATTCTCAGAACAGGAAAAGGTAGAGATGGAGCTCGGAATCGCAGGGAATAGGAAAACTGAACTAAGGGTGAAGAAACAGAGGTAGATAGGTATATGGGTAATGGACATGTGGAACCAGGTGGCAAGGGTGATGAATCTAAGAAATGGGTGGATGAGCAGGGATGGAAAAGGTGAATAAATGGAAAGAAACCCTAGGTGAACCCTTGGCGGGATTGACATATAATGAAAGAATGGGTCGACTGTGCTTGTATTCACTGGAATTTAGGATGAGAGGGGATCTTATAGAAACATATAAACATTTTAAAGGATTGGACAGGATAGATGATGAAAAAATGGTCCTGATGTTGGGGGAGTCCAGAACCAGGGGTCACAGTTTTAAGAATAAGGGGTAGGCCATTTAGGACTGACATGAGGAAAAATGTCTTCGCCCAGAGAGTTGTGAATCTGTGGAAATCTCTACCAGTGGAGGCCAATTCACTGGATGTATTCAAGAGAGAGAGTTAGATTTAGCTCTTAGGGCTAAAGGAATTAAGGGATATGGGAAAAAAGCAGGAACGGGGTACTGATTTTAGATGATTAGCCACGATAATATTGAATGGCGGTGCTGGCTCGAATGGCCGAATGACTCCTGCACCTATTTTTCTATGTTCTACTTGTGACCTTAGAATGATCACTGTTCTTAACAACCTGATCATGAATTAACTATCAATATAACATCGATTAATCATACACTAATATGAAACGGTTTTCAGATGTTATGAATTCATCAAATAAGGAAAATAATCATGTTCATAAGTTCTAGTGAGTTCTACACCTGAACCAGACCACACCTGAAGTATTGTGTGCAGTTTTGGTCCCCTAATTTGAGGAAGGAAATCCTTGCTATTGAGGGAGTGCAGCGCAGGTTTACAATGTTAATTTCCGGGATGGCGGCACTGTCATATGCCAAGAGAATGGAGCAGCTGGGCTTGTACACTCTGGAGTTTAGAAGGATGAGAGGTGATCTCATCGAAACATATATGATTGTTAAGGGTTTAGACACGCTAGAGGCAGGAAACATGTTCCCGATGTGTTAAAGAAGGAACTGCAGATGCTGGAGAATCGAGGGTTACACAAAAAGCTGGAGAAACTCCCACCCCCCCCCCCTCCCCCACCCCAGTCGCACTAGCTTCTCATTTTCACACCACAAACAGCTTACAATGGCCTGTTTCCTTTATCATCAATACTTTTTTGCATATCTTTCATTCATTGTTCTTTATCTCTCCACATCATTGTTTATATCTCTCGTTTCCCTGATCCCTGACCAGTCTGAAGAAGGGTCTCGACCCGAAACGTCGCCTATCTCCTTCGCTCCTTAGATGCTGCTGCACCCGCTGAGTTTCTCCAGCTTTTTGTGTAACCCAACATGTCCCCGATGTTGGGGGAGTCCAGAACCAGGGGCCTCAGTTTAAGAATAAGGAGTAAACCATTTAGAATGGAGACGAGGAAACACTTTTTCTCACAGAGAGTGGTGAGTCTGTGGAATTCTCTGCCTCAGGGCGGTGGAGGCATGTTCTCTGGATGCTTTCAAGAGAGAGCTAGATAGGGCTCTTAAAATTAGTGGAGTCAGGGAATATGGGGAGGAGGCAGGATTGGGGATGATCAGCCGTGATCACGTTGAATGGCGGTGCTGGCTCGAAGGGTCAAATGGCCTACTCCTGCACCTATTGTCTATTGCCTATTGTCCATTGCCTATTTTAGTAGCACAATTAGGTCATTTGGTCCATCAAGTCTATTCTGCCATTCAATCAAGGCTGATCTATTTTTCCTTCTCAACCCCATTCTCCTGCCTTCTTCCCATAACACCCTTACTAATCAAGAATCTTTGTCAATCTGCGCCTTAAAAATATCCATTGGCCTAGCCTTCACAGCTGTCTGTGGCAAGGAATTCCACAGATTCATCACCTTCTGGCTTAAGAAATTCCTCATCTCCTTCCTAAAGTAAGTCCTTTAATTCTGAGGCTATGGCCTCTGGAATTTAACAATTATTTAATAACATACATTGGTAAAACTGTCAGATGTTAAGTATTGACCTGAAAGAATTGGCAGGGCCCCTCTGCCCCTTTCATTACACATCATGTGGCATGTGAATAATGAAGTGTGGGTCTAATGTACTGGACAGCCACATACAGGAAGTGATGTCACTGACAGGTCCAACCTCTGACAGGGCCACAAGCAGCAGTTGATCTCACTATATCTACAAGCATGAATATTACATAGAATTATTTATAACTATATTGGCTGTTGATTTTGAGAAGTTCTTTTCATTTTTCAGGAGTACAACCAGGTACAGTTGTAGTTACCAGAGTCGCAATGGATGCTTGCTTTTGTCCTCATTTCCAACAAAATGTAATGGGGACGATTATGTCTTATTCAACAATGCTAAATGAATGTCTGGCTCAAGAAATGGTTAAATGCAGCAAGGAAATTAATAAATTCAACACTGTCCTCGGCAATACCCTATGCACGTCTGATTTCTATGAAGGTAGGAAATATGTTTAAATAACATACTTGACTGTACTTTACAGTATTTTGGATTGAGTCGCATGAACTCAACAAAAAGTTCAATTTAAATGGGAGAAATATAGATATATCATAATAACTAGAACATGGAGCATAGAAAAGTACAGCACAAGAACTGGGCCTTCGGCACAGAATGTCTGTGCTGGACATGATGCCAAGACCAACTCTTATTTGCCTGCACATAATCCATATCCCTCCATTCCCTGCAGTTCCGTATGCCTATCCAAAAGTCTCTTAAATGCCCCAATCATGTACCTCAACCACCAACCCAAGCAGCCCTGTGTTCCAGGCACTCACCACCCATTGTGTAAATAAAGTACCTCCGAACATTTCCTTTAAACCTTGTCCCTCTCACCTTAAAGTTATGCCATCAGGTATTTGATTTTTCCACCCTAGGAAAACAGTTCTGTGTATCCATTATGCCTCTCCTAATTTTATATACTTCTATTAGGCCTCTCCGCAAATTACCAGTGTGCTAGAGAATCGGTTAAATCTCAGCTAAAATGTTGTGGGTAATCCTGGGCCACAAATTTCTGGGAAAGGCCTTATAAATAATTTAAATAAGATTTGCCAGGTCTTTACTAAAAATGGGAATTCAGTTCTAAAGTTGTAATTTGCAAAAATATCTGTTTTGTTCTTGCTAGAACATTTCTTATCATATGTAGTTTAGAAAATATATATTAGAGGTTTTAATTGAGTAGAAAATGAAAAATGATTCTCAGTGTGATTGGGTCAATAAACAGAGATTGTAAATTCAAAACCTGGGCCATTGAGTTGCATGCTATTGAACCAGCAGTACACAGTTAAAGCATCAATTGATTTTTGCCTGCTTCCTTACTATTGCAAATTACATGGGTCACAGAGTCATCAATTTATGATGGGATCTGTGCTGGGAACTCTGCTGTTTGTGATATATATAAATGACTTGGATATAAACGTAGACAGGTTGGTTAGTAAGTTTGCAGATGACACCTAGATTGCTGGAGTCACGAAATGTGAGGCAGGCTATAAAGGTACACAACGGGATATAGATCAGCAACAGAATTGGGTGGAGAAATGTCTGTTAGAATTTAATACATGCAAATGAGAAATGTTGTACTTTGGGAGTTTAAATGTAAGGGGAAATATATATAATTAATTGTATGACCCTTAACAGCATTGATGTACAGAGAATTCTTGGGATCCAAGTCCATAACTCCCTGAAAGTGGCAGCACAAGTAGATAGAGTAGTAAAGAAAGCATATGATATCCTTATGATGGGATCTGTGATGGGACCCTGTGCTGGGATGTTTGTGATATATATATAAATGACTTGAACGTAAACCGATTTGATCATTTCTTTTTCTATCTTTTGGTGTGCTGGCCTTTATAAATCAGAGCATTGAATATAGGAGTAGGGAAGTAATGTTAAAATTGTACAAGGCATTGGCGAGACCAATTCTGGAGTATGGTGTACAATTTTGGTCGCCTAATTATAGGAAGGATGCCAACATAATAGAGAGAGTACAGAGGAGATTTACTAGAATGTTGCCTGCGTTCCAGCAACTAAGTTACAGAGAAAAGTTGAACAAGTTAGGTTCTTATTCTTTGGAGGGCAGAAGGTTGAGGGGGGACTTGATTGAGGTCTTTAAAATTATGAAAGGGATAGACAGAGTTGACGTGGATAAGCTTTTCCCATTGAGGGTAGTGAAGATTCAAACAAGAGGGCATGACATGAGAATTAAGGGACAAAAGTTTAGGGGTAACATGAGGGGGAACTTCTTTACTCAGAGAGTGGTGGCTGTGTGGAATGATCTTCCAGCAGAAGTGGTGGAGGCAGGATCGATTTTAACATTTAAAAGTAAAGTGGATAGGTATATGGACGGGAAGGGAATGGAGGGGTATGGTCTAAGTGCAGGTAGATGGGACTAGGGGAAAATTAATGTTTGGCACGGACTGGAAGGGCCGAGAAGGCCTGTTTCCGTGCTGTAATTGTTATATGGTTATATGGGAGACTTGATTGAGGTCTTTAAAATGATGAAAAGGATAGACAGAGTTGACGTGGATAAGCTTTTCCCATTGAGGGTAGGGAAGATTCAAACAAGAGGGCATGTCATGAGAATGAAGAGACAGACGTTTAGGGGTAACATGAGGGGGAACTTCTTTACTCAGAGAGTGGTGGCTGTGTGGAATGAGCTTCCAGCAGAAGTGGTGAAGGCAGGATCGATTTTAACATTTAAAAGTAAAGTGGATAGATATATGGACGGGAAGGGAATGGAGGGGTATGGTCTGAGTGCAGGTAGATGGGACTAGGGGAAAATAAATGTTTGGCACGGACTGGAAGGGCCAAGAGGGCCTGTTTCCGTGCTGTAATTGTTATATGTTATCTGTAACTTGTATTCATGGAAATTGAAAACCTACTGTCTCTTCATAGATTTTAGCTTTTATTGTTTAGTAAATCATTTGTTATTTATTTCCTGATTGTGAAGTAAATCGTCACAGTAACACACTGAGCTTAATTTTCCAATTTTGTGTACTCACTTAATTTGTCAAGATTGGTGTCAAGATTCAATGTGAATGAAACAAAACAAAATACGGTGATAGGCCAATTGTTTACCATTGTGAGGAGCAACAACAAACCATGGAACTTATGCATAGGTTTGTTTGTTAAGGCTAGGTGAACAATTTGAGGAATCTTTTATGACATAAACATATATTCTTTTGGTTTTGAAAAAGAGTACATCAAATTCTTGGTGTGGATACAAGACACTGAGGAAGAAGACACAAAGTGCTGGAATAACTCAGCGGATCAGGCAGCATCTCTGGAGAACATGGATAGGTGGTGTTTTGGGTCAGGACCCTTCTTCACACTGATTGTAGGAGGCAGGAGGGAAAAGCTGGAAGAGAAGAGTGGCAGGACAAAGTCGGGCAGGGTTTCTGCTAATACATATGATGGGGGAGGGAGAGGGGTGTTGATCGGAAGATGGTTAGACAAAGTCCAGAGATTAAAATACAGAAATGTAAGGCAAAAGGATTGAAGATTCGTGAATTGTGAAGCTAGAGGTTTTGATTAATGATTCTATTTCATTCTATCTTGCATTCATAAGTTATAGATTTGGCCATTTCAAAAATAGTTTTAGATTCTGCAGTAATAATAACATTCCATCAGGGAGGTGGTGGAAAAGGTTATATTGATGATCATGGATTATGAACTGGAAACTGAGCAAAATTCTGTTGGAAATTTGAGAGCTGTTGAATTAATCATTTATTGTTTTAATCTTAAGGCAGGCAGATTGTTTCTACTTCCACGTTTCTACAGTGTAATAATATTTATTTAAATGATTTAATAAAATGACAACCAACAGTTTTATAGCTTAAACAAAGTAAGCTTTCACATTCGGACTGTTTCAGTACAAGTTCAACAGTACAAAATACTAATTCCCAGCACTGTTCTACCTTTCCTTGTCAGCCTGCCTTTTTATCTTTTTTATTTCTCTACTTCGTCTTTGCATTGTTCCTTTGTTGTTTCAATTTTCAGTATCTCATTCAGTTTTGAACTGTAACCGTTTGGTTTGTTTTCAAATTTTGATTATGATTACAGCATTAATTGTGACAGTTTATATTTTGGTAAGTTCCTACCTTTAATCTATTTACCTCAATTTTAAACTTAGATTAACATAATGAAATTTACTTATTGGGATCATGTGATTTCCAAGCTCTCTTGAGCGGCCTTAATGCCTTCATGTTCACGTAAGATTGTATGTATAATTCTTTTGCCTTATCATTGTAAAAGAGATGTATACCATGAAAGGACCTATACCAATAACGATACTTAAAAAATCATGGCCTTGGAATTTAATCAAATAATCCTGTTTCTTTCAGTTAACATAATCAAAAACTGACTTTATTTGAAGTGAAGCACAATAATGACTATTTCCAGGTCATTTCACGTCACTCTGGAAATTCAGTCAGGCATTTACATTGCAAATTACATAAAATATTCACATCAGTAACACATAGAGTTCCTCTTTCTCCATTCAACCTTCCTTTTGAAACTTTATGAGAAATGTGGCTGAGTGGCCCTGGGAACTCCTGTCATTAGATACTCTCAGGACAACTGGATCTTCACCTTGCAGTACTGGACTGGGATCTCTTTGTGGTACTCTACACCATCCCTTGAATCTCCAACTTCCTCTGTCACACAACACTGACCCCAGTCTTAGTGATGGGTCTCTGAAGCGCAGCCCCTAACTCCCTCCAAACTCTTGCTTGACCACATAATATCAAACGTAACCCAACAAGGTACACAGGTCCTGGTCCCCCTATTACATTCTCAAGCTCCTGAAGCCTTTGCCCATAATAAGGACTCTTACCACAAAACTACGGAAAGAAAGGGTAAAAATTTCCCCTTCCTGGTTTGCACACGTAAATGCCCTCCAGTGTTTATACTTTTGTTATACAAGGTGACCACAATCATTCAGGCTTACTGATTTCTGAATATTAATTCCAATTGCTGGTTTTAGCAAGCTCCATGCTGGAAACAAGAATTGTACAAATTCTGTTGATTTTTGAAACATGACATCAACCACAATTTTATTTTTAAGATTTTTTTTTTAGTGGAAGCAGAGAAACAAACACTCTTGCAAAGCATCAGATTTGAGGTTATTTTGGTGGCTATCAAGGGAAGTTTTTTCCTGTTTTAGTTTATGATATGATCTAAGTGCATGCATAATAATAGTGCTTATTTCAAAAGTTATTTACTGATGCAGAATGGCCCATATTTCAAAAATATATAACATGCAATAGGAATAAAATTTGGTTCTTTCCATCCAACAAAAAAGCTTCTTAAATATGATCAATTCATATTGTCAAACTATTCCATCCCTTGTGATTCATTAATCTGGTTGTATCCCGGGACCGCTGACGGCATGTGGCAAAGTCATTTATTTTTACACTTGGCATAAGTGTTTCTCATTTAGTTATGTTGACATACATTTAGCTCCACAGAGGTAAATATTGACTCACAATATGGGTTCTACAAGTGATATTTCAGTACTTCAAGCATCCTGTCTTGAAATCTTTCTTCATCCTTTTTGCTCAGTTCATAGACCTTTCTCAAGAATTCTTCAACATTATTTAGCCAATGTGAAGAATCATGAAATCCTAAACATTGAAGGCACAGAAAGAGACAAGTTGGGGCCTTGCCAGGTGATAGAGATTTTAGACTAATTCTACTTCTTAGGACTCAGTATACTTCCTGCAGGCTTTAGCATCACACCTGTCTGTCAAGATACTTCTTTAAAATAATAAGGATTTCTGACTATTTATTATCTTATATCTTTGTAAGCTACTTATTAACCTGCCCATGCATGTCTAACAAGAGCGTGTCAAACCATATACCTTGATATTCTGTGTTATTACTGTCACCCTGAACCTCAAAATGAACATCCTTGGGGTTTAGTTTACCATTGACCAGAAACTCAATTGGGACAGCAAAGCAAATATTATAAAGAGGGTGGCTATCCCATGATGAGTGAAAGTAGGAAGTAGTGCAGGTGCAGATCAGGGAGGTACAAACAGAATTAATATGACCTTTCATTGGAATTGAAAAAGTAAGAAAACAGATGTGGCTGAATAGTTCCCACTTGGCTGGCTAGGTGCAGCTGCAGGACAAAGTACAATCATCACCCCTTCCAAAACTGTAAATGTGCATCCCTGCCATCACCATCACACTGTAGTTGCAGTGTGTCCTGCGTACAAAACATACTGTAATTATTCAACTAAGTCAACCCCAGCACTTCCCAAAACTGTGACTTAATTTAGTTTAGTTTAGTTTAGAGTTACACCGCAGAAACAGGCCCTTTGCCCCACCGAGTCTGTACCGTCCAACTTACATTAACACTATCCTATACACACACTAGGGACACGTTTACATTATACCAAGCCAATTAACCTACAAACCTATACGTCTTTGGGGTTTGGGAGGAAACCAAAGCACCTGGGGAAAACCCACGTGGTCATGGGGAGAACGTACAAACTCCGTACAGACAGCACCTGTTGTTGGGATCGAACCTGGATCTCAGGCGCTGTAAGGCAGCAACTCTACCGCTGCGCCACCGTACCGCCCTATCAAACAAATTTACAACAAAAAAATCCCTTTTTGAAGTCAGCAGGCAGGTGGAACAGTTGCCTTCTGCAGGTTCTCCTTTAGGTTTACTCTCTCTTGAGTCGTATATTAATGTTTCTTCAGTTTTGCTAAATCTGCAACATTTCCTTCAACTCTATCCCCAATAATGTTGCAGGAGTACCTTTACAAAAGGTCTGCCACTGTTCAAGAAGGGGGTTCATCACCTCATCTCCTGAAGGGCAATTATGGATGGATAATCAATGTTAGTCTTGCAGGTAATGCCTAGATCTAGCAAAGTAAATAATGTAACTTTAACTATCTTATGAACATGAAATATGGATTGAAATAGATATGCGCCCAAGTCTGAAATCTGACCAGAATTTTTTGAAAGTAAGAACATTTTTTATTTTTTATTTTAAATGTGTGCAGAATTTAATCACAACCCACATATAATTTTTTTTGGAGTGAGAGATGTTTTAAGCAATAATAAAAATAATAATTCAGCACAGTAACGCATACAGCCCATGCAAAAAAAGGGTATAATTTTAGTGTTACTTCATTATCACTGATATTAATTATTTGGACGAGGGAATTGAATGCAACATCTCCACGTTTGCAGATGACATGAAGCTAGGGGGTAGTGTTAGGTGTGAGGAGGATGCTAGGAGGCTGCAAGGTGACTTGGATAGGTTGGGTGAGTGGGCAAATGCATGGCAGATGCAGTATAATGTGGATAAATGTGAGGTTATCCACTTTGGTGGCAAAAACAGGAGGGTAGACTATTATCTGAATGGTGGCAGATTAGGAAAGGGGGAGATGCAACGAGACCTGGGTGTCATGGTACACCAATCATTGAAAGTAGGCATGCAGATGCAGCAGGCAGTGATGAAAGCAAATGGTATGTTAGCATTCATAGCGAAAGGATTTGAGTATAGGAGCAGGGAGGTTCAACTGCAGTTGTACAGGGTTTTGGTGAGACCACACCTGGAGTATTGCGTACAGTTTTGGTCTCCAAATCTGAGGAAAGACATTCTTGCCATAGAGGGGGTACAGAGAAGGTTCACCAGACTGATTCCTGGGATGTCAGGACTTTCATATGAGGAAAGACTGGATAGACTCGGCTTGTACTCGCTAGAATTTAGAAGACTGAGGGGGGATCTTATAGAAACATACAAAATCTTAAGGTGTTGGACAGGCTAGATGCAGGAAGATTGTTCCCGATGTTGGGGAGGTCCAGAACAAGGGGTCACAGTCTAAGGATAAGGGGGAATTCCTTTAGGACCGAGATGAGGAAAACATTTTTCACACAGAGAGTGGTGAGTCTCTGGAATTCTCTGCCACAGAAGGTAGTTGAGGCCAGTTCATTGGCTATATTTAAGATGGAGTTAGATGTGGCACTTGTGGCTAAAGGGATCAGGGGGTATGGAGAGAAGGCAGGTACAGGATACTGAGTTCGATGATCAGCCATGATCATATTGAATGACGGTGCAGGCTCGAAGGGCCGAATGGCCTACTCCTGCACCTATTTTCTATGTTTCTGTTTCTATTACAAGAATATATCAGAAATCGTCAATTTGTGTCACTTCAATCATTTCTGCAGATTATGGAGAATATTGTAGAATGTTAACAAATGTGGTCACAAGAAACCACAAACAGCAACGACAGGATTTCTACATTTTTGCAGTTATCTGCACTTGTGCGAGATCTAAAGGTTGCTGTGAGATGTTCTCTGTCATGGCAATGAGTGCTTATTTGTTCATCATTATTTCTCATCACAGCTTGGGAAGATGTGATGTTGCTTTCCATTAACTACTGCGGATGTTTCATTAATGGCACTAATTTACTGTTTTGCCTTATTACTTCACCATGATTTTATACTTGTTTTATCCATAGAATGAAATCTCTTTTGGGCTATATAATACATATTCTATCACTTTATTGAAATGGCATTATCAGCAATATTGTGCTATCTGTTAAGAAGAGCAGAAGATTGAATAATTGGAAAAAGAGTAAAATCTGTGTGGTCAGAGATGGTAAATCATGTCTCTCACTCCACCTGGAAACTACTGTATATGAAAGACAACACAGAACCAAAAATGAGGCTGTCATTGAAGCTATGAATCTCCACGAAGACTTCAAATAAGGCTATAAATCTCTCATGAATAGAATGTAAGGAACGGAATTTTCAGGAACTATTTGGAAGGGTAACAAATAGGCAGGACAAAGTGAATGTTTACTGGAGACAATTGAACATTTAATGACCTTCATTTATTAGTTGTGGTTGCACCTATAAGTAT
Source organism: Raja brachyura (assembly GCA_963514005.1). Next base: position 137,930,479 of record OY740782.1, on the reverse strand, counting down.
AAGGAAGGCAATCAAATGGATTTTTAGCTATTGTTAATAGTGCTGTTGACAGTAGTTTCTGCTTTCCTGAGACTAAGTCTATTGGCACACCTATTCCATTTCTTAACCATATTGATGAATTGAGCCCTTTAATGTCTTACTTCTGTTGTCAGACTAGCTGCCATTAAGCTGTGGATCAATATATTTTTGGAGTGAGTATTTCACCATAAATTATAGCTGTACGAGATAGAGATAAAGTATTATTGCAGAACAATATTCTGCAGGAACTACAGCTCTACACAGTATGAGAAATAACTGCAATCAACTGTATGAAGTTACATATTGAATGGCCAAGGCAGTCAAAGTTTATTAAAGATAAATACTGCAAGTTTTTTCAGATTAAAACATCAAAAAGTGTTGACTGTTAACTGGACCCCCCTCCCCAATTGTCCATTGTTCTCCCCCCACCTCCCTCACGGCGGTCCCCCACGCTGGGTCTTCCATTGTTCTTCCCCTCCCCCATCACGGTGATCCTCCACGCTCTCATCGTCCGTCGACCCGCGAAGCATCACCGCGGCTGCGAGGCTTCACCACCGCCGAGGCCCCATCGTCGCGAGGCTTCACCGCTGGCACCGCTTTACCGATGCATTGTGATGTAATCTGGTAAGAATGCACCCAGCTCCTTAGTGACAAATGTGCCCTGCACATCCAGCACACTGATTCAGAAAATATGGAATTTCATAAGATATATGATGTTGCATAAATTGCATGAGGTATAGCAATTATATTACACAACTAGTAATCAGGAGATTAAACTAACAATCCAGAGTTTTAAATTCAAAGTGCACCACAGAGAAATTTAAATTAAGTGCTTTAAATACGAGGTTAATATCTGTAAAAGTTCATTAAATTCACTAATGTCTTTCATTGATGAAATAATGATTCTTTATCCACTTTGATCTATATGAAACTCTGTACCCATATCAAAGCTATTGACTGTTAAATATATTCTAAAATAGCATAACAAACCAGTTATTGCAAGGGCAATAAATACCGACCATGACAGTAAAAGTGTTCAGATCCTGTGACTGAATCAAAAAGCATCATGCTATACATCTCTCATAACTACAAAATCTAATTTAAGTGCGTGCAACCATGTTGTATATTAGACTGCCATGAGTGTTGAATTATTATTTTTGTATAGAGAAAAATATTGACAAATAATGTTGTTTCATTCTACATTTACAGTGCATCATAAATTGTTGTACTGCTGTTCTACTTACATGTAAATAGTTTTAATCTCGCCCTTACTACAATCCATGAGGATCTTCCATAACTTGAGTCTACTGAGGAAATTGATCATGTTAATATTATTTTTACTTCCTGCAGGCCAGGCCCGTTTAGATGGTGCTTTCTGCCACTATACTGCCGAGGACAAAATGAATTACCTGCATTGTGCAATTGAGTCAGGAATCCGGAACATTGAGATGGAGTCTGCTGTATTTGCAGCAATGTGCAACCGAAGTGGTTTACCAGGTAACCATATACATGTGCAAGACTTCTTGCAAAGCATTTTGAAAGATCTTTGCAAATTAAATGTTTTAAAATCTATATTATTGTAAATTATGAATGACCTTATAAATAATGAATGGTCTTTATGCAACAGGTATGCTGCTGTTTTAACTAAAAAATAATAGAGCTTATAACTTGCCTTTCTCCTTTCTAATTTATGAGCGGACCTTTCTCATTATAACAAATTAATTACCTGTAATTCAACTTTATTGACTTTTTTTTAGCTTGTTAAAGTGAAGAATTATTGTTTGGCATCATTCCATAGTTTAGGAATTCACTGTATTTAATTTTGCTTAACATAATTTTGCTTGCACATAATTTTGCTTGCACAGCCCAGGGTATTTTCATAGCGTATCTACCACCTTTCAGTAACTGAAGTTTAAAACACATACATCAATCATTCAACCATATTACAAGAACATTAAAGGAGTGCAGTGCAATGGGGTGAATGAAAGTATTGAGCATATCCAGTTAGTAATATACATCCATCCCTTAAATTCAAAAATACTCTCAGCCACATAACCATATAACAATTACAGCACGGAAACAGGCCATCTCGGCCCTTCAAGTCAGTGCCGAACAACTTTTTTCCCTTAGTCCCACCTGCCTGCACTCATACCATAACCCTCCATTCCCTTCTCATCCATATGCCTATCCAATTTATTTTTAAATGATACCAATGAACCTGCCGCCACCACTTCCACTGGAAGCTCATTCTGAAATTCCAATTGGCTACATTTGGCTGCATGTTGAATAAAATGACATTAACATCGGTGTGAGATACAGAGGCCGGCCCTATTTCAACCCTAGATTTTCTCATAGTTATACAAGTATGACCTTGTTTTCACCATTTCCTACATACTGTCGGCTCTGGTTTTGTATTATGAAACAATGACCCAGAGATTCCCAAGCTTTCATCCCAATCTCTAGACTATAATTGAATGTAGACAAAGGGCAATATATTTCACTTAGAAATTCAATTGCCCATCCTACATTAACCCTTCCATGTCAGTTGGCCCTGTAATATTAGTATGCAATTTTCATGCTTACATTTCATGCAACGATTTTATGCATTTAAGAGCCACTAGTCAGCTAACTCGCTGACTATCTGTCTATAGAAGGGATTCAGATTTCTAGGGCATTGGAACCAGTTCTGGGGGATCACGGAGACATGGCTCCAGGGTGACCAAGGCTGGGAGCTGAACATCCAGGGATATTCAATATTCAGGAGGGATAGACAGAAAGGAAAAGGAGGTGGGGTAGCGTTGCTGGTTAGAGAGGAGATTAACGCAATAGAAGGGAAGGACATTAGCTTGGACGATGTGGAATTGATATAGGTAGAGCTGCGAAACACTAAGGGGCAGAAAACGCTAGTGGGAGTTGTGTACAGGCCACCTAACAGTAGTAGTGGAGTTAGGGATGGCATCAAACAGGAAATTAGAAATGCGTGCAGCAAAGGTAAAACAGTTGTAATGGGTGACTTCAATCTACATATAGATTGGGTGAATCAAATTGACAGGGGTGCTGTGGAAGAGGATTTCTTGGAAGGTATGCGGGATAGTTTTCTAAACCAACATGTAGAGGAACCAACGAGAGAGCAGGCTATTCTAGACTGGGTATTGAGTAATGAGGAAGGGTTAGTTATCAGTCTTGTTGTGTGTGGCCCCTTGGACAAGAGTGACCATGAAATGGTTGAGTTCTTCATTAGGATGGAGAGTGACATTGTTAATTCAGAAACTAGGGTTCTGAACTTAAAGAAAGGTAACTTTGAGGGTATGAGATGTGAATTAGCCAAGATAGACTGACAAGTGATTCTTAAAGGGTTGACGGTGGATATGCAATGGAATGCATTTAAAGACTGCATGGATGAACTACAACAATTGTTCATCCCAGTTTGGCAAAAGAATAAATCAGGGAAGGTAGCGCATCCATGGATAACAAGGGAAATCAGGGATAGTATCAAAACAAAAGATGAAACATACAAAGTAGCCAGAAAAAGCAGCCTACCAGAGGACTGGGAGAAATTCAGCAGAGGAGACTGGGAGAAATTCAGGACTGGGAGAAACTGGGAGAGTCCAGCAGAGGAGGACAAAGGTCTTAATTAGGAAAGGGAAAATAGATTATGAAAGAAAACTGGCAGGGAACATAAAAACTGACTGCAAAAGTTTTTATAGATTTGTGAAGAGAAAAAGATAAGTTAAAACAAATGTAGGTCACTTGCAGTCAGAAACTGGTGAATTGATAATGGGGAACAAGGACATGGCAGACCAATTGAATAACTACTTTGGTTCTGTCTTCACTAAGGAAGACATAAATAATCTGCCGGAAATAGCAGGGGACCGGGGTTCAAATGAGATGGAGGAACTGAGTGAAATCCAGGTTAGCCGGGAAGTGGTGTTAGGTAAATTGAATGGATTAAAGGCCGATAAATCCCCAGAGCCAGATAGGCTGCATCCCAGAGTACTTAAGGAAGCAGCCTCAGAAATAATGGATGCATTAGTGATCATTTTTCAAAACTCTTTAGATTCTGGAGTAGTTCCTGAGGATTGGAGGGTAGCTAATGTAACCCCACTTTTTTAAAATGGAGAGAGAGAGAAAACGGGGAATTACAAACCAGTTAGTCTAACATCGGTAGTGGGGAAAATGCTGGAGTCAGTTATTAAAGATGGGATAGCAGCACATTTGGAAAGTGGTGAAATCATTGGACAAAGTCAGCATGGATTTATGAAAGGTAAATCATCTGACAAAATCATGGGTACCACAAGGCTCAGTGCTGGGACTCCCATCTATTTACAATATATATTAATGATCTGGATGAGGGAATTGAATGCAACATCTCCATGTTTGCGGATGACCTGGTTGTCATGGTACACCAGTCATTGAAAGTAGGCATGCAGATGCAGCAGGCAGTGAAGAAAGTAAATGGTATGTTAGCATTCATAGCAAAAGGATTTGAGTATAGGAGCAGGGAGGTTCTACTGCAGTTCTACAGGGTCTTGGTGAGGCCACACCTGCAGTATTGCATACAGTTTTGGTCTCCTAGTCTGAGGAAAGTCATTCTTGCCATAGAGGGAGTACAGAGAAGGTTCACCAGACTGATTCCTGGGATGGCAGAACTTTCATATGAAGAAAGACTGGATAGACTCGGCTTGTACTCGCTAGAATTTAGAAGATTGAGGGGGGATCATATAGAAACTTACAAAATTCTTAAGGGGTTGGATAGGCTAGATGCAGGAAGATTGTTCCCGATGTTGGGGAAGTCCTGAACAAGGGGTCACAATATAAGGATTAGGGGGAAGACTTTTAGGACCTAGATGAGAAAAGCATGTTTCACACAGAGAGTGGTGAATCTGTGGAATTCTCTGCCACAGAAGGTAGTTGAGGCCAGTTCATTGGCTATATTTAAGAGGGAGTTAGATGTGGCCCTTGTGGCTAAAGGGATCAGGTGGTATGGAGAGAAGGCAGGTACAGGATACTGAGTTGGATGATCAGCCATGATCATATTCAATGGCGGTGCAGGCTCGAAGGGCCGAATTGCCTACTTCACCTATTTTCTATGTTTCTATTTTAGCGGATGCAGAAACGACAACCATGTTTTCTTTACATGGTTTTATTTACACAAACAGGTCTCTGTTATTTATTTACACAAACCTTGGTAAACAGGTCTCTGCAAACATGTCTAATCGCAACGGTGGTCAGCAAAACAGCTGTGGCGCGAAAGCGAAACTGGGCGAAAACAGCAGCCCCTCCCGAGTCACGTGACCGCTGCTTCCAAACGCCGAGTTGGATATCTGTGTGCGCCAGCAGGCGCCGCTACATGGCCCACCCAGAATCCGCGGTACAGAAACTCACGGGTAACCGGACGGTTCGACCGGAACGCGTAGTCCGAGGTCGCGGATGAGTGTAACATTCGGGGCCGGCAAAACTGAACCGGAGGGACGCGACAAATGCGAACGAGAGATGGGCGTAACAGAGGGGACCGGTGAAACATAACCGGGGGTAACAGGTGCAGTGGTCGGCAAAATGGCCGGCAGACGCCCTCTATACCGCGGAGTGGCCACAGCCACAGGGCTATCCTCGTCGACGTAGGCTGGCTTAAGGCGGCTGACGGAGACAAACGTCTCCCTGGCACCCATGTCCAACGTGAACGTCAAGGTACCAGTCTCTAACACCTTGTACGGTCCTTCGTACACCCGCTGTAACGGCGAGCGGTGAGCATCCCTACGAAGGAAAACATAAGCACAATCCCGTAACAATGCACCGCGGACGATCCGTGTCAGGAGGTGGGAACCGGGGCTAATGCGCGCGCCGGCTCGTGAAGGTCAGCTAGCACCGCCGAAGCCGGGACCTCCTGTTCGCGTGTGGCAGGCAGAAAATCCCCAGGTTCCCGCAAAACTGAGACATAAACCAGCTCGGCCGAGGAGGCGTTGAAGTCCTCCTTAGGCGTAGTTCTGATGCCTAGGAGAACCCAGGGCAACTGGTTGACCCAATCGGGGCAGGTGAGCCGGGCCTTCAACGCCGACTTAAGGTGTCTGTGAAACCGCTTGACTAAACCGTTCGACTCCGGATGATACACGGTGGTTTGGTGCAGCTTCACGCCGTAAAGCTGCGCCATACCATACCACAGGGAGGACGTGAACTGGGCCCCACGATCGGTAGTGATGTCTGAAGGGACACCGAAACAAGCGATCCAATTGGAGACAACAGGGCGGGCACAAGCCTCAGCGGAGGTATCGGTTAACGGTATTGTCTCCGCCCACTTGGTGAACCTATCCACGATAGTTAGTACGTGAGTGGCCCCACGCGAACACGGCAAGGGATCCACCAGGTCAACATGGATGTGGAGGAACCTGCCGTCTGGAACAGCGAAGTCCTGCACGGGCGGGCGCACATGCCTCTGCACCTTGGACGTCTGACAGGGGATACAAGTGCGGGCCCATGCTATGACCTGCTTTCGTAACCCGTGCCAGACGAACTTGGAAGCAATCAGGACAGAGGTGGCGTGGATGGATGGATGAGCTAGGCTGTGGATTGTGTCGAAAATCCGACGCCTCCAGGCAATTGGGATGATCGGGCGGGTGTTACCCGTTGAGACATCACAAATGACTCGCACGCCTGCGGCACCACAAGGCACTTCAGTCAGCTTAAGACCCGATTCAGCATTGCGGTAATCCTCCATTCCGGCATCGGCCCTTTGGGCCGCTGCCGGCTCCGCATAATCCACACTTAGGTTTAAAACGGAAACCTCAGACATGAATTCGGATATGTAGGCGATGTGACGCTGTTGCCTGGCAGACCAGGGATTGGACACCTTATTCAAACGTGAGCGGCTTATGGTCTGTGAATGCGGTGAAAGCGCGGCCCTCTAGGAAATAACGGAAATGTCGGATCGTTAGGTATAGCGCGAGGATATCCCGATTGAAAGCGCTGTACTTGATCTCTGGGGCCCGGCAGCTGCCTGCTGTAAAACGCCAGTGACAGCCAGCGGTTACCTACCCGCTGTTCGAGGACACCACCCACCGCAACGTCCGATGCGTCCACGGTGAGAGCTGTAAGGGCTGATGCCCTCAAGTGTAACAGCATGGTGGCGTTAGCCAGTGCAGTCTTAGCCCCCTCGAAAGCTATACCAGCCTCCCTGGACCAAACCAGGTCCTTGGGCTTGCCCGCCAGACATTTGAACAATGGCCGTTGACGGGACAAATCGGTGGTAGAAATTGACCATGCCGATGAATTCCTGAAGGCCCTTGATGGATAGTGGCCTCGGGAAACGACGGATTGCGTCGACCTTCTCAGGCAGCGGTTGTGCGCCTTGGCAGGTTACCCAGGTATAAGGCTCTGGTGAGACCACATCTGGAGTATTGTGCACAGTTTTGGTCTCCTAATTTGAGGAAGGACACCCTTGCGATTGAGGCAGTTTTGCCTATCTTTTTACCCTCCAAGCTGCCATATGATTGGAGAGTTGTTGGACATTTAGCAAAAATTTTTTTGAGTCTTACTAGTGATTGTCGATTAGTGCCTATGTAAATACACTCTTCTCAAAGTTACCCCCCAGTCTAGTTCAGTCAAAAACCACTGAGTCAAGCACTTGAACAACTAATCTTTATTTTTGGATTGAACAGCAAATTCCCTCATACGATACATAAACCACCGCGGGTTCAATCCTTGTCTCTGCCTGGCCAAGTCCTTTAGCCTTGTGGAAGCAGAAACACTCCAAAAGGTCACGCAGTCCCAAGCGTACTTCCAGAAGATCGACCTCGAAGATCGGTCTCTTTACAGTCCAATCAAACATATTAATTGCATCAATACATTATTGACAGTTCCCCAAACTAATTACAGAGTCTCCCATACATTGTTTCTAGGAGAAGCTTCTGGAAAGAAGCTATCTTAACTGAATAGTGCAACATTTACCCTGGAAGTCAAACAAACCTGCCAGGGCTTCATACTTTGGCCAATCAACAAACAACAGGGCAACATTATTTACACTATTTACAATTGCTTTGCAGCAAACCAGTTACATCAATGCATTTAAGTTTGTTTGCGGAGTTTTTATCCATTTTATCAATTAAGGGGAAATGAGGAAAACACCTGGATCTTTTACCCCTACATATCAATTTGATGCTCAGACAGGTCGGCGCCATCCATAGCCTGTACATTTCCACTGACAATGGTTAAGCAATTCTGACAAATGCAGGGATTCGCCATTTTATGGTGTCTTTAATTTTGTCAATATTAACACGTAACCAGAGCATTGTTACTACACTGTTTCTAAATGGAATGGTGGCCGAGTGATTCATTCTGGTTGCGGGTATGCTGCAAAAAAACATCAGTACCATTCAAGACCCAAAGAGTTAGATGCAAGTGATGGTGTCTTGCAGTTTCTCATTTATGCACTGCATCATTATAGGATACATAAAGGGAAATAGCATGTGGTGTTTGGAAAGGAGAATGCTAGAAATCAGTTAATGAGCTGAAGAGGGAAGTCAGTGATCTATGCTTTGGGGTCAAGAAAGGTCGTTTATTTGGACCTGGTGCATGTTGCCTGGGGATGGCTGATGGGTTGTAGGGGATGAGGAGAGAGAGTTCCTCAGCTAATTGACAGTAGGTGGTAGGATGTCAGCCAAGAGTTTCCATCCTGAGGAGTACAGGTCCAGTGGGTAAGTAAGGCTAGGAGTAGGTTTGAGTCATGATTTACTTTACTTTAGACTTTGCTATACAGAAACAGTGCGGAAATAGGCCCTTCGGCCTACCGAGTCCGTGCCGACCTGCGATCACTCCGTATACTAACGCCATCCTATATGCTAGGGACAATTTACAATTTTACCAATGCCAATTAACCTACAAACCTGTGCGTCTTTGGTGTGGGAGGAAATCAGAGCACCTGGAGAAAGACCACACAGGGAGAAGGTACAAACTCCTACAGACAGCATCTGTAGTTTGGATCGAACCCGGGTCTCTGGTGCTGTAAGACAGCAGCTCTGCCGCCATGCCACTGTGCCGCCTTGTGAAGAGCCAATAGTGATTAACATGAGAGAGAAGGCTGGGAATTGCAGAGTTTGCCCCACCCCCTTGAAACCATACCACTCCAGAGCCAAAAGCATAATTGATATCTGGGAGCACCGAATGACAGGTGTTCCATCAAACCATGTGAGCTAACACCAAATACTACAGGAATGTTGCATGGGGAATTATGTTATTCTTGGCAGTAAGGCAATTTCCATGTCAAGACATACAAAGTACCTGATCAGATTTCTGCAATTATGCAGAAGAAAATAATGCTTTGTGACTGAATTCGTAGCATATTATCTTAAGTGGGTACCTTTCTTTTTTATCAAAAGTCATGAGAATTTGGAACTTGCCACCAGTTGGAAAAGTTAAGGCAATCAGGATGGGAACATTTCATGTGTGGGCGACACACAAATAAGGAATGCTAATTTATATACTACCAGGGGCGCCGCATGATTGGCAGCCTCGCCAACAGTCTGGTTTTTTTTGGTCTTTTTTTGTTATTTTAGTGTGATTTGAAAGTTTGTGTAAATGTTCTCTGGTTTGTTTTATTCGGGGAGGGGATCGTGGGAAACTTTTTTTTTTCAATCTGTTACCCTGCCGCAGATGCGACGGATCTCCGGTTCGCTCTGCGGCCTAACATCACGGAGCTGGAGGCCTCGACTTTGAGCCACACCGCGTGGTGTGGACTTACCATCGGAGCATGCAGACTTTAACATCAAGGGCTCACAGTCTCAGGACAGACTGAGTCGGGAGCCGGAGGACGCACAACGTTCGACAAGCCCTGACCTGACGTTTGATCGCCGGCGTAGGGGAGCTGACATCCCCCCGATGCAGGAGCTGATCGCCACGAGGCGGATGACCCGACTGAAAGCTACGGGAGTCAAGATCGTCCCGCCAACAGAAGGCTCGAGGCCCCTGACTGCGGGAGAACAAAGAAGGGGGACTCGACAAGTCCTACAGTAAGATTGTTACACCTGAGGTACTGGAAGAAAGAAGGTGGGTGATGGTGAGAAAGGGAGGGAAACATGGAATGCAAAGGTCCCCGGGTGTTGTACCTCTTGAGAACAGGTTCACCCACTTAGAAGCTGTCGGGACAGAAGACGTTAACACTGGCTGGCGAAGCAAAAAGGGCTGTTGAGCCAAAACCAAAGAGGCCGACGTCAGGCAACGTCATGGTAGTTGGAGACTCCATTGTGAGAGGTGCGGACAGGGTTTCTGCTGCAACAGAAGGGATTCGAGGATGGTGTGCTGCCTCCCTGGTGCAAGGATCAAGGATGTCACGGACAGAGTGCAGAAAATCCTCTGGGGCGAAGGTGAATAGCCGGAAGTGGTAGTGCATGTCGGCACAAACGATGTCGGAAAGAAGGGGATGAATATTCTGAAGCCTGACTTTAGAAAGCTCGGAGAAATGCTGAAAAGCAGGACCTCCAGGGTGGTTACCTCCGATATGCTTCCAGTTCCTCGTGCTGGCGAGAGCAGGAACAGGGAGATACCCCAAGAAAGAGAGTTTGTAGAGTGCCTCCGAGATGAATTCTTAGAGCAGCTTGTAATGGAGCTGACCAGAGAAAAGGCAATCCTAGATTTAGTGTTGTCCAATGAATCAGATATGATAAGAGAACTCGAGGTAAAGGACCGCTTGGAGGTAGTGATCATAATATGATTAGTTTTAATCTGCAATTTGAGAAGGAGAGGGTTAAATCGGAAATGTCAGTGATGCAGTTGAACAAAGGGGACTATGAAGACATGAGAGAGGAGCTGGCCAAGGTAGACTGGAAAGGGATCCTAGCAGGAATGACGGTGGAACAGCTATGGCAGGAATTTATGGGCATAATCTGGAAGACACAGGATCATTTCATTCCAAAAAGGAAGAAAGATTCTAAGGGGAGTAGGAGGCAACCGTGGCTGACAAGAGAAGTTAGAGATAGAATAAAACTAAAAGAAAAGATGTAATACACAGCAGAGAGTAGCCGGAAGCCAGAGGATTGGGAAACTTTTATAGGAAAACAGAAGGAAACAAAACAGGCAATACGGGCTGAAAAGATGAAGTACGAAGGGAAGCTGGCCAGGAATAGAAAGAAGGACCGTAAAACCTTTTTTAGATATGTTAAGGGGAAAAGAGTAGGAAAGTCAAATGTGGGTAATCTCCTTGAAGGCAGACACGGGTGAAATTATTATGGGTAACAAGGAAATGGCAGAGGAGTTGAACAAGTACTTCGGATCTGTCTTCACTAAGGAAGACATAAACAATCTCCCGGATGTACTGGAGGACAGAGGATCTAAGGGGGTAGAGGAACTGAAAGAGACTTTCATTAGGCGAGAAATAGTCGGCTAATGGGACTGAATAAATCCCCTGGGCCTGATGGTCTGCATCCCAGGGTCCTCAGGGAGGTGGCTCTAGAAATAGTGGACGCAGTGGTGATTATTTTCCAATGTTCAATCGATTTAGGATCAGTTCCCGTGGATTGGAGGATAGCTAACGTTATCCCACTTTTCAAGAAAGGAGCGAGAGAGAAAACGGGGAATTACAGACCAGTTAGCCTGACCGGTGGTGGGAAAGATGCTGGAGTCAATTATTAAAGCGGTAATAATGGGGCATTTGGATAGCAGTAAAAGGATTAGTCCAAGTCAACATGGATTTATGAAAGGGAAATCATGCTTGACTAATCTGGAATTTTTTGAGGATGTGACAAGTAAAATGGATGAAGGGATGCCAGTGGATGTAGTGTATCTGGACTTTCAGAAAGCCTTTGAGAAGGTCCCACACGGGAGACTGGTAACTAAAATTAGAGCACATGGTATTAGGGGTAGGGTGTTGACATGGATAGAAAATTGGTTGGCAGACAGGAAGCAAAGAGTAGGAGTAAATGGGTCCTTTTCAGAATGGCAGGCAATGGCGAGTGGAGTGCCGCAAGGCTCGGTGTTGGGGCCGCAACTGTTTACCATATATGTTAATGATTTGGAAGAGGGAATTAGGAGCAACACTAGCAAGTTTGCGGATAACACAAAGCTGGGTGGCAGTGTGAACTGTGAAGAGGATGTTAGGAGGTTGCAGGGTGACTTGGAGAGGTTGAGTGAGTGGGCAGATGTGTGGCAGATGCAGTATAATATAGATAAATGTGAGGTTATCCATAATAGGGGGAGATTTCAATTGCATTCTAGATCCATATCTGGATAAATCAGCAAAACAAAAAAGGATTAACATTAAATCTAAAACTAGTGAACTCCTAAATACGTACATAAAAAACACAAACATAACAGATGTATGGAGAATAGCTAATCCAGTAGATAGGTACTTAAAACATATTCACGTATTGATTATTTCTTAGTGGACACGAAATTAATTCCCTATACATATAACTAAATATCATAATAGTATTATTTCTGATTACTCCCCGTTAACTTTCTTTTTAAAATTAGATGGAATGTCTGATAAAAAATAGTTCTATAAACAACTCACAAGGTTGTACATATTTAAAATTGCAGGTGATATTCTTCTTTGAGACAAATTATACACCAGATATTTCACCCTCTTTATTATGGGAAACTTTTAAGGCATTTATTAGAGGAACTATAATTTCATACCAATTTCCAAAATAAAAAGAATAACACTAAAGAATTGCAGTTAGAACAAGAAATTAGACAATTAGATTTAGAAAATGCCAAAGAACCAACCATAGATAAACATAATAAGATAACAATATTAAAATATAAATTAAATAAAATTTTATCGGCAAGAATAATAAGTTTATTTCAAATTACAAAACAAGAAAATTTCGAATTTGGTGATAAACCACATAAACTCTTAGCACGTCAACTGAAAAAACGGGAAACAGAAAATACAATCACTAAAATTAAATCAGATAAAGGTGAATTACTAACATTACCTAAAGACATTAATAAAAGATTTGTTCAATTTTACCAAAATCTATATACATCTGAAACCTCTGCAAATAATACTAAAATTACAAACTTCTTAGACAATTGTAATCTTCCAAAACTCAATACGGTGGAACAAGAGGAATTAGGAGCTCAGATTACAGTTCAAGAAATAGAAGAAACAATAAATGTGTTGAGGAATGATAAAACACCGGGACCAGATGGCTTTAGTAATGAATTCTATAAAAGATTCTACGAGATAATTTCTCGACACTTACAAAATCTATATATACATGCTTTTAAAAAAAATATACTACCAGAAACACCAACCGAGTCAACTATTACACTTATACCTAAAAAGGATAAAGATCTAGAAGACCCAGGCTCATATAGAGCCATAGCACTCCTAAATACAGATAAAAAAATATTAGCAAAGACCCTAGCGAGAAGATTGAGTAAATATGTTAGCAAACTAATAAACCCGGACCAAACAGAGTTTATACCCAAGAGATACTCATTTAACAATTTGAGATGGCTGTTTAATATAATGTACTCACATAAAACTGAAGAGGAAGACTTAGCAATTATTTCATTGGATGCAGAAAAAGCTTTTGATCAAGTAGATTGGCAATATTTATTAAAAGTATTGCAAAAATTTAATATGGGAGATAATTTTATCTCATAGGCAAAATTATTATACGATAAGCCGACGGCTAGAATACTGACTAATAATATATTATCCCCGAAATTCCAATTGTCAAGGGGCAATAGACAGGCGTGTGCATTATCGCCCCTGCTATTTGCACCAGTGATAGAGCCTTTAGCAGAAAGTATAAGAAGTCATCCGAATATTCATGGATATAATGCCAAACACTCAAATAATAAAATTTAATTATATGCAGACGACATATTATATATTACAAATTCACAAATTAGCATACCAAATATACTAAATTTAATAGAGGAATTTGGTTCTTTCTCAGGATATAGAATAAACTGGAACAAAAGCGAAATTATGAGGATAAAACCTCAAGAGCTGACACATCTATTGAAATTCCCTTTTAGAATTGCAACAGAAAAATTCAAGGTATCCAAATGACTAGGAAATATAAATCATTACTCAACGCAAACTATATGCCTTTATTAACTAAATTAAATGGGTTGATTAAATTCTGGAAAACACTGCCGATGTCCTTAATAGGCAGAATAAATGCTATAAAAATGATCTTCTTACCACAAATACTGTACCTATTTCAATCAATACCAATATACTTCCCAAAAAAAATCTTTAAAAAACTAGACTCTGATATTACAACCTTCATATGGGAATATATATCACACAGAATTCAAAGAAAACATTTGTGTAAATCTAAAGAATCAGGGGGACTGACACTCCCTAACTTGTACTACTATTGGGCAGTGAATATTAAAAATATAATCTATTGGTTGGACAATTCTGCCCAACAAGTAGATTGGATAAGAATGGAGAAAGAGGATTGTTTCCCTTATAATATAGGAGCGATTCTTCTTTCCCCGATGAAACTGAACAATATAATATATAAGAAGAATCAAATTATTCACAGTATAATACAAATCTGGAAACAAATAAAATTAACTTTAAAATTAAGAAATGTATTGCTTCTTTCCCCAATGGCTAACAATCCCTCATTCAAATCATCTATTATTGATAAAACGTTTATCCATTGGGAAAGAATAGGAATTAAAATGATTGGAGATAGGTATGAAATGGGAAAACTTTTATTATTCCAACAATTACAACTAAAATATAACTTGAAAAGTAACCAATATTTTAAATATCTTCAAATTCAAGATTATTTGAAAATATATATACAAGGATATCAAACTCTAACCTCAGATTTATTAGAGGAAGGAATGAATAAGAAGGCAGACTCAAGCAATTTAATATCATATTTATATAATATAATTTTAAATATAGAAACCCCAACGACAGAGGCAATTAGAAGGGACTGGGAACAAGAGTTATTGATAAAAATCCCGAACGACAGATGGGAAAAAAATCTATTATATGTAGATAAATGTTCGATTAATGTAAGACATAATCTAATTCAATTTAACATTTTACACAGATTATATTATTCGAAAACCAGATTGAATAAAATATTTCCAAATGTCTCCCCCATTTGTGATAAATGCCTAACTCAAAATGCAACTATAGCACATTCCTTTGTCTCTTGTATAAAACTGCATAAATTTTGGAATGAAATCTTTGGAACTTTTACAAAACTATTTAACACAAAATTGAACCCCAATACAGAACTGATTATCTTTGGATCAATGCTTTCATAGCAAAAGGATTTGAGTATAGGAGCAGGGAGGTTCTACTTCAGTTGTATAGGGTATTGGTGAGACCACACCTGGAGTATTGCGTACAGTTCTGGTCTCCAAATCTGTGGAAGGACATTATTGCCATAGAGGGAGTGCAGAGAAGGTTCACCAGACTGATTCCTGGGATGTCAGGACTGTCTTATGAACAAAGACTGCATAGACTCGGTTTATACTCTCTAGAATTTAGGAGATTGAGAGAGGATCTTATAGAAACTTACAAAATTCTTAAGGGGTTGGACAGGCTAGATGCAGGAAGATTTTTCCCGATGTTGGGGAGGTCCAGGACAAGGGGTCACAGCTTAAGGATAAGGGGGAAATCCTTTAGGACCGAGATGAGAAGGACTTTTTTCACACAGAGAGTGGTGGGTCTCTGGAACTCTCTGCCACAGAGGGTAGTTGAGGCCAGTTCATTGGCTATATTTAAGAGGGAGTTAGATGTGGCCCTTGTGGCTAAGGGGATCAGAGGGTATGGAGAGAAGGCAGGTACGGGATACTGAGTTGGATGATCAGTCATGATCATATTGAATGGCGGTGCAGGCTCGAAGGGCCGAATGGCCTACTCCTGCACCTAATTTCTGTTTCTATGTTAATGGAAGAGGGAGGTAAATTAACTACGTTCCAAGAAGCTCTTCTTAATTATGGTTTGATAACAGCAAAAAAACTTATGCTCAAATTCTGCAACCACGCCACGTTCAAAATGTGGATTTCAAATATGTCGGAAACGCTACATCTTGACGAAATGAGATTCCTCCTACTACGCAAAGTAGACCAATTCTTAAAGATTTGGTCTCCTTTTATCGACTTTTTACAAGCTTATGGTGCAACATAACATAACCTTAGTAATTAAATGGTTCAGAACCGGGTGACGGATGGGTAAAGATACGAAATAGGTATATCTCTCCTAATTTCTTGTCTCTCTACTTTCTCTTTTTCTTTCAATCTTAGCTTTTTATCTCTGCTCTCTGTCTCTTTAGCTATCTGTTTTTACTCGCTTGTCTATCTCGACACCCTTTATTTCCCTTTTTCTTTCACTGTTCTTTTATTATTAAATTAAAAATAAGAAGTTGTACAAGAATGGTAATGTGTATGTATGTATTAGGTACTTAGGTATCACACTACTGTACATACTTCTAACAAAAATTTAAAGAAAATAAAAAAATAAAACAAATAACAAGAGGATTTCAGTATAGGAGTAAAGAGGTTCTTCTGCAGTTGTATAGGGCTCTGGTGAGTTCACATCTAGAGTATTGTGTCCAGTTTTGGTCTCCGAATTTGAGGAAGGACATCCTTGTGATTGAGGCAGTGCAGTGCAGGTAGGTTCACAAGATTGATCCCTGGGATGGTGGGACTGTCATATGAGGAAAGATTGAAAAGACTAGGCTTGTATTCACTGGAGTGCAGAAGGATGAGGGGAATTTTATAGAAACATATAAAATTATAAAAGGACTGGACAAGCTTGATGCAGGAAAAATGTTCCCAATGTTGGGCGAGTCCAGAACTAGGGGCCACAGTCTTAGAATAAAGGGGAAGCCATTTAAGACTGAGGTGAGAAAAAACTTTTTCAGCCAGAGAGTTGTGAATTTGTGGAATTCCCTGCCACAGAGGGCAGTGGAGGCCAAGTCACTGGATGGATTTAAGAGAGAGTAAGATGGAGTTCTAGGGGCTAGTGGAATCAAGGGATATGGGGAGAAGGAAGGCACGGGTTATTGATTGGGGACGATCAGCCATGATAATAATGAATGGCGGTGTTGGCTCGAAGGACCGAATGGCCTCCTCCTGCACCTATTTTCTATGTTTCTATGGAAGAGATTGACATTTTTTTTGCCTTCCATCACAGTGAGGAATGTGTAGGAGTCACTGTGGTGGATGTTTCTGTTAAAATGTATCATTTGAATTCTATTGCTTTTTATTTGTACTTCATCTACTTGTCATTTATCATTTCGTCTACTCAACTGCGAAATCTCCTCAAGGTATGCCTACTTTGTAGAAGTTCTCCTCCTCTCTCTGAAGACAGTTTAACAACCTCCTCTCTCACTGCCCCCCTCTTCTTCCCGCCGCCCCCCACCCCCACATCAGTCTGAAGAAGGGTCTTGACCCGAAACGTCACCTATTCCTTCGCTCATAGATGCTGCATCACCCGATGAGTTTCTCCAGCATTTTGTGGCTGACTGACTTATGAGGCTGTGGTCCCTGGTTGATTCACCATCGCAGAACTGGCTGACTTCGGAGGCTGTGGTGGTGCTGTGGCTCTTTCTTCAATGGGGATGTCGACTGTCATGCAATTTTTCTGAAGCCTTCCACCGCTCACAGCAAAGTCCACAGTTGTGTATCATGCATAGTAATACCAAACTAAAATGATATGAGAATTTCAAAGGTGTGAATAAGAAAAGTTTACTCAGCATCTGATTAGACTTTCTCTTTGTGCAGGTGCAGTAATCTGCGTGACCTTGGTGGATCGACTGCAAGGTGATCAAATCGGCAGCTCCCATGAAGTGCTTAAAGAATATCAGGAGAGACCACAGATATTAATTGGTTATTATATAAAGAAAAAGTTCTGCAAGAAATAGTGTTTATCTGTCCATATTGGCTATTTTAATTGTTATCACCCTATTACACATTTTTATTAGTTTTAACATATGAAAAGTGACCTTCTCATGTTGACACTTTTTCTGTATATTTTGAACATTCTAGAGAAAGTCCAATGGTGCATTAGCTGCAAAGCTAACTTCAGTAATATTTGCTAACCACTTATATTGCATTGTGGATACCAGTTAGAAAAATAAAGAGATTTTAAAAAACATCCATGAGTGTGATGATTTGATCTGTATAAAAGGACAGTTGTGCAAACATTTCATGTAGTAACAGCTTACAAAATTCAGCTCCATAGATTGTTTTACCCTAAAATATTCATTACGGTTAGAAACCCTACTTGACTAATTTTATTTTTAAGGTTGATAGCTTGGAGTCTTAAATCAGTCACATTGCTATATCTAGAATTTTCATATATGGCAAGTGTTTTTTTTGTTTTTTTTAACTCAACATTTATTGACATAACAAAATACACCTACAGACAAAACAGAGAGACACACAAAAGACAATCGCAAAATGACAAAATACAAATCACCTAACCTCTATTAGCATTGCATCAAATCCTCTTAACATTCTATCATAGAAGCATCTTATTCACAGGCACCAGAGCAAGCTCATCCATTCATATCCTTAATCAATCTTGGCATTTTTAATAGTACCGGTTTCCATATAATATTATAGGCATCAGTCCTCAACTGGAGTTTAGCAGTTATACTTTCCATCAAGTATACATTTTTCAATCTTTCCCTCCACTGTTGAACATTTGGTGGCATTTCCTTTCTCCATAGCACTGTTATCATCTTTTTAGCAATCAACAGCATCACCCCAAGCAAATATTTCTGATTTTGAATATCTGTCACCTCTAGAGTATCTCCTAATATGAAACAAGCCGGTTCCAAATATAGATCCACTCCCAGAATTAATTTAATCTCTACCTGGATGTCTCTCCAGTATTGGTACAATTTGGGACAATCCCCCAAAATATGTGTGTGATCACCGATCTTCGCACATTGTCTCCAGCATAAATTTGAGGTGTTACTGTATCTTGCCAGCACTAGAGGGGTCCTAAATACTCTCATTTTAATTTTCCTATCAAACTCCCTCTATAGTCATCAAGAAAGTATTTTCCAAATTTGAAGGTAGTCTACATATCTGCTCCCAATCTACATGTGTCTGTAAGTAGTGCCGTATTTGGAAGAACCTAAAGAAATCCAACCCTGACAGTCCAAATTCATTCTGCAGGTGCTCATAAGATTTCAAAACTCCCCCACAAAAAAGCTGGTCCACAGTAATGAGCTCTTCATCTGCCCAGTTTCTAAATCCCTTATGAATTTTGCTGGGTATAAAATTGGGATTAGCAGCTATCTTCATTGCTCTAGATATCAAATTAAAAAGATTTAATTGCTTTCTGATAGCTAACCACGTTTTCATCGTGAATTTAATCCAATCTTTATCTACTTTTAATTTCTTCCAATTTACTTGAGTTAGAAATGGGAGCCCAGCCAGGGCAATACTAGGACATGCATTTTGTTCTATTTTCACCCATCCCGTTTCCTCGTCGTTCGTTAACCATGCTATCAAGGTTCTCAGCTGCGCTGCCCAATAATAATTAAAGTTGGGCATATTTTGGCCCCCTTTTTGTTTTGATAACAACAGTATCTTAAGTCTGACTCTGGGTCTCTTATTTTGCCACACAAATCTTGTTAACTCTTTGTCAACGCCTTAAATGTCGCGCCAGGGACCCCTACTGGTAAAAATTGAAATAGGAAAAGCAGTTGGGGCAAAATATTCATTCGAACAACTTCCACTCTACCAATTAGAGATAAAGGGAGAATATCCCATTTGTGCATGCCTGCCTTAATATTCTTGAGTAATTTACCATAGTTAGCTTCATACAATGTGGTGATAGAGGAAGTGTTGACAATACCTAGATATCTAAAATCCTCCCAAGACCAATGGAACCTGACCTGATCATTTAATTGCGAGGGCCACAGACCTGACAGCATCATTGCTTCTGATTTTTAGTCATTTATTTTATATCCCGTTTCTCCGTATTCCTGTAAGACTTGCATTAGGCGAGGCACTGAGGAAATAGGATTACTCGCATAGATGATAACATCATCTGCAAATAGTGAATTTTTTTGTTTCCCCCCCCCGATCATCTTTAATGCCCTCAATATAGTAATCTTGCCTAATAGTTTCTGCGAGGGGTTCTACACATAAGTCAAAAAGCAGGGGACTCAAACTGTCTCCCTAAGTCCAGTCTTTAATTAAAAAAGCTCAGAGCAACATCCATTTACCCTCACTCTTGACTTTGGATTTAAATATAATGTTTTCACCCAATTAATACATTTTGTGTGGAACCCCATTTTAACTAGTGTATATTCAAGATAGACCCAATCTACTCTGTCAAAAGCCTTTTGAGCATCTAAACTTAATAGCATTGAAGTCTGATGCTTCCTTTTTGCACATGTCATGATATTCAGGACCCACCTAATATTATTGGCTCCCTGTCTACCCGGTATGAACCCTGTTTGTTCAGGATGTATCAATTGTTTTATAATTTGTTGGGTTCTCTTAGTTAATATAGCACTGAGTATCTTTAGGTCATTGCATAATAGCCTTCACATCCTGTGGGATCTTTCCCTTCCTTATAAATAACAGAGATTATAGCCTCAGCCCACGATCTCGGTGGGTTACCTTCAGCCAAGGCATAATTATAGACTCTGGCCAGAATTGGAGAAAGCTCATTTTCAAAACATTTATAAAACTCTCCCGGAATCCTATCCGTCCCTGGGGACATGTTATTCTTTAATTTTTAATTACTTCTTTTATTTCCTGCTCTTCTATTTGTGTTGTCATATTTCTCGCTTCTTCATGAGAAAGGCAGGGCATTTTTAATCCAGAAAAGAAAGTTCTGATCTTTTCCTCTTTATCTATGATTTCAGGAGAGTCGCAAACGCTTCAGTGATTTCTCGTGGTTGTGAAACTAAATTTCTAGAAATCGGATGTAAAACTTTGGAAACTACTCGATTAGCTTGCTCCTTATGCAACTGAAATGCCAGAAGGCGACTAGCCCTATTTCCCTTTTCATAGTATTTTTGATTTAAGAATCGAAGGGCTCCTTCCGCTTTATATGTTATAAGCTCTTCTAACTCATGTCTTCTTTGTTTTAGTTCCTTTAACAGATTCTTGTTACTATTATTATTTTTGTGTTCTACTTCTAATATCTTTATTTTGCTTTCCAGGTCAGATTGCTTCTTCAACCTATTCGTCCTTACTCTACTCGATATTTCAATCTGTTTCCCCTTATTACTGCTTTTGCACCATCCCAAAGAGTGGATAATGTTACTTCACTATTGTCATTGTGGTCAAAATACTCTTTAATACAATTCCTAATTTCCTGTGTCACTACATTATCTGTCAATAAAGAAATGTTTGCTCTCCAGTATTTAAAACTCTTTTTGGTTCCTAACACCAAGGTAAGGATTATGGGCGCATGGTCACTGATTGTTATTGAGCCAATTTTACAATCTACCACTTTATATATATATTGTTTGAGAACACAAAGCATGTCTATACGTGAGTAACTCCCGTGCAAGTTCGAAAATAAACTATAATCCCTCCCCCTTGGATTTTTATATCTCCATGAGTCTACTAATCATAACTCCTCTAGCATATTATTTAATATTTTGGGTTTTTTTGTTTGGTTGTACTCATCTGGTAATCTTTCCAGCCTTGCATCAAGGACCGCATTGAAATCACCACCTTGTATTCATACCTTTGGCATTTTCTGCAATTATATTTGCAATGTCTCTAAAGAAAGAGTATCATCTTCCATTGGTGCATAAATATTTATTATCGATACTACCATACCACTTATTGTACCAATTACCATTACATATCTCCCCAATGTATCTTGGAGTACTTTTTCTACAGATAAAACTATGTTTCTATTGAAAAGGATAGCCACTCCTCTCCTTTTCCCATATGAGGCATTAAATACCTCACCAACCCACTCTCTTCTAAGCTTTTTATGTTCAGTTTCCACCAGATGCGTTTCCTGAATCAATGCAACTCCACATCCTAAATTTTTGAGTTGGCTCAGAATTTTTCTCCTCTTTATGGGGTGATTTAAACCGTGGACGTTATAACTTACTATCTTTAAATTAGTCATTATCCCACGTTGTGTAATCTACTAGTTGCTTTCTATACCATTTTTGTTTCTTGCTCTGGTTAGCCTGTGACTATCCGCTGTACTCAAAATACAATTTACTAGAGTGCGATGTAACAATAAAAAACATTTGCCAAACTAACAAATCAATAAATAATAAACAAATCAGTAAATCAATATACAAAAAAACTTTACACATAGGACAAAAAATATATAAAGAAAAAAAGGTACTTCCTATCTAAAAAACCCACATGGACACCCTGAACTAACTGGTGTACCAGCACCTCGTAAAAAGGCGAAGAGATGTGACTAGGTCTCTCCTGGATAGCCCACTTATGTGTGGTTGCAACTACAGTAACGTAGCTCTAAATCCCACTTTGGGACTTTTGAATTACAAGTATAAACAAAAATAAATGGCAGGTATCTCCCCCCCACCCGAGAGAGCCCCCCTCAGTCCCTCTCTTTGATAGTACATTTAAATCATTAGAAAATATAATACATTACAAAACAAGCCGTATATATGCTGTAAAACGTGGCATAATTACCCTTCATCAAAACAAAACAAAACCAGAGTATTTGTACAAACTACATATTATTTGTCTCGTCATATATTATTATATGGTATAGATATCAGTTGTGCACTCCATTAACTCAATGATCTCTTTCAGACATTTTTCCATTTTCCCATATGACCCATGTTTCTGTGGTTATTTCAAACCTGTCTATAGTCCATCTCCTATGATACCCAGAACGGTGCGAAGATCTTTCTCTGACAGATTTGCCAATCCTCTCTGGCCGCTTGCTGTATTCATCCCTCCTGAACAATGGTCTCGCAGCAGTTCTCTATTCAACACATCTCTGGACTCCGATCTGATGTAAATGCCCATCTTCTCCAGTGTAGGTACTGCCTCAGTCAATGTCCTGAAGGATTTAACTCCAGAATCTAGGAAGATCTTAAGCTGTGCCGGGAATGGAGACTTGGCTTTAATATTCTTCTCCCGCAGTTGCATAATCACCTGTCGTACCTCCTTCCTCTGGACTTCTGGCGAGTAGTCTTGATCAAAATACACTCTGTCCCCATCATATATTATCTTTCGCTGCTTCCAAGACTGTTGCGACACGAGATATTTTGTATAATAGTCTAAAAATCTGACTATTATAGATCTTGGTGGGGCTAGCTCTGCACTTGGTCTAACTGCGAGGAGGCCTATGTGCTCTCTCAATATTAATAGTTAAATCTTCCAGGAGTTCTAGGGAATTCCCTGCGTAGTTTCCCTTGCATTGTATTGTGCAGCTTCCCTTGTATTGCTTTAACACACACAGTGCACAAAATTAAATTTAACTTATATATATATTTATATGAATGTGTGTTTGTGTGTGCCTGTGTGTGAGAGGCAAGTTAAGGGCCTGTCCCACCAGCATGCGATTGCATGCGTCTCGTGGGGCCGGTCCAACTTCGAAGCGCGGAGGCGTATGGAGTTGTGTGGGGTTGGTCCCGACATCGCGCGGGGCAGCACTGTCGTAAACAAGGAAAACACTTTTTATTTCTGTCATTTATGGCAATATTTACATAATTCACATCATTTTGTGCACAGCATATCTAGGGGGTTGCAGTGTTTTGAAAGTGATGTAAAATTACAAGATACAAGATACATTTATTTGTCACATGTGCCAATTGGCACAGTGAAGTGAAATGAAATCACCATGCAGCCATACAGTAAAAATAAAGAACACAACATAGAGTTGATAGAATTCGACATAAAACATCCCCACACAGCAGGATCAAAATTTCCTACTGTGAGGGAAGGCACCAAAGTCAGTCTCTTCCTCAGATGTTCCCCACTGTTCACCCGTGGTCGGGGCCTCCCCGAACCCTCCGCAGTTGCCGCTCCGGGCGGTCCGATGTTCAGGCCCCCTCGCCGGGGTGATGTAAGTCCAACGTCGGGGCTGGGGGACGTCCTCAGTGGCCTGGACTTCGAGTCGGCCCCCTCCTACCGGCTCCCAAAGCCCGCAGAGCGCGCCGGGTGGAGATACAACATTGGCAGCCCTCGGCAAATGGCCCCAGGACTCCACGGAGTTGTTCAGCGCCGCCCGTGTTCGAAGCTCTCCAAACCAGAGCTCCACGATGTTGGAGCAGCGGCCCAATGCTCCGGAGCTCCAAGCGGTGATCCAGGTAGGCATCGCCCGCTCCGCGGTGACTCCAGTGCCGCGTCGCCGCTATTGCAGCTCTGTTCTGGTTCCCGGTCCACAGCAGGAAAGGCCGCTCCGATCCAGCAGGTAGGCCGCGAGGTGGGGGGCAAGGACGCGACTCGGAGAAATAGTCACGTCCCCGCCAGGAAGCGACTGGGAGTTAGTTTCCCCCTTACCCTGCCCCCCTCCCCCACATATAAAAGTTAAGGACTCCCCCAAAAACAAACTTTAAACTGACTAAAATTGTTTAAAAATGGAAAAACAAACGGGCTGCTGTCAGTGCAGTTCAACATATTTGTGCAGTGCAAGTCAACATATTTCAGACAATGATAGCCCCACCCCTTGTTTACCCCAAAGAACAACATTTCCAACTTATATACAATAATAAATAAATCGTCATTTGCACAATTTTGTGTGGGTAACGAGAGGTTCTCATTCTTCCTCTTGAGTAACCGGCGTTGGGAAAACAGACGTTTTGGCGTGTTCGGGATGTCAAATAGCGTTGGAACTGCATTGCAATTTAGCCTGTTATTGGTCTGCCTGTTGGAAAACTAGTCAAGTTCAGTGTTCTGAACAAAGACGGCAGATGGTTGACAAGTACACCAGAGTTTGGTGGAGGAGGTCTTGTCGAAGAGTATTCTGGGCCCGCTGTCGACATCTGAAATTACAGAAAATCTCATATAGGATTAACTAAGAAGGAAAAAAATGTAGTTATAACTACATATCTGCAGAATGGATGATGTATCACTTAAGTGCAATTGTTCAGTTGTGGGGAGAGACCTGTATATTGAAGATCCATTTTGCCACTAATATGTCAATTTACCTTCAATGTAGAAGAGCTTATTTAAAACTTCTTACATAGACTATTTAAAGTATTTTCTTTCTATCCTCTTTTGGACCTAAGACACTAGCAGGGCTGCCAAATCTCAGGCAGAGAGAGAGAGAGGAGAGGAACAATGGCACGTTATAACGCACAGCCGTCCCATTCTGACCGACGCCGAACCCCGCACCGCACCATTGCACCCTTCTTCACGGCGACCTAGTGATGTCTCGGCTCTGACAATTCGAGGGATCTAATCGGTAACAACACTAAGAGCAGCCCCGGCCGCTGCGCTCCCCGACTCAAACCTGAGGTTTAAATCTCGTGATGGGCCTGATGTGTCTCTCTGCCCCTTCTCTTCTCTCTCTCTCTCCTCTCTCCCTACGGACCATATTTTGGAGACTCCTGCCGTACAGAAATAATAACAAAAATGTACAGAACAACAAAAATTGCTGACTTTATTATTGTGGTAAGTTTAGGTCTATTAAACAAAACTCTAGTAACTTTCTAATGTACCGACAAACTTAGTTTCCCTATGAGTGTTGATAGGGGAACAGAAAATAACATTTTCAGGACTGAATAATAGCGACAGAAAAAAATAATATTTCCTCATCTTTCTTTGTTGTTGGGGAACCTGAAGAAAGACAGGTTGAGTCGTCCACATCGGCGATTAGAGCAATTTATACCGAACAGTGAGCTATAGATGTGGATGCCATGACAGTGTGCGGGCAGCCCTATAAAATGCCCTAAGTAATGGCGTCGACAATCACACACGTCATACCACGCTTTTTTCGCTGAGTGGCGCATCTTGCTCCTCTAGTATCTTTGGCCTTCACTGTCATGGCATCACCGGAAGCATGGCAAGTGTTTAAGTGAAAATTAGATTTAGTCCGACATTTTGGATTATAACTAGTCTTCACACTAGAAGACCTCCTCACTAACAAATATACCTTTCTTAAGTTTTTTTTTGTTAGTAGGGTAGTAGAAATGTGTAAATTAGTGGGAGAAGTTGAACGACATAGTGTCTTTGTTAATGCCAGATTTTATGACAAGTAATGTGATCTTTTCCAGGTAAGATTGCATCAGTCATAAAGTTGCATTGGACATGTCTGACTGCCGGTCATGCTAGCCAGTCAGACATTCTTCATTGTAAACTGGCACTCAAAGCCACAGAAGTTATGGGAAAGTTTCATTCAAACTAAAAGTGTATCGAATTAGCTGCTTTTCTTGCGATTTTTATGGGCGATGTGCTGACATCCAGAAAACCCGACTGGGCAGTTTCAGACTTCACTGCAGGCTGTTCATTCCCTTTCCAAAGTCCACAGAGTGTGCTTACACAAATAAGAAGTGCTTTCACCAGCATTTAACTGCTGCGACAACATTCAATAGGTGTGTTAGTAGTAGCTTTGTTGGCAGGTCGATTGCCAGTCATGCTGATAAGGCTGGCTGGCTACTTAGGCTAGATAGAGGACCTAAAATATGCCCATCAGTGAAAACCATTCAGAGACACTACATCACAGATGGACAATGTACTTGAAGGTACAGCTTTTTAAGGCTGTCATTACTGAAATATATGACATTCCTCAAGAAAGCCTTTAGACACGTTCTTGTGCCTGGACCACTCTTTATGGAAGTCAAAGACAGATTGATTTGCATTTAGCTCATGTCAGAATCACTCCTGGGGACTATGGCAGATCTCTGCCATGAATTTTAACCTGCTGGTATAATTCACTGCTTAAGAGAGTGCCTGGGAGAGTGCCTGCGTGTGAAGAAATGATTTTGTCTATTTGGATATCTGTCAGCTAAAGCAAGAAGCTGGTATATTGGGAATTGCCAGGTTTGCTGGCTTTCCACAAGTCTTGGCAGGCATTGTCTGTATTCATATGCCTTGTTCATGACTTAGGCCTTCTCATCAACAACAAAGGTTTCCACTCTCCCAATGCACAATTTATTTTGGATCACAAGACGAATGTGTTATGTTTCCAGAGAAAACATGGACTGGTGTATCCTGAGATGGTCTACGTTGCCATAAATGTGCAACAGCCAGTACTAACCTGACGGATGGATCCTGAGGACATAGACTGCCTGTCTGTTGGTCCACATCGGAATGTGCTTTCCACCCACAGCAGATGAGTGCCGGGACAAGGGTCATGCAAGTACCAGGATAGAAGTAAAAAACATCAGAGGATGAGATTTCATTGGTCTGGGGATTTCTGACAGTACCTTCCAAGCTGAGACTTCATCATGGTGCAGCGATTTGCACAACCCTGCAAGTCTTAAATTGCAGTGGGTGGCAGAGGCAGCGAAGTCAGTCTGAAGAAGGGTCTCGACCCGAAATGGCTTGTACTCGCTTGTACTCGGCTTGTACTCACTGGAATTTAGAAGATTAAGGGGGGATCTTATAGAGACTTACAAAATTCTTAAGGGGCTGGACAGGATAGATGCAGGAAGGTTGTTCCCGATGTTGGGGAAGTCCAGAACAAGGGGTCACAGTTTAAGGATAAGGGGGAAGTCTTTTAGGACCGAGATGAGAAAATCATTTTTCACACAGAGAGTGGTGAATCTGTGGAATTCTCTGCCACAGAAGGTAGTTGAGGCCAGTTCATTGGCTATATTTAAGAGGGAGTTAGATGTGGCCCTTGTGGCTAAAGGGATCAGGAGGTATGGAGAGAAGGCAGGTACGGGATACTGAGTTGGATGATCAGCCATGATCATATTGAATGGCGGTGCAGGCTCGAAGGGCCGAATGGCCTACTCCTGCACCTATTTTCTATGATTCTATGAAACATCGCCTATCCATGTCCTCCAGAGATGCTGCTTGCCCTGCTGATGTTACTCCAACACTTTTCCTATCGTGTACAGTATTAACCAGCATCTGCATTTATTTATTTCTACAGGGGACCTGAAGAGCAAAGGAGCAGGAGGAAGAATATTACCACGGTTGCCAGTTCAGCATCCTCAGCCTTATCAGTTGCTGGGCAGAGGGGGTAATATGGTATTGGTGCAAGAAACGCTCTAATAGATTGATTAGGGAGATTTTCATAAAGAACCTGAAGAATTATATTTCTGAATGTAAGCTATAATCTCCATCAGTATAATACACTGGCAATCAGACCACAGCCCAAAAGATGATTAAGAATTTCTTGCTATGACGGCCGACCTGCATTGATCATATCTGTACTAATCACAGTTCAGAAGAGTGGATAACTTATTTCAAACATATAAGATCTTAAGGAGGGTGATAAAATGGACATTAATTTAGTCCTGGAGTTGTACAGCATGATAGTAGGAATAAAGGCATAGACTATTTTTGAAATGGGAGGATTCAGGCATCGGAGGGGGCAAAGGGATTTGGGAGTGCTGGCGCAGGATTCTCAAAAGGTTAACTTGCAAGTTCAATCAGTAGTAAGGAAGGACAATGCAATGTTAGTATTTATTTGGAGAGCACTAGAGTATAGAAATTAGATGTAATGCTGAGGCTTTATTTATAATGCCTGGGTTCCAACAACTAAGTTACAGAGAAAGGTTGAACAAGTTAGGTCTTTATTCTTTGGAGCGCAGAAGGTTAAGGGGGGACTTGATTGAGGTCTTTAAAATGATGAAATGATAGACAGAGTTGACATGGATAAGCTTTTCCCATTGAGTGTAGGGAAGATTCAAACAAGAGGGCATGACATGAGAATTAAGGGACAGAAGTTTAGGGGTAACATGAGGGGGAACTTCTTTACTCAGAGAGTGTTGGCTGTGTGGAATGATCTTCCAGGAGAAGTGGTGGAGGCAGGATCGATTTTACCATTTAAAAGTAAAGTGGATAGGTATATGGACGGGAAGGGAAGGGAGGGGTATGGTCTGAGTGCAGGTAGATGGGACTAGGGGAAAATAAATGGTCGGCACAGACTGGAAGGGCCGAGGCCTGTTTCTGTGCTGCAATTATTATATGGTTATATGGTTATAAGGCACTGGTCAGCATGCATTTAGCGAATTGTTAACAGTTTTGGGCCCCATATCTGAGGAGGGATGTGCTGGGTGACGATGTTTACGAGAATGAAGTAGCCAATGTGCTCTGCATTCAAAGTCTAATCACAGCTTCAATGCATGAAAGATCTGGAAATATTACACATCATGATCCCGCAATTGGGATAGATGATCAGAAATGTTGTTTCAGTGATTTGTGTGTTGAGACAGATATTAAAGAATTCCCTTTACTCTTTTCAGTGGCATCAGGGATCTCCTTATCTCATTCAAGAGGGTAGATGGAATCTCAGTGTAATTTTTCATCTGGAAGACAGCACGCCAGTCAGTGTGGAACTCTTGCAAAACCAGCCTGGAATTTGCACTCTTATCTCTAGAAGAAGCACGTTTCCAAGGCAGAGGCAGGAGTGCCCCCCATTGTATGCAGTTAAATATTTATTGGAATGGCAGTCGGTAATACAAAGGTGTGTCAGGTTGTGTTTTGTGTAAACAGTGTATAGGTTGGAGGCAGGATTTGACAGAATTCTATTTATGTATAGTATTATCTGATGTGATTGGATAGCATGCAAAACAAAGCTTTTCACTGTACATATATTCATGAATAAATTCAATCACATCAAATCATGCCTCAAATCCTATACACTGTTTATACAAAACTGACAATAATTAACCTAAACCAAAACCTAAAAGACACTGCACACAGCTCCGAGCGATCTCATCTCCTTCAGCTGTCCTCTGTTCCATATGTTTTTTCTAACTGGATGAACAACCGGCAGGACTCATTGGCAATGTGTTCAAATTGCAGATCTGTATGCTTCCATCGAGAAGATTTACACCCATGGAGCACAAATTCAAAGCATTTGAACCCGCTGCGTGTCAGCTTGGCTCAGTATTGGCGTCACATCAGAGGGCCATGAGTGCAAGACTTGCTTCAGAATGGGAGTGAATGGCTGTCCTTCCTTGCATCATTTGAACAAAGCAGCTGGAATTTTATGACAATTCAGTAGTCATACAACATTGAAGCAGGACCATCGGTCCAACATGCCCACAATTCCCCCATCTACACTAGTCCCACCTGCCTGTGTTTCAATAACCAATAGTGCTTTTTTATTGTCACATATGTTAATTGTTAACACAGTGAAATTATTTTCCTTACAAACAGTCCAGTAGAGTATCACCATACCCCCGATCCCCAATTAACAGGTGTACAGGAATAATCTACTGAGTCGCTTGCAGAAGGTACTAGGTTTTGGTGCCTGTACGAGGCAAAGCATTCAAAGTCCATGCTTATGAGTGGTGCCTGTACCAGGCAAGTCTCAGGCTGTTGCTGGTATCCAGCCTTCTCCTCCCTTGGACACCACGCCACTCCCTTCTCTTCGCCCATCCCTTGTTCCCCATGACGCCTCCGTCAGCCGACCATGAGAACGCGGTAGGCCAGACCCCCGGTTCCCTCTCCTCTCCTATCGGCCTCGCTCCTTGCCCGGACATCACTGGCTCCATCCTCCTTGTCTGTGGAATTCTCTGCCGCAGTAGGCAGTGGAGGCCAATTCACTGGATATTTTCAAGAGTTAGAGATAGCTCTTAGGGCTAACGGAATCAAGGGATATGGGGAGAAAGCAGGAACGGGGTACTGATTTTGTATCATCAGCCATGATCATATTGAATGGCGGTGCTGGCTCAATGGGCCGAATGGCCTACTCTTGCACCTATTTTCTATGTCTCTAGCGGACGAGCAGAGGCCAGCACAGCAGCTTCCCCCTTCCAGGCAGCTGCTTCCGCTGGGCCTAACGAACAGAAGGGCGGGCACAGCGACTTCCCCCTGCAGGCTGCGAACTATCGAATTTTCCATTCACCCACGCGGTACCGGTTCCTCTGAAACTATGATCCGCTGAACCTTCAGTGCAACCACGGGGACCACTCAGCGGGATCACCCATGTCCTGTTTGGCCCATATCTTAAACATTTCCTATCCATGTACCCGTCCCAAATCATTTAAAATGTTGTTATAGTATTTGCTTCAACTATCTCCTCTGGCAACTCGTTCCATATATCCAACACCATTTGTGTGAAAACATTGCCCCAGGGGTTCCTATTAAATATTTCCCCTCTCGCCTTACACCTATGTCCTCTAGATTCTTAATTCCCTTACTCTGGGTACCAGACTTTATGTATTTGACCCTATCTATTCTCATTATCTTATAATTCCCCTTATGATTTTATAATCCTGGAGATATTCTGATAGTAATTGTGATGGTATTTCTATTGTGGTGCCAGCTCAGGTTAAGTTGAATCAAGTTGAATTTGTTGTCATATTCACAAGTAAGGTGAGGTTATAGGTGCAATGAAAAGCTTGCTTATGGCAGCTATGCTGGCACATATTCAGAAAACACACTAAAACATTAATTATCCAAGACAATGAAAAGAAAAAATGTATAAAGACAAGATCATAGTAGAAGCACGCAATAGAAATAGGTAATACAAGGGGTGATCTGGAGTATTCTGATGCTGAGCTAGGATTATAGTTGCCCACAGATCAGCATGGAAACGGGCTCTAATGCCCAACCAAGATCCTCCATCATAGATGTTTCTATTTGCCTGCATTTGGCCCATATCCCTTTAACCATTTCCTATCCGTGCACCTGTCCAAGTGTCTTTTACATGCTGCTTTAGAACCTGCCTCAACTACCTCCTTCGGCAGCTCGTTCCATATACCCACCAACTTCTGTGAAAAAGTAGCCCCTCTGGTTCTGATTAAATATTGCCCCTCTCACCTGAAAAGCATGCCCATTACTTCTTGATTCCCCCTCCCTGGGTAAAAGACTCAATTCCCCTCATTATTTCATACTCTTCTATAAGATCACCCCTTAGCCTCCTGCAGTCCAAAGAATAAAGTCACAACTTGCCAAAACTCTCCCTGTGGCTCAAGCCCATTTCCACCTGCATATTTTTCCCTGTTTGCTCATGAGTATCCTTAGAAAAAAAGTTAACATAACAATAGCAACAGCAACATCAAATAATCCAAAACTATATAATCCACTAATCCCTGTGAGGCCACTATAATTCGAGTTAATTTAACAGTGTCAAATTTTATTCAGCTTGAATGGCATTTGAGTATTTACTTTGTAATAAATTAAGTACTATAATCAGACAACATAAGTAACAGTCATGCTGCATTTAGGATAATTCAGCTCAATTAGCTCAGCCTTTTCAGCCCCCTGTGCTGCTAAAGGTTTAACCTGAAGCCTCCAATAAATCCACTGCTAGTACTTCATTGCATAATCATATCTTCTCTTGAGCAAGTAATTCGTAATCCCCCCGGCATTGAACAATGTTGTATATCTTGACACAACCGGGAGACAAAAGAGTATATTTTAACATTTTTACCGCATCTTTAAACCATCACCTATGATTGCCAACATAGTCTCAATGTTTTCTCAGCGGGAGCAACAGAGCCTTGGCAGATGGCGGTAGATATTTAGGCCCAGCCCCATTGTCCAAATCTCCTATCCTCACTGCCAATGAGCAGGACCTTTTGCTATTGCTACAGTTCAGGCCCCAGCAAACCACAATGAAGCAGTAAGTTTTCATTGATGAGAACGTTGTGATAGTACCTGGTACAACTACCTCCTCCAGCAGCTTGTTCCATATATCTACCACCTCCGTGCGAAAAGGATCCTATTAAAACTTTCCCCCCTTCACTTTCAACCTATGTCCTTTGGTTCTTGATTTCTTTACTCTGGGTAAAAAACTGTGCATATACCCTATCTATTCCTCTCATGATCTTATACGCTCTCTCTATTCCTTTCATCAACTTACAATACGATAGAACTTTATTTATCCCAGGAAGGAAATTGATCTGCCAACAATCATAAAACACAAGTTACATGTAATTAAAGTGACGAGTGGAAAGGATTGGGGATGTGCAAAGATTGCGGGGGTGGGGAGTCAGTCTACCCCACGACATAAGGGGGAAGAGTTGTACAGTTTGATTGCCATGGGGGAAAAGGATCTCCTGTGGCGTTCTGTACTGCATCTTGGCGGAACCAGTCTGTTGCTGAAGGTGCTCCTCAGGTTGACCAGTGTGTCATCGAGGGGGTGATCTGTATTGTTGAGGAGCATCCTTCCCTCCGAGACCATCCCCCGTGAATCCAACTCTGCCCCCAGGATGGAGCCAGCCTTCCTGATGAACTTGTTCAGCGTGTTGCTGTCCGCGGCCTTCGCCCTGCTGCCCCACCACACAACAGCGAAGAACATGGCACTGGCTACCATCGATTGATAGAATATCTGCAGCATCTTACTGCAGACATTGAAGGAGCGGAGACTTCTCAAAAAGTACAGATGGCTCTGTCCCTTGTACAGGGCCTCAGCATTCCTGGACCAATCCAGTTTACTGTCCAGGTAAACTGCAAGGTATTTGTACTCCCTGGTAAACTGCACATCCACACCATTGATGGAGACAGGGGACAGGGGTGTTCCTCTCCGCCTGAGGTCCACTACTAATACACAAAGTATAATTCTATTATAGAACAAAGACAGATAAATGGGTTAAGGCACAGATCAAGAGTTGTCTAACAACCCAGAAATGGGCTCAAGAAAATGCATGACCTTCCTATGTATGCTGAGCGTTCATTGTGTGGAGCACAAAAGCAGGTAAATAGTTTTATGGCACAGATCACTAATTGTCTGATAACTGAGAAATGGACAAGAAAATGCATGACCTACTTATGTATGCTGAGCATTCTTTGTGTGGAGGACCACTGACAGGAGGCTCCACAATTTGGAGGTTTCAGGCATAATTGAATAGTGAGTTAGATGTGGCCCTTGTGGCTAAAGGGATCAGGGGGTATGGAGAGAAGGCAGGTACGGGATACTGAGTTGCATGATCAGCCATGATCATATTGAATGGCGGTGCAGGCTCGAAGGGCCGAATGGCCTACTCCTGCACCTAATTTCTATGTTTCTATGTTTCTGTAACACAACTAATCAGTCATCTTCGTTCCTCGGGATCACTTGCTCCCTCTCCACTTCTGTGGGACCTGAGAGAGCTGATGAGGCCAACATTCACCTGTAGATTCTGTCACTGGAGGGGGAGGAGGTGCTCAATGGGGTGAGAGGTAGACCGAGGACCCGCCCGGAAGGTCCAGCTCGCCTGCCGGAGTCTGGGGAGACGACCGCCCGGTAGGCCCGACTCGGCCATCGTGGACGGATAACCCACTCGTCACGGATGGAGAACCCACGCCGTGGACCACCGAGGATCCAAGGGAATCCACCTGGAGGGCCGGTAAGCAGACCGGCTGCGGGAGGGTGTGCAGTGCCTCGACGTGGGGGCGGGCCGCTGGAGGCCCTGCAGCAACCTGGGGCTCGGCTGGACAGGACACAGCTCCCAGAGGCCGAGCACGTGGACCGGATGCGGCCTACAGCGGTGGAGCAGCGGTGGAGGACATTAACGGCAACACTTGGCCAAGCCGACCCTGCAACACTGCCAGGCCAACAGACCTTCATGGTCAGATCAAGATCCCTGCACTTACAACAACTGGGACTAGCACCAAACTGGTGATTATGTACAGAATACTCTCTCAGTTTACTACTGCTATACACTTGTACTATATCTGAGATGCTTATCTAAGATGTATCTAAGTGCTTATATATAGTGATACTTGTACTGAACTGTATGCAAAAATGAATTTCACTGTAGCTTGGTACATGTGACAAGTTACCATACCATACCCCGATGATCCTCCATTTAGCCCACATAGAAGTCAGTAATTGGTATCATGGGTATCCACCATTGCGACAACAGAATGAGGCACTCCATAAAACCATGGGAAGCATAGATAGGATAGACAATCAGAATGGAAAAATCAAATACTAGAAGGTATAGGTATAAAGCGAGAGGGGCAAAGTTTAAAGAAGTTGCACTACTGTGCTTTCTTCACCCACCCACCCTCTTTCAATCAGTCTGAAAAAGGGTCCCGATCCGAAATTTTGCCTATCCCATGTTTACTGGGAATGCTACCTGGTCCGCTGAGTTACTCCAGCACTTTGTATCCTTCTTCAGAATTTTAAGAAGTATACAAGTTTGAAAATACATACCTCTACATTCAGGAACTGTTTCGTCCCAGCTGTTAACAGGCAAGTGAACGGTCCTCTCGCCCGCTAGAGTGTGGTCCTGACCTGCCATCTGCCTCATTGGAGACCTTTGAACTATTTTTAATGTGACTTTATCGGACTTCATTGTTATATCTTTGCACTAAATGTACCTGTTATCCTTTACCTGTGCATTGTGGATGCTTGAACAGATTCATCTATACGTTTGCCTTTGGCTGAACAGCATGCAAACAAAAGCTTTTCACTGTACCTCGCTACATGTGACAATAATAAACTAAATTAAATTTCCTTTTCCCAGTTACTGACTTCCGAACATTTAATCTATTTGTGGATATTTAAAAGCTCCCTTAATTATTCCAAATAATTTACACATTCCATTAACTTTCTTACATTCTTCGTGTTCCAATTCCCTGCCATTATTAGATTGTCTGACAATACTCCTGTTAGCATGACCGATCATTTCAGTACATTCAATAAATATGAAGCTCTTCTGTTAATTAGTCCCTTTCCCCTAGTGCCATTTTATTTCCATGTCGAAGAGCTACACAATCCTTCTTCCTTTTCTTTACTTTCTAAATGTGTTATTATAAATAGTTTAGTTTAGTTTAGAGATACAACACGGAAACAAACAGGCTCTTTGGCCCATTGAGTCCACACCGACCAGCGATCCCCGTACATTAACACTATCCTACACAAACTAGGGACAATTTACATTTATACCAAGACAATTAACCTACAAACCTGTATGTCTTTTTAGTGTGGGTGGAAACCGAAGATCTCGGAGAAAACCCACGCGGTCACGTGGAGAGCATACAAACTCCGTACACACAGCACCCATAGTCGGGATCGAACCCGGGTCTCTGGTGCTGTAAGTGCTGTAAGGCAGCAAATCTACCACTGTGTCACCGTGCCGCCCCTAACTATTTTATGCAATTGTCAGTCCTATTCTCTATGTGCTCATACAGTAGTTGAGTTATTTATGAGATAAATGATTTATTGATACAAATTATCACCACCAGCTTCTATATTTGGTGCTTGTGCAGATGTGGTGAATATGTATCTATTTAGAGCATACTGCACACCCCTCTACACTGCGCACCTGTGGTCGAACTATTTAAAGACAAGTATGCAGAGACTAAAGGTGGCATATAACGATGCCATGAGAACACTGCTAAGGCAACCAAGATGGTGTAGTGGCAGTAACATGTTTGTGGCTGCAGGAGTCAGTACTTTAGAAGCTATCCTAAGACACCACATGTATAAATTCATTTGCAGGATAAATGACTCTAAAAATGTGCTTATTGTGGCCTTGACAAACATAAGGGTTAGCACTACACGCTACGAATCCCAGCTGTGGAGACACTGGTATCGTTGTCTCGTTGTACGACATTGATCATCTTTTACTCTGGATTTTTAACTTAAGTATTGTGGGTTTTTTTTAAATATAAATTATGATGATTTTATGTGATTTACCATGATTTTATATATATTTATGATATTTGATATGCAATGCATTTTTAATGTAATGTTGCCCCTTGTCTGGACCTTGAGTCCATAATAAAGTTATTATTATTATTATTATTATTATTATTATATTGTGGAAATTATTTATCTTTGAATTATGAGCTTTGAATTGGAGCATCCAGAGAACAGCAATATCAGATGGCACTTGACCATAATCACCTTTCAGACATTAAAGACCTCTGATAGACACAAAAAGCTGAAGCAACTCAGCGGGACAGGCAGCATCTCTGGAGAGAAGGAATGGGTGACATTTCGGATCGAGACCCTTATTCAGACCTCTGTATTTTGAACTATGTTTGCTAAAGGATATATTTATCCTACCCAACAAAAACTATATTGAAAAGGTGATAAAATAAAATTAGGTTAAGTTAGGTTTATTGTTGTCACGTGTACCGAGCTACAGTGCAAAGCTTTGTTTCGCACGATAGCCAAACAGATCAGATACACAATGAATAAATAAATCAAATCAAATTCAAGTACAATAAATAGAGCAAAGGGGCAGATGCAAGAGTGCAGTGTATAGTGTAGGAAGGTACTGCAAATAATGGTTTAAGCTGAAGATAGACACAAAAAGCTGGAGTAACTCAGCGGGTCAGGCAACATCTCTTGAGATTAGGAATAGGTGACATTACGGATCGAGAACCTTCTTCAGACAGAATAAAGTTCTCAGCATTGGAGCACATCAGTTCCATAGACAAAGTCCAATGTCCACAGTGGGGTATAGGTGAATCGGACGTTATCCTAGCTTTTAGAAGGACTGTTTAGAAGCCTGATAACAAAGGGGAAGCAGCTGTACCCGAGTCTGGTGGTGCATGCTTTCAAGCTTTTCTATCTTCCGGATGGGAGTAGGAAGAAGAAGGAATGACCTAGGTGGGATAAGTCTTTGATTATGTTGGCTGATTTTCCAAGGAAACAAGAAGTGTAGAAGGAGTCAATGGTGTGGAATAGTAAGATTGAACGAGAACTTACCAGTTCGAAGGTTGATCTTTATTTTATGAGGAGTCGAAGTGAGGGATTTCGTGAAGAGCCCGCCGGCGCGCATGCTCGACATACTTCAAAGTAGCGGCGTGGAATCACAGAAACCAACAATAGAAATGACTTTGCATAGTAAGATTGAAGTGACTAAGATTACCAGATGAAGGTGATTGAGGGTTGGGCGAGGAGGGCACGAAATCCCTCACTTTGACTCCTCATAAAATAAAGATCAACCTTCGAACTGGTAAGTTCTCGTTCAATCTTACTATTTCATTTCGGAGTCACGTGAGTGACTTCGTGAAGACTTCAAAGCTTCTGTGATTACACGCCCTGGACCACGTCCATGCTGACACACCACTACCAGGGATGGATGGGAGGAACAAACTTGCTCAATAGTTCATACTGCAAAACAAGAGCATATTTATGAATAACAAATCAAAAACCCCTCATGCGGGGACATCTCCACGTTCTTGACCTGCATTCAGCACGGCTTCTGCGAACTGTAGAGCAGCAGCAACAGGCTTGTTATAAAAACGCTGGAACACAGCTTCATTCGCCCATCCTGCTGTGGCGAGAATTTGGTCCATGGGCACCTCCATGACCCTCGCCGCTGACGTCGATGCAGCCCTGGTGGAATGAGACTTGAACACATTAGTGTCGATACCTGACTTACCCAAGACGACTCGAAGCCACCTGGATATCGTCTGGACTGTCACTCGATGATGAGGTCTCTTATGAGTGACAAGCAGGTATCTCTCCAT
Organism: Raja brachyura; assembly: GCA_963514005.1. The sequence goes on along the minus strand of OY740782.1, from coordinate 137,892,067 downwards.
TCCTCTGATGCGTGCCGTCACCTTGACATAGTGGCGGATATGTGAGGCTAAACATAGCCTAGCATCTGCGGGGTATGCCGGGAACTTCAGCTGCAGCCCTGTGCACCCAGGTCTATGCTGCTTTAGTAGCTCGTCAATGAAAAAGACTACTTCTGTAGGGGTAGAAGTCATTCTGTCGACACGAAGTTTGTGTAGTGTCTGTACCCTCTGAGCTGAAGTCAGCGCTAGTAACATCACCAGCTTCATGGTGAGTTGGTCCAGTTGGAGCCCTTCCATGGGAGACCACGTCCTGAGCAGGGTTAATACGTCCCTGACATCCCAGGTGATATTATAGCGTGGTGTAGGCGGATTCATATTGAATATACCCCGCATGAGTCTGGACACTAGCCTGTTGGATCCTACCCCAATATTGAGGTAGAATGATAGCGCACTTCTGGCGCTGTTGATGGCACTGTAACTTAAGTGTTCATCATGGTGCAACCCCGCGAGGAATTCCAGGACGTCGGTTATTGTCACGTCATCGTACGTGATGCGAGAGCGGCTGCAGTAGGCTTCCCACTTCTTAATATGCGAGCGGTATCTTCGCCTTGTGGACTCTCGACACGACGCCCCGATGGTATCCATGGTCCGAGCCGAGAGGCCGTATTGGACTAACGGCCTGTTCAGAACCTGCAAGCCAACAAATTTCAATAGCCATGGCAGGGATGTGGCTCCCCTGAGACAGGGTGAGTAACCAATTGTGGGCAACCCTTCAAAAGGACCCAAGGTTCGTTGAGCATGTCAAAGACCACCGGATACCAAGGCTGTGTGGGCCAGTCGGGTATAATAAGGATGCCCTTGGCAGCATCTGCCTGAATCTTTCGCAATACCCGACTGATGAGGCAAAACGGGGGGAAGGCATAGAAAAACCAATTCCCCCAGTCCAGCGAGAATGCATCTAGCGCTATTGCCCCAGGATCTGGTTCCCATGAAACGTAGGTTGGTACCTGATGGTTCAACCGTGACGCAAAAAGGTCAATGTCCGGTTTACCAAATTTGGCTGTGACTTTAGAAAAGATCTCAGGATGCAACATCCATTCAATATTGTCATTAAATTTGCATGACCTGGTGTCCGTCACAGTATTAAGCTCACCTGGCAAATAGGTAGCTGAAATCCAAATGTCTCTTTGAACACACCAGAGCCAAATTGAGTTAGCCAATTTGTCACACGAAACTGACCTGGTACCACCCATATGGTTTAAGTATGCCACTGCTGTGGTGTTGTCTATTTGGAGACGGACATGTGCTCCAACAAGCTTGGAACAATACGCACGAAGTCCGTGGAATGCTGCCAGCAACTCCAAATAGTTAATCCCTTGAGTCAACAACATCGTTGATTCAAGGGTGTCCCATCTGCCCCCACAACTAGAGCAATTATCCGTGGCTCCCCAGCCATTGGAGCTTGCATCAGTCTGCAAATATACCACCGGATTAGCCTCCCTGATAGGCTTGAATGAGCTGCTAATGTGACACACCCACCATTGCAACTCATTTATCGCTTCGGGCGGCAGCTGCATGGACCGATCATAATGACCAGCGTTCTGTTTTAACGCAGCAATTTTAGCTCTTTGCAAATTCTGATAATGCAAAGGTCCATATCGCGCTGCCGGAAACAAAGCTACAAGCTTCCCAATTATTGTAGCTGAATGCCGAATCGATGGTATATTGGTGCGGATTAAATCTTGACACACCTGGGTAACCTCCTCAATCTTGTTAATTGGAATGGTAACCCTCATGCTCATAGAGTTCACCGTGAACCCTAGGTAATTAATCACCTGGGCAGGGCAGAACTTTGATTTCTCTGGATGGACAATAAACCCTAATTGTTGAAATATATTGACAGCAGCTGCAACACCCTGTTCAGCCAATTCCAGGGTGTGGCCCACAATTAAGATATCATCTAAGTAGGCCATAACTAGATGGTGTCGTTGTCTCAAATAAGCCATAATTGGTTTCACTAATTTAGTGAACAATCTAGGGGCTGTGGTGAGCCCATTAGGCAAAGCCTTGTACTGCCAGAGTTGCCCCATCCAGATGAATTTCAAAAACCTTCTGTCGTATTTCTGGATGGATACTGAATAATATGCGTCTTTCAAATCGATGCATGCCATAAAGCAACCATGAGAAATCAATGATTTGGCTGTTTCAAACGTATCCATTTTAAAATGAGTATATGTTACAAAAGTATTCAAACGGGTTAGATCAATAATGACACGACAACCTCCATCCTTCTTAGGTCTGGTGAATATATTCGAAACAAATTCAACTGGCTCATGCACCGCTCTCTCAATCACTCCCTTCTGCTCAAGACTTAAAAGTTCCTTGTAGCCTGCTGCCTGTTCTGCAGCAGATAATTTAAACGTTCGAGCGGGCATGTGCTGGGATGGAGGAATGTCGCCATTAATAAACTCAATTTTATGCCCCTGAATATTCTGCAACACATACTCGTCACCAGTAAAATTACCCCATGCACCCAAAAACAACCGAAGGTGACCACCAACATGTGAAGTTAAACAAAGAGAAAAGAGAGAACCAGACCCCCTCACCGCCGTGGTTACCGGCGGTCCTTGACACGCGTGGGTGGACGTGGAGGTGCTGGGTTGGCTTGAGGGCGCGGCGTCTTCGTTTTCCACCAGGGTCTCTGCCGACCCTGTCCTAAAAAAGACCCCTGGTGCTGGGTCTGATGTTGCTGTCGTTGTGGAGCTTGAGGGTGGGTCCTCGTCGAGGTACTAGCAGGCCCTCGTGATCGAATATATGGAGACTTTGAGCCTGACGGTGCGGGGGCACTCTGAGAGCGCATGTACCCCACCGTTTTGGCTTGTTCGTCAAGCTCTTTGACTCTCTTCGAGAGGTCCTCCCCAAAGAGCTGACGGGGCGGGGGCGGCGGCGGTGGTTTGCACAATCCTGCAAACTTCGGATTGAGCGCTGGGCGGATGCTGGTTTTGCGAAACCCGTTGATTTCGTGCTGGGTCGCGCACAGGAGGGCCAGAGCATCTTCCTGGTCCAAATTCAGTTCGTCCCCGTCCACCGACCGCGCAAAGGCGGTAATACCGGCCGTGAGGAGCTTCAGGATCCGCTGCAATTTTACCTCTTGTTGACGGATAGCCGCATTGATGTTGCCCCATATCGGCGTATTGACCACAGGCACGTTGAGGGAGTTGCAATTGGATGGAGCCTTGAGTCAGCTCATTGCCTGAATGAGGACTTCTTCCTGTAGTTGCTGGTTGTTAAGAAAGTCCACAGTGGCTGCCAGCTTTGCGTTTAAAGGAAGTCCAGATGAATGTGGGGCCGCAAATTTGGTCGCCACATCCAGAAGATCCTCCGCTGGCACCTCCAACGGAGGTGGTATGGAATCCACCAAAACCTCCTCCTCCTGCTGCTCCAGGCTGATGGTAGAGGCTGGTGACGACGCCCTGTGCCTGTTGCTGCCCTGCTGTAGTTGACGTTGAAGCAGGAGCTCCAGCAGCCGCTCCATACGGTCAATACGCCCTTCACCCTGAACACTCAGGTGGTCGGAGTCCTCCGGCTCTGAAAAGAAAACTGGGCTCCTATCATCGGCCCGCACCTCATCGAGGCCCAGCCGGTGCCGGTAGTTGTCGCTAACAGCCGCCGAGGCGAAACTGCGCGATTCCCGCGCGGGCGTGTTCAACCGCCTCCATTTAGCGGGAGCTGAAGCCGCTGCCACTATGGGCACTTGTGGCGTGGTGTCGGCACCAGCCGAAGCATGGCTGCCTGAAGCCCGCGCAGGCTTGCCGGCTGCCCACATCGTGGACTTTGCCGACGCATGGTCTCGCCCACCCATCCATGGGGGGCTCGGCAACCGTGACGAGACCCGACTCAACCGACCCGTCCCGGCGTCGAGAGTCGGGGTGTGCCGGCTGGACCTCACAGCCGCCCCGGGTCTCGCCCTGGAACCTGACCGCTCCTCCGTGTCAGGCAATGCCTTAGCCCTGGCAGGGTTAGGCTTCTGGGCTGCTGCCCTTCCCCTACTCGGAGGGCTGAGTGGAACGGGCCGTGCAGCCGCACGCACCCAGCTCGAGGTCGCCAGCGAGCCTGCTGACGACCTGACTGCCATGGCAGGGTCCCCCTGCTCTGGCGGCACACCACACTCCTCCTCGTCGAACTCCTCCGAGCTGTGGTGTGCTGGCGGATCTGGACCTGTAATCACAGGGCTTACCCACATCTCCGCCTGAGTCCCGGCCTGCGTTGCAGGTACTGCCGATGGTAAAGGCCCCGGAACTGTTGACCGGCGAACTCGTCCTGACGTCCTCCGGCCCTTCGAACTCCCATCCATGTCCTTGCTGCAAGACAAAACCAACAACAAGGACCACCAACTAAAGGTAGGATACTTACCTCCGTGGCCCCTTGTGAAGGGCTGGCGAGGAGCGCGCTCCACCGCCAGCCGTCGCAGCAACGCGGTACGACGATATGTCGAGCATGCGCGCCGGCGGGCTCTTCACGAAGTCACTCACGTGACTCCGAAATGAAATCTGGTCTGTGTGATGGAGTGGGCTACATCTACAACTCTCTGCAATTTCTTGCAGTCTTCAGCCAACTCATCCTTGCCGATCAAGTTGCCTCGCCAAGCTAGTCCCACTGGCCTGCATCTCGCCCATATCCCTCCAAAACTGCTGAAGAAGGGTCTCGACCCGAAACGTCGCCTATCTCCTTCACTCCTTAGATGCTGCTGCACCCGCTGAGTTTCTCCAGCTTTTTGTGTAACCCTCCCTCCAAAACTGCACTATCTATGTATCTAACTATATGGCTTTAATTTTTGAAATTGTAACCACCTCAATCATTGCCTCTGGCAGCTCATTCCATATACGCACCATTCTTGGTTTAAGGACCTGATTCTGTGCGCCACTCCATGTTCTAAGCTGAATATACCAGGAGTTATGAATGATCTGACTATAGGAAATCCAACTTTGTGCATATTTTGCCATACATCTCTGAAGTATTTTCCAGCCTAGCAATAAGAATAAAATGTGTCATTAATGACTGAATAAATATATATCTATTCCATTAGTTTAATTATGTGTAGTGCTGGGGTGATTATTCAATGCAATGAAAGAATTATAGCAAGTGCCTGGAGAGTGATACCTTATGGGTTACCACAGAAAACTGACATTTCTCACTTGCAGGGAAATTGGCTTATCGAGCGTTCTCAGCTCAGGAAATGAGCCCCTATGTAACCAGAGACTTTCTGGATTATGAAGGAAATCAAACAAAAAATTAAACTGCTGCAGAGAGATCCAAATCCAAAAGGACAGGAGAATGTTGAATTAAATTAGAGATACAGCGTGGAAACAGGCCCTTCGTTCCACCGGGTCCGTGCCGACCTGCGATCCCAGCACATTAACGATATTCTACACCCACTAGGGCCAATTAAAAAAAATAATTTTACTTTACCAAGCCAATTAATCTACAAACTTGTACGTCTTTGGAGTGTGGGAGAAAACCGAACATCTCGGAGAAAACCCACGCAGGTCACGGAGAGAACTTAAAACTCTGTACAGACAGCACCCGTAGTCGGGATCGAACCCGGGTCTCGGGCACTCCTTCGCTGTGAGGCAGCAACTCTACCTTCCTGAAATTTTCCTTTCTGAAATTTCTTAAACTCTGCATGTGATTAATGAATGAAACACAATCTGCATTAATTTACCCTTTATGCTTGCCAATGATAAGATTCAATATTCCCCCCACCCTTGCTTTCCCTGAGAGGATGCTGCTGGGCATTGAGCTGCTGCTGAAGGCGTGGTGATGGTATTCACTCGCACATCGCCGCTTGGCTAGGAATGAATTCAGTGACCTTTTGGAGAATAACAGCAGACAGCCACGCACATACTGTGGTGCCTTTCATGGACAGTTGTAAATTCACATTCATTTGCACCCTTTTCCCTAAATGCACATACTGTACATCAAGTTGAAGTAGGAACCATCTACATTTCACGCTGCCTCAGAAAAACAGCCAACATGATCAAACACTGAAGAGGACACAAAGTGCAGAATCGCTGGAGAACATGGATAGGTGACTGGAGCTCAGGAAGTCACCTATCCATGTTCTCTACAGATGCTGCCTGACCTGCTGGGTTACTCCAGCACTTTGTATCCTTTTGTGTATTGACCAGCATTTGCAGTTCCTTGTTTCTACATAATCTACTTGTTTCCACTTGTCCCGCCCAGGTTATTCCTCCTTCTCCCTGCTCCCATCCAGCAGACGGCACAGAAGCTTGAAAGCTTGCACCACCAGACTCAGGAACAGCTTCTTCCCCTCCGTTATCAGGCTTCTGAACAGTACTTCATAAGCCAGGGCACTGTTTGATTCACCTCTGCCCATTATGGACATTGGACTTTGTCTATGGAACTGACGTGCTACAATGCTGAGAACTATATTCTGCTCTGTAGCTTCCCCTTTGCTCTATCCTGCTTGAGTATGAACTAATTATATTTGTGTATGGTATAACTGATCTGTTTGGATAGCATGCACAACAAAGCTTTCACTGTACCTTGGTACATGTGACAATAATAAACCTAAACCCAGGATTGAGACCAAATGATAAATGGAGGGTGATTAGGATGTGATACTGAACATACGTTTCTGATCTTCTTATCCTTCCACTTGCAGGAAGCTGCAGTTGAGGATACTGCCTAAGTAGACTTGGCAAGTTGCTGCAGTGTGGACTATACCGCCACTGTCTTCCAGACCCATGCCATCGGGTGGCTTCTTCCAGCAGTGTGACAGGACCCTTTCTGAACTCACAAAGTGGTCCTGACAGCAGGTTGCCAGGCCTCAACTGTGAAAGAGTCTGTATCATTTGGCGATTCACGGAAAGCAACTGAGAAAAAATTAAAAGCAGTCCTAGGCTACTATCCACCTCATTGGAGACCCTCAGACTATCATTGATTGGACTTTACTGGACTTTATCGTGCACTTACTGTTATTCACATTAGTCCCTTTATCATGTATCTGTACACTGTGAAGAGCTCGTTTGTAATCATATATTGTCTCTCCGCTGATTGGTTAGCACACAACAAAAGCTTTTCACTGTACCTTTGTCCAAGTGACAACAAACTAAACTAAACTGAGCTAAACAGTGGAGAGACGATCTCCAGATCGGTCACCATTTTGCGGAGCACCTGCACTCAGTCTGCATGTTGTCTCTGTGTCTGCGTGTGTTTCATGAGGTCATATGGTCATAAGAAATAGGAGTAGAATTAGGTCATTTGGCCCATCAAGTCTACTCCGCCATTCAATCACGGATGATCTATCTCTCCAACTCCATTCTCCTGCCTTCTCCTCATAACTTCTGACACGCGTTATAGTCAAGAATCTATCTATCTCTGCCTTATAAATATCTATTGACTTGGCATCCACAGCCTTCTGTGGCAAAGAATTCCACAGATTTACCACCCTTTCACCAAAGAAACTCCCCCTCATCTCCTTAATAAAGGAACGTATATTAATTCTGAGCTTATGGCCTCTGGTCCTTGACTCTCCCACGAGTGGAAACATGCTCTCCACATCCACTCTATCCAAGCCTGAGGCCCAACGTTCAATAAGGGACAGCATCTTATCTTCTGCCTGGGCACTTTGCAACTTTCTTGAATGAACGTTGAAGTTACCAACTTCCAATGAACCGCTCTTGCTTTGTTTCCCATTATCATGCTGATGTGTCTTTCTCACCATGTTTAGAGTCATACAGCACAAAAATAGGTTATTTAGCCCACCTTGCCCATGCTGACCAGGATACCCCATCTACATTAGTCCTACCTGCCCACATTTGCCCCATTTCCATCTAAATCTTTCCTATCTCTGTATCTGTTCTTTATAATACCTCGCTAACAATCGGCACTCATGCTCCTTATCAGTTGATATACCTTCACCAATCTGAATTTTTTATGTCACATTTCATTCTGCCCCTGGGTCTGCTTTGAAAAATGGCGTCCCTCCACTCTCCTCCTCAATTCTAATAGACACGATAGACATAAAAGAAGTATATAACATTATGACAGCCATAGATGGGGTAGACAGTCAGAGTCTTTTCCCCAGGGTGGAAATGTCAAAGACTAAAGGGCATAACTTGAAGATCAGAGTGGTAAAGTTTAGAGGAGATGTGCAAGGGTGGTGGTGGAAGCAGACACGACAGAGGAATTTAAGAGGCTTTTTGATACGCCGTTGTATTTGCAGGGAATGGAGGGATAAGGAACACGTGCAAACAGAGGAGATTAGTTTGACTTGACTTTGTGCCATCATTCCGAGCTGTAAACCAAGGCTTGAGGATATAATTAGAGCTGTGTCTCCTTTGACAACTCAAGACCAATTATCTCCAGACAGCGGGAAGCCATCACTAGGAGGATTTCCGATCGGCCTTGTCTCAGTGCTCGGTGGCCAGATAGTGAGAGTGACGCTGAATACATCATTTCTAGAGGAAGGGAATTGAAAAGCAGCAAAGTTATGAAAATGTCAATAGAAACTAAATTATATCAGACTGTACATTTCCTGAGTTTTGGTCTCTGAAAGGTTGGAGAGCCATGGGAGAAAATGCATTAAAAGTTGTCAAGCATGTTTTTAGTAACTGAGAGGTTATAACTCTTAGGAATGACTGCAGGCTGGAATTATGAGCTGTGCTGACAGAAATCTTTAACATTATTAAAGGTTTCAGTGGAATGGATGCGGAGGAGGTACGGTATCTTTTGCTGTGAGTGACCAGAGGTCACACATAGAAGATTATCATTAATATGTGCACCAATGCACTATTTCTGAATAAGGGACTCGACCCCAAACGTCACCCATTCCTCTCCAGAGATGCTACCTGTCCCGCTGAGTTACTCCAGCATTTTGTGTCTATCTTCAGTTTAAACCAGCATCTGCTGTTCCTTCCTACACATAAGGTTTAGTTTAGAGATACAGCGTGGCAACTGGCCCTGTGGCCCGCCGAGTCTGCACCGACCAGCGATCCCCACGCATTAACACTCTCCTACACATGCTAGAGACAATTTACACTGATAACAAGCCAAGTTACCTACATACCTGTACGTCTTTGGGGTGTGGGAGGAAACTGAAGATCTCGGAGAAAACCAACAAGGTCACAGGGAGGATGTACAAACTCCATATAGACAGCACCCGTAGTCAGGATCGAACCCGGGTCTCCGGCGCTGCAAGCGCTGTAAGGCAACTACTCTACTGCCCTTAATGGTGGGGAACAAGGTGGGTAGCAAGTTTATGAGAAGCAATAGCAGCCACAAAATGTTCACAGCAAAGTGCATAACTTATGCTTTCCAGTTCTGTTTCTCCAGAAATTATAATTTTGGCTATACTTCACAACCGCAACTCAGTCACCAGGATTCCCAGCAGTAAATTAGCCTGCTTTTACTGGGGAACATGGCTGCATTGAGTTAGTTGGGGAGAGAGGTTCTCCATGCATTGAGACCCTACCATGCTCGCCGATGGTGTTTAGATTGCAATGCAGCTAAAACCACTTTGGCAAGAACCACAGGTAAACATTTTCATTGATGAAAATGTTTGTGAAATTAAAATGGGGAGTAATTAGTATATCACACAGCGAGCCCATCTGTTTCCACTGAAACACAACAGATTTTGACTGCATAACAAATGATGCTATAACTGTGCTAACACTTTGCCTTACAACAGTTGTCGATCGAAAAGTGAGAAAATGCGTTCACTACTGTAACTTTTCCATCAGATTTCAGCAAACTGATTTGATTCATTCGGGCTCCATATCTCAGGGAATTGCAGAACTGCAAGTCAGACATGCCGGCATAAAGAGCCCATACATCATGTCAATGAAGTAATATCCAAGCACCACTTGGTGGAGATTGCTGGCCAAAGGATAGCTGAATCATTGCCGTCACTCACAGTGTGAAGACTATGTATCTGCCCAGTGAGAGATAGCCCAAGATGGATAAATACAATGAAAGAGATAGAGCCAGAAACATGGAGTGATAAGAGAGGTCAGACAAAATGGCATATGATAGAACTATATAAAGAGAGAGAAAAATGGTACTTTAACAAAAGTCAAACAGATAGAGAGAGAGAAATGGAGAGGGAGACAGTGAACTAGATAGTTAGAAATATAACCGTGTGGATTAAGACGTGCACCGAGAAACATGGATACGATAGATGATCAAGAGAAATTAAGAATAAATAGATAAGAAAGATAATAGGAGATTCATGGTGAGAAATAGTAAAATAAAGACATAGAGGGGTACGGAGATGAATAAAAGGAAAAGTAGAGTCACAGAAGATAGACATAAAATGCTGGAGTAACTCAGCGGACCAGGCAGCGTCTCTGGAGAGAACGAATGGGTGACGTTCCGGGTTGAGACCCATCTTGAGTCACCCATTCCTTCTCTCCAGAGATGCTGCCTGTCCCGCTGAGTTACTCCAGCATTTTGTATCTATCTTTCATTTAAACCAGCATCTGCAGTTCCTTTCTACACATTAGAGTCACAGTCCGACAGCATTGTAACAGCCCTTCCACCCAACTTGTCCAAATTGCCCCATCTAAGCTACCCCCCATATCCCTTTATCTCTCAAAACCTTCCCTATCCATTTATCAGTCCAAATATCTATTAAATATTCTCGTTGTAATGATGGAAGAAATCTATTAGCTTAGGGAGGGATAAAAAAAGAAAAATGTAAATATGTCCATGGAGGACTCATCTCCCTTGTACTATATTCACATCTGGATCATCTTGACAATAAGGACACTAATGTTAGGAAGCTCTTCATTGACCCACACCTCGGCCTTCAACATAATAATGAATAAGCTCAGCCCTGAACTTCTGGACCTTGGAGTCTCCATCTATAACTGGCTTCTGGACTTCCTGACTAGCAGACTTCAGTTGATCAGTTTTGGTCATAATATTTCCTCCACCCTCACCCTTGTGTGCTCTACTCCCATGAACACTCATGACTGACTATCATAACAAAGTACAAGGCCAACTCGATCTGTAGTTTTGCCAGTGGTATGACTGTTGTCAGCTGCATCAATGACAACGAGACAAAGTACTGGAAACAGATCAAGAAGCTTGCATCATGCAGTCAGAACCCAACAAACCGGCCCTTAGCAAGAGCAAGACAAAAGAGTTGGCTGATGAGCAAAGGAAACAAGAGTTAAACACAACCCTGTCCTTATCAATGAAGATGCTGCAGAGATGATTGACAGCTTCAAGTTCCCAGGCATCCATATCTTACGCAACCTAACCTGGTGTTGTTCAGTATAGTTCACTTTCAGTTCTTTGATCGGGCTTTACTGGCTTTATCTTGTACTAAATGATATTCTCTTATCATATATCTGCACACTGTGAATGGTTTGATTGTAATCAGATATTGTCTTTTGGCTGGCTGGTTCGAATGCCACAAAAGATTTTCACTGTACCTCGGTACACGTGACACTAAACTAAACTGAACTGAACACACCAATCTTGCACCATTCTGCTGCTTTGCACTTCCTGTTGTGTTTACTGTTGCATTTATTTCTGCCGTATGTACAATGTTTATTCTGTGAGCTTTGATTTAAACCAGCAACTGCAGTTCTTTCCTATACATACTGATTCTTTTACAGACAGATTTCTCAGCACTTTGTAAATGCATATCGCCCAGAACTGCAGATGCTGGTTTAAAACGAAGGTAGACACATAATGCTGGAGTATCTCTGGAGAGAAGGAATGGGTGACGTTTCTGGTCGAGACCCTTCTTCAAACTGATGCCAGGAGAGGACGGGGCAGAGATAGAATGTCGTTGGAGACAGTAAGACTGGTGGGAGAACTGGGAAGGGGGACGGGATGGGAAGAGAGGGAAAGCAAGGGCTATCTGAAGTCAAGAGAAGTCAATGTTCATACCGCTGGGGTGTAAGCTACCCAAGTGAAATATGAGGCGCTGTTCCTCCAATTTGTGCTGGGCCTCACTCTGACAATGGAGGAGGCCCAGGACAGAAATCTCAGGTTGGGAATGGGAGGGGGAGTTAAAGTGCTGAGCAACCGGGAGATCAGGTCGGATTGAGTGGAGGTGTTCAGAGAAACAATCGCCGAGCCTGCGCTTGATCTCGCCGATATACAGGTGACACCTGGAACATCGGATACAGTAGATGAGGTCTGCTTCACCTGGAAAGACTGTCGGGGTCCTTGAATAGAGTCGAGTGGGGAGGTAAAGGGACAGGTGTTGCATCTCCTGCGGTTGCAGGGGAAAGTACCTGGGGAGGGGGGTGGCTTGGGTGGGAAGGGATGAGTTGACGACGGAGTTGCGGAGGGAACGGTCTCTGGGGAAAGCAAAAAGGGTGGAGATAGAAAGATGTGGCCTGTAGTGCGATCCCGTTGGAGGTGGCGAAAATGTTGGAGGATTATATGCTGTATGTGACGGCTGATGGGGTGGAAGGTGAGGACAAGGGGGACTCTGTCCTTGTTACCAATGGGGGGTGGTGGAGCAAAAGCAGAGCTGCGGGATATCGCAGCTCCCCCTTCCCAGTTCTCCCACCAGTCTTACTGTCTCCGATTACATTCTATCTCTGTCCCGCTCACTCCCCTGACATCAGTATGAAGAAGGGTCTCGACCTGAAACGTCACCTTCTTTCTCTCCAGAAATGCTGCCTGTCCCGCTGAGTTACTCCAGCATTTTGTGTCTGCCCACAATATTAACTCTGAGACAAATGGGCCGCGGAGCAGACAAGACTCAGGTGCGTCTGTGTGGATGAGCTGTGAGCAGGGAGATCTGCGCCCCAGTGTGTACCGATCTGCTGCATCAGCTTTGTTGGCTGCTCCTTCCTCTCAAGAGGCTGCCTCTCACGCACGACCAGGCTTTGAAAATAAATGCTTCCGAGTGCGAAGCGCTTTGCAAATGGCCCGTGGACGATTTTGGGTTATCAGTCAGAAGTGATCTCACGCGAACACCCCCAGCGAGTGTCTACACGGAGCTCCTCTCTGCAATTCCTGTTCTGCAAGCAATTACCCCAGAAGCTGTAGCCCATGTAACTAAGCAAATGATTTCTTAGCAACAAGCATTTTTTGGATTGTTGTCAGTGATGAGACTAATGGGACTGTCCCACTGTACGAGTTAATTCAAGAGTTCTCCCGAGATTCCTCTGATTCGAACTCGGAGAATTACGGTAATAGCCGCTCGTCGGTACTCGGGGCTCTCGTGGACATTTTGCAACGTTGAAAAATCTTCACGAATCTTCCCGAGCTTACCGCATTTCCCGAGTACCTGCTGTTAGCGTTACGAGCCGCTAAGAGACGTCCTGAGCTCTGACATACCCGCTACGTACATTCCACGAGTTTGATTTTTTTGTAACTGGGGAGAGCTCATGGGTGAACTCGTACAGTGGGACAGGCCCATAAGGAGAGGGAACATTTTTGATAGAGCATTGTTATGCATGATTAAAAGTCATGACTTTTGACTCTTAAGAAACTACTTATAGTTCCTCTCAAAATTTGACAGACTTACTTATTGTCAAAGTCAAAGTCAGTCAATTTTATTCGTCACTTGGTTAATTAATTGGTTAATTAAATTTCAAAAAACATTAGGATCGTTTCATTATTGATTAATACAGGCGTCAGGGGTTACAGGGTGAAGGCATGAGAATGGCGTAAGGTGGGAGAGATAGATCACCCAAGATTGAATAGCGGAGTGAACCTGATGGGCTGAATGGCTCCTATCACTTATGACCTTCTGCCATTTTTAATGACCCTTGAATGCAGCCATTATTGACCATCTTAATTAAAAAACCCTCCTGGCTTATTGTTATCTAAGTAGGTATGTTACAAAACTTACCTTGAGCGGCACTGCAGTTCTGCCAATCCCCGTGTGCGCGACTTTGGCGCCTTTCAGAGGGGGCGGGTTTAAAATGCCGTTTTTCTCCAGACAGGGCAAATCGATCCATCTCAGGGGATTTCGTGGCTAAAGAGAAATCGCTCTGACATTTGTTTTATGAAGGTATTTTTAAACTACGCTAGATCATTTATTAGCCAGAGTAATTTAAAAATCATCATCTAAAGCCGTGAGCACCGACAACGGGAAGGATTTTACGTAGGGGATAAAATAAGGTACACAGTTTATTTTTACATAAAAACGTGCTTCTTAGGAAGCCTTTAATCAAATTTTCATGTTGCGAAAAGGGGACAAAAAAAAATGAACCGGCAGTGTTTTTCCTGCTGACTGTGGGTTAAATTCACCGCAAACCGCAACGTTCCAATCCACCACGTTCCACTAAAACCCACTCGCAAGTTGATTTAAATGGCCATTAATTTACAGGAATTAAACACTAAATTCCTTCCATTTGGCCTATAGATTCATGAAAATTAGATTTAAAAATCATGTTATATTGTGAATTATTGTGTGAATGTTATTTGGACACTTAGGCAATTTAAAAATGTTTATCTTTTCTTAAGAAATGGATAGATGTTTAGATCTATTAATTGAATTTTGTAATTAGCTCCAATTAGGTAACTAACTAATTATATGCTTCAATTTCAGGTCATCCAAGTACGATTGTTTCATATTTGTTTCAGAATGCTTCAATCTATAAAAACTGAAAATTTCATTGAGCTCTTAATTTTTAAGGAAGTTATGGGCTTTTGACTGTCCTAGATCACAGCTTTTGAGTTAAGTCGATGGAACGACAATGGGGAACATGATGCTAATTTCCGAGTATGAAAATGGCCATAACTTTTTTAATACTAAAGATATGAAAGTGAATTAGGTGTCAAATTAAACTTCTTTTTATGCTTTATCTGATGGGATAAATTGCAGACTTGATTTTTAAAATCTCAAAATTTTGTAACATTGCTAATCAATGCAATTAGACATAGAAAATTAACAATGTGGAAGAAAAATTAAATATGGAGCATACGGCATCGTAACAAGCCCTTTGGCCCAACTTGCCATAATCATATATATGATTTGTGTTTCGCACTTTTCCCTAGTTTTATTTTACTTTTGCAGATAATAACATGTTGCATGTACTATAACCCCTGTGACCTTTACACATGGGGTGCTTTGATTTTCCCACAAAGTGTAAGAGCTGTTAAAACCAAAAAAAATAAAGTGACCAAAATGTTCAACATTCCTTCATAGAACCTCGTCCTTGTAAATCAGCAGAGACCTTTTAGGTTTAAAATAAAAACAGAAAACTACTGGAAACACTCAGCAGGTCAGACGGCCTGTCAGAGTCATCGAGTCATCCTGTATGGAAAGTAAAGCAGAGTCAGGACTGAAGAAGGGTTTACGACCTGAATGTTAACCTTGTTTTTCTCTCCATGGATTCTACCTGACCTGGTGACTTTATCCAGCATTTTCTCTACTTTATTTCAGATTTTCAATGCCCTTCCTTACTTTTGATGCTCAAGCCTTTGATAGTGACGAAAGCACTCATTAAACTACCTGAATCCGAAGGCAGCACCATGTCTGTTCAACCCTTTTACAACAGGCGGCATGGTGGCACAGCGGTAGAGTTGCTGCCTTAAAGTGCCTGCAGCGCCAGAGACCCGGGTACGATCCCGACTACTGGTGCGGTCTGTGCGGAGTTAGTTCGTTCTCCCATGACCGCGTGGGATTTTCGGTTTGCTCCTACACTCCAAACACGTACAGGTTTGTATGCTAATTGGCTTGGTGTATGTGTAAAGAGTTTAGAAGGATGAGCGGGTATCTCATTGAAACACATAAGATTGTTAAGGGCTTGGACACACTAGAGGCAGGAAACATTCCTGATGTTGGGGGAGTCCAGAACCAGGGGTCACAGTTTAAGAATAAGGAGTAAGCCATTTAGAACGGAGACGAGGAAACACTTTTTCTCACAGGGAGTGGTGAGTCTGTGGAATTCTCTTCCTCAGAGGGCGATGGAGGCAGGTTTTCTGGATCCTCAAGAGAGAGCTAGATAGGGCTCTTAAAATAGCGGAGTCAGGAGCTACGGGGAGAAGGCAGGAACGGGGTAGTGATTGGGGATGATCAGCCATGATCACATTAAATGGCGGTGCTGGCTCGAAGGGCCGAATGGCCAACTCCTGCACCTATTGTCTATTGTCTATTAGTGTGTGTTGGATAGTGGTAATGTGTGGAGACTCGGTGGCCCAGAGGGCATGCTTCCACGCTCTTTCTCAAAAAAACCCCTAAAAAGAAAACAAAAACTATAGGTTGAACACCGATATCCCGGCACCCTCGGTTCCAGAGCCTTTCTGGATTATCCGTTTTTCTGGATGGTCACGTGATAATGAAATGACAATTAACCCCTGGCCTGCTAATGACACCCCTCCCGTGGGTCCAAAGCACCGCAGAGTGCCAGAAACATAATAAAAACAAATATAAATTGTAAACTGAATGTGAATGGAATGACCTGCCGACCTATCCCCGGTCGTTTCGAGTCCCGGTTCCTAACTCACTCCCACACGTAAGGTGCATCAGTTACTCCTTCTTCGTCCGCCCAAAGGACACAACATGCTGGAGTAATTCAGCAGGTCGGGATCTCTGGAGAACATGGATTTGTTACATCGGGATCCTTCCTCAGACTGAGTTGGTCTGCTGAATTACTCCAGCATTTTGTGTTTTTCGGTGTGTCCCCTCATTCACCATGGGGCTCCCTCCCCTCTTACCTGCTGCTGCTTCCAAGGTGGAGTATGTCGGTGACTCCGGGGGGAGAAGGAGGAGGTGGCTGAGGGGGGCGGGAAGAGAGGAGGCAACGGGGGGAGCAGGGGTTGGGGGGGGAGGAGGTGCGGGGGGGGGGAGAGGAGAGAACAGGGGGGGAGGAGGGGGGCTGGAGGGGATTAGGGAGCTGCAGTGAGGGGAGGAGGGGACGGGGGGAACGAGGGGGCTGGGGCAGGGGTGATGGCGGAGGGTGGGAGCCCCGGCTTCTAATCTTCGGGTCACTGCCCGATCGCCTCCACCCCCCCCCCACCTTGGAATTGACAGCAGATGAGAGGGGAGGGAGCCCCACAGTGCCCAAGCACATTGTGTAGTATCTGTAGACACATGCAGGCCTCTCCAGAGCCGCACACATTGTGTGGCTGCTGGGAAAGATGGCTGCCCTTGACAATGTTAAGAAAGGACTTTGTGGACTCTGACTGATTCTGTAATAATGATCTCCCGGGTATACGAGTAGCATACTAAATGCATCATCCGGCAAGAATCAATTGCAGTTTATTCAGAGAGAGTCACACAGAGAGAGTTTATTTAGATTATATGGTTTGTTTATCCATAAATTTATAATAAGAAAGCCATGGTAATTTACCATTGATCTAAAAGACAACTATGACAAATGTTTATTGTGGCCCGAATGCAGACGAAAGACATTGCAGACATTCTTGCAAGCTGCTGCAGAGTAATACTGGCAAACAAAATAGGAAACTGGGACATTTAAATGATATTACGAGAGGTACCTGTAAGCTTGGTCAATGAGGTGGGTCTAGAGTCATAGAGTAGTACAGTGTGGAATCAGGCCCTTCAGCCCAACTTGCCCACACCAACCAACATATCCCATCCACACTGGTCCTACCTGCCTGTATTTGGTCCATATCCCTCTAAACCTGTCTTATTCATGTACCTGTCTAAATATTTCTTAAATGTTGCCATAGTACCAGCCTTAACTACCTCCTCTGGTAGCTCGTTCCATCCATCCATCACCCTTTGTGTGAAAAAGTTACCCATCATGTTTATATTAAATCTTTCCCCCTCACCTTAAATCTATCTCCTCTGGTTCTCGATTCTAATTGGTTTC
The DNA here is from genome assembly GCA_963514005.1 of Raja brachyura. The sequence continues at coordinate 137,874,305 of OY740782.1, read as the reverse complement.
AGTTTAGTTTATTGTAACGTGTACTGAGGTGCAGTGAAAAGCTGACCGGTCTAATTGATGTTTTAAAGGGCCGAGAGAGGTGGAACCATTGAGAGGTTCCTGGGGACAAGTGTGATGGCAGGGCGTAAGCAGTTGAAGGCTCATTCACCCTTAGTGGAATAAAGGTAACTGGAGATATACACAAGGCCATAATAGAAATATATGAAAGAGCAGCAGGAGTAGGCCCTTGGTATTTCAAGCCTATTCTGCCACTTTATAACATCCTGGCTGACCTAAACTCCATAATCCCGACTAACCACATTAATCTTACGCCCCCCCCCCCCCCCAATCCCCACTTCACCCCAATACTTATCTCTTTGTTACAAATTACTGAATTACTTTTCTTCCACTGCCCTTTGAGCAAGGAAGTTGGTTATTGAGCAGACCTCCCATAAACTAAGGGTGCACTCCCGATCTCCCAACCTACCACATTGTGACCTTGGCATTTATTTTATCTGCACTTTCTCTATAGCTGCAACATGGTAATGCTGGAACATTGTATTCTATAATCTCTTTATTTTTCTCTTTGCAATACCTGTTGCACTTGTGCACGATTCGGTTGTACTTATATATGGTACGGTTTAACTAGATAACATGCAAATGCAGCACAGCATGCAAAACATTGTTTTTCACTGTATCTTGGTACATGTGATAATAGTAATGAACCAAACCAAATCGAACCAACCCTGAGAAAAAAAGAAATATTGCCTGACCTTTGTGTTAAATGAGCAACCAAGTACTGTCACACAAGCGTGTAGGAAGGAACTGCGCTTGGCACTCGGGTCTGCTGCAAGGCAGCGCGGCCTGCATGCCCGCCTATCTCTTCTCCCTTATTCATCCATCTACCTGCCTCTGCTTTAAAAATGTTCAAAGACTTAGCTTCCACCAAAAGTTCACAAAGAAAAAAACTTCACAGAGAAAAGGAAACTCAGAATAAAAGGGCGCACTTTTAGAAAGGAGAATATTTAGTCAGAGGGTGATGAATCCATGGAATTAATTGACACAAAAGTCTGTGGAGGCCAAGTCAATGGACATTTTTAAGGCAGAGATTGACAGATTCTTGATTAGTACGGGTGTCAGGGGTTATGGGTAGAAGGCAGGAGAATGGGGTTGAGTGGGAAAGATAGATCAGCCAATGGTAGAGTAGACACGATGGCCTAATTCTGCTCCAATGAATTACGAACATTGTTTCATGTCCGTGAGTCATTGGAGCAGAATTGTCTCTGATCCCTTATTATTCAGCAGTGACTCCTAAATTTTCCGAAGAAAGGAAATTTCTCTCCACACCATTAGGGTGTCACGGTGGTGCAGCGGTAGAGTTGCTGCCTTACAGCACCAGAGACCTGAGTTTGATCCTGACTACAGGGGCTGTCTGTAGGGAGTTTGTACATTCTCTCCCGGACAGTGTTAATATTGACCAAATTAAAGACACCATAAAATGGAGGATCCCTGCATTTGTCAGAATTGCTTAACCTTTGTCAGTGGAAATTTACAGGCTGTGGATGGCGCCGGCCAGTCTGAGCATCAGATTGATATTTAGGGGTGAAAACTCCAGGTGTTCTCCTCATTTCCCCGTAATTGAAAAATTGTATAAAAACTCTGCAGACAAACTTAAATGCATTAAAGTGATTGGATAACTGCAACAGCATTGTAAATATTGTAAATAATGTTGCGAGACAGTTACCCTGCTGTTTGTTGATTGGCCAAAGTGTTAAGTCCTGGCAGGATTGTTTGAATTCCTGGGTAAATGTTGCATTATTCAAGTTAAGTTAGCTTCCTTCCAGAAGCTTCTCCTGAAACAATGTATGGGAGACTCTTTTATTGGGTTGGGGAACTGTCAATAATGTATTGCTGTAATTAATATTTTTGATTGGACTGTAAAGAGACCACCCCTATGTAGTTCACCCCCCCCCCCCCCCCCCCCCCCCCATGTTCGTGGACCTATAAAAGGTGTCTCCATCTTAGATCGGTGTGGATCTTCTGGCAGTGCGCTTGGGACTGCGTGACCTTTTGGAGTGTTTCTGCTTGCACGAGGCTGACGGGCTTGGCCAGGCAGATACAAGGATCGAACCCACGGTGGTTTAGGTATCGTATAGGGGAACTTGCTGTTCAATCTAAAAATAAAGGTTAGTTGTTCCAGTGCTTGACTCAGTGGTTTTTGACTGAACTAGACTGGGGGTAAGCTTGAGAACAGCATATTTACAATAGCATGGGTTTTCTCTGGGTGCTCCGGTTTCCTCTCACACTCCAAAGACGTACGGGTTTGTAGGCTAATTGGTTTAGTAAAATTGTAAATTGCCCCTATTGTGTATAGGAAGGTGTTAGTGTGTGGGGATCGCTGGTCAGCATGGTCGCAGTGAGCCGAAGGGTCAGCTTCCACACTGTATCCCTAAAAAAGGCTAAAAACTAAAAACAAAAACATCCTATCAGGATCATATATGGTTCCTTTGTCCCTACCTCTGTTCCAACCCCCAGCAGAGACAAGCCTGGTCCGTGTAAACATTTCCTCATATGATGATCATTTTTTGAACTTCATCCAAAGTATTAACAATTCCTTAGATAAGGATCTTAACATTAAGCATTGCTCCAGATACGGCTGCACCCTTGCTTATCAAACTGTACCATAAACTGTATTCCACTCACCTACCTGCAGATAACATTCTGTTAATCTATCCAGTTACATCCTGTGTTTGCAGACTAGTTTTTGTGTTTTATATACTAAGATATCCAGATCCCTCTGTATCCCAGAATTCTTTAATCTTTCGTCATTTTGATAACATGATTGTTTCTGCAATGGCTTCTGGTTATAAAGATAACGAATGGGGCTGAGAAATACAAAGCGTTTCCTTCTTATTACTCTATGCAAACTCTCTGAGCTCCTCCTCTGTATCTAAGGCATTAGGTCAACACAAGCTGAAGTCCTGGTCATGATATCCTGAATTAAAAGTAAATTAACCCATGGTTAATTTTTTTTTTAGGGATCAGAATCTTTAAACAGAACGGCACACCTCCAGTTTCAGAGACAGTTTCTTCCCAACTGTTATCAGGCAACTGAATCATCCTACCACAACCAGTCCTGAACATCTATCTACTTAATTGGTGACTCAGACTATCCTTGATCAGACTTTGCTGGCTTTATCTTGCACTAAACGTTATTCCCTTATCATGTTTCTATACACTGTAAATGGCTCAATTGTAATCATGTATTGTTAAAGAAGGAACTGCAGATGCTGGAGAATCGAGGGTACACAAAAGGCTGGAGAAACTCAGCTTATCTCCTTTGCTCCTTAGATGCTGCTGCACCCGCTGAGTTTCTCCAGCCTTTTGTGTACCCTGTAATCACGTATTGTCTTTCGGCTGACTGGATAGCACGCAACAAACGCTTTTGTGACAATAAACTAAACTAAACTTTCGTTTTATAATTTGAGACGTTTGTTTAGTATAATATACTCGCACAGAACGACAAACGAAGATTTAACAATTATCTCTCTAGACGCAGAAAAAGCTTTCGACCAAGAGGAATGGGCTTATCTTTTTACAGTGTTGGAAAAATTCCAATTAGGAGAAAACTTCATTTCATGGGGTGAAGCGGTTATATACCAGGTGATCATATACCTGTTGCTATGACAATAAATGTTGAACACATACCTGTGGTATCCAGAGATAGAAATAGCTTTAAAACAGAAAAACTGGACTGGTCAATGCTTACAAAGGAAGACATCATAGCCTATTATGCACATACAGATAAATCCTTAAGCAATATTCATCTACCTAAAGATGCAATAACATGTAGTAATGTTAATTGTAAAGATATGAAGCATAGGAGAGATATCTGCTCCATGTATAATGATATAGTAAGCGCCTTATATGTAGGCAGTAAGCCCTACTGCAAGCATAAAAATAAGACACATAACTTCAGACCTGGCTGGAATCAGTATGTAGCTGAGTATCATACTGAAGCCCGTGAAGCCACCAAAGCATGGGCTATGGCAGGTAGACCCAGACAGGGGCCTGTGTTTGAGCACAAGAAGCTCACTAATGCAAGGTATAAGTATGCTGTTCGCTTCATCTGTAAAAATGAGCAAGCTATGAGGGCTGATTCTATGGCTAAGAAGCTGCTAGGTAACAATGCTACAGATTTTTGGAAGGGAGTGAGAGCTCTTAGCAGTTGCAAAACATCTCTACCATGTACTGTAGATGGAATCTCCGGAACAGCTAATATTGCGGAGTTATGGCGACAACATTATAGCACTTTATTCAACTGTGTCCAAGGTGACTTGTATCGGGTGGACAATGTTGAGAGTAATGACTCGATGGTGATTATGTCACATGAGGTGTATCATGCCATGAACAAGCTGTCCAACAACAAAGCAAGTGGCTTGGATCATATCTCTGCTGAACATCTTAAGTATGCGAGTATGAGGATAGCTCCTCTCCTAGCTATTTGTTTTACTGGCTTTAAGATTCATGGCTTGTTACCAGACTCAATGTAGTCTGTCCTGTTAGTGCCGGTTATTAAGGACAAAGCTGGTAAAGTAGGCAGTCTAAATAATTACAGGCCCATAGCTTTAGCCAGCATATTGTCGAAAGTCTTAGAAAGAGTTCTGCTGGATAGAGTAAATGAGTTTGTTAACTCCACAGATTATCAGTTTCGCTTTAAAGCTAAACATGGCACTGACTTATGCATATATGCCCTAAAGGAGCTTGTAAACAAATATAGAGGCAACAACTCTTCAATCCTTATGTGCTTTATTGATGCGTCCAAAGCCTTTGACCGTGTTAATCACAGAAAGCTGTTTGGTAAAATGAGTCAAAGAGGGGTGCCTAAATACATTGTTAGAATTCTGGCCTACTAGTATGCCCACCAGACCATGCAAATAAAATGGGGCAATAGGGTCTCAGCCCCATTTGGGGTTAGCAATGGTGTTAGACAAGGGGGAATTTTGTCCCCAGTCCTTTTTAATCTATATATTGATGATCTGTCTAAACAATTGAAAGCCTGTAACACTGGGTGCGTGATTGGTAATATTTTAGTGAACCATATTATGTATGCAGATGATCACGTGGTCTTTAGTCCATCTAGCGCTGGTCTCCAGCAGCTCCTTACTACATGTTCCGTGTATGGTGTGGAACATGACATTAAATATAATGCTAGTAAGAGTGCTGTTATGGTCTGTAGAACCAAAGAGGATAAAAGCCTAAAATATCCTGATTTTAACTTGTCTGACAACAATCTTAGTGTCTGTAATAAGATAAAATATCTAGGGCATATTATTACAGAACAAATGACGGATGATGAGGATATTTATAGACAGCGACGCATGCTGTATGTACAGGCGAATATCCTCTTGCGTAAATTTGGTGCGTGTGCAGATGTGGTGAAGATGTCGCTATTTAGAGCATACTGCACACCCCTCTACACTGCGCACCTATGGTCGAACTATTTAAAGACAAGTATGCAGAGACTAAAGGTGGCATATAATGATGCCATGAGAACACTGCTAAGGCAACCAAGATGGTGTAATGCCAGTAATATGTTTGGGGCTGCAGGAGTCAGTGCTTTAGAAGCTATCCTAAGACACCACATGTATAAATTCATTTGCAGGATAAATGACTCTAAAAATGTGCTTATTGTGGCCTTGACAAACATAAGGGTTAGCATTACACGCTACGAATCCCAGCTGTGGAGACACTGGTATCGTTGTCTCGTTGTACGACATTGATCATCTTTTACTCTGAATTTTTAACTTAAGTATTGTGGGTTTTTTAAATATATAAATTATGATGTTTTTTTAATGTGATTTACCATGATTTTATATATATTTATGATATTTGATATGCAATGCATTTTTAATGTTATGTTGCCCCTTGTCTGGACCTTGAGTCCATAATAAAGTTATTATTATGTAATAATCCGACAGCCAGAATACTGACAAATCAAATTCTTTCACCTAACTTTCATTTATCCAGGGGTACCAGACAAGGATGCGCCCTTTCACCAATGTTATTTGCTTTAGCCATAAAATCCCTCGCAGAGAGTATTAATTTTGTGTATTCATGGATATAACACTAAATATACCAGCAACAAGATTTTGTTATATGCAGACGATGTACTTTTATTCATTACTAATTGTAAACAAGTATAGAGGCAAAAACTCTTCAATTTGGGATACTAACTAAAAGTTAGTATCCCAAATGTATTAAACGTTATAGAACAATTAGGTGCCATTTCAGGTTATAGCATAAATTGGAATAAAAGTGAAATTATGCCAATAAAAGCTCAAGATCCTTCTCAACTCCAAAAATTTCCCTTCAGAATTGTTACCAAAAAATGTTGATATCTCAAAAATAATAACTTTATTACGGACTCAAATTTCCCACTACTAATTACTAAACTAAATGCCCACATTCAATTCTGGAAAACACTTCCTATTTTGCTTATAGGTAGAGTAAATGCCATAAAGATGATCTTCTTTCCACAACTCCTATATTTATTTCAATCAATACCGATATATCTCCCGAAACATTTTTCAAAAAAATCGACACTATTATTACAAACTTCATTTGGGACTACAAAACCCACAGAATACACAAAAGATATTTGTGTAAATCCAAAGAAAATGAAGAATTAGCTCTTCCTAACTTTCTTTTCTACTACTGGGTGACTAACATCAAAAATATAATTTTCTGGATGGACGATACATGTCAACAGGTAAATTGGTTAAAAATGGAGAGGGAAGATTGTTTGCCTTTTAACATAGGCTCGATTCTTCTACCTCCAATACATCTGAATAAATCAACGTATGAGCAAAATCCGATAATACACAGTACCCTACGTATCTGGAAACAGTTGAAATTAAGTCTTAAACTGAGAAATTTGTCTCTCCTTCCGCCTATTGCTAACAATCCCTCATTTAAACCGTCTACTTTAGATAAAGCGTTTGGTCAATGGGAAAACCTAGGAATTAAAACTGTGCGAGACCTCTATAAGAAGGGGACTTTCCTCTCTTTTCAATAACTACAGGAGAAATATCATTTGAAAGCAAGCAATCTTTTTAGATATCTTCAAATCCACGATTATGTGAAAACATACACACAAGACTGTCCTTTTATGGATCCAGATATATTAGACGATTGCTTGAATAGACATGCTGACACAAGTAAGTTGATATCTTACATTTATAACATTCTCTTAAATACGGATACCCCACCTTCTGAGATGTATAGGCTAGCATGGGAAGATGATTTAGGTTTATCTATTTCAAAAGATATATGGGAGGAAAGCCTACTATAGAAAGGTTTCAGCCTGAAACGTTGCCTATCTCCTTTGCTCCTTAGATGCTGCTGCACCCACTGAGTTTCTCCAGCCTATTGTGTACCCTTCTATACATACATTACTGCTCTCTCAATGTCAGGCATTCCCTGATACAATTCAAAATACTGCATAGGCTATACTATTCAAAGACTAAATTGAATAAGATCTTCCCAACTGTCTCCTCTATCTGTGACAAAATGTCACCTCCAAGAAGCTGCCTTAACCCATTCCTTTGCATCCTGTATAAAGATACAAAACTTCTGGATGGTAACATTCAATACCTTCTCTAAAACACTTAAAATTAAACTGGAATCAGATACAAAACTTATAACTTTAGGAATGTCAGAGGCCTGTTCTAAGTTAACGATATTTCAAAGATGCTTCCTTGACTACGGCCTAATAATTGTGAAAAAAACTCATACTCAAATTCTGGAAAAAGATAACAGTTCCCACAGTGAAGATGTGGATCACTGAAATAACCGAGACACTACATTTAGAAAAAAATAGGCTTGTTTTGGCTGATAAAGTAGACCAATTCTCCAAAACATGGTCTCCTTTCACTGAATTTCTTTAGCAGAATGGTTGAACACAAATTTAAAACTGATGCTTGGAATGGGTGAGCGGGGGGGGGGGGGGGGGGGACAGTGGGGCATATCTCCGTTTTTTGTTTTTGTTTTTTTTCCTTTCTCTTTTTTCTTCCCACACTTCTTTGGTAGCTCAGGGGTCTTTTCTTCTCTCTCTCTTGTATCTTCCTTCGTTTTCTTCATTCTTTCCTTTTTTCTTGTTTTTTTTAAATTTATGTATCCCACTAAATTTTTTTTTAAAATCTATGTATTCCACTCAACTACCTGCAGATAACATTCTGTTAACCTTTCCAGTTACGTCCTGTGTTTGCAGACTAGTTTTTATATACTATGATATCCAGATCCCTCTGTATCCCAGAATTATTTAATCTTTCGTCATTTTGATAACATGATTGTTTTCTGCAATGGCTTCTGGTTTATAAAGATAAAGAATGGGGCTGAGAAATACAAAACGTTTCCTTCTTACTACTCTATGCAAACTCTCTGAGCTCCTCCTCTGTACCTAAGGCATTAGGTTAACACAAGCTGAAGTGCTGGTCATGATATCCTGAATTAAAAGTAAATTAATCCACGGTTAACTTTATTTTTAGGGAGCAGAATCTTTAAACAGAACCGCACATCTCCAGTTTCAGAGACAGTTTCTTCCCAGCTGTTATTAGGCAACTGAATCATCCTGCCACAACCAGAGAGCAGTCCTGACCATCTATCCATTTTTTTGGTGACCCTCGGACTATCCTTGATCGGACTTTGCTGGCTTTATCTTGCACTAAACGTTATTCCCTTATCATGTTTCTATACACTGTAAATGGCTCAATTGTAATCATGTATTGTCTTTCTGCTGACTGGATAGCACGCAACAAATGCTTTTGTGACAATAAACTAAACTAAACAAACCTTCAAACTTTTAGAAGCCTTTATCCATAGGTCACTTATTCCAAAACGTCTTAAATGGCACTCTCGTTTCTGCCCCCACCACCACACCTAGCAAAGCATTACTAGCCTCCACCGCACATCTTCATTAAACTTTCCCCCTCTTACCTTAGAAACATAGAAACAAAGAAAATAGGTGCAGGAGGAGGCCATTCGGCCCTTCGAGCCAGCACCGCCATTCATTGAGATCATGGCTGATTGTCCCCTATCAATAACCCGTACCTGCCTTCTCCCCATATCCCTTGATTCCTCTAGCCCCTAGAGCTCTATCTAACTCTCTCTTAAATCCATCCAGTGATTTGGCCTCCACTGCCCCCTGTGGCAGGGAATTCCACAAATTCACAACTCTCTTGGTGAAAAAGTTTTTTCTCACCTCAGTCTTAAATGGCCTCCCCTTTATTCTAAGACTGTTGTCCCTGGTTCTGGAATCGCCCAACATTGGGAACATTTTTCCTGCATCTAGCTTGTCCAGTCATTATATAATTTTATATGTTTCTATAAGATCCTCATAAGAATACAATTCATGTGTTGAGACAGAATACTTGTCAAACTTCAAATTAATATATTGGCTGGATCTTCATGAAAGAGAGGATGAATCAAAAGCAACCAAAGGTGTTCACTGTACCACTATAGCTAATTCCTCTAGTGTTGGCTTTTTCCACCTTGTCTGCCCTATCTATGCTTCTCATAATTGTATATACCTCTGCCAAGTCTCCCTTCAACCTCTGACATTTCAGGGAAAACAATCCAAGTTATCCAACCTCTTCTTGTAGCCGAAACGCTCTAATCCAACCTCCTCTGCACCCTCTCCAAAGCTTTCACATCCTTCCAGTAATGGGGCTTCCAGAACAGCGAATAATACTCCAAATGTGGCACAACCAACGTCTCCTAAATAGACATAAAATGCTGGAGTAATTCAGCGGGACACTTCTTTAAACTGAAGATTCACTCTGAAGAAGGGTCTTGACCTAAAACATTACCCATTCCTCTCCAGAGATGCTACCTGTCCCGCTGAGCTACTCCAGTATTTTGTGTCGATCTTCGATTTAAACCAGCATCTGCAATTCCTTCCCACACACAAAGTCTCATAAACGTCTCCATCGTCAATGGAAAATCTGGGCAGATGACTAACGCTTCTAAACGCTACCCGCTCATTTCAGTCATGGTGAGAGTACTAGTTCTGAATGGTTAATCGGCATTGTGTTACTAGTCAGGGGAAAGAATGGCTGGTCCCTTAACAGCATTGATGTCACAATCAATCATAATAATACTTTATTAGCCATGTATGTTTTGCAACATATGAGGAATTTCATTTGCCAAGTTAGTCATACAAATAAAAAGCAACGGAACACACAAAATACATTTTAACATTAACATCCATCACAGTGCATCTTCTGCATTTCGCACTGTGATGGAAGGCGAAAAAAAGTTCAAATCTCTCCCGTGGTCGGGGGCCTTGAGCCCTCCGTTGAGGGGAGGACCTTGACTCCTGTAGCCAGCGTTTGGGCCCTCCGCATTGAGGTGATCAGCTCCTGCATCCAGTGCGGACTGGACGATCAGACCCCGCGTCGGGGCTGGTTGAGGCTCTGCGTCGTTGGAGCTTCCCGACTTGGCCTCTCCCGAGACTGCGAGCTCTTAATGGTACGTCCGCAGGCTACAGTTTGAGCGATGCCAGGCAAGGGATCGACTCCGATGTAAGTCCACGCCCCGCGGTGAGGCCCAAAGTCAATCCGAAGAGGCCTCCCACTACAACCATTGTAGGCCGCAGAGTGCCCGGAGCAATCCGAAAATTAATCGCATCTCTGGCAAGGTAAGAAACTGAAAAAAAAGTTTCGCCCGACCCCTCCCCCCTCCCCCCACAAAAAAAACAAACTGAAGAACATTTACACAGACTTTTAACACACACTAAAAATTTTAAAAAAATTAAAAAACACACAGGCTGTTGGCGGGGCTGCCAATCGTGTGGCGCCCCTGGTGGTAGAGGGCACATGTACAGATAGATTTTGGGGCACAAGTCCATCGCTCGCTGAAAGTAGCAACACAAGTGAACAGAGTGGTAAAGAAGGCATACGGTATGGTGTGCTTGTCTTCATTGTTTGGGACATTGAGTATAAGAGTGAGGAAGTCATGTTACAGCTTTATAAAACTTTTGTTTGCTGCAGTATGTGCAGTTCTGGTCAACACATCACAGGAAGAATGTGGAGGCTTTGGAGAAGGTGTAGAAGAGGTTTTGCAGAATGCCGCATGGATTATAAGATATTGGCTACAAGAAGAGGTGGAACAAATTTGAATTGTTTTCTCTGCAGCACTGGAGGCTGAAATATAGATAGGGTAGATAGTCAAAACCTTTCACCCAGGGTAAAATTCTAGAGGGCACAGTGATAAAGTCAAAGGGGGAAAGTTTAAAGTAGAGGTTTGGGGATGTTTTTACACAGGTACTGTAGGTTTCTGGAACCCACTGCCAAGAGTGATGGCGGAAGCAGATAGGACAGTGAAGCATAATTGGCTTTTAGATAGGCACAGAAATATACAGCATGGACCAATATGGATAACATATATAGGCAGAAGGCAACATGTTCGGCACAGCGTTCGTGGGCCTGTTCCTTTGCCGTACTAAATCAAGTCAAGTCAAGTCAAGTTTATTTGTCACATACACATACAAGATGTGCAGTGAAATGAAAGTGGCAATGCCTGCGGATTGTGCAAAAACTACAGAACAGAATAGAACAGATGTCCGGTGTCTCTCAAAGCACTTCTGGATGATGGATGTCAGAGCCACTGGTGGTAATCATTAAAACACATAACCTGGCTTTTCTTTCTCAAGTCCACTGGGAAGGACTTGGTCTTCTTAAAGTGGGTGGAAACGTCCGATTGGGTTAGGGGGAGGTTAAAGATGCCTGCACCCACTGCTACCAGGTGGTCCTCACAGGTTCTGTGGACCTGGCCAGGGTCTCAATTCCATGGATTCACTCTCAGGAGGGCTGATCTGACATTGCACTGGTGGCCATGGGTAGAGGTGCACCCGAAGCCCTCAGGGTTAGTGGCGTCATTTCACCATTCAAAATGTGCATAGAATACATTAAGATGTTGCCAGGACTCAAGGGTTTGAGCTGTAGGGAGAGGTGGAGCAAGCTAAGACGCTATGCTTTGGAGTGCAGGAGGATGAGGGGGTGATCTTATAGAGGTGTATAAAATCGAGAGGATAGAGTGGGTAAATGCACACTCTTGCCCAGAGTGGGGGAATCGAGGACCAGATGATATAGATTTAAGGTGAAGGGGAATAGATTCAATTGGAATGTGAGGGGTAACTTTTTACACAAAGGGTGGTGGGTGTATGGAGCAAGCTGCCAGAGGTGGTAATTCAAGAGAGATTTAGCTCTTAGTGCTAAGGGAATCAAGGGATAAGGAGAAAAATCCGGAATGGGGTACTGATTTTGGATGATCAGCCATGATCATATTGAATCATGAGTTGAGTGCTGGCTTGAAGGACCTAATGGCCTCCTCCTGCACCTAAGGTCCATGTTTCTATGTTTTTATGTGGTTGAGTCAGGGACAATTCCAACATTTAAGAAACAGACAGATACGTGGAAAGAACTGGTTTGGAGGGATATGGGCCAAACGCGGGCAAGTGGAACTAGTGTGGCTGGGGCATGTTGGCCGGTGTGGGCAAGTAGGGCCGAAGGGCCTGTTTCCACACTGTATCACTATGACTATTCAGGAGGGATGCATTGTTGCCAGCAATTCAGTAATGGAGTTTGCAAATCAAGTTACCCCCATGAAATGCGATAGAAGTAGATAGAATGAATGGATTAAGAGGGAATCCGATGGTTTTGGAATTAAGGATTAAAAGATACAGTGAGTAGGTGGGCGGAATTAATTTACTAGTACAAGTCTTATTTTAGTCTGCAGTGATTTACTTTTCTTACCGGTATCTGATATTCGGCATTCAGAATTCTCTGCACAAGTTTTATCAAAAGGTTGAAAATCATGAAGGGTGCATCAGGTGAATAAAGAGAATTCCCATTGAAGAATGATTCATAAAAGAACCTGAAGTTGCATGAGCAAATCTTTCTCATGGACCAGGTAGTCAAGGTCCTGAATTCATTGCTTGAAGAGTGGTGGGAACTCTATCAGTGGGGAGGAGTGAAATAGCTGGCTACAGTGAAAGAGCAATCTGGTGACAGCTAGTCTGAATTCAATGGGCCAAATGTCTACCTAGGGACAATTATAATTTTTACCGAAACCAATTAACCTACAGATCTGTACATCAGTGGAGTGTGGGAGGAATCCAGAGCACCCAGAGAAAACCCACGTGGTCACAGGGGGAACATACAAACTCTGTACAGACAGTGCCAGTAGCCAGGAGCGAACCCAAATCTCTGGCGCTGTGAGGCAGCAACTCTACTGTTGCTCCCCTGTGCCGCACTCGTTCTCTGTCATCACACTTTCCCATCAGCATTCTACACACAAGGAGCAATAGACAGAGATTAATTAACCGGCAAACCCTTTAGGTAATGGAGTTTGAGAATTACGTTACCCCCATGAAATGCAATAGAAGCAGGCAGAATGAATTAATTAAGAGGGAATCTTAATGATTGGGATATGGGGGGAAACTGGAGCACCCAGAGAAAACTCGTGTGGCCACAGGGAAAATGACAAATTGCCTACAGTCAGCATCTCAGGTCAGTATCGAACCTGCGAGCTGCAACACCACGAGCTACGAGCTGCAACACTGCGCCACACTATATCACAGTGCAGTGATTATCCTTCAAAGCAAAACATTTCACTGGGGCTACACAAGGTTGCAAAAGGTGTAACAACATAGCACATAACTTGAGGCAATTGCATTTATCACCAGAGCAGGGGGATTTTGATGACTATTTGACAAAAAATGTTCAAATACAAGTTATCTGTGGTAAAGCACAAAATTCATTTGAGTTATTCATTTTCCCATTTATCCATTCTGCCTCGGAATTCGCGTTTTAAATTTGTTGCATAATCCCAAGGAGCATAGCCTATTGATTTAGGGCAAGGTACATTTCAGGGGTATTTATTCATTGTGGGTACTACAACACACAGCATATGGCATAATGTTCTTATCAATATTTTTTGTTCACATTTACAGTGCGTGCAGGGCCAAGTCAGGCAAATAAACGACTATTATTTCAAGAATGTAGCCAATGATATGTAATTCTGCTCATCGTAATTGCTTAAGTGGTGGAGAGATAATGGATAATTTGTGCTCTTATTATTTCGGGGCAGGGGCAAGACTGATCACCATCAGACTTGTACTTTGAGCAAGTGTTAATCTGTTTGTCGCTTGCATCTTGGCAGGCAGATGAGATGAGAATATTACTTCTGGCAAGATTACCTCTCTTCCCGATACATCTATTTTATTCACCGTTGTGTCAAGAAAGGCATCGAGCAAACATATAACCTTTTCCATCTTCCCAGACACAGGTTTCCTCCATTCCTCCCCCACCCCCCCCCCCCCCCCCACCCCCAGCCTCCCCCCCACCCTGACAAAAATAGAAGAAGTATGCAATCTGAATAGAGAATTTTACTTCAGTCACGGAGTGACTACGTGAAGAAGCCCAGGCAGGTGCATGCACGTCATTACGTCGACGCATGTCGCACCGACAGGCTGGAGAACTCAGCTCCACCAGCGGTAAGTAGTAGCCCGCAGGTAAGTCAATGTTAAACCTTTCCTGCAAGTATTTTAAACTTTGTAAGTCTGGCTCGCAGAGCCAGCTAGAGTTGGTAATATATATTTTTAAACTGCGGTAATGGAGTGGAACGCGCGGAGACCGCGGTTACCGCTTATAGATCGGGTCGGGAGATAATGGCGGCTCTAAAGCCGGCTTCCGCGATTACCGCTATTTAGATCGGCTTTGGAGATAACGGCTGCGCTAATGCCAGCTCCAATACCCGCTACTGTTCTACTGGCAGCTAAAATGAAATAAAATAAAATTAAATTAAATTAAATAAAATGAAATACTAACTTTATTTCCCAACTGCCTCCATCAATTTCCAGTGCTTCAAGGCACTTAGAAATACCAAACTAAAGTACTCTCAGGCTCATTTGTCCCATGAGTCTGATGATATGAAAGACTCCATCCTTTTAATTTAAAGGTATGGGGATGGCTCAACCAAATGGGGGAAAATACTACAAATTTAAAAAAGCCATGGGGGGATAAAATTTAAATTGGGATCAAATGCCCTAGGATTCCCCACACAGCCTCTCGCAGAGGTCCATACAGCAAAGAAAAACATCGTTATGGATAACAGTGGGAATCATCCTCTCCAGCACCTTGTTTAGGGCTGAATGAGACCTCATACAAACTTAGAAACATAGAAATTAGGTGCAGGAGTAGGCCATTCGGCCCTTCGAGCCTGCACCGCTATTCAATTTGATCATGGCTGATCATCCAACTCAGTATCCCGTACCTGCCTTCTCTCCATACCCTCTGATCCCCTTAGCCACAAGGGCCACATCTAACTCCCTCTTAAATATCGCCAATGAACTGGCCTCAACTACCCTCTGTGGCAGAGAGTTCCAGAGACCCACCACTCTCTGTGTGAAAAAATTCCTCCTCATCTCGGTCCTAAAGGATTTCCCCCTTATCCTTAAGCTGTGACCCCTTGTCCTGGACCTCCCCAACATCGGGAACAATCTTCCTACATCTAGCCTGTCCAACCCCTTAAGAATCTTGTAAGTTTCTATAAGATCCCCTCTCAATCTCCTAAATTCTAGAGAGTATAAACCGAGTCTATGCAGTCTTTGTTCATAAGACAGTCCTGACATTCCAGGAATCAGTCTGGTGAACTTTCGCTGCACTCCCTCTATGGCAATAATGTCCTTCCTCAGATTTGGAGACCAGAACTGTACGCAATACTCCAGGTGTGGCCTCACCGAGACCCTATACAACTGAAGTAGAACCTCCCTGCTCCTATACTCAAATCCTTTTGCTATGAAAGCTAACATACCATTCGCTTTCTTCACTGCCTGCTGTACCTGCATGCCTACTTTCAATGACTGGTGTACCATGACACCCAGGTCGCACTGCATCTCCCCTTTTCCTAATCGGCCTCCATTTAGATAATAGTCTGTTTTCCTATTTTTGCCACCAAAGTGGATAACCTCACATTTATCCACATTATACTGCATCTGCCAAACATTTGCCCACTCACCCAGCCTATCCAAATCACCTTGCAGTCTCCTAGCATCCTCCTCACAGCTAACACTGCCCCCGAGCTTAGTGTCATCCGCAAACTTGGAGATATTGCCTTCAATTCCCTCATCCAGATCATTTATGTATATTGTAAATAGCTGGGATCCCAGCACTGAGCCTTGCGGTACCCCACTAGTCACTGCCTGCCATTGTGAAAAGGACCCGTTTACTCCTACTCTTTCCTTCCTGTTTGCCAGCCAGTTCTCTATCCACATCAATACTGAACCCCCAATGCCGTATGCTTTAAGTTTATATACTAATCTCTTATGTGGGACCTTGTCGAAAGCCTTCTGGAAGTCCAGATACACCACATCCACTGGTTCTCCCCCATCCACGCTACTAGTTACATCCTCGAAAAATTCCACAAGATTTGTCAGACATGATTTACCTTTCGTAAATCCATGCTGACTTTGTCCAATGATTTCACCACTTTCCAAATGTGCTGCTATCCCATCTTTAATAACTGACTCTAGCAGTTTCCCCACTACCGATGTTAGACTAACTGGTCTGTAATTCCCCGTTTTCTCTCTCTCCCCCTTCTTAAAAAGAGGGGTTACGTTTGCTACCCGCCAATCCTCAGGAACTACTCCAGAATCTAAAGAGTTTTGAAAGATTATCACTAATGCATCCACAATTTCCCGAGCTACTTCCTTAAGTACTCTGGGATGCAGCCTATCTGGCCCTGGGGATTTATCGGCCTTTAATCCATTCAATTTACCCAACACCACTTCCCGACTAACCTGGATTTCACTCAAGTACTCCTTTGACCCGCGGTCCCCTGCTATTTCCGGCAGATTATTTATGTCTTCCTTAGTGAAGACGGAACCAAAGTAGTTATTCAATTGGTCCGCCATATCCTTGTTCCCCATGATCAACTCACCTGTTTCTGACTGCAAGGGACCTACATTTGTTTTAACTAATCTATTTCTCTTCACGTATCTATAAAAACTTTTGCAGTCAGTTTTTATGTTCCCTGCCAGTTTTCTTTCATAATCTATTTTTCCCTTCCTAATCAAGCCCTTTGTCCTTCTCTGCTGGTCTCTGAATTTCTCCCAGTCCTCTGGTATGCTGCTTTTTCTGGCTACTTTGTACGCATCATCCTTTGCTTTGATACTATCCCTGATTTCCCTTGTTATCCACGGATGCACTATCTTCCCTGATCTATTCTTTTGCCAAATTGGGATGAACAATTGCCGTAGTTCATCCATGCAGTCTTTAAATGTCTTCCATTGCGTATCCACCGTCAACCCTTTTAGAATTGATTGCCAGTCAATCTTGGCCAATTCACGTCTCATACCCTCAAAGTTACCTTTCCTTAAGTTCAGAACCATTGTTTCTGAATTAACAATGTCACTCTCCATCCTAATGAAGAACTCGACCATATTATGGTCACTCTTGCCCAAGGGGGCACGCACAATAAGACTGCTAACTAACCCTTCCTCATTACTCAATACCCAGTCTAAAATAGCCTGCTCTCTCGTTGGTTCCTCTACATGTTGATTTAGATAACTATCCCTCATACTTTCCAAAAAATCCTCTTCCTCAGCGCCCCTGCCAATTTGATTCACCCAATCTATATGTAGAATGAAGTCACCCATTATAACTGTTTTGCCTTTGTCGCACGCATTTCTAATTTCCTGTTTTATACCATCCCCAACTTCACTACTACTGTTAGGTGGCTGTACACAACTCCCACTAGCGTTTTCTGCCCCTTAGTGTTTCGCAGCTCTACCCATACCGATTCCACATGCTCCAAGCTAATGACCTCCCTGGAGCATAACTCGGGAGAAGCAGGGCAGGAGGAATCTGACCCTGAAGCTGGTGTCACTGCTTATGTGCACACACCAGCACACACGAGCCATGCTCCAGGTGTCCCGGACGTAGCGTTAAAACTTCGCTAAACCAGGAAGGGACTGGTGAGGCTATTGAGAAAACTCTAGCCGCCAAATGTAAATTACATGGCTTCTCACCAGCTCCTGGATACGTTCATGGAGACTGCCACACATTATAAAACACCTGTAAACTGTGCTTCACTCAAAATGTCCACCGTGAACTCGGCAAGGGCACAAATGAATGCAACGATGCGGGGACAAGCAGTGAGATTTCAATGCAACCCCAAGTTGTTGACAGCAGGCATTTGGAGAAGGTCCAGGGTGCACCGATGTCTGCTATTCAACAAGATATGCTGGCCTGTTCTGCAACGCCTACGTTGAACCCGAAGTTGCATCTCTGTGTAGGTCCACCAATATCCAAGCCCAGATTATTTATTTGGGGTGGACCTCCTCAAACAAGTCAAGGACCTGGAGGAACATGCCAAAACAATCCGTCTCAGCAAGACATACGTCCCTTCTGCCAGGATGCCGCCTCGCAGGTCATTTCAGCGCGAAAGGTGGCGGATCCAGGGGCAGGGCCAAGCAGAGTGGAGCCAGTGGGACGACGGTATTACTCACCTGTGTATCCCAGCTACAACCTCAATATGGGCAGAAGGAGTAAAGGCCGACTGTAGAGGTACAGGTGATTCATTCTTATTCATTCTGATAAGTTTTGGGACCTCCGGTTGGGGGTAGGTAGCAATTGGGTATGATGAAGGGTGCTGCATAACATCTCATCAGTTTATACTACACACTGTCTCAAGCTCGAATACAGTTATGTCAGGAATTGATCCGCCTGTACACAATATGCCTAAGAGTATTGGGGGTTTCTGCACAAACTGAGCAGGTAAAAGAATAAATTATGAGTTGTCCCAAAAAAGGGGAATTGAGAGGACGATAAACCATCCTCAACAATTTGTGTCCAATATATTCCCCAGACATAGAAAAGATGGGGGATGTAGAGGCATTCTGGACGTAAACCAGTTAAATTCCTATGTTCAGTATTTTTTAAATAGACACATTCAATACTACAAAACGGCTGTTATCACAAGGCTGTTATATCGCAACTATAGATCTGAAAGATGCATATTATTCAGTACCAATTCATCATCAATATTGGATATACTTGAAATTTAGTTGGATGGGACAGCTGCGGCAATTAAAGCATTACCCAACGAGTTAATCCCAGTTTCTAGGTTATTCAAGAAATTGTGGAAACCAGTGCTGGCGCTACTTTGGGCCCAGAATGACATGGTAAAGGCTTATCTAGATGATATTTTAATCATAAGCAACACTCAAGAGACAGCTGAGGAATCGGTTTCATCAACCAAATACATATTAGAAAGCTTAGGGTTCCTGGTCCATCCAACCAAATTCAAGTTAGAGCCATCCTAAAAAATTGTTTATTTGGGATTTGTCATTGATTAAGTTGATATGTCAGTGACTTTGCCTACAGCCAAGGCTGTGGAGATCAGAGAGGTCTGTACCAGTCTCACTGGAAAACAATATCCCTCCATCCGGGAAGTAGCTACTATTATTAGTAAATTGGTGGCAGTTTTCCCTGTAGTGCAGTTGGAGTGGAAACTAGTGGTTATGGAAAGTGCTGGGAGAGAGTCTGTTCGCAGGAAGCGTGGGGCACGCAGCGATGCGGTTCCATCTCAGCGTTCGAGTCGGGAGCTAAGGGCAGTAACGCCGGCTCTAATACCAATGGCCGTTCCCCCGGTGATTGAACAGCCTCCAGCTGCTCCAGTGTCACAGGGCACTGAGGCCACGGCAACAAGCAATAAAGCAAAACTAAAGCCTGTCAGACCCGTTTTATCTGACGGTTCTGTGGAAGAAAAGGACTCCCCTCCGGATCGCAAGAACATGTGGGGGAGATGGTCAAGGGGTCACCGATGTCAAGAACCCAACAAAATATGCTAGCACTGTTTTGCAATGCCTACTTCGAGGTGAACTGCATGAGTAAGGTCGCCATTCGACCAACCTTAAACCCGAAGTTTGCAGGTCTGTGTAGGGCTAACAACATTCAAGCACCGGATTACTTGTTCGGCGACGACCTCATCACGCAAATTTGGTACATTGACAATGAGGAAAAGACAATTGGGCTTATGAAACCATTCATCCCTGCTCCCAGGACGTCATCTAAACAGTCAGGTTCGATGCGCAGGGGGTCGGATCATGGGCCAGGGCCCAGCAGAGGGAGGCAGATGGGGCAAAAATATTACCCACCAGTGCAGCCCAACAACAACCCCAATATTGGGAGCAGGAGACTTTCCAGGCTGATTGTCGAGGGCGGCATCAACATCTGCAGCGAAGGCGCAGAACGTGCCGCTAGACCAAATCCTCGGGGCTGCAGGATGGTCTAAGGAATCGACGTTTTCTAAGTTTTATGATAAACTTGTTCTTACAGTGCCAAGGTTTGGGCATGCTGTGTTGGGTCCCATACAGGGTTTAAAGCATACGCTGTTGACCAAAGGTTATCTGTAGTTAAGCACCTGAATCAATATATCGAGGTAACTTAGAGTCTCAGAGGCTCTCAGACAGCAATGCTCATCAGTCACAAAAAACCTCATAAAAGGTGTCAGTATAAACTATTTCTAGATGGTAAAACAGGTTTTGGATTCTGCTGGAGTACACACTCATCCGTTTAAATCTCACTCCACCAGGGTGGCATCAACATCCGCAGCAAGGTCTAAGGAATCAACTTTGTAAAATTATGATAAACCTGTCCTGACAGTGCCAGGGTTTGGGCATTCTGTTTAGGGTTCCGTTTGATTTGATTTGCTTTGTCTTTATAAATTTCATTTGTAATTTCCCCTGGGATAGAGGGGTTATTACTGTATTGTTATTTTAAAAAAATGATTTTTGGATAATTCGAAGCAATGTTCAATACATTATTTATTCACTACTGTATCAACTGAAGCAGTGTGTCATATGGAGTACATCTACGGCATGAAATGACAGAGCTTTGAAATCTTCACGTAATCACTCATGTGACTCCTAAGTAAAATAGTATGAATAAACGAGAACTTACCAGTTCGAGGCTTGATCCTTATTTTATGAAGAGTTCCGATGAGGGATTATGTGTCCCCCGCTCCCGGCCCTCATAATCGAAAGGATCATCTGGTAGTTCTCGTCTTCTCAAAGCCTTACTATGTTACTTCGGCTATTGGTTTCTGTGTTTTCACGCCGCTGCTTTGAAGTATGACGCGCATGCACCTGGCGGGGCTTCTTCACGTAATCCCTCATTGTAACTCTTCATAAAATAAGGATCAAACCTCGAACTGGTATGTTTGCGTTTAGTCTTACTATTAATTGGCTCAGTGGTGCTGACTCACAGCGTCAGAGACCCAGGTATGATCCTGACATGGGCGGAAATTGCTTTTAAAACATGGGGGGGGGGGGGGACACAATGAGGGCTAACATCTAGGACAGGGGTCAGCAACCTACGGCCCACGGGCCAGATCCGGCCCTTAATCCGAAATCATACGGCATGCAGGCGTATTTTTTTTCACTTAGTTTTTGCCACCTTGGAACTGCAGCCAGTCCTGGGGCACGCAGGCGACCTGGGCACTGCGGACAGACCTGCCAGCCAACCTGGGAGCTACAGCGCGTCCCCGGGCTGGCGAGCTGACCTGGGCGCGCAGGCAACATGGGAACTGCACGCCCACCGTTTCCGTGCCGACCAGCAATCACCCCATACACGAGCACTATCCGACACGCCAGGGACAATTTACAATTTACCGAAGCACTTAAGGGCCTGTCCTACAAACATGCAACTCTATGCGATGAACGCAATCAAACTAGAAGCGGAGGCCGCGCGGAGGTTGGGTGATCCCCTGTACAGGGCAGCTCCCACCAGTATGCGCCTGCATGCGACAAGCGCAACCAAACCGGCAGCAGGGGCCGCGCGGAGGTCGGGTGAGTGGTGCAACGCGGCGCAAAGTGAGGCGAACTTGGAGCGAAGTCTAAGGTAAGTTCGCCAGGACAGAGAGGGGCACACAGAGAGGGGCACAGAGGCACACACACAGAGAGGGCCACGGAGCCACACACATAGAGGGTCACGGAGGCACCTACAGATAGGTTCACGGAGGCACGATGTCGAGGCGGTGTGTGATGCGTCGAGGCGACTGCGAGCCGACAAGCCGTTGCCGCGCGGAATTTTTGAACATAGTCAGTTTTTCGGAGTCCCGCGCAATGTCGGGACGAACTCCGCACAATTCCGCACGGCTCCGGCGATCGAAGTGGGACTGGCCCCATGACGCCGGACGGTTCAAGCAACCACGTTAGGTCGCGCTAATCGCATAGAGTTGCATGCTTGTAGGACAGGCCCTTTAACCTACAAACCTGTACGTCTTTGGAGTGTGGGGCAGGCGAGCCGACGTGGGCGCTAAAGCCAGTCCCGAGGCAGGCGAGCCGACCTTGCAACTGCAGCAAGTCCCGGGCTGCTAGATTCTAGGAGCTGGTGGCCTCCAACTGGAATCGACCTTGAGGGCTCCGGTCTGTGGACTTACCATCACAGAGCTGGCTGATTTTGGAGGCTGTGGTGGCGGTTTTGCTGCAACATGTGTCACAAAACATGGGGGAGATTGGCCCCTACCTCTCAAAACATGGGGGGACTGCCCCCCGTCTCCCCCAGAATTTCCGTCCATGATTGTGGGTGCTGTCTGCGTGGAGTTTGCATGATCTCCCTGTGCCTGCGTGGGTTTTCTCCAAGTGCTCTGGTTTCCTTCCACATTTCAAAGATGTGCGGGTTTGTAGGTTATCTCTGCAAATTGTACCTAGTGTGTAGAGAGTGGATGCGGAAGTGGGGTAACATAGAACCACTGTGAACAGTCGATTGATGGTTAGTTTGGACTCCGTGGAACCAAAGATCCTATGTCCGTGCTGTTATCTAAACTATACTAAACCATTAGAATGGTTACTATTTCTGCCTGTGCAATTAATTTTAAGACGGAGCAGTGGATGCACTGTCACCAACGGCACATGGCTTTGAATCCAACTTTCACTGATGGGAAAAAGAATATATTGCCTCTCAATATTGAGTGATCTGATGCAATTCAACCCGATCAATCAGTAGAAGATCACAGCAAATTCTCCCACTAATTTGACATTTGTTTAATTGAGCGTGTAAATGATAGAAGTCTTAACAAGTTGGTGTAGTACAACAAAGGGAATTAAAAACTCATTTGAAACAACTTCATTTTTCAATATGCAGCTTATCCTTCAATTCCAAAGGATTTTAATAGTGCCCATAATTACATCGTCTAATAATTTGGGTTGTTATTGAAAACTGTTCAGACTATGCATTTCGGGCCCTTTGTTTCTCCTGTGAAGATAATATTTTTTTCTAACGGAAAATCACCACTCCACCTGTACCCCCAAGAGAGCCATTTACAAATTTACTTTTTGGCGGGGCTCACCTCGAATATACATTGGCTATTAAATGTTACTTAGGACACTCTTACACTGAATTGATATAAGCAGCCGAGCTTAGAACTTCATTATAACGCCATAAGGTAATGTAATAGGAGCAGAATTAGGCCATTCGGCCCAACAAGTCTACTCCGCCATTCAATCATGGCTGATCTATCTCTTCCTCCTAACCCCGTTCTCCTGCCTTCTCTCCATAACCCCTGACACCCATTCTAAACAAGAAAGTACTATTTTGGAAATTGGACATAAAATGAAATTACTGCAGGTTACATTGTTCTTCAAGTCAGCTCTGCCATTCAATAAGAGTTTCGCTGATCCTGTGCTTCAAGCCTTTTCACACTTGATCTGTAATATCTCCACTTCCCTCAGTAATGAAAAGTCCGTTCATCTCAGCCTTGAGTATACTCAATGACTGGGCATCAACAACCCTCTGAGGTAGGTAACTCCAACAATTTATAATACTTTAAATAAATTGTTGGAGTTACCTAGATAGGGCTCTTAAAAATAGCAGAGTCAGGGGATATGGGGAGAAGGCAGGAACGGGGTACTGATTGGGGATGATCGGCCATGATCACATTGAATGGCAGTGCTGGAGTGGTTTGTGGTTTTCTAAGGCCAATCTATTCCAATAATTATTGCCATGTATTGGATGTGGTTCCACTTTTTTGTTGCCACCAGGTGGTTTTATTTTTAAGAAGCATAGATAGGATTGACTAAATAAAATAACTCGTGAGTGCTACCTCCTGAGGCAAAATATGTGGCACAGCATTCAGTACAAATATTCAACCCGACGTGTCATATGTTGCTGCTATTTCAATTTACTATTGTAAATCACAGCGAGAGTCAGCATTATTTCCCTCAAGCTGTAAAGATTTTTTTTTTAACTCCTCAGTGTGAATTAATTTCAAACATACCTGGTCCATTAAATCGCTTTCAGATTCCGGCATATAGGATACCAGACGGGTTCGAAGGCATTCTGGAAGGTGAACAGAATATTTAACACACATTGTGTAGGAAGAAATTGCAGATGCTGGTTTTTACCGAAGATGGGCACATAATTCTGGAGTAACTCAGGCAGCATCTTTGGAGAGAAGGAATGGGTGATGTTTTGGATCGCGATCCTTCTTATCCCTGCTACCATCCAGCAGAAGGTACAAAATCTTATTAGCGCACACTATCGGACTCAAAAACAGCATCGTCCTCTCTGTAGATAAAAATACTGGAGAAACTCAGCGGGTGCGGCAGCGTCCACGGAGCGAAGGAAATAGGCAACGTTTCGGGCTGAAACCCTTCTTCAGACCCGAAGAAGACCCTGAGTTTCTCCAGCATTTTTGTCTACCTTCGATTTTCCAGCATCTGCAGTTCCTTCTTGAACATTCTTCCACTCTGTTATGGGCTTTCCGTAAGATAGAATGCTATCTGATTCACCTCGAAAGTAGACACAAAATGCTGTAGTAACTCAGCGGGCAGGCAGTATCTCTGGAGAGAAGGAATGGGTGACGTTTCGGGTCGAGACCCTTCTTGGCATCTTACACATCCTACACACCTGATTCACCTCTACTTATTGCGGATATTGGACTTAGTCTATGGAACTGATGCACTACAATGCTGAGAGGGGTAGATGCACTACACTATGTATCCACCCCTTTTCACTACCGATTGCACTTGAGTTTGTCTTGATTGTATTTGTGAATGGTATATCTGATCTGTTTGCATAGCATGGAAAACAAAGCTTTTCACTGTACCTCGGTACATGAGAATCATAAACCTAAACCTACATATTGGCTATCTTTACGTTATCTCATCCTGTTCTTTTTTAAGTAACTCCGTGAAAGAAAGATGGTGGCATTGTTTTAACCTCACAATGTGCTAAAGAGAGCACGGTCGGAAATGCGAAGATTGTAGTCCGTGGCAACAGGTGTGTGGCTGGAGAAACACAACCTCTGACTCAGAGGCTAGAGTGCTAGCTATTCCATTAATCCAAAAATAAATTATTTATCACTATGACAAATGTGTTACACATGATGGAACTTGTGCATGTGCATGTGCCAGCTGCAGGGCATTGCTCAGAACCAAACTATAAACACAGACTTTGACGCCAATCACAATGACATATTTGCTGCAGATGTACAACTTTTAGTTCACTGATTTCTTTCCAGGTTTAGTTTAGAGATACAGCGCGGAAACAGGCCCTTCGGCCCACCGCGTCTGCACTGTCCTGCGATGCCCACACAGTAACACTATCCTACACACACTAGGGACAATGTTTACATTTACCAAGACAATTTACCTACAAACCTGTACGTCTTAGGAGTGTGTGAGGAAACCGAAGATCCAATGCAGGTCACGGGGAGAACGTACAAACTCCGTACAGACACGCACCCGTAGCCAGGATCGAACCTGGGTCTCTAGTGATGTAAGTGATGTAAGGCAGCAACTCTACCGGTGCGCCACTGTGCCACCCTGCTCTTAGAAGCAGATGCCAATGTGATATAGCGAGAGGCACGAACAATCGGAGCAACTTGCAGATCCCGTGCTAAATTCGATAAGGGATGTTAAAATGTCGGGCAATTGTGCTCTCTGCTGTGATCATTTTTAAGATCACATTTTGCAAAAGCTCATCTTTAAGGAGATAAACGGCAAGCCTTTGTGTTTGGTGACATTGACTTCTATTTGCATTACCTTTCTGGAGACCACTGTCAGTCACTGCATGTCAAGGGGAATTTGTATTCCTGGTCCGCTGAAGGGCTGTTGGACGGGTTGTCACAAGCAGAAACATGAATGACACCGATGGAAGGGTCAGCTACACCC
This sequence comes from Raja brachyura, assembly GCA_963514005.1. The sequence continues at coordinate 137,848,087 of OY740782.1, read as the reverse complement.
AGTTAATAGAAATGTCAAGATGATGAATACACGCCTTGCCTTTTCAACACAGGCCTCTTTTCCCTTTGTCCGTATTTTTTTTTAAGCTTTTTAACCGTTGCCATTTGAGTTTTTAATTGAAGATGTATAATATTCACAAATCTTCCTTAGTTTGCTCTAGGGGTGGGAACACAATGATTGCACTGAACCTGACTTCCTCATGCCATGGTGTTAACTCTTTCAGTACTCATTACGTCAAGAGCCACCCCTCATTGTACGTTGCAGCCCCTAACCACACTAAGCCGACCAGTATTGCTGGATCTTGCATGCTTTTTTCTCTCTGTCTGGTTTTCTGATGTAACGTTTCACATCCTCGAGAGCTTTCTATTGCTTCTGTATTTGCACAGTTATTAACATCTTATTTGCACCATCTTAACATCTTAATTGCACCATCAGTGTAGCTGCTGCTGGCGACAACGATGGCTGCCACGGTGTACTGCTCCTTGCTGTTTTGTATGTGTTTGTTCGTTTGTGTCGTCTGTGAAAACAAAGATTGAATCGATAACGTTTAATTTATAATGTTTAATATTTTATGTGTCATTCCTGACTGTAACTGTATGACGTGTTGTCACTTGCAGGCGGAGCACCAAGGCAAATTCCTTGTATGTGAATACTTGGCCGATAAACATATTCATTCATTCATTTCCTATCATTTAAATGCAGAAAATGATGATAATAATCAGGAGGTCAGCTGCAGCTGTGACAGAAAACTGAACATTGTAAGTCACTGATCTTTCCTCATAGATGCTGCCTGTCCTGCTGAGTTACTCCAGCACTTTGTGTTTTGCTTAAGATTCCACATTCTGCAGTTCCTGGTGTCACCATAAATACTGCTGATTTGTTGACTTTGGCCACCGAACACTACCCTACACACACTAGGGACAATTTACATTTATACCAAGCCAATTAACCTGCAAACCTGTACGTCTTTGGAGTGTGGGAGGAAATCGAAGAACTCTGAGAAAACCCGCGCAGGTCGTACGCACAGACAGCACCTGCAGTCACCGAACTCGGTTCCCTGGCGTTGCAAGGCAGCAACCCTACTGCTGCACCACCGTGCTATTGTTGAGCATCTTGTTACAGAATCTTAATACATCTTAATACATTATGCTCTCCAGGAGCACTTTACAACTAATGAACCACGAATAAATTGTTGTTACAACATAAGGAATTCCGTGTCTGCAGGTTTCTCTCTGTTAGGAAACAGACAGAGGTTGAGCTGTGGACAACATTTCCTTTATAGGACTAGAGGTTATAACCTCAGAATTAGATGAGGAGGAATTTCTTCAGTCAGAGGGTGGTGAATCTGTGGAATTCATTGTCACAGAAGGCATCCAATACATGGCAATAATTATTGGAATAGATTGGCCTTAGAAAACCACAAACCACTCCACAAAGTATCACCGACATTAACACCTGGTGAAAGAATTGTAGGGAACATACTACTGGGATAAGGGGGTTGTTTATGTAGGACAATAGACAATAGACAATAGGTGCAGGAGTAGGCCATTCGGCCCTTCGAGCCAGCACTGCCATTCAATGTGATCATGGCTGATCATCCCCAATCAGTACCCCGTTCCTGCCTTCTCCACATATCCCCTGACTCCGCTATTTTTAAGGCCTATCTAGCTCTCTCTGGAGGACTGAGATGAGGAGAAACTCCTTTATTTAAAGTATTATAAATTGTTGGAGTTACCTACCTCAGAGGGTTGTTGATGCCCAGTCATTGAGTATACTCAAGGCTGAGATGAACGGACTTTTCATTACTGAGGGAAGTGGAGATAATACAGATCAAGTGTGAAAAGGCTTGAAGCACAGGGTCAGCGAAACTCTTATTGAATGGCAGAGTTGACTTGAAGAACAATGTAACCTGCAGTCATTTCATTTTATGTCCAATTTCCAAAATAGTACTTTCTTGGTTAGTATGGGTGTCAGGGGTTATGGAGAGAAGGCAGTAGGACGGGGTTAGGAGGGAGAGATAGATCAGCCATGATTGAATGGTGGATTAGACGATGGGCTGAATGGTCTAATTCTGCTCCTATCACTTATGTCCTTATGTTCCTGAATACAGAAGGTGTGCTGTAACCACCTGTGCTCCCTGGCCTCCCCAGGGACGATCTGCTGGATGTCAGATCGTTATGTGGCCTCAGACAGAAGCTTGATGTTTAACAGGCAAGAGTCTGGCGGCTACTGGTCTCTCAGGGCCTCGTCAAACTGAGGGAAAGGCTGGTTCGGCGATAAGGTCGAACTGTTGACATGACACATGTTAAGCAGGACTATAGACACAAGGAACTGCAGGTGCTGGAATCTTCAGTAAACTACAAAGTCTTGGAGTAACTCACCAGATCCGACGACATCTGTCATCATCCCTTATCATGTATCTATACACTGTAAATGGATTAATTGTAATCCAGTATTGTCTTTCTGCTGACTGGTTAGCACGCAACAAAAGCTTTTCACTGTACCTTGGTACACGTGACAATAAACTAAACTGAACTGAACTGATCTGTGGAGGACATGGATAGGCTATTTTTCTGCTCACGACCCCTCTTCAGACAGAAGAAGGGTCCTGACCCAAACCCGTCATCTAGCTATTTTCTCCACAGATGGACACAAAAAGGAGTAACACAGCGGGTCAGGCAGCATCTCTGGAGAAAAAGAATAGGTGACATTTAGGGTCGAGACCCTTCTTCAAACTGAGAGTCAGGGGAAAGGGGAACAAGAGATATACACAGTGATAGAGAAGGATTTAGAACAAATGAATGCAAAAAAAACCGATGATAAAGGAAATGGTCCATTATTTGTCGTGGCCGAGTTAATAGCGAGTTTTGCAGACGATGAAACTCACCAAGACGACAGTGAATCTAGAACAATGACTAGGGTGGGGGAAGGGTCAGAGAGAGAGAGGATGCAAGGGTTACTTGAAGTTAGAGAAATCAATATTCATACCACTGGGTTGTAAGCTGCCCAAGCAAAATATGAGATGCTGTTCCTCCAATTTGCGTTTGGCCTCACTCCGATAATGGAGAAGGCCAAGGACAGAAAGGTCAGTGCGGGAATGGGAAGGCGAGTTAAAGTATTTGGCAACTGGGAGACCACGTATATCCTCCACAGATGCTGCCTGACCACCTGAGATAATTCAGCACTTTTACCTAAGCAGACTGTATTCAGCTTGTGAATCTGTGCAACTGGAAAGGCTACAGGGATAAGGACTATGTGCTTAAGCTAAATAGAAAAGGTGGACTATTCCAGCAATCCTCACTTTTCATGTCATGTACTGACTATGTTACTGGGCTAACGGCCAGAGTTTGGCACCAATGATACAAAGAACTGGCTTTGAATCTTGTCAAAGCTTATTGCAGCAAATGATTGTTGCAAAAACCTTATCCAGGTTGACCTACCTGTGACTGCACCTAGCCGTGTCAATGGACAGCACAATGGTGCAGTAGAAATGCCAGAGATCTGAGTTCAATCCTGACTACAGCTGCACTCTGTGTCGTGTTTGTACGTTCTCTCTGTGAGCATGTGGGTTTTCTCCAGGTGCTCTGAAGCATACTCAATACCCATACTCCAAAGCATGGTGGTTTGTAGGTTGATTGGCTTCTGTGAGTTGCCCCTAGTGTGTAGGATGCGAAATTGGGATAACATAGAACTAGCGTACAGATGATCGATGGTCAACACAAACTCGGTGGGCTAAGGGGTTTGTTTTTCTGCTGCATCACAAAATACTGTATTTTTTAAAATTGTAAACCCTAAATGATTTACAACTATCTCTGAGTTTGGGGCACCTTGGAATGAATGATAAATACCAGCATTGCCTGCAATGTTCCTCTCAATGAATGAATATATGTGTAGGAAGGAAGTGTAGATGCTGGTTTATAACACAGATAGACACAAAATGCTGGAGTAACTCAGCGAGACAGGCAGCATCTCTGGAGAAAAGGAATAGGTGACGTTTCGGGTCGGAACCCTTCTTCAGACCCAGAATGAATGGAATTTGTTACACTTTTATGTTTATCAGCAAAGTTAACCGGAAGCACTATTGAAAAAGATCAATAGTATTGCGACATCTCATCTGAAATAGAACACCAGAGCCACCAGGAGTAAAGCTGACAACCCTTTACGTCTTTGGAGTGTGGGAGGAAACTGAAGATCTCAGAGGAAATCCACGCGGTCACGGGGAGAATGTACAAACACCGCACAGACAGCACCCGCAGTCGGGATCGAACCCGGGTCTCTGGCGTCGCAAGCGCTGTAAAGCAGCAACTCTACCGTGCCACCCGGTTTACTTTTATATTCTTTGATGAAACTGTACTTTCACTTTGTATGCTAAATGCTGCCTTCTTTCTTAACCTTTTTAGATTCACTTTTTGCCGTTCTCGCTTTTGTTATTTATGTGAAACAATTTCTGTAAAGTCATTGAAGCATTTCCTTATTCTTCAAAGCATCTTGGCTCTTGCTTACTCAGCAGGCAGTTGCTTTTGTTCAACTGAGAATCCAATACATATTTCAGAGATTCTTTTTCACTCTAATGTTAAAATTAACCTTCAGAATGAAAGGTCGTTTGGCTGATGTATTAACTCTGTTCCTTGCTCCACAGACACTTACTCAAGTCTGGAAATATGAAACAAGACTAGAAAATGCTGTAAATGAAATGTCATTTACTGAGGTTGGTTGAATGCAAATGTTTGGATATTATAAGTTGGAACAAAATGATCACCTGACTCACTCATCATTGAGAGTCATAGAGTGATACAGTGTGGAAACAGGCCCTTCGGCCCAACTAGCCCACACTGGCCAACATGTCCCAGCTACACTAGTCCCACCTGCCTGCATTGGGCCCATATCCCTCTAAACCTGTCCTATCCATGTACTTGTCTAATTGTTTCTTAAACACTGTGAGAGTACCTGCCTCAACTACCTTCTCTGGCAGCTTGTTCCATACACCCACCACCTTTTTGTGTGAAAAAGTTACCCCTCAGATTCCTATTAAATCTTTTCCCCTTCACTGTAAACCTATGTCCTCTGGTCCTCGATTCCCCAACTCTAGGCAAGAGACTCTGTGCATCTACCCGATCTATTCCTCTCATGATTTTATACACCTCTATAAGATCATCCATCAGGCTCCTGCACTCCAAGGAAGAGAGTCCCAGACTCTTACAAAATCATGAGTGGAATGGATCAGGTAGACACTCACAGAGTTTCTTGTCCAAAGTAGGGAAATCGAGAACCAGAGAACATAGGTTTAGGGTGAGGAGAGAAAGACTTAATAGGAACCCGAAGGGTACATTTTTCACATAAAGGGGGGTGGGTGTCTGGAACGAGCTGCCAGAGGAGTGGCCATGGTGGCACAGTGGTAAAGTAGCTGCCTTATGCCCCTGTCCCACTTAGGAAATCTGAACGGAGACCTTGCGCCCCACCCAAGGTTTCCGTGAGGTTCCCGGGGGTTCCGGTCACTCTCCATGAGTCACCAGAGGTTTTGGTCACTTGCCTGGAAAGCCTCGACCGAAGCGTGAGCTGAATCTACTGATCAAAGATCCTATAGGATCTTTGCTACCGACCGCACACACACACACACAAATCGCGAAGGTGGGGGCCAGGGACAGCGGAGGAGCGCTGTCTGCGCGATGAAGAGGAAGGTAAACGGCTGCCACAGAGCACGGTAAGTCCTTTAGAGAGCGCAGGTGGGAGGGAGAGAAGGGGAAAGAAAGACAGAGAAGGACAGAGAACCTCCGGGAACCTCACGGAAACCTTGGGTGGGGCGCAAGGTCTCCAGAGGTTTCCGTTCAGGTTTCCTACGTGGGACAGGGGCATTACAGCGCTTGCAGTGCTGAAGACCCCGGTTTGATCCTGACTACAGGCGCTGGTGCTGTCTGTACAGAGTTTGTACGTTCTCCCCCTGACCGCATTGATTTTCTCCTAGATCTTCAGTTTGCTCCCACACTCCAAAGACGTACAGGTATGTAAGTTAATTGGCTTGGTGTTTGTGTAAATTGTCCCTAGTGAGTGTAGGGTAGTGTTAATGTGCGGGGTTTGTTGGTCGGCACGAACTCGGTGGGCCGAAGGGCCTGTTTCTGCGCTGTATCTCTAAGTTATACTAAATAAGAAGCAGTTGAGGCAGGTGCTATCGCAACATTTAAGAAACATTTGTCTAAGTACATGGATAGGACAGGTTTAGAGGGATATGGGTAAAATGCAGGCAGGTGGGACGTGTAGATGGGACACGTTGGTCGGTGTGGGCAAGTTGGGCTGATGGGCCTGTTTCCAGGCTATATGATTCTATGACTCCATGAAAATGGATGCCAATTTAATCTCATTTATGAGGTTGCACAAGGTTCAATCCAGAGGAGTCAATGTTTCAGTAAAATACATAGAAACATAGAAACATAGAAAATAGGTGCAGGAGTAGGCCATTCGGCCCTTCGAGCCTGCACCGCCATTCAATATGATCATGGCTGATCATCCAACTCAGTATCCCGTACCTGCCTTCTCTCCATACCCCCTGATCCCTTTAGCCACAAGTGCCACATCTAACGCCCTCTTAAATATAGCCAATGAACTGGCCTCAACTACCTTCTGTGGCAGAGAATTCCAGAGACTCACCACTCTCTGTGTAAAGAATGTTTTCCTCATTTCGGTCCTAAAGGAATTCCCCCTTATCCTTAGACTGTGACCCCTTGTTCTGGACTCCCCCAACATCGGGAACAATCTTCCAGCATCTAGCTTGTCCAACCCCTTAAGAATTTTGTAGGTTTCTATAAGATCCCCCCTCAATCTTCTAAATTCCATCGAGTACAAACCGAGTCTATCCAATCTTTCCTCATATGAAAGTCCTGACATCCCAGGATGTCAGGTTAGGATGTCAATACTTGGATGAAATAACATTCGAGTTTAGGAAATAAAGCTTAAGAGGAGACGTTGACTTAATTCAATCACTTTTTTAATGGGCCATCATTCTCACTTTAACATCCATATCCATCACAAATTCTTCATCAGCTTTTCTAAAAGAAACAACTTCAGTTAACTTGCTTGACTGTGATTGCAGACTTTTGTTATTGGAAGCATTGGAACAGCGCCATGAGTAAGACATCCTTGAACACAGCATGCTTGCAAGATAGCCCTGGAGCTGCGACGACTCATTCCCTGCGAGTCCCGGAGGAGGATCTACTATCATCCGATATAATCACTCGACCCCATTAAATCTCTTTCCTACCTGTAACTCAATAACGATATTTTGGACTCTGCATCTTCCCCTTTGCTCTGCTCATTGTATTTGAGTTTGATGCGATTGTCTTTACGTATTGTCCTATCTGATTTAATAGCATGCCATGCAAAATCGAGCTTCTTACTGCACCTTGGTACACGTGAAAATAATAAAGCTAAAGCTAAAGCTAGTTTGCACAGGCAGCTTGCATCACGAACAGAGACAATGGAATATATCATGCTGGACGAATGCAGAGTTAATGCAGACTGAATTTTAAGTCATATACATGGATGGCGTGTTTAATTTGTTATACATGGACGGTGTGTTTAATTTGTCAATTCATCATTAAATTCTCAAATCAGTCATATCCAGTATATTAAGCATGTAATATCAATACTGGGTGGGAGTAGTGATGGATGCAAGGCGAGTGCGTGTTTCTCTCCAAATTAATGCAGGCAGATAGGCATTGCTGGGAAATGGGAGGTGGATTTTAAAAGTAAGATTGATGCCTTAGCGTTTAGTCGACGCCAGGAGTGCAGATGAATGACATTCAAAATAATACAAGACATGGTTTTGTTATTTTAACATTCACAGGTGAAGGGTGTGCTGTTTGGTAGAATGGAACAAAAAAAAGCAGCTCGATTCAGCGCAAGTAACCCAGGAATGTAATCCCATGGGCAAGAGCAGTGAAACGCATCTCAAAACCTACAGCGGTGTGGTGCGCAGGGGGTTTCACTTATTTTTGAAAGGATGACACATGGCCCCAGGAGCGTAGTGTGCTAGCTTGTAGATCGTGCTGCACTGTATCACATTGATTCCACGCACTGTTCATCGATAGTCTCAACCAGAAATGCCTGATGGACATCTCAGACATATCCCTTGAGGGGTCTCGGAGAAGAAGGTACAGCCTGTATCTTGATTTATAGTCTAGTCCACAGCAGCGAGGCCGAGAGCAACAACACTTGATAAAAGAATGCGGTTGTGCGATAAAACAAAACAAAGAATGAAATCTTATGCGTACAAGCATACAAATGAGGAGCTGGCGTGTATCACTCACCTGCTCCATTCTGCTCCACTGTTCAATAAAACCGTGGCTTATCTGATTCTAACCTCAGCCCTGCCTTCCTCGATTACTCCTGGGTACATTTCACCTTCATTGCTTATAAAAAATCCATCTGCATATGCCTTAAAAGATATTCAAAGACTACTGCCTCGAGAAGAAATGCTACAAAGGTTCACAGATTTTAGTCAATTCTTGGTGCTTATTTAACCATATAACCATATAACCATATAACAATTACAGCACGGAAACAGGCCTTCTCGGCCCTTCCAGTCCGAGCCGACCATTTATTTTCCCCTAGTCCCATCTACCTGCACTCAGACCATACCCCTCCATTCCCTTCCCGTCCATATACCTATCCACTTTACTTTTAAATGTTAAAATCGATCCTGCCTCCACCACTTCTGCTGGAAGATCATTCCACACATCCACCACTCTCTGAGTAAAGATGTTCCCCCTCATGTTACCCCTAAATGTTTGTCCCTTAATTTTCATGTCATGCCCTCTTGTTTGAATCTTCCCTACCCTAAATGGAAAAAGCTTATCCACATCTTAAAAGCTACCCTGGTCTCTTATTTAATTCTTGAGGAAGCATTGCTATACAGATTAGCTTTCTGAGCTGCACAAAGTACCTTAAGATAATGCCACAATATCAACGACTGCCAAAGTCGTCTACAAACACCATGGCATCTATAAGTGTATTGTTTTAGTAAGAGGTGTAAAAAAAGGGACAGAATTACAAAACAAAGGGAACAAATATTATTTATTGAAGCAAGCCAATGTGACATTATTGGGTGTATGTACTACAATGCATTGCTTCAACAATTCAATGATTGTCTGGCAGCCTAAGTCCTTAAAGGTGCAGCATAGTAGCTTAGCTGGTACAGCCACAGCCCGCAACGACAATTGGACTCTAACCTCGGGTGGTGCTTGTGTGGAGTATGCATGTTCTCTCTTGATCACGTGGGTTTCCTCCGAGTGCTCCGATTTCCTCCCACATCATAAGATCATAATATCATAGGTGATAGTAGTACAATTAGGCCATTCAGCCCATCAGTCTACTCCGCCATTCAATCATGGATGATCTATCTTTCCCTCCTAACCACATTCTGCTGCCTTCTCCCCACAATCTCTGAAACCTGTACTAACCAAGAATCTATCTATCTCTGCCTTAAATATATCCAAAGATTTTGCCTCCACAGCCTTTTGTGGCAAAGAATTCAACAGATTCACCACCCTATGACTAAAGAAATTCCTCCTCATCTCCTTCCTAAAAGAACATCCTTTAATTCTGAGGCCATGACCTCTAGTCCTAGACTCACCAACTGGTGGAAACATCCTTTCCACATACACTCTATCCAAGCCTTTCACTATTCTGTACGTTTCAATGAAGTCCCTCCTCACTCTTCGAAACTCCAGCGAGAGCAGGCTCATTGACGCCAAATGCTCATCATATGTTAACCTGCTCATTTCTCATAAAGAATAGTAGGTTAACTGGCCTCTGTAAATTGTCCCCGACCTGCAGATACTTGGATAACATTGTAGAGTGAAAATATGACCGATGATTGATGTGGAATTAGTGGGCCGAAAGGCCTTTTTCCATGCTTTCAATCAAAGCATACTGAATATGGTAAATGGTAGGTAATTGAGGAATGCTGTGGAACAGAGGGATCTAGGAATAGCTGTGCATAGTTCCCTGAAGGTGGAATCGCATGTAGATAGGGTGGTAAAGAAAGCTTTTGGTGTGCTGGCCTTTATTAATCAGAGCATTGAATATAGGAGTAGGGAAGCAATGTTGAAATTGTACAAGGCATTGGTAAGACCAATTCTGGAGTATGGTGTACAATTTTGGTTGCCTAATTATAGGAAGGATGTCAACAAAATAGAGAGAGTACAGAGGAGATTTACTAGAATGTTGCCTGGGTTCCAGCAACTAAGTTACAGAGAAAGGTTGAACAAGTTAGGTCTTTATTCTTTGGAGCGCAGAAGGTTAAGGGGGGACTTGATTGAGGTCTTTAAAATGATGAAAGGGATAGACAGAGTTGACGTGGATAAGCTTTTCCCATTGAGGGTAGGAAAGATTCAAACAAGAGGGCATGGCATGAGAATTAAGGGACAGAAGTTTAGGGGTAACATGAGGGCGATCCTCTTTACTCAGAGAGTGGTGGCTGTGTGGAATGATCTTCCTGCAGAAGTGGTGGATGCAGGATCGATTTTAACATTTAAAGGTAAAGTGGATAGGTATATGGACGGGAAGGGAATGGAGGGGTATGGTCTGAGTGCAGGTAGATGGGACTAGGGGAAAATAAATGGTCGGCATGGACTGGAAGGGCCGAGAAGGCCTGTTTCCGTGCTGTAATTGTTATATGGTTATATGGTTATAATATTCACTAACATTCTTGCTGGGTTTTCTTTTTAGCAGATATTGTTCTCCTGAGGTGTGGCGAATAAAGCAAGTTTTCCTTTGTGTTTCTTTGTGGCGACAAGGACTATATGACATTCATGCAAGGACCTCCACTGTGTACCATGCATGAACATTTGTGTATTTGTTGTACTCTTGTTGCTGTTTAAAATAAAATAAGCCCAAAATCTTCTTTTACAGACTAAATGTTACTAAATGCTGCATGTTAGAGATTCTGACCATGGTACAGGTTTATTGGAATCTTCCTACCCTCAATGGGAAAAGCTTATCCACGTCAACTCTGTCTATCCCTTTCATGGACATGGTACAGGAACAAGGACATGGCAGACCAATTGAATAACTACTTTGGTTCTGTCTTCACTAAGGAAGACATAAATAATCTGCCGGAAATAGCAGTGGAACGGGGGTCAAATAAGATGGAGGAACTGAGTGAAATCCAGGTTAGCCGGGAGGTGGTGTTGGGTAAATTGAACGGATTGAAGGCCGATAAATCCCCAGGGCCAGATAGTCTGCATCCCAGAGTACTCAAGGAGGTAGCCACAGAAATAGTGGATGCATTAGTGATAATTTTTCGAAATTCCTTAGATTCTGGAGTAGTTCCTGAGGATTGGAGGGTAGCTAATGTAACCCCACTTTTTAAAAAAGGAGGGAGAGAGAAAGCGGGGAATTACAGACCAGTTAGTCTAACATCGGTAGTGGGGAAACTGCTAGAGTCAGTTATTAAAGATGGGATAGCAGCGCATTTGGAAAGTGGTGAAATCATTGGACAAAGTCAGCATGGATTTACGAAAGGTAAATCATGTCTGACAAATCTGATAGAATTTTTCGAGGATGTAACTAGTAGAGTGGATAAGGGAGAACCAGTGGATGTGTTATATCTAGACTTTCAGAAGGCTTTCGACAAGGTCCCGCATAAGAGATTAGCATACAAACTTAAAGCACACGGTATTGGGGGTTCAGTATTGATGTGGATAGAGAACTGGCTAGCAGACAGGAGGCAAAGGGTAGGAGTAAACGGGTCCTTTTCAGAATGGCAGGCAGTGACTAGTGGGGTGCCGCAAGGCTCAGTGCTGGGACCCCAGCTATTTACAATATATATTAATGATTTGGACGAGGGAATTCAATGCAACATCTCCAAATTTGCAGATGATACCAAGCTGGGGGGTATAGTTAGGTGTGAGGAGGATGCTTGGAGGCTGCAGGGTGATTTGGATAGGCTGAGTGAATGGGCAGATGCATGGCAGATGCAGTACAATGTGGATAAATGTGAGGTTATCCACTTTGGTGGCAAAAACATGAGGGTAGACTATTATCTGAATGGTGGCAGATTAGGTAAGGGGGAGATGCAACGAGACCTGGGTGTCATGGTACACCAGTCATTGAAAGTAGGCATGCAGGTGCAGCAGGCAGTGAAGAAAGCAAATGGTATGTTAGCATTCATAGCGAAAGGATTTGAGTATAGGAGCAGGGAGGTTCTACTGCAGTTGTACAGGGTTTTGGTGAGGCCACACCTGGAGTACTGCGTACAGTTTTGGTCTCCAAATCTGAGGAAAGACATCCTTGCCATAGAGGGGGTACAGAGAAGATTCACCAGACTGATTCCTGGGATGTCAGGACTTTCATATGAGGAAAGATTGGATAGACTCGGTTTGTACTCGATGGAATTTAGAAGATTGAGGGGGGATCTTATAGAAACCTACAAAATTCTTAAGGGGTTGGACAAGCTAGATGCTGGAAGATTGTTCCCGATGTTGGGGGAGTCCAGAACAAGGGGTCACAGTCTAAGGATAAGGGGGAATTCCTTTAGGACCGAAATGAGGAAAACATTCTTTACACAGAGAGTGGTGAGTCTCTGGAATTCTCTGCCACAGAAGGTAGTTGAGGCCAGTTCATTGGCTATATTTAAGAGGGCGTTAGATGTGGCACTTGTGGCTAAAGGGATCAGGGGGTATGGAGAGAAGGCAGGTACGGGATACTGAGTTGGATGATCAGCCATGATCACATTGAATGGCGGTGCAGGCTCGAAGGGCCGAATGGCCTACTCCTGCACCTATTTTCTATGTTTCTATGTTTCTATTGGTCAGTCAGTAAATTAGGGAGGGGAAGGCATTCATGTCTGCCTTTCCGTCGGTCAGCATTACAGCAAGTTATACAACCAAGGAACTGCAGATGCTGGTTCATACACAAAAGAACATAAAGTGCCGGAGTAATTCAGCTGGTCATGCATCGTCGCTAGAGAACATGGGTAGGTGATGTTTCGGATCGAGACCCTTCTTCAATCTAACCTGAAACTTCACCTATCCATGTTTGGCAAAAGAATAGATCTGGGAAGGTAGTGCATCCATGGATAACAAGGGAAATCAGGGATAGTATCAAAGCAAAGGATGATGCGTACAAAGTAGCCAGAAAAAGCAGCATACCAGAGGACTGGGAGAAATTCAGAGACCAGCAGAGAAGGACAAAGGGCTTGATTAGGAAGGGAAAAATAGATTATGAAAGAAAACTGGCAGGGAACATAAAAACTGACTGCAAAAGTTTTTATAGATATGTGAAGAGAAATAGATTAGTTAAAACAAATGTAGGTCCCTTGCAGTCAGAAACAGGTGAGTTGATCATGGGGAACAAGGATATGGCGGACCAATTGAATAACTACTTTGGTTCCGTCTTCACTAAGGAAGACATAAATAATCTGCCGGAAATAGCAGGGGACCGCGGGTCAAAGGAGTACTTGAGTAAAATCCAGGTTAGTCGGGAAGTGGTGTTGGGTAAATTGAATGGATTAAAGGCCGATAAATCTCCAGGGCCAGATAGGCTGCATCCCAGAGTACTTAAGGAAGTAGCTCGGGAAATAGTGGATGCATTAGTGATAATCTTTCAAAACTCTTTAGATTCTGGATTAGTTCCTGAGGATTGGCGGGTAGCAAACGTAACCCCTCTTTTTAAGAAGGGGGGAGAGAGAAAACGGGGAATTACAGACCAGTTAGTCTAACATCGGTAGTGGGGAAACTGCTAGTGTCAGTTATTAAAGATGGGATAGCAGCACATTTGGAAAGTGGTGAAATCATTGGACAAAGTCAGCATGGATTTACGAAAGGTAAATCATGTCTGACGAATCTTGTGGAATTTTTCGAGGATGTAACTAGTAGCGTGGATGGGGGAGAACCAGTGGATGTGGTGTATCTGGACTTCCAGAAGGCTTTCGACAAGGTCCCACATAAGAAATTAGTATATAAACTTAAAGCATACGGCATTGGGGGTTCAGTATTGATGTGGATAGAGAACTGGCTGGCAAACAGGAAGCAAAGAGTAGGAGTAAACGGGTCGTTTTCACAATGGCAGGCAGTGACTAGTGGGGTACCGCAAGGCTCAGTGCTGGGACCCCAGCTATTTACAATATACATAAATGATCTGGATGAGGGAATTGAAGGCAATATCTCCAAGTTTGCGGATGACACTAAGCTGGGGGGCAGTGTTAGCTGTGAGGAGGATGCTAGGAGACTGCAAGGTGACTTGGATAGGCTGGGTGAGTGGGCAAATGTTTGGCAGATGCAGTATAATGTGGATAAATGTGAGGTTATCCACTTTGGTGGCAAAAATAGGAAAACAGACTATTATCTAAATGGAGGCCGATTAGGAAAACGGGAGATGCAGCGCGACCTGGGTGTCATGGTACACCAGTCATTGAAAGTAGGCATGCAGGTACAGCAGGCAGTGAAGAAAGCGAATGGTATGTTAGCTTTCATAGCAAAAGGATTTGAGTATAGGAGCAGGGAGGTTCTACTTCAGTTGTATAGGGTCTTGGTGAGGCCACACCTGGAGTATTGCGTACAGTTCTGGTCTCCGAATCTGAGGAAGGACATTATTGCCATAGAGGGAGTGCAGCGAAGGTTCACCAGACTGATTCCTGGGATGTCAGGACTGTCTTATGAACAAAGACTGCATAGACTCGGTTTATACTCTCTAGAATTTAGGAGATTGAGAGGGGATCTTATAGAAACTTACAAGATTCTTAAGGGGTTGGACAGGCTAGATGTAGGAAGATTGTTCCCGATGTTGGGGAGGTCCAGGACAAGGGGTCACAGCTTAAGGATAAGGGGGAAATCCTTTAGGACCGAGATGAGAAGGATTTTTTTCACACAGAGAGTGGTGGGTCTCTGGAACTCTCTGCCACAGAGGGTAGTTGAGGCCAGTTCATTGGCTATATTTAAGAGGGAGTTAGATGTGGCCCTTGTGGCTAAGGGGATCAGAGGGTATGGAGAGAAGGCAGGTACGGGATACTGAGTTGGATGATCAGCCATGATTATATTGAATGGCGGTGCAGGCTCGAAGGGCCGAATGGCCTACTCCTGCACCTAATTTCTATCTTTCTATGTTTCTATGTTCTCCAGAGACACTGCCTGACCTGCTGAGTTACTCCAGTACTTTGTGTCCTTTATAGCGAATTAAGTCACTTTACTGTGAAAAAAAGTCTGTTTAAAGAACTGTGGAAAACTTGCTGCTTTCTGATCCTGACATGCATATCGAATAAGCCCAGGCATGAACCTTTAAAAGGGGCTGGGTGAGGTGAGGCCTAACCTTGAGCGGCACAGAGACCCGGGTTCAATCCTGTGGGCACTGTCCTTATGGAGTTTGCATGTTCTCCCCGTGACCGCGTGGGTTTTCCCCGGGTGCTCCGGTTTCGTCCGACACTCCAATAGGTTAATAGGTTAATTGGTTTGTAGGTTAATTGGCTTCGGTAAAAATTGCAAATTGTCCCCAGTGCGTAGGATAGCGTTAGTGTGCGGGGATCACGGGTGGGTTTTGACTCGATGGGCCGAAGGGCCTGTTTCTGCGCTGTATCTCTAAACGAAACTAAACTACATTCTGATCCCAACAGGGAGAGCCAGCGGAACCCAGAATGACAAATTGGAGCGGTCAATGTGGGGTTGGGGCTGTGCCTGAGTTTGAAGTGCAGCAACCTAGCGCTGCTTCCATTCTGCGTTACTGTAGTATCTCCGCAAAAGATTCAACAGCAACTTCTCACGTTGAAACAGTCCTTTTATGACTGATGGGAGAAGAAATGACCCCACTAAGATTATTGTGAATGTTGAGAAATCTATACACCAGACTCTTTCAATGATGCTCAATCATTCAGTACATTCAGGGCAGTTGATTGATTTTCAAATACCAATAGATTCAAGGGAGATGGAGGCAGGGTGGGAAGATGGATTTAAGGCTAAAAAACAGTCTAAGTGGGTTCATCAACTTGATCCTTGGATGAGAGAGCTGCCATCTGAGGAGAGATTTGCAGAGAGGAATGGGAGGTTCTTTGCTTGATGCACAATTCTGAAAGTGCACATTTGTGGAAGGTGCCATTATCAGAACAAATGTATTGCAGATAGAAAACTGCAAACATGGAATAGACTCACAGGGAGCAGAATGGGAGGAATCAAGGTGGCAGCTGCTGGAGTCAGTGAGGTTATAAAAGATATTGGTTGACACTAACCCACACACTTAGTTATTATTAGATCAAGTTATAAAGGATGGTAGAATATTTCACCACAGTTCATTGAAAATGTCTACGCACATTTAATAACAGAAGCTTATGTCTAAAAAGAGTGTTCGGATCAATCATTTCCAAGGATCTACTTTGCAGAAGCTGCCAAAAATGGCAATTTCATAGCAAAGAAAGTCTTAATTTGTTTCAATAAAGTAACGTGGAAGCATACAGAGCAGCAACAATCTTTAGATAAGGTAGAATAGAAACTCCTAGAAACGGTATAACAATAAATTCAAGAGTTTGGGAGTTTTATTTAATGTTCACAAGTTCAATGACTCCACTTCAAAAGTACTCGATGGGTCATTAAGAACTTTGGTGTGTCCTGAGATCGGGTAAGGCAAAATATAAATGCCATTTTTTTTTCAATTTATGGACATTTATGGAAAATGCTCATATTGCTGAGAACGTAGATATATTTGGAAGGAGATGTGATTTGTAATTGTTGCAATGTGTGAAGAAGGCTTCAGTATGAGTATTATTCTGCTGCTGGGACCAATGCACAACCAGATTGGTTGCGCCCATTGTCAGATGCTGTGTGCATATCTGCACAGTAAATTAACCGGAGAACACATTTGTGCTCAGGGTGTGAGTTGTGCTGCACAAAGATATATCGTTGAAGATATGACACGATAAGATAGAACTTTATTTCTCCCAGGAGGGAAATTGATCTGCCAACAGTCATAAAAACACAAAATACATGAAACATGGAATTAAAGAAATTAGCGACTAATCACCAATGTCCAGAGTGGGCAGATTAGGTATCATCTCTAATTAACACACAAGATTTTAGTGTGTTTCAGTCCGGTGTGCGCTGCACCATTGCACTGCTGCACGAATAGCAATACAGGTGGGAAGCTGAATGAAAAGCTCCATGGAGATACTGGCACTCCTCCCAAGATGGCATCAGCAATCCTCGACACCTGCAGAAGTGCTGGGCTACTGTGACAGTGTGGAAGTTACTTTGCACCCTGCTGTCCACTCGTGTAAGTTTAGTTCAGTTCAATGTCACGTGTACCGAGGTACAGTGAAAAGGTTTTGTTGCGGGCTAACCAGTCAGCGGAATAAGCGAGTTCGGTATTCCGAATAACGCAAGGAATCATGGGATTTGTCAAAGGTCACTCGCGATAAACATTCTCGGTAACTGTGCTGCTGCATGTATACAGACCTGCGTTTCATCCGTAGTCAGGATCGAACCCGGGTCTCCGGTGCTGCAAGCGCTGTTGAATTGCTACTGGACCGTCCCCGTCACCTCCCGAGTGTCTCATCCCTGTCCGGGGGTGGCTGGAGAAGTCCGGGGTGACCCTGGACTGACACCGGGACACCGGCCCACAGCAGTGGCGGCCTCAGACGTACAGCCAGCACGGAGGAAAAGAGCTAACTCCAGCTCAACTCTGCCTTACCGCCGGGTTAACCGACAGCCCTGGACTGACGGGACACCGGCCTGGAACAGTGGCGGCCCAGGCTTACAGCCATCGCGGATAAGAACCGCTAACTCCATTGCTCCAGGCCTATCATCAACTCTGCTGGCGATTTCCCAGTCAGCGTGTGCGGTGTGGATTTGTAGGAACGGAGGAGGATATGGATTGACTGTTCGAATGTTTTCCTCTCCTACATGCTCGCTTTTACGCTTTCTTTGATCATTCAATTGAATCGGTCAACCCCGCCGTTCGATTGGGGGTTGTATCTCGATGTCCGCTGATGTTGAATGTCATAACTCGCGAGGAAAGTGCAGAACTGTTCAGATATGAACTGTGGGCCGTTGTCTGTGGTTATGACCTCTGGCAGTCCCCACTCAGTGAACAGCTTTTTGAGAATTGCGATGATCGAGGTTGTCATGACTGAGAAAGTAGTTGCGATCTCAGGCCACTTGCTGTGGCGATCATGTACTACAAGTAGAAACCGCTGGATTCTTGGCGCAGCTTGCACCTCTCCGAATATGTACACTTGCAAGTGCCTCCATGGTTTGGCCGGCCATGGGATTGGCTGAAGAGGGGCAGGACGTGGTTTTGTTGCTTTCTCGCTAATTATGCATGCTTCACAATTTTTACGAAATCTTCTATGGGTCGATCTATTGCTGGCCACCACACTGCCTGGTGACATCGTTGTTTCATCTTAACAATGCCCGGGTGTCCTTCGTGTGCCAGTTGTAACACGTGGTGTTGCAGTGATTTGGGTATAACCACTCGATTTCCGCATGTGACACATGTATCGTCAAACACTGCCAGTTCATGGCGTACCCGGTGGTACGGAACCAAGTCATCTGCTATCTCCTTGGGTCTGTCCTGAGATACTGGCAGATGGTTTGCAGTGCGCCGTCAGCTGTCGACTCTGCTTTCAGCTCTCCCTGTGTCACTAGATTTGCCATCGCGTGCGAAATCACCACGCGAACGTATTCGTCTATGTCTCTTGAAGTGTCGTTATTGCGTGTGCTTGCAGGTGCCACCGTTGGGACGCATCTGAGCATGTCTGCGATGCGATTACATGAACCTGCGAGGTATTCTACATTGAAGTTCTACTGGTGAAGGCGATCGGACCATCTGCAGATCCGGAGCAGACGGTGTCCTGAGCCTGACATGTCCAGTAACTTAGTTAGCGCTTGGTGATCTTTACGGAGAGTGTTCACATGCGTATATGCACGCTGATGCTTCGCGTTCCCTGGTGCAGTACTTGCATTCAGTTGCAGTCAAGGGACGGGACGTGAATGCGATTGGTCATCCGCTTCACTCGAACACTGTTCCGATCGCTATACCAGAAGCATCTGTTGTGACGTACGTTTCAGCACTTGGATTAAAGTGTGCAAGAACAGGCGGAGATGCTATTTTGTCTTTCAGTGCGTTGAATGTGATGTCCTGCTAACTTGTCCATTCCCACTGTGTGTCTTTCCGTAGCAGCTTCTGTAGCGGTTCTGCGATCTGCGCGTACTGTGGCACCAACCTGCGGTAGAAGTTGGCGGTGCCCAGAAATGATGCTAGCTCTTTCACGTTAGTTGGGGGTGGGGGGGGGGGGGGGGGCGGTGGGGGAGCGTGTTCATGGCTTGGACATTGTCCTGAGTAGGCTCAACTCCAGACGCTGTCACTCTGTACCCGAGAAAGTCAATCTCGGATGCTGAAAATGTACACTTTGCTGCGTTGCGCGAGACGAGCTAACACTGCATCCAGTCGTCGATCGTGTTCCTCCTTGTCCCTTCCATGGACGACAACATCGTCGAGGAGGTTGAATGTTCCGACAATGTCTGCCAGAACTGACGCCATGATTTTTTGAAATGCGCTAGGCGCTGAGCACAGCCCATACAGCATCCTACGGTACTGAAATACCGCTTCATGTGTAATGAATTCTGACAACTGCTGACTGCGTTCTGCTAGTGGTACCTGAAGGTAGCTTTGGCGCATGTCCAGTTTTGTGTACACCGTTGAACCGTGGAACATCGCAAATAGCTCTTGTATTGTTGGCAGAGGGTATTTGTCCGGAATGATGAATTTGTTGACTGATTTGAGATCGATGCACAGCCCGAGTTCACCGTTCTTGTGTCGCATGATGACAAGATTCGATATCCAAGGGAATGCGCTCAATGATACCATCCTTTTCGAGTAGTTTCAGTTCCGTTGAGACTTCCGAGCCAATGGAAAACGGTAGACGCCATAGGCGTATGAAACAGGCGGGACTGATGTGTCTACATGAGGTGCGTGGCAGTACCTTTAACATCCCCAAAACCAGAGAAAAGGGAAGGGTACTCATGCCCATAGTCTGCATCGCTGATCACAGTGATGTTCGTGCCGGTTGAGCCCTGAAGCTTGAAACCTAGTTGATGAAACAAATTGACTCCCATGAGACTTTCCTTCTGCGACGTAGAATGTGAAGCTATCGAGCTTAACTCCTTTGTAGCAAACAGGAACCGTCACTAGCCCTATCGTGGGTATGGTTGAACCATCATAAGCGTGAAGAGTGTCCCTCAGGGGAGCAAGTGGGTAGTCCGAAAAACAACTATTGTAGAGGTCGACGCTCAAAATCGAAACCTTCGCCCCCACATCTATGAGAAGCGATACCGAGGTCCCAGCGATCTCGACCCTGCAGTCTTTGAAAGCACCTGTTGACCGAGCAGCCTGGTCAGCCCTGTCCTTTATGGAGTATAGAAACATAGAAACATTGAGAAATAGGTGCAGGAGTAGGCCATTCGGCCCTTCGAGCCTGCACCACCATTCAATATGATCATGGTTGATCATCCAACTCAGTATCCCGTACCTGCCTTCTCTTCATACCCTCTGATCCCCTTAGCCCCAAGGGCCACATCTAACTCCCTCTTAAATATAGCCAATGAACTGGCCTCAACTAACCTCTGTGGCAGAGAATTCCAGAGACTCACCACTCTCTGTGTAAAGAATGTTTTCCTCATCTCGGTCCTAAAGGAATTCCCCCTTATCCTTAGACTGTGACCCCTTGTTCTGGACTTCCCCAACATCGGGAACAATCTTCCTGCATCTAGCTTATCCAACCCCTTAAGAATTTTGTAAGTTTTTAGATCCCCCCTCAATCTTCTAAATTCCAGTGAGTACAAGCCGAGTCTATCCAGTCTTTCCTCATATGAAAGTCCCGACATCCCAGTACACGTCGTGTCCACCCGGAGATTCATCGTCTACGTGGCGGTCAGATGACGCTTCTCCTTTGGTGACCGGCATACTTTCACGAAGTGATTCAGCTTTGAACACGAGTTGCATCGTTTACCGTAAGCTGGACATTCCTCCGGCCACAATTCAGACACTGCTTGTTTGAGCGATTGTGTTTTGATTGCCTCTGAATGCCCTGCACGGGTGCTGTGTTCATCTGATGAGATACATGACTAAATGTTCCCTCAGAGCATGCCATCAGCTGTTGTCTGAGCACCTCGGCATTATGCATGGCACTTTCAATTTGCACAGCTAACGCTTGTGCCTTTTCGAGTGTGAGAGCATCATCCTCCATGAGAAGGCGCTCTCTAATCCGCGACCCGCTGATCGAAAAGTCTTTTCGATCAGCGGGTCTCTCACCAGCTCATCTGTCAGTGCCCCAAAATTGCACTTTGCTGCCAGTTCTATCAATGCAGAAGCAAATTGCTTCACTGGTTCGCCACGTCCCTGTGACCATTGGCGAAACCGGTATCTCTCTATCAGCACACTCGTCTTTGGGCCAAAATATTTGCCCAGTGCATTAACTGCAGTACTCACTTGTTGCAGCACTGTCGAGCTGCGTGACGATTCGCTGTCCCTCCGTTCCGAGGCAATGCAGCAGAATCGCACAACGGCGAATGTCCGAAATGGCCTCGCCGTCCAGGCCACTTGCGATCAGGTAAGTCTTGAAACTTTCATACCAGCGTATCCATGGTACCGGAGGCTCTCCTGGAGTTTCCAAGAATGGAGAAGGGGCAACGAGGGTTAAACCAGCCATCCTTGTCTCCAGATGTCATGTTTGAGGGCTAAATAATTCACAAACGATACTTGGTGTCCAGAACCCGAAGTGTATTTATTTCAAGCCAACATGGTTGCCACTAAAGCCCTGCAGATCCCCCCCGGAATCCTCCCTGAGGAAACATTCATTTAGAGACAGAGTCCTCTAATGGTGACTACAGGACACAACACTGATCTAGAAGGAAAGGTTGAGCAGACTAGGACTTTATTCCTTAGAGCACAGGAGGACGAGGGGTTGATCTTATAGAGGTGAATAAGACCATAAGAGGAATAGATAGGGTCAATGCACAGCCCGGTGGAATACGACAGGAAGATGTTTATCGCCTCGACAAGAAAAATGTGAGTAGAATGTGTGAAATAGGAAGGCTGTGGCCTGGCGTTTGGAAGAAAATAGGAATTACACACCCACACACACACACACACACACACACACACACACACACACACACACACACACACACACCCACACACACACACACACACACCCACACCCACACACCCACACCCACACACCCACACACACACACACACACCCACACACACACACCCACACCCACACCCACACACCCACACCCACACACCCACACACACACACACACACACACACACACACACACCCACACCCACACACACCCACACCCACACCCACACACCCACACCCACACACCCACACACCCACGAGTTTTTGTCTTATAGAGGTGAGTCAAATGCTGGCAAGTGGGACTAAGTTAGAAGGGGCATGTTGGTTCACCTGGGAGGGTTGGGCCTGTTTCCATGCTCTATGACTCTAACAAGGCGAGATACAAGAGGACGAGGTGGAGTGGATGAATATCAGGAATGAGTACTGGTTCATGGGAAATGTTGAGAGCATGATTGGGAAATGGAGAATTTAAGTGCCTGCTTTGTGGTATGGTTAGTGGGATATAGAATCTGAAGATATTTTCATTAACTTCTACCATTTGCGCGCAAGCTCACTAAGATTTTGCATCATTGCAGTCATATGCTTCCAGCCAATAATCCTTTCACCTCCAGACTCTCCTCTGTCTTTGCCCTTCTTGCAGGTTAGAGTGCCCCCTGGTAGTCAGTGAAAACAAGACAACCATTCTTCTCCATAAAAGCTTCCGTTGCATCTCATGGAGAGCTTAGAGCTTGTTCTCTCCAATATTGCTCTACTCTTCACAGCATTCCAGGTTTGAGGCAATGCCTGCATAACTGCAATCATCGACTCCAGCCACAATACATCTCCTCTTTAAAGGCTGCCTGC
This sequence comes from Raja brachyura, assembly GCA_963514005.1. The sequence goes on along the minus strand of OY740782.1, from coordinate 137,825,121 downwards.
CACACAGTCTAGCTTCAAAAGACACTGACCACTCACAATACCACTGTCCAAGTATACAGCTAATGGCCAGTATTATTAACACTGCCTGAATGCTATCTTCATGCATAGGATGGACTCAGATTAATGATGGGTCATGATCCCGACATACATGTTTGGGGACTATTGAAATTAGAAAATAAAATTAAAAAATTGCAGGCATTGGAAATCTGAAACGAAAACTGACGATGCAGGAATCGCTCATCTGGTTAAGCAAAATACATGGAGAGAGAAACAGAACTAATGTCTCAGGTTGAAAACCCACCATTGAAACTCATGAAAGGTTCTGCCAAAGCGCATTTGACTTGAAATGGTAACTCTGCTTCTCTTACCACAAATACTGGGGTCAAGGAATGAGCGTTCACATTGCGACCCTGTTTCCACCAATCTTTCCACCACTACACACAAGAAGCACACGAAAGCTCTAGACGCCATTGTATGCAGATGCTGTGAAGTGTGTTCAGCTCTGCCTGCACAATTTCTAATCTTGTGATGTGAACTCGATAAAGAGACCACATACTCTGCCTGATTTGCTGATCGCTCTTCGGGATAATGGAATCAAGGGATATGGGGAGAAAGCAGGAACAGGGTACTGATTCTGGATGATCAGCCATGTTCATATTGAATGGCAGTGCTGGCTTGAAGAGCTGAAGGGCCTACTCCTGCACCTATTTTCTATGATTCTATGTTTCTATGTTTCTATGTTTTCCAACATTTTCTGTTGCTGTTGCCGAAAGGAAATCCCCCTTTAAATGAGTAAAAGATTATCAAGTGTGTTGGATTTACACTTCCTTCAGAAATTAAACTCTTGGTATTAATTTGATTATATTCTGTGCCAGTTGACAGATTCAGATTCAGATTCAGATTCAATTTTAATTGTCATTGTCAGTGTACAGTACAGAGACAACGAAATGCATTTAGCATCTCCCTGGAAGAGCGACACAGCAAATTATTTGAATAAATAACAATAAGTGTCCGGGGGGGGGGGGGGTGATTGGCAGTCACCGAGGTATGTTGTTGAGTAGCGTGACAGCCGCCGGAAAGAAGCTGTTCCTGGACCTGCTGGTTCGGCAACGGAGAGACCTGTAGCGCCTCCCGGATGGTAGGAGGGTAAACAGTCCATGGTTGGGGTGAGAGAGGTCCTTGGCGATGCTGAGCGCCCTCCGCAGACAACGCTTGCTTTGGACAGACTCAATGGAGGGGAGCGAGGAACCGGTGATGCGTTGGGCAATTTTCACCACCCTCTGCAATGCCTTCCGGTCGGAGACAGAGCAGTTGCCATATCAAACTGTGATGCAGTTGGTAAGGATGCTCTCGATGGTGCAGCGGTAGAAGTTCACCAGGATCTGAGGAGACAGATGGACCTTCTTCAGTCTCCTCAGGAAGAAGAGACGCTGGTGAGCCTTCTTGATCAGAGTTGAGGTATTGTGGGTCCAAGAGAGGTCGTCGGAGAGGTTGACAGCAAGCTTAATTAAATTTTGATGAACACATTGAGTTTCATTTCAAATGAGTCAACACGAGAGCGGATTATTGAACAATGTACATATGAAGCCTCTGGTTTAATATGCCCTGCCCCCAAAACTTTAATTATTGCACTTCAATTACTCAGAATTAATAAGCCTCACGTCACCTGCGTCTCAGGCCTGAAGTGAATATTTGTGTTAGCTGGGGCAAGTTTACAGATGAATTGCATTTGGAATCAAGGATAGAATACAATGGCCATGCAAAAACCTTAGCCAACACTTCACAGGAGAACTATGCATTTAATTTCAAGAGCATTTCAAACATATGTGTCAAATGAGTCCATTAGCTTTATGTCGCAATGCTCGGATCTGCTTAGATGGGACATCTTGGTCGGCATGAATGAGTTGGGCCGAAGGGCCTCTTTCCATGCTGTATGACTCTATGAATCAAAGTCATAAGGTCATAAGTGATTGGAGCAGAATTAGGCCATTCGGCCCATCAAGTCTACTCCGTCATTCAATCATGGCTGATCTATCTCTCCCTCCCAACGCCATTCTCCGGTCTTCTCCCCGTAACCCCTGACACCTGTACTAATCAAGTCATTCTCTTTACTTTCCCCTTTGCCTGTAAAGAAAAGTTTTATTCGAGGATTTTCTAATATCTAGTGATATTCTATGACAAATGGCCAACTTAAAGTCTGTGTCCACTTGTATGAACCTTATGACAACTTAAGTGAGATAGGGCGGGGATTACTGTAGTTTTGAACAGCAATTAGTTGAAATTCAAATTATCTTTATGGCCCAGTGCTTGAATCTGTTGTAATGTGAGGTCTTGCTTCACCAGAGGTTTTAGTCCCTGGGCTCACCTGGCTTGGTTTGCCCAGAACAGTCTGAGGAGTGGTGGAAAATACGCTGTCCTGTGGACAGCAGCAGCAAGGCAAAGCCTGAGGCATTTGACGCCCTTGGGACATCTCTACAGGACGTCCTATTCATCTGGCTCCAAAAATGAAAGAACATCTCACATCTTTTGGCCTCTTCTGGGAAAGATCTTCTGCTGTGGCCTGTGTTAAAACATTCATTCAGTGATAAGACTGCACAGTATTTCTTCCAGACACTTAAGATTCCATTTCATCTTCTCAAATCAAAGATGGCGGCTTCAAACTTTTTCTCTCACAGAACCATCCTCAGAAAGACCCTGTGGGAAATGCATCTTCTGGAGTTTCTCCTCAAAATCCTTTGATATTTGTAAGGGATGGTCTTCAAAGTGGACTGAAGCACAGGCAGCTTTAACAGGCTACTCTGGCTGTGGAATATCTTTGGACTTAACCTCGTGGAGAAGGAGATCAGTGCTTTTTTTTTCCTGATGTGCTACAGTGCAAAATGATCTGGTGCTTTGCATTGGCTGTGGTAGAAATAACTACATTTCCAAACGGGACAAGGGTTCATCCATATCTGCGAGCTTTATTTAAAAAAACACTATCAACGGCCAAGGCAGATTAACACAAAAAGCATTGGAGTAAGTCAGCGGGTCAGGCAGCATCTCTGGAGGATACGAGTAGCGCCATTTTGGGACAATGCTGATTGTAGTCGGGAGACAAAAGGTGGAATGGGTGTGGAAGTGATACACAGCTTGAATTCTTGTGGACGCAAGGCAGATTACCTGATCATTTTCACACTGAGCTTTGTGGGAGTTTGCTGTGAGCCAATTGATTGCTGAATTTCCTGCCTGACAATAATGATAATGTTACAAAGTACTTCATAGTCACGGAGAGACATATAGTGTGGAGATAGGCCCTTCAGCTCACCCGAGTCTGCACTGACCATTAACTATGTTTTCCTCTCAACCCCATTCTCCTGCCTTCTCCCCCATAACCCCTGACACCCTTACTAATCAAGAATCTGTCAATCTCCGCCTTAATGATATTCATTGACTTGGCCTCCACAGCCATGTGTGGCGATGAATTCCATAGATTCATCACCCTCTGACTAAAAAAATTCCTCCTCAATCCCTTGGTGGCTGGTAGCATGACAGCAGCAGCAACTTAGATTAGTTTAGAGATACAGCGCGGAAACCGGGTCCACGCATGTCCGCACATTAACACTATCCTACACACACTAGGGACAATTTTTACTTTACCAAGCCAATTAACCTACATACCTGTACGTCTTTGGAGTATGGGAGGAAACCGAAGATTTCGGAGAAAACCGACACAGGTCACGGGGAGAACGTACAAACTCCTTATAACCAGCACCCGTAGTCGGGATCAAACCCGGTTCGACGGAGCTGCATTCACTGTACAGGATGGGAGGTAGAAGAGTGAGTGAGCAATTGTGGCAGGGGACTCAACAGTTTAAAGGTGACAGAGAGATGAGTTTGTGTTTGTGTACATGTATCTAGATTTTTTAGTTTAGAGTCAGCGCGGAAACAGGCCCTTTGGCCCACTGAGTCCGCGCCAACCGGTGATCCCTGCACATTAACACTATCCTACACACATTAGGGACAACTTAAAAATTTACCAAGCCAATTAAACTACAAACTTTTACGTCTTTGGAGCATGGCAGGAAACTGGAGATCCTGGGGAAAACCCACGCAGGTCACGGGGAGAACATACAAACTCCTTATAGACAAGCACCCGTAGTCGGGATCGAACCCGGGTCTCTGGCGATGTACGGCAGCAACTCCACTGCTGTGCCACCGTTCTCCCCAGTCGCCCATGTTGCCCAGGGTAGAACATTGTTTTCCTGCTGGCAGATTCAGGCTGAAGGAGGAGAATTTGTGGTCACCATGGGTACCAACGACATCGATTGAATGAGAAATTGGGTTCTGCAGGCAGAGCTGTGCAAGGTAGGAAGGGGGTTAGAAACATAACCCCAAGCAATGGTGAAAGTCAAAAAATGACACCAAATATTGGAGTAACTCAATGGGTCAGGCAGCATCTCTGGAGGAAATAGATAAGGGACCCTTTTGGGTCGGGTCTCTTCTCCCGACACTGAAAATCAGTTGGAAATCGGAATTACACTAAATTATCTGATGAAGATTCCTGTAACATAGAAACATAGAAGCATAGAAAATAGGTGCAGGAGTAGGCCATTCGGCCCTTCGAGCCTGCACCACCATTCAATATGATCATCGCTGATCATCCAACTCAGCATCCCTTACATGCCTTCTCTCCATACCCCCTGATCCCTTTACCCACAAGGGCCACATCTAACTCCCTCTTCAATATAGCCAATGATCTGGCCTCAACTACCTTCTGTGGCAGGGAATTCCAGAGATTCACCACTCTCTATGTGAAAAATGTTTTTCTCATCTCGGTCCTAAAAGATTTCCCCCTTATCCTTAAACTGTGACCCCTTGTCCTAGACTTTCCCAACATCGGGAACAATCTTCCTGCATCTAGCCCGTCCAATCCCTTAAGAATTTTGTAAGTTTCTATAAGATCCCCCCTCAATGTCCTAAATTCTAGTGAGTACAAGCCGAGTCTATCCAGTCTTTCTTCGTATGAAAGTCCCAGGAATCAGTCTGGTGAACCTTCTCTGTACTCCCTCTATGGCAAGAATGTCTTTCCTCAGATTTGGAGACCAAAATTGTATGCAATACTCCAGGTGTGGTCTCACCAAGACCCTGTACAACTGCAGTGGAACCTCCCTGCTCCTATACTCAAATCCTTTTTCTATAAATGCTAACATACCATTTGCTTTCTTCACCTGCATGCCTACTTTCAATGACTGGTGTACCATGACACCCAGGTCTCGTTGCATCTCCCCTTTTCCTAATCGGCTACCATTCAGATAATAGTCTACCTTCCTGTTTTTGCCACCAAAGTGGATAACCTCACATTTATCCACATTATACTGCATCTGCCATGCATTTGCCCACTCACCCAGCCTATTCAAGTCACTTTGCAGCCTCCTAGCATCCTCCTCATAGCTAACACTGCTGCCCAGCTTCGTGTCATCCGCAAACTTGGGGATGTTGCATTCAATTCCCTCGTCCAAATCATTAATATATATTGTAAATAGCTGGGGTCCCAGCACTGAGCCTTGCGGTACCCCACTAGTCACTGCCTGCCATTCTGAAAATGACCCGTTTACTCCTACTCTTTGCTTCCTGTTTGCCAGCCAGTTCTCTATTCACATCAATACTGAACCCCCAATACCATGTGCTTTAAGTTTGTATTCTAATCTCTTCTGTGGGACCTTGCCGAAAGCCTTCTGAAAGTCCAGATATAACACATTCACTGGTTCTGCCTTATCCACTCTACTAGTTACATCCTCAAAAAATTCTATAAGATTCGTCAGACATGATTTACCTTCGTAACTGTGTTAGCTGCTTCTTTTCCAAAGATGCTGCTTGAGTGCTTCCCACATTTTCAGTTTGTACTACAGATGTAGTGCTACAGAAACATAGAAAAATAGGTGCAAGAGTAGGCCATTCGGCTCCTCGAGCAAGCACCTCCATTTAGCTGATCATCTAAAATCAGTACCCCGTTCCTGCTGTTTCCCCATATCTCTTGATTCCTTATGCCCTAAGAGATAAATCTACCTCTCTTTCTTACTGGCAGTGCTAAAGGCTATGAAGCCTTTCACCACCTGGTGGCGCCCCTAATGGCTGCATCGCCAACAGCCTGTCCTGTCCTTTCTCTGTTTTTGTTATTTTGAGTGTGTCTTGAGTATGTTTTAATGTTTCTTGGTATGATTTATGTGGGGGGTGAGGAGGGGGGGAGGGGGAACCTTTTTCAACCACTTACCACGATGGAGATGCAATTTTTTTCCATGTTGCATCTCCGTCCCCTCCTGCGGCCTAAGAACATGGAGCGGTGCGGCCTTTCCTGGGGACCAGCCCGAAGGTTCACGCCGCGGCACGGACTTACCATCGTGGAGCAGGCGACCTTTGCCGAGGATCGACAGTGAAAGTGCTCTGACTGCGTGGCCTGTGGACTTTAACACCGTGAAGCCGCGGTCTCTGGTAAAAAGAGGCCGACTCGGGAGCTTCATGCCACGGAGTGTTCCATTCCGTCCCAACGCCGGAGTTTCCATCATCCCAACGCAAGGGCTTCGGACATCGGACCGTCGGCAGCGACGGCTGCTGAGGGATCTAAAGGCCCTGACCACCACGGGTGAACAAAGGCGGAAGTTGACTGAACTTTATTGCCTTCTATCACAGTGAGGAATGTGGATTCCACTGTGGTGGATGTCTAAGTTAAATTGTGTTAAATGTTATTGTTGCATTTCACTTAGTATGGCTGTATGGTAACTCAAATTTCACTGTACCTTAGTTGGTTAAGTGACAATAAACACAAACTTGAACTTTAAGTACAGATAAAGGAAGACATGGTTTAGGAGGCAAGGTTTTAGACTGCAGAGAAATTGGGACCATCATTTTGGAGAGGTTGGACACACCTCAACAGAAGCAGGACCAAAATCCTTGTGGTGTGGTTTACTAGTCGTATAGGGATGGTTTAATCTAGTTTGGCAAGTGAGGTGGAGTGAATTCAGAGATTTAAATCCTGGCCGCTCCCTCTTCTCCCCCCTCCCATCGGGCTAAAGGTATGGAAGTGTGAAAACGCACATCTCCAGATTTAGGGACAGTTTCTTCCCAGCTGTTATCGGGCAACTGAACCATCTTACCAACAACTAATCCTGAGCTACCATGTACCTCATTGGTGACCCTCGAACTATCTTTGATCCGACTTTATTAGATTTATCTTGCACCAAACATTATTCAAGTTATTCCCTTTATTATGTATCTGTACACTGTGGCTGGCTTGATTGTAATCATGAATTGTCCTTCTGCTGACTGGTTAACATGCAACAAAAGCTTTTCACTGTACCTCGGTACACGTGACAATAAACTAAACTAAACTAACTCTAACCAAATGTTGGAGTAACTCAGCAAATCTGGCAGCATCTCTGGAGTACATGGCTAGGTGACCATTTCAGGTCAGGAGCCTATGGTTTCAGGTAAGGGTTTATGTAAGAAGACAGAGAAATAAGAAGAAGGTATTAATATAGGGCAAGAGTAGGATTACAATAACCCGAGTATATCAGAATGATGCAGAGCATGGGGGCACAGAAAGTTGAGTCAGAGTATGGAAAAATGGCAAGATAAAATGAATGTTTTTTTATTTGAATGCACACAGATTTCAGAGCAAGATACTGTAGATGAGTTGACAGCATAGATATATGACAGCCATTACAGATATGTGGTTATAAGGTGACCACTGCTGGGAAATAAATATTCATGGCTATTTGACATTACGGAAAGATAGGTAAAACGGGAAAGGTAGGTCTGTTAATAAAGGATTGGTTCACTGCAGTGGCTCAGAAGATCAAGATATAGAATAAGTCTAGGCAGGGATTGGAAATAAATTTAAGAAGTCATTAGCATGGACCCCTAGGACACTTAAGTGTAGCTACACTGTCAGCCAGAGTTAAAATCAAGAAGCTGTGTTGTCCTGTCAGAAAGGTATTACAATAGTCTTTGATGATTTTAATTATCATATAGATTGGACAAATCAAATTGGCAGAGGTAGCCTCAGGGAGTATGTTCAATGCAGTATTATGTAATTTATATCCGAGCACATAATTGAATGTATATCATTGATCATTTTCTCCTGCAAGCCAGCAGCAATATAGTGCTTCTGGGATCTTATCTTGTTATCAGCTCTTCTGTTCTTTGGTAGACACGAGTTAGTTTAATGCTGTGTTTGCATACACGAGCACTCAAAAGACTGGAAGAAAATAAAAACTTCCTAAAGATTAAAGGTAGACAAAAATGCTGGAGAAACTCAGCTAGTGAGGTAGCATCTATGGAGTGAAGGAATAGGTGACGTTTCGGGTCGAGATCCTTCTCCAGGCGAAACATTTCCCAAAGATTAAAATGTTTCCTAACGATTAAAACTCACAAATATCTTTATTTTGTATGTTAGGAGAGAGAGGTCTCTAAAGAGAGAGTTAGATTTAGCCCTTAGGGCTAAAGGAATCAAGGGATATGGGGGGAAAAGCAGGAACAGGGTACTGATTTAAGATGATCATCATGAATGGCCTATTCCTGCACCTATTTTCTATGTTTCTATATTAAGATGTAACATGTGTATCATATATTTGGGGTGGTTTATTGGAGAGATAAATCGAGGAACTGGCCAGGGATCTGGTATTATAAAATGAGATAGCATTAATTGAAGGATCAACACAAAATGCAGGAGTAACTCAGCGGGTCAAGCAGCATCCTTGGAGAACATGGGTAGGTGACATTTTGGGTTGTGACCCATCTTCAGACTATGAAGAAGGGTCCTGACCTGAAACATCATCTATCCATGTTCTCCAAGGATGCTGCTTGACCCGCTGAATTACTCCAGCATTTTGTGTCTTTCCTTGGAAAAATAGCATTTGCATTTCCTCGTATCTACATTAATTAAAGGATACCCAAGAAAGTTTGGCAGAATTCTAAATTCAAATTATGAATGAGAAACCTGGGATTGAAACTAGTGGCATAAATCAATATAAAGCCAATATATAGGCTATGATGACTAAGTGGATTAGATTAAAGAGTAGGGTGGCACATTATCAACAGACCATTAAAGAGATGTTTCACCAATCTCAGCAAAGGTGTATTCTATTCAAGAAGAAAGGCTCTACAAGAACGTGACAGCAACCATGGCTAATCAATGACACTGTGATTGGCGTTGAATTGAAAGAAGAAACATGCAATAATACAAAGATTAGTTGATAGGTCAGAAGATTGTAAAATTATTTTTAATAAGTAGGGTGTAGAGGTCCACGCATAACAATCTGTTTAATAATTAAACGACACAGCCCCGTCACTCACGCGCGTGAACACCAGTTCAACTCCAATTGTTAAATCTTTCGAATTCCAACTGCCTAACAGCCTGCCCCCCCTGACCGCGTGATTGGTCGGCCCAGATCACGCCCAGTCCACGTGAGAGATCGAGCCCGACCATCGAATGTTCGAGAGGCATTGGCATTGACATTGATGGCGGTGCGGGACAACGCATTTGCGACCAGGTTGTTCTTTCCCGCGATGTGCTGAACGCAAGTCGTGTACTCAGAGATGTAGGCCAAGTGACGTTGCTGCTGGGATGACCAAGGATCAGACACTTTTGCAAAGGCAAATGTGAGTGGCTTGTGATCGGTGAAAGCTATGAAACACCTGGAAGTAGTGGAAATGCCAGATGGCCAGGTAGACCGTGAGGAACTCCAGGTCGAAAGCGCTGTACTTCTGCTCGAGCGGTCTCAGGTAACTACTGAAAAAGGCGAGGGGTTTCCAGCTTACATCGATCGGTTGTTCCAGCACTCAGCCCACTGCTGTGTCAGATGCGGCCACCGTGAACGTGGTTGGCGCGTTGGCCCGTGGATGGACCAGCATAGTCGCCTTTGCCATCTCCTCTTTGACGTTGTTGAAAGCGGTCATGGCTGTGATGTCCCAAACAAGCTCTCGCTGTTTGCTGACCATGTCCTTGGACAGCGGTTGCATGATCCTGGCGGCTGCTGGCACGTAACGATGATAAAAATTGACCATGCTGACAAACTCTTGGTGTCCGTTCACCATAGTGGTTTTGGGAAAGTGGCGAATGGCCTTGACATTGGACGGGAGCAGGACCACACCGTGCAGATCGATGTGGTGGCCAAGGAAACTGATGGAATTGAGGCCAAACTGGTACTTGGCAAGGTTGATGGCCAGGCCATGCTCGGTGAGCCGCTGGCAGAGCAGCCGCAGGTGTGCGCTGTGTTCCTGGCAAGAGCGGCTGGCGACAAGGATGCCGTCAAGGTAATCGAACAGGAAATCCAGCCTGCGGCCCACCATGTCCATGAGCCGTTGGAAAGCCTGAGCGGCATTCACCAGGCCGAAAGGCATCCGCAGGAACTCGAAGAACCATAAGGGGGTGATGATAGCCGTCTTGGGGATGTCGTCAGGATGGATGGTAGCCATGTACCAGGTCGATTTTGGAAAAAACCTTGGCACCGTACAGATTGCCCGTGAAGTCTTGGATATGAGGGACAGGGTACTGGTCGGCCGTTGTGAAGTCGTTGAGACGGCGGTAGTCCCCACAGGGTCTCCAGCCTCCAGACGCTTTGAGGACCATGTGAAGCATAGATGCCCATGGGCACAATGCCCATTTCCTCCATCCTGCCGAAAACGTCTTTGGCCAGTTGGAGCTTGTCGGGGGGCAGTCTACATGCGCGTGCACGGAGTGGTGGTCCGGTGGTGGGGATATGGTGCTTTACCCCATGCTAGGGGCTGGCCGTTGTGAACTGGGGGCTTAGGATGTCGTGGAAATCGGCCAAGATCCAGGTGTACTCGTTATTGGAGGAGGTCACCGAGCCGAGATGCGGCGCAGTCAAGTCTGCGTGGCGCAAGGCGATCGACTCGAACATCTTAGAATGGATGAGAAGCTGTCCCTTCATGTCGACCAGCAGGGCGTATACCCGGAGAAAATTGGCGCAGAGCAGCTGTTGGGAGACATCGGCGATAGTGAAAAGCCAGGTAAAGTGATTGGAGTTGAAAGTGAGTGGGATCGTGCGGGATCCGTATGCCCTGATGTTGCTGCCATTGATGGCAGCCAGAAAAGGTCCCCTCTTACTGGAACGATGGGGGCAAAACGCTGACTGCTCCCGTATCCATGTAAAAATGCCGCCCTGAATGACGGTCCCAGATGTAGAGGAGGCGATGCATCTGGCCGGGCACAATAACCACGACTGGAGTCCGGCCGAGGCGTTTCCCTGGATGCGCCCAGCGTGGTTGGAATCGGCGGGCCTCGGAACCCCACCTTTGGTGCTAGTAGCACCACGTACCTTTACTGGCATTGCTCGTGGCCGGCTTCACTGCCGTGCCTTCGGTGGGACCGGCGGTTTGACCACCGAGGCACCGCACCACCCTACCGTTTGGCCTGCCACAGCACTGCTACACAGGCAGCCAGCCGGTGGGGGTCGGTGAAATTTCTGTCCGCGAGGAGCAGGCAAATGTCATCAGGCATCTGTTCGAGGAAAACGTGTTCGAACAGGAGGCAGAGCTTGTGGCCGTTCAGCAAGGCGAGCATTTCATTCATAAGCACGGACAGCTTGAGGTCGCCGAGGCCATCCATGTGAAGTAGTTTGGCTGCCCTGTCGTGGCAGCTGAGACCAGAAGTGCGCAATAGGACCATTTTGAGGCCCTCGCATTTGCCTGCAGCTGGTGGCTGGCGAAGGTAATCGATTAGCTGCCCGGCGGTGTCCTGGTCCAGCGCACTGACCACGTAGTAGTATTTAGTGGTGTCGGCAGTGAACTGTTGAATGTGGAACTAGGCTTCAGCCTGTTCAAACCACAAGTGTATTTACGTATATAATTGTAGTCAATGCCTACTATGTTCTGTTGTGCTATGCAAAGAAATAATTTAATTCTTTAATTCTTGTGCTATGCAAAGAAAGAATTCTTGTCAGGGACACATAACAATAAACTCTTTTGACCTTTGACCTTTGATGTCCAGAAAGTGGGCAATTTGATGGAAATTGCGATCTGCTGGTCTAGGTTGTCGGCTGCAAACATTGTAAAATCCTAAATACGCCGTTTTGGATTGTCGGGTCACCACTGTAGCGGTCCACGTGTTGTGTAAACACTCTGTATAATAATTAGACGATAGAACACCGTCGCTCACGTGCGCGAACACCAGTTCAACTCCAACTGCCAAATCTTTTGAATTTCAACTGCCGAATGGCCCGCCCCCCTGAATGCGTGATTGGTCGGCACAGATCACACCGGTCTACGTGAGAGTCTGAGCCCGACCATCGAAGGTTCGCGAGACAAGTGGCTTGACCACAAGATGGCGCCACAAGGGATAAGAGATAGAGATAAGACAAGATCGAGCATAAGACTAGTTTAGTTTAGTTTAGTTTAGAGATACAGTTTGGAAATAGGCCCTTCAGCCCACCGGGTCGGCGATCCCCGCACACTAACGCTATCCGACACACACTAGGGACAATTTACAATTATACCAAGCCAATTAGCCTACAAACCAGTTTGCCATTGGAGTGTGGCAGAAAACCAGAGCACCTTGAGAAAACCCACGGGGTCACAGGGAAAATGTACAATCTCCGTACAGAAAGCTCCCATGGTCAGGATCGAACCCGGGTCACTGGTGCTGTAAGGCAGCAATTCTACCGCTGCGTCACCGTGTGATAGGTCAGAGGATTGGGTAATTATTAAAGACCAGCAAAGAATCAATAAAGATAAGATAAGGAGGGACAAGGTCGAGTATAAGACAAAGCTAACAAATAATATATTAAATAACAGACAGAACTTACTTCACGGGGACAGGAACAGAAGGAAAATTAGGAAAATCTTCAAAAATAATTCATCAACTGCATAAAGGGTACTCGTGAATAAATTCATAGGGTTATTGTGCTTGGGCAGCTTATAGCCCAATGGTATGAATATTGATTTCCCTAACTTCAAGTAACTCCGGTATACCTTCCTTCTCTATCCCTCCCCCCACCCAAGTCGCACCAGCTTCTGGTTTTCACACAACAAATAGCTAACAAAGGCCTGTTTCCTTTATCATCGTAACTTTTTTGCATATCTTTCATTCATTGTTCTTTATCTTTCTATGACATCATCTATATCTCTTCGTCTATAAAAGGTTTCCATTTTCGCTGACTGGTCTGATGAAGGGTCTCGACCCGAAACGTCACCTACTCATTCTCTCCAGAGATGCTGCCTGTCCCGCTGAGTAACTCCAGCTTTTTGTGCCTTACCTTCGGCTTAAACCAGCATCTGTAGTTCCTTCCTGCACACTCTATGAATAAATTGTTCCGTTTCTGAGGCAAAGTGTTTAGTTAAGATTGGAGCAATTATCGTGTCGATTAAAAGGTACTTAAGCTGCTAATGACCAGACGTCACATTCTACATTGTCTGAGGCGAGCTCAAAAGTCAGAGACAGCCTAAGGGCAAGTTGCCTTCAGTGAGAGGCAGCCTATAAAATGGTGTAAACCAACCAGCAGGCAATGAAGATTAACAACTCATGGCATATCTGCTCTCCCATAATTTGAATATTAATAATTACATGCCTTATTAACACACCAATTTGGGTTGGATTCAGTCAAACACAGCACAGCCAACCCAGCCCTATAGTTCATCTTCTCACAGAGCTAATTAATGCATCTCACACTTCTGACTGTCCCCATGCTTCTCATATTTCCAAATCTCCAGGAGCATCTTTGATTCACACGTAAAATTCAAACAAAACATTTCCATACATAGTGATGTTTTGTCAATAGCAGCTAAATACATATGACCTTCAATACAATGTAGTAATCTGCACTCTGGGGAAATAAAACGCTGCAGTTTATTTGGTTTACATAGATACTTCTTCATGTAGAATGGCCTCGAGAGAAAATGGGAAATATTTTGTAAACTGGCAGCAAAATAACAATCTTCCCGATGTTTATCTCCCAAGTTAACAAGACAGATTTAATTGCAGAGCAATGCTGCACAGAATGCGTGTAAATTGTGTCCACGTGTTCAGTCCCCGTCAAAGCTCAGGCTATTCTTTCTTAAAAGGTAACTAGGAACTGCAGCACGGTGGTGCGGAGGTAGAGTTGCTGCCTTACAGCACCAGAGACCCGGGTTTGATCGTGACTACAGGTGCTCGTCTGTAGGGAGTTTCTCCCCGTGACCTGCGTGGGTTTTCTCCAAGATCTTCAGCTTCCTCCCACACTCCCCTATCCCATTATAATTCCATTATAAATTGTCCTTAGTGTGTGTAGGATAGTGTATGTGCGTGGGTATGGCTGGTCGGTGCGGACTCCGTAGGCTGAAGGGCCTGTTTTTGCGCTGTATCTCTAAACTATAAACTAAACTGACTTGAAAAGCAAAGATCTTGTGATTAGCATGGAAAAACTATGATTATATTATTTCCCAGGTTGCTGGCTGTTATCTCTTATCCCTCTTGCTCCTGAGAGGGCCGTGCGTAGCTCGAGCACCCAGAGGGCCCCGCTGCAGGGGGAGCCACTCAGTCGGTCCCCTAGACTGAACGCAAGACCAGGGCCTTGGAAGGGGGGTGCCCACCGAGCCGGTCTCCTGAAGCAATGAGGCCAGGAGGATGGAGCCGGGGATGATGTCTGATGCATCCTGTGAGGAGTGAGGCCGGCAGGAGAAGTGTGGGATCCGGGGTCTGGTCAACCGCGCCCTCGAGGCCGGCTGCGGGAACAAAGGTGGACGGGCGAGGAGAGGGACGTCGCTCCGCTGATCGATCCACGCGTCCAAGGGAAGGCGACGGCTGGAGGCCCACAGCAGCCTGAGGTTCGTTTGGATTAGGCACCTCTCTTTAGAACGAGAGTGCTGACTAGACTTCAAAAATGGTGCCCAAACACGGCGCCTCTTGCACGCGGGATCAGTAGACTATTTCTGTACAATTGCAAATCAAGGATATGTTTAAGTATTGCAGTACTCTACTGGACTGTTTGTTAGAAAATATTTTCACTGTGCATTTGCACTCCGCATATGTGACAATAAAGGCATCATTGAACCATTGAAATGTACTAAGGCTCTATTTCCTCCTCTGCAACACTTTCTAATTTCTAGGTACACATCCATCTGCCTTGCCAGATCCTCATTGCCTCCACCAAGCTTGGCCAATTCCAGTTCACTCTATCCCTACTTCAAGGTGAAAATCCAAGATGCAACTGGCGGGAGAGGTGGAGGAGATGGTGGCGATACAGATGCTCTGTGATATCGCCTATGTTCAAGGTCTGCTTGAAACATATGAGGTAATTGAGGACTCCAGTCTTGCACACAGAAATAAACCCTTCTGACCAACTCATCCGACCACGATCAGAGAGCAGTGCTGAGCTACTACTTTGGTGACCCTCGGACTATCCTTGATCGGACTTTGCTGGCTTTACCGTGCACTAAACGTTATTCCCTTATCATGTATCTGTACACTGTAAATGGCTCGATTGTCTTTCTGCTGACCGGTTAGCATGTAACAAAAGCTTTTCACTGTACCTGTCACACGTAACAAGTCAAGTCAAGAGAGTTTATTTGTCAATAAGCTAAACTGAAGTGAACTGATCACGATGCCCTCTCTAAAATAGTCCTAGTTAGCCACATTGGCCCGATATCCCACTTAACCTTTCCTATCCATGTGGAACAGAGAACAGAGAACAGAACAGTACAAGAACAGGCCCTTTGACCACACTGTCTGTCCTGAGCATGATGTCAAGACCATCTCTTATCTACCTGCACGGAATCCATATCACTCCATTCCCTGCATTTCCATGTGCCTATCCAAAAGTCCCTTAATTGTCACTACAGCAACTGCCCCTCCCTCACTTTCTTCTACTTCCCTTCCATCCCTGACCATCCGCCCACGCCAGCTCGCTTCCATTCATTGTCCTCGCACTGTCCTTCCAACCTCTCATACCCTATCCCCTCTGGGGATAGAGGGCAGACACTAACATGGATAACAGGTTGGCCTGATGGAAGATTGCAATAAAGGGGGATTTTTTCTGGTTGACTTCCAGTGACCAGCAGTGTTTTGCAGGGGTCTGTGCCTGGGGCTGCTACTCTGCACATTGTATATTAATGATTTGGATGAGTTGAATTGAAGGCTTTGTGGGCAGGTTTGCGGATGATACGAAGCAGGTGGAAGGGCAGGTAGTGTAGACCCGACCCCTTCCATCAGACCAGACCAGGTTGCATCTTGCAACTCCTTTAAATTTGCCCCTCGTACATTAAAACTATGCCCTCTAGTACGTGATATTTCCATCCGGGAAAAAGGTTCTGACTGTCTACCCTTTGTATGCCTCTCATAATTGTATATACTTCCATCAGGTCTCCCCTCAATATTCAGCATTCCAGAGAAAACAATCCAAGTTTGTCCAACCTCTCCTGGTAGTTTGTATCCTTTAATCGGGGAAGAATTCTAGCAAACATCCTCTGCACCCATTCCAAAGCCTCCACATTTTTCCTGTATGGTGGGGACGACCAGAATTGCATGCACTACTCCCAGTACAGCCTAACCAAAGCCATAGAGTCATCCAGTGTGGAAACAGGCCCTTCGGCCCAACTTGCCCACAGTGGCCAACATGTCCCAGCTACACGAGTCCCACCTGCCTGCGCTTGGTCCATTTCCCTCCAAACATGTCCTATCCATGTACCTGTCTAACAGCTCTATATGTAGTCCTATCGAGCCGCAGGTTATTTCTGACTCTTAAACACAATACCTCGAACATTGAAGGCAAGCATACCATATGCCTTCTTTACCACTCTATCTCATAAATGATAGGAGCAGAATTAGGCCATTCGGCCCATCAAGTCTACTCTGCCATTCTAGCCAATAGACAATAGCAGGCTATTCTAGACAAGGGTATTGCGTAATGAGGAAGGGTTCTTTAGCAGTCTTGTTGTGCATGGCCCCTTGGGCAAGAGTGATCATAATGTGGTTGAGTTCTTCATTAGGATGGAGAGTGATATTATTATGTCAGAAACAAGGGTTCTGAACTTAAACAAAGGTAACTTTGAAGATATGAGACGTGAATTGGCCGTTAGACTGGCAAGTGATTCTTAAAGGGTTGACAGTGGATGTGCAATGGAAGGCATTTAAAGACTGCATGGATGAACTACGGCAATTGTTCATCCCAGTTTGGCAAAAGAATAAATCAGGGAAGGTAGCGCATCCATGGATAACAAGGGAAATCAGGGACAGTATCAAAACAAAAGATGAGGCATACAAATTTGCCAGAAAAAGCAGCCTTCCCGAGGACTGGGAGAAATTCAGAATCCAGCAGAGGAGGATAAAGGGCTTAATTAGGAAAGGGAAAATAGATTATGAAAGAAAACTGGCAGGGAACATAAAAACTGACTGCAAAAGTTTTTATAGATATGTGAAGAGAAAGAGATTAGTTAAAACAAATGTAGGTCCCTTGCAGTCAGAAACAGGTGAATAGATCATGGGGAACAAGGACATGGCAGACCAATTGAATAACTACTTTGGTTCTGTCTTCACTAAGGAAGACATAAATACTCTGCCGGAAATGGCAGGGGACCGGGGGTCAAATAAGATGGAGGAACTGAGTGAAATCCAGGTTAGCCGGGAAGTTGGGTATATTGAACGGATTAAAGGCTGATAAATCCCCAGGGCCAGATAGTCTGCATCCCAGAGCACTCAAGGAAGTAGCCACAGAAATAGTGGATGCATTAGTGATAATTTTTCAAAACTCCTTGGATTCTGGAGTAGTTCCTGAGGATTGGAGGGTAGCTAATGTAAACCCACTTTTTAAAAAAGGAGGGAGAGAGAAACGGGGAATTACAGACCAGTTAGTCTAACATCAGTAGGGGGGAAACTGCTAGAGTCAGGTATTAAAGATGGGATAGCAGCACATTTGAAAAGTGGTGAAATCATTGGACAAAGTCAGCATGGATTTACGAAAGGTAAATCATGTCTGACGAATCTTATAGAATTTTTCGATGATTTAACTAGTAGAGTGGATAAGGGAGAACCAGTGGATGTGTTATATCTAGACTTTCAGAAGGCTTTCGACAAGGTCGCACATAAGAGATTGGTATACAAACTTAAAGCACACGGTATTGGGGGTTCAGTATTGATGTGGATAGAGAACTGGCTGGCAGACAGGAAGCAAAGGGTAGGATTAAACGGGTCCTTTTCAGAATGGCAGGCAGTGACTAGTGGGGTACCGCAAGGCTCTGTGCTGGGACCCCAGCTATTTACAATATATATTAATGATTTGGACGAAGGAATTGAATGCAACATCTCCAAGTTTGAGGATGATACTAAGCTGGGGGTTAGTGTTAGGCGTGTGGAGGATGCTAGGAGGCTGCAAGGTGAGTTGGATAGGCTGGGTGAGTGGGCAAATGCATGGCAGATGCAGTATAATGTGGATAAATGTGAGGTTATCCACTTTGGTGGCAAAAACAGGAGGGTAGACTATTATCTGAATGGTGGCAGATTAGGAAAAGGGGAGATGCAACGAGACCTGGGTGTTATGGTACACCAGTCATTGAAAGTAGGCATGCAGGTGCAGCAGGCAGTGAAGAAAGCAAATGGTATGTTAGCATTCATAGTGAAAGGGTTTGAGTATAGGAGCAGGGAGGTTCTACTGCAGTTGTACAGGGTTTTGGTGAGACCACACCAGGAGTATTGCGTTCAGTTTTGGTCTCCAAATCTGAGGAAAGACATTCTTGCCATAGAGGGGGTACAGAGAAGATTCACCAGACTGATTACTGGGATGTCAGGGCTTTCCTATGAGGAAAGACTGGATAGACTCAGCTTGTACTCGCTAGAATTTAGAAGACTGAGGGGGGATCTTATAGAAACTTAATTCTTAAGGGGTTGGACAGGAATGCAGGAAGCATTGTTCCCGATGTTGGGGAGGTCCAGAACAAGGGGTCACAGTCTAAGGATAACGGGGAATTCCTTTAGGACTGAGATGAGGAAAACATTTTTTACACAGAGAGTTGTGAGTCCCTGGAATTCTCTGCCGCAAAAGGCAGTTGAGGCCAGATCATTGGCTATATTTAAGAGGGAGTTAGATGTGGCCTTTGTGGCTAAAGGGATCAGGGGGTATGGAGAGAAGGCAGGTACGGGATACTGAGTTGGATGATCAGCGGTGCAGGCTTGAAAGGCCGAATGGCCTACTCCTGCACCTATTTTCTATGTTTCTATGTTTCTATCTATCTAGCCCTCCTAACCCCATTTTCCTGCCTTCTCCCCATAATCCCTGACCTGTATCAATCACTCCATCTATTTGTATTGGCTCTTTCAGAGGGTTCTGGACACCAAGATACCTCTGAACTTTTTGGACAGGACTCTCATGTCTTTTTTTGGGAACAAGTGCCATTGTGTCTGACACACCCACCGGTCTTGGCTTATGGTGCAGAAATGGAGAATAATCAGTTATATTCTTTGTTCATGCTTTTGAAGTGGGGCCTGAAGTCATAATCTTCTAATTCAGAGGAATTCCGATTCATTCTGCATGCTATCCAAGCAGATGAAATACACCATACCCAAAATGCAATCAAGTCAAACTCAAGTGCAATAGATAAAGCAAAGGAAAAGGGGAAGCTGTGGAGTGCAACGGAGATGGATATGCAGGTAACAGAGGAATATGGATCAGCTGCAGGCCGGGGAGATTGTGAGAGCAGGAGCTTTGTAGCTTCTTTTCAATATTAATTTAAATAAGTACGTGCTCTGAATGTAAACAAACAAAATATGAATTCAAACCAGCTTACATTACAACTTAATTAAATTCATTATCAGTTATTTTGGAGCTGAGAAAATGAATAATTCATTTGATTCATGATGTTCAATCCACATTTTGATTTTTCATGTTTTTCGTATGCATGGAGCATAAACTGTCCAGCTCTTCTCGCCTGTGTGCCTCGTGACTGCTTGGTCTGGCTCTCTCGCTTATCTCTTTGTGCAACACTGCCACTGTTCTATTTTTAGACGCGCATGCAGTTTTGCTTGGATTGCTGTCAGAAATCACATGGGTCTCAAAACAAAAGAAAAAGTGACAGGGGAATCAGAAGCAAACTAGCTCAACTGGAGTTGTAACAAGATGAGTGAGTAAAGGTGAGGAACAATATCGTCAGACAGTGACACGTCTCACTGGGAATCCAGAAAATACCCAATCAATCTATTTTTATCCATAATTGCATTAATTTTCATAAAACCTAAACCGGATTGCCAAGAACTGGAAAGGAGCACCTA
This sequence comes from Raja brachyura, assembly GCA_963514005.1. The sequence goes on along the minus strand of OY740782.1, from coordinate 137,804,894 downwards.
TTTCATATTCAGTCAAACCTTTGGTTTAGTAACAAAATCCAGGCTAGGGTTGATTGAGCATCTCATATATTTTCAAGGTCTTTAAAGTAACCTAATATCAGCTATTTAATGTGTGGGAAGGAACTGCAGATGCCAGTTTACACCGAAGATAGACACAAAATGTTGGAGTAACTCAGTGGGACAGGCAGCATGTCTGGAGAGAAGGAATGGGTGGCGTTTCAGGTTGAGATCCTCCTTCAGCTGTGCAATGCCAGAACAGGGAGATACATGACTGAAAATTGTTTTTTTGCAAAAGCTGCTCACTATTGGAGGTGTGTTCAGTGGTTCAATGCAATGGTTCAATGATACTTTATTGTCACATGTACCTAGGTACAGTGAACTTCCTTATTTTTGCATAGTGTTCAGTAAAAACCTTAGTATATATAGGCACAATCTTAGTTAAGTACAAGTTTGTAGGAATAGTAGATTACACAGAGGCAGCACACAAGAGCCGCCATGTTTCCCGCACCGTTTGAGTTTAGTTTAGTTTAGAGATACAGCGCGGAAACAAGCTCTTCGGCCAACGAGTCCGCACCGACCCGCGACCCCTGAACATTAACACTATCCTACACACAGTAGGGACAATTTACACATATACCAGGTATACAAATTCAAGCCAATTAACCTACAAACCTGTAAGAAAGAACTGCAGATGCTGGTTTAAATCGAAGGTAAATGTCAGGGGGGAAGGGGGCGGAACAGAGATAGAATGAAGGTGGAGACAGAAAGACTAGTGGGAGAACTGGGAAGGGGAAGGGGATGGAGAGAGAAAGACAATAGACAATAGACAGTAGGCAATAGGTGCAGGAGTAGGCCATTTGGCCCTTCGAGCCAGCACTGCCATTCAATGTGATCATGGCTGATCATTCACAATCAGTACCCCATTCCTGCCTTCTCCCCATATCCCCTGACTCCACTATCTTCAAGAGTCTTATCTGAAATCACGGGTTACCTTAAGTTTGAGAAGTCAATGTTCATACTGCTGGGGTGTAAACTACCCAAGCGAAATATGAGGTGCTGTTCCTCCAATTTGCACTTGGCCTGAATCTGACAATGGGGGAGGCCCAGGACAGAAAGGTCAGATTGAGAATGGGAGGGGAGCTGAAATGCTGAGCCACCGGGAGATCAGGTAGGTTAAGACAAACTGAGCGGTGACTTTCTGTCTCCACCTACATTCTATCTTTGTCCCACCCCCACCCCTGACATCAGTCTGGAGGAATGGCCGAAAAGTCGCCCATTCCTCCTCTCCAGAGATGCTGCCTCACCCGCTGAGTTACTCCAGCATTTGTGTCAATCAACAAACCTGTATGTCTTTGGATTGTTTGTGGAAACCGAAGATCTTGGAGTAAACCCATGCGGTCATGGGGAGAACGTACAACCTCTGTACAGACAGCACCCATAATCAGCACCCAACAACTCTTCCGCTGCTCCACCGAAGCCCAGATTCACGTCCAAAGATTAAATAAATGTATACATATTTTGTCCCTACCTCAGTTCTGACAAAGGGCCCGTGACATAAAATAATAAAGAGATGGTACAGGGAACTGCAGGTGCTGGAATCTTGAGTAAAACACAAAGTGCTGGATTAACTCTCTCCGTTATTTTCCCCATATCTCTCTCCTGTGCCCCAACACCTCGATGCATACTATCCCACCCCCTTCCACTCCTCCTCTGCCTCAACCATCTCCTTTCACCTGTACCCATCCCCGTGGCTTTACATTTCGCCCCTCTTCTCTCCTTATCTGATACTCTTTTTTTTCTCCCTTTCATTTCTAGCTTTTGACATTGACCTATCTCTCACCACATCCCCCCTCCCCCTCGCTTGTATCCAACTATCACTTGCTAGGCACAAAAAGCTGGAGTAACTCAGCGGGTAAGTCAGTATCTCAGGAGAAAAGGAGTAGGTGACGTTTCGGGTCGAGACCCTTCTGAAACGTCACCTATTCCTTTTCTCCAGAGATGCTGCCTGACCCGCTGAGTTACTCCAGGATTTTGTGCCTGTCTTCAGTTTAAACCAGCGTCTGCAGTTCCTCCCTACACATATCACCTGCCAGGCATTATCCCATCCTCATCTCTTTCCCAGCCTTCTCCTGCAAACTAAACTCACTCTAAACAAAGAGTCCTGACCCAAAACATCACCTATCCATTTGCTTCACAACGTGGCCTGACCAGCCTTTTGTGTTTTACCTGAAATAATAACCCTAGTTATCTTTTCACAGATCCAGACTGACCTGTTGAATGTTTCCAGTATTTTCTGTTTTTATTTCAGACATCAAGTATTTGCCCTTTTTTAATTTTTCAATAATTCATAGTTCAGAAGTGATAGGAGCAGAATTAGGCCATTCGGCACATCAAGTCTACTTTGTTATTCAATCATGGCTGAACTATTTCTTCCTCTCAACCCCTTTCTCCTGAGAATAGACAATAGACAATAGACAATAGGTGCAGGAGTAGGCCATTCGGCCCTTCGAGCCAGCACCGCCATTCAATGTGATCATGGCTGATCATCCCTAATCAGTACCCCGTTCCTGCCTTCTCCCCATATTCCCTGACTCCGCTATCTTTAAGAGCCCTATCTAGCTCTCTCTTGAAAGTATCCAGAGAACCAGCCTCCACCACCCTCTGAGGCAAATTCCACAGACTCACAATTCTCTGTGTGCAAAAGTGTTTCCTCATCTCCGTTCTAAATGACTTGCCCCTTATTCTTAAACTGTGGCTCCTGGTTCTGGAATCCCCCAACATCGGGAACATGTTTCCAGCCTCTAGCGTGTCCAAACCCTTAATAATCCTACATGTTTCAATAAGATCCCCTCTCATCCTTGTAAATCCCATAGTATACATGCCCAGCCGCTCCATTCTCTCAACATATGACAGTCCCGCCATCCTGGAAATTAACCTTGTGAACCTACGTTGCACTCCCTCAAAAGCAAGAATGCCCTTCCTCAAATTTAGAGACCAAAACTGCACACAATACTCCAAATGTGGTCTCACTAGGGCCCTGTACAACTGCAGAAAGACCTCTTTGCTCCTATACTCAACTTCTCTTGTTATGAAGGCCAACAAGCCTTTAGCTTTCTTCTCTGCCTGCTGCACCTGCATGCAGTGACTGGTGTACAAGGACACCCAGATCTCGTTGTACTTCCCTTTTCCCAACTTGACACCATTTAGATAATAATCATCCCATAACTCCTTTCCATCTACCCAGAACCCCTGACACCTGTACTAATCAAGAATCTATCTCTCTCTGCCTTGAAAATATCATTGACTTGGCCTCCACAGCTGTCAATTCCAATAATTCACCACTATAATCGCTTTATTCATTGTATGTCGCTTGGAATTGGATTGCCTGACTTAAGATATCATCCGAGTTATAATGTGTAGGAAGGAACTGCAGATGCTAGTTTACACCGGAGATGGACAGCGGAAGAGGCAACATCTCTGGAGAGAGGGAATGGATTATGTTTCGGGTTGAGACCCTTCTTCAGACTGAAGTGTCTGAACAAGGATCTCAACCCGACACGTCACCCATTCTTTCTATCCGTGTTATAATGTTGGGAGAGGTTCTATCTCCAGCTCAGAGATCCAGAGAACAGAAGCATGAAGGAAGAACGGGTCAGGTTGGTAAACATCAGCAAGAGCCTTGGGAACAGAGGATCACAAGCTCTGCACACTTATATAAAAGAGATTGTTTTGTATCCTGCAGTGATGCAAGATCTTTTTTGATGCTAGAAATGGATGACAAAGTGGAGAATATGCAATAGGAATCTGTACAGATTGGGCAGCCACGATGGCGCAGCGGTAGAATTGTTGCCTTACAGCGCTCGCAGCGCTCGCAGCGCTCGCAGCGCTGGAGACCCGGGTTCTATCCCGATTACGGCTGCTGTCTGTATGGAGTTTTTTACATTCTCCCTGTGACCGTGTGGGGTTTCTCAGAGATTTTGGTTTCCTCCCACACTCAAAAGATGTACAGGTATGTAGTTTAATTGGCTTGGTATAAGTGTAAATTGGCCCTAGTGTGTGTAGGATAGTGTTAATGTGTGGCTATAGCTGGTCGGTGTGGATTTGGTGGGCCGAAGGGCCTGTTTCCGTGCTGTATCTCTAAACTAAACTAAACTGTACAGGATGCTCTTGTAGACAATAGACAATAGGTGTCAGAGTAGGCCATTTGGCCCTTCGAGCCAGCACCGGCTTTCACTCTGATCATGGCTGATCATCCTCAATCAGTACCCCATTCCTGCTTTCTCCCCATATCTCTTGACTGCGCTATCTTTAAGAACTCTCTCTTGAAAGCATCCAGAGAATTGTCCTCTACTGCCTTCTGAGGTGGAGAATTCCACAGATTCACAACTCTCTGGGTGATAAAGTTTTTCCTCATCTCCGTTCTAAATGGCTTACCCCTTATTCCTAAACTGTAGCCCCTGGTTCTGGGCTCCTCCAACATCAGGAACATGTTTCCTGCCTCTAGCTTGTCCAATCCCTTAATAAGCTTATATGTTTCAATAAGATCTCCTCTCATCCTTCTAAATTCCAGTGTATACTAGCCCATTCTTTCAATATATGTCAGTCCCGCCATCCCGGGAATTAACCTTGTGACCCTACGCTGCATTCCCTCAATAGCAAGAACATCCTTCTTCAAAGTTGGAGACCAAAACTGCACACAATACTCCAGGTGTGGTCTCACTGGGGCCCTGTACAACCGCAGAAGGACCTCTTTGCTCCTATACTCAAATTCTCTTGTTATGAAGGCCAACACGCCATTAGCTTTCTTCTCTGCCTGCTGTACCTGCATGCAGTGACTGATGTACAAGGACACCCAGATATCGTTGTACTTCCCTTTTCCTAACTTGACAATAGACAATAGACAATAAACAATAGGTGGCAGGAGTAGGCCTTTCGGTTATTCGAGCCAGCACCACCATTCACTGTGATCATGGCTGACAAGAAGTCTCGGCAGAGAGTCATCAACACAGCCCAGAAGATCACCAACACACATCTGCCTGCCCTGGAAGAGATCTATGGCTCTCGTTGCCTGCTAAAGGCACCACGCATCCTAAAAGGACTCATCTCATCCCGCACATCACTTGTTTGCCCTTCTGCCCTCAGGAAAGCGTTACAGGTCCATCAAATCACACACCACAAGATTAACAAACAGTTTCTATCCCAAAGCCATCGCCACTCTGAATTCTGAACTCTGCACTGAATACACACACCCCGTAGCCAATATTCTGTACTGCTATAACACTACACTGTGAAATATTGCACATTCCGACTTGACAACAATTTTCTTGCTATTTTTGCTGTTTTCATTGTCGTTATTATTTGTCTGATACATTGGAGCTCTGCTCGGGCAGTGCGCCTGAACTTTCGTTGTATGTATTTACAATGACAATAAAGTGTATTATTATTATTATGATCATCCACAATCAGTACCCCATTCCTGCCTTCTCCCCATATCCCTTGACTCTGCTATCTTTAAGAGCTCTATCTAACTCTCTTGAAAGTATCCAGAGAATTGGCTTTCACTGCCTTCTGATAATTCAGAATAATTCCACACCATTCAGATAATAACCTGCCATCCTGTTTTTGCTACTAAAGTGGATAACCTCACATTTATCCACATTAAACTGCATCTGCCATGCATCTGCACACTCACCCAACCTGTACAAGTCACCTTGCATCCTCATAGTATCCTCCTCACAGTTCACACTGCCACCCAGCTTTGTGTCATCCCTTCATCTAAATCATTGATGTATATTGTAAATAGCTGCAGTCGCAGTACCGAGCCTTGCAGTACACCACTAGTCACTGCCTGCCATTCTGAAAGGGACCCGTTAATCCCAACGCTTTGTTTCCTGTCTGACAACCAATTTTCTACCCATGTTAGTACCCTACCCCCAATACCATGAGCGCCAATTTTGCCCATTAATCTTGCATGTGGGACTTTATCAAATGCTTTCTGAAAGTCCAGGTACACTACATCCACTGGCGCTCCTTTGTCCATTTTCCAAGTTACATCCTCAAAAAAGTCCAGAAGATTAGTCAAGCATGATTTCCCCTTTGTAAATCCATGCTGACTCCGACCAATCCTGTTACTGCTATCCAAATATGCCGCTATTACATCTTCTATAATTGACACCAGCATCTTCCCCACCACTGATGTCAGGCTAACTAGTCTATAATTCCCTGTTTTCTCTCTCCTTCGTTTCTTAAAAAGTGGGATAATATTAGCTACCCTCCAATCCACAGGAACTGATTCTGAGCCTATAGAACATTGGGAAATTATCATCGATGCATCCACGATTTCAAGAGCCACTTCCTTAAGTACCCTGGGATGCAGCCTATCGGGCCCTGGGGATTTATCAGCCTTCAGTCCCATCAATCTACCATTTCCTGCCTAATGTGGATTTCCTTCAGTTCCTCCGTTACCCTAGGTCCTCTGGCCACGAGTGCATCTAGGAGATTGTTTGTGTCTTCCTCAGTGAAGACCAATCCAAAGTACCTGTTCAACCCGTCTGTCATTTCCTTGTTTCCCATAATAAATTCACCTGTTTCTGGCTTCAAGGGACCCAAATATTTCTTAACTATTTTTTTCCTCTTCACATACCTAAAAAAGCTTTTTCTATCCTCCTGTATATTCTTGGCTAGCTTACCTTCGCACCTCATCTTCTCTCTCCGTATAGCCATTTTAGTTACATCACAACTTCTATACTCAATACACATCCCAACTTCTATACTCAATAAATTTGAGATGCAACTAAATTTAAAGTGGCACTTTCTGCCCAATAACCCTCTCTGGCTAAACCCCTCCCTTCACCACCTCCAGTTTAAATTCCTGTTGGAATATTTTGGAGGACCAAATAACCAAGAACCAACCAAGAACCAAGAATACACGGACGTTGCCAACCACTTATCTATTTGTGACACCACTTTCAGGGAACTATGTACCTGCACTCCGAGATCCCTCTGCTGTACAACAGTCCCCAGTAGCGTTGCCAACTTTCTCACTCCAAATTAAGGGACAAAGGGTCAAAATATGGGACAAATTCCCGACGGCAATTCGTTGTTGGACTCGGCCATGGCTGGGTGATTGATGAGTTGGCCCGGGTGCACACAAAGCCCAGCCGGTGAGCCAGCTGAGGAGTTTTGGCCCGGGCGTGTGACGTCACGCGCAAGTTCCAGCACCCCATACATCTCATGAACCAATGATTGGCCATGAGAAGGAGGGGTGGTAGTGTCGGCGGTAAGCGAAGGTTCGAAGTTCAGACGGATGGCAGGGCTGCAAATCATTGGGGCCACGGCCGAGGCACTGCTGCTGCTGCACTCCATGGGCTGCACTACCACGGGATGGGTGAGGCGGGGCCGGAAGCGGCGCTCCGACCCGACTGTCCCCTCGACCCGAGTAGTAGCACACAAATGTCCGGAGTTAACCTGGTGAACCTACGCTGCACTCCCTCAACAGCAAGAACGTCCTTCCTCAAATTAGAAGACCAAAACTGCACGCAATATAATTTCGGATAACCTTCTTCATTGTCCTCTACACCGCCAATTTTAATGTCATCCACAAACTTACTAACCTTGGATTGTTAATAAAACAAGCTTGGATTGTTTTCTCTGGAACGTCGGATGTCGAAGAGAGACCTGATGGAAATACAATACTTAAACTGATGAGCGGCATAGATAAAGTCAACAATCAGGGTGAAAATGTCAAAGACCAGCAGGCAGGAACGGGGTACTGATTGTGGATGATCAGCCATGATCACATTGAATGGCGGTGGTGGCTTGAAAAACCAAATGGCCTACTCCTGCACCCATTGTCTATTGTCTATTGTCTATTGTTATCTTCTGTTGCTCTTTAAATGGTTCCCAATCCTCTGACTTCCCGCGCATCGTTGCTATGTTATACTTCTCTTTTATTTTTATACTGTCCTTGACTTCCCTTGTCAGCCACAGTCGCCTCTTACTCCCCTTCCTCGTTGGAATGAACTGATCCTGCACCATCTGTATTATTCCAAGTAATACCTGCCATTGTTGTTCCACTGTCATTCCTGCTAAGGTCCCTTTCCAGTCACTTTAACCAGCTCCTCCCTCATGGCTCCATAGTCCCCTTCACTCAACTGTAATACTGACACTTCTGATTTTCCCTTCTCCCTCTCAAATTGTGGATTTCACTCTTCCACAGTATAACGGCGTGGAGGGGATTTCAAAGAGGAGAAGGTGCTCCTCCCAAAGGTGGTGTCAAGCCCCATCATTATTCCTTTGCAAACTTAATGTGGATGATCAGCCATGATCACAGTGATTGGCGGTGAAGGTTCGAAGGGCCAAACTCCTGCACCTATTTCCTATTGTCTACTAGGTTCCTTGATTGGTTTGGCGTCTTGGTATGTTTTGGCCAAAAGCCAGGTCTTGCACTGTGCATAATATTGTGTGAACTTTGTAGATGTGTGGAGCAAGTTTTTTACACAGTGAGTGGTGGGCAGGGGGCCTTGAATGCGTTGCCAGGGCTGGTGGGCAGTGGTGTGGGTGTGGAGGCAGATGCCATAGTGGCATTTAAGAGGTTTTTCGATTGGCATGTGGAAGTGCAAGAAATAGAGAGGTATTCTCATGTACAGGCAGAGGAGATTAGTTCATCTTGGCACCATGTTCGGCGCAAGCATTATGGTCAAAGGGGCTGTTCCTGTCTTGTACTGTTCAATGTTCTTTGTTCTTTCTGGCTTCATCAAACCCATCGGTTCAATATCTAGTCAGCCTGGAAACTGGGGTCTTGCTCGCTATCAGACACCCAAAGTTGTTAATGAACGATGGTGCCTGGTTCCTGAGTAGTAAAAGGCAGAGTAAAATTACTCTTTTGTATGCAGAAACAAATAACTCCAACATGCTGGTTTACACTAAAGAGAGATGCAAAGTGCTGGAGTAACTCTGCGGGTCAGGCAGCATCTCTGGAGAAAAAGGAAGGGTAGCATAACTTTGGGACCCTTCTTTTGTTTGGCAGCTTCTGAGAAATTATGGGCAGCTCCTGCACGCCTGTCAGGGATTTTTAATTGTACTTGGCTGAGGTTCAGACAGTGTGGAGATAGCCATATAACCATATAACCATATAACAATTACAGCACGGAAACAGGCCATCTCGGCCCTTCAAGTCCGTGCCGAACAACTTTTTTCCCTTAGTCCCACCTGCCTGCACTCATACCATAACCCTCCATACCCTTCTCATCCATATGCCTATCCAATTTATTTTTAAATGATACCAACGAACCTGCCGCCACCACTTGCACTGGAAGCTCATTCCACACCGCTACCACTCTCTGAGTAAAGAAGTTCCCCCTCATGTTACCCCTAAACCTCTGTCCCTTAATTCTAAAGTCATGTCCTCTTGTTTGCATCTTCCCTATTCTCAAAGGGAAAAGCTTGTCCACATCAACTCTGTCTATCCCTCTCATCATTTTAAAGACCTCTATCAAGTCCCCCCTTAACCTTCTGCACTCCAGAGAATAAAGACCTAACTTATTCAACCTATCTCTGTAACTTAGCTGTTGAAACCAAGGCAACATTCTAGTAAATCTAAAGATTTACTTTACTCACTGCTCACTGCTGCCCTTCAAGAATTGCCAGGATGTTAACATCCATCCGAAAGAGGAGATGGGTCTCGATTCACATGTTGAAAGAATGAATGCCTTGCATTTTAAAAACATCGTTAGTGATCTCTACATGTCCCAGAAGACATGGGTCGTCACTGTTGAAATGCGGGAAACTTCCCACCAATTTATCCACATCAAAGTTGTTGGCCTGGACAACTCCTGACTTTTAACTAAGATCTGGGTCCCCGGACAGTACAGCACACCCTCAGTAATGGACTGTATGACAACCTAGCTTTAGTGCTCAAAGTGAAGAAGGGTCTCATAGAAACATAGAAACATAGAACAGTAGGTGCAGGAGTAGGCCATTCTGCCCTTCGAGCCAGCACCACCATTCAATATGATCATGGCTGATCATCTATAATCAGTACCCCTTTCCTGCTTTTTCCCCATATCCCTTGATTCCATTGGCCCGAAGAGCTGTATCTAACTCTCTCTTGAAAACTATGGACTACTATGCACCACCATTTACATTACCATAGACCTGTATAATTTGAATGAATGAATGAATGAATAGCCTTTATTGTCATTCAGACCTTTCGGTCTGAACGAAATTTCGTGCCTGCTGTCATACATATATAAAAATAACAATACCACACAATAATCACAAAATTAACATCCACCACTGTGAGTTCACCAAACACCTCCTCACTGTGGTGGAAGGCAAAAGTCTTAGAGTCTCTGTCTTCTTCCCTCCTTATTCTCCCTCTGCGCTGAAGAGATCCAGGACTCCGATGCTGCCGTCCATCAGGCCCGCGGCCGAGCCTCCGAAACCGGGCCGCCGCCACTGCTGTCGCCGGAACACCGCCACAGGGCCCGCTGCCAGAACGCGATAATTTCTAATTGTCACTGAAGGTGAGCATGCACGTACAACAGGCAGTGAAGAAAGCTCATGACATGTTGGCCTTTATAATGAGATGAGTTGAGGAGAGGAGCAAAGAGGTCCTTCTGCAGTTGTACAGGTCCCTCGTGAGACCACACCTGGAATATTATGTGCAGTTTTGATCTCCTAATTTGAGGAAGGACATTCTTGCTATTGAGGGAGCGCAGCGTAGGTTTACGAGGTTAATTCCCGGGATGGCTGGACCGTCAAATGATGAAAGAATGGAGCTACTGGGCTTGTTTTTGCTGGAATTTAGAAGGATGAGAGGGGATCTTACAGAAACATATAAAATTATTAAGGGATTAGATACACTAGATGCATGAAACATGTTCCCGATGTTGGGGAAGTCCAGAACCAGGGGCCACAGTTTAAGAATAAGGGGTAGGCCGTTTAGACCTGAGGTGAGGAAAATCTTTTTCACAGAGAGTTGTGAATTTGTGGAATTCTCTGCCTTGGAAGGCAGTGGAAGCCGATTCACTGGATGCATTAAAAAGAGAGTTAGATAGATCTCTAATGGCTAGCGGAGTCAGGGGATATGGGGACAAGGCAGGAACGGAGTACTGATTGTGGATGATCAGCCATGATCACATTGAATGGCCGTGCTGGCTCGAAGGGCCGAATGGCCTACTCCTGCACCTATTGTCTAGGTATTTATGTATCTATGTATTTTGCACTAATGTCTTCTTTTGCAGTTTTTGTTTCTTTCCACTGTCTTGTAGAATTTGACGCCTAATTTATGTGTAATTTGTCTTTGTGTGTGCGAGTCTATGTGCCTGTGAATGAATGGATGAATAAATGAATGAATGAATACTTTATTGTCACATGTACTTACTTACTTATTTTTTATTACATACTCAAGGTCCAGATAAAAGACAATACATTACATAGAGTAAATTGCATACAAAAGCACAATAAATTACAGACTAAAGCACAGTAAATTACTTACCAAAGCACTATAAATTACATACAAAAGCACAATACAATAGTTAGTTAGAGTGAAGCTTTGTTTTGCATGCAATACACGCATGCAAACAGTTGCCAAGCCCCTCTTTGTTTTTGCCGCTTCTTAACTTCCCCCCCCACCCCACCCCCTGCCACGTCCCTCTTTGTTATCTCGGCGGCCCCCACGCCGGGTCCTTCTTTGTTCTCGGTGCAGCTTCCTCGACCAACCTCCGGCACTCACCCAGCTCAGTCAATGCTGCTGTTAGCAAGATTTGCATTGTACTCAATGTTTCCAATGCCATGCTGTGCATGGGACAACAAATTCAACTTGACTGTTATTCTTCCTACATGCGTAAAGAAAAAAATGCTTAAATATTGATTTTAAAACATATCATTTTAAAAACATATCATTTAAAACATATCAACGACGTCAAAATCAGAAGCAAAAATGGGGGTTATTTTGCACATCGAAGGGTAGGGCTGATTAAAAAAAATAATTGCATGTGTTCTTCAGTGCACTAAAGTAGATTATATGAACATGCAAAAATGGCAGTCAGGCAGAGTCAACTGAGTTATCCCAGAAATATGGGAACATACGTTCATATCTATACCTCACACCTGTGCTCCATGTCTTCTTAATAAGAACACTTAGCTTTCCATGACACAAACTCAGCCTATGTGAAAGTTGGACCCTATGCACCTTCGAGGCTGCAGTTGGAAAATGTTTCCTGTTGCTTCTGAAAAGATTGACTACTGCATTTGCAACATTAGAGGAGTGAACAAACTGCTAAATAAAGCTTCATTGGCCGTATAAAACCAAGACATCTTGAGAACATGAGAGGTAAATGCACATTCTTTCACCTCCATTTGCTTTAGATCCCCCAACCCGCTGAACTGCTGTTAATGTCGCCATCTCTGATTCAGTCACGATACCATTGCACCCTATTTGCTTCAGGTTATAGTGCGATGGGACATGTTGGTCAGCATGGGTAAGTTGGGCTGAAGGACCTGTTTCCGTGCCGTATGACTCTATGACTCTATTTGGCCACATGTGAGACAAAGCAGTGGTCATTAGCTATTGGAGGTAGACAAAAATGCTGGAGAAACTCAGCGGGTGAGGCAGCATCTATGGAGCGAAGGAAATAGGCAACGTTTCGGGTCAAGACCCTTCTCTTGGTCATTAGCTATTAGTAAGTGTCCATCAGGTTCTACTGCAGTTGTTCTACTGCAGTTGTACAGGGTTTTTGTGAGACCACACCTGGAGTATTGCGTACAGTTTTGGTCTCCAAATCTGAGGAAAGACATTCTTGCTATAGAGGGGGTTCAGAGAAGGTTCACCAGACAGATTCCTGGGATGTCGGGACTTTCATATGAAGAAAGACTGGATAGACTCAGCTTGTACTCACTGGAATTTAAAATATTGAGGGGGGATCTTATAGAAACTTACAAAATTCTTAAGGAGTTGGACAAGCTAGATGCAGGAAGATTGTTCCTGATGTTGGGGGGAGTCCAGAACAAGGGGTCACAGTCTAAAGATAAGGGGGAATTCCTTTAGGACCGTGATGAGGAAAACATTCTTTACACAGAGAGTGGTGAGTCTCTGGAATTCTCTGCCACAGAAGGTCGTTGAGGCTATATTCAAGAGGGAGTTGGATGTGGCTCTTGTGGCTAAAGGGATCAGGGGGTATGGAGAGAAGGCAGGTACGGGATACTGAGTTGGATGATCAGCCATGATCATATTGAATGGCGGTGCAGGCTTGATGGGCCGAATGGCCTATTCCTGCACCTATTTTTCTATGTTTCTATGTTTTTGTCATTGCCAGTTTTAAACAAAGCACAAGCAGAAAATGGTCAACTCATGTGGTCTAATAAAGTCCACGCAATGAAAGACAAAGAAAGGGTCCTTTGAAAATAAAAACTAAAAACAAACCCACACAACAATTGACATACATGATTTGGACAGGAATGGAGGTAGCATGATTAGCAGGTTTGCAAGTGACAATCAAATTAATGTTTTAATGGACAGTGAAGAAGATTGTCTAAAGAGCCTGTCCCACTTACGCGACCTTTACAGGCGACTGCCAGCACCCGTAATAGGTTGAAATAATTTTCAACATGTTGAAAAATCAGCGGCAACCAGAAAGACGCTACGACTCTTTGGAGACCTCACACGACCATAGGAGGCCTCTCACAACCATACAGGCGACCCCTGGCGATATGTCGCGGGTGACCTCTCACGACCGTAGGAGACGTCTCACGACAATACAGCCTATATGGCCGTGAGACGTCTCCTATAGTTGTGAGAGGTCTCCAGAGCCTTTCTGGTCGCCGCTGCATTTTCGACATGTTGAAAATTTCGGCGACCTATCACGGGTGCCAGCAGTCGCCTGTAAAGGTTGCAAAGGTGGGACAGGCCCTTAAGGTTACAACAGGATGTAGATCAACTGGGAAACTGTGCAATGAAATGGCAATTGCAATTGAAGTCAGATATCTGTGAAGTTATATATTTCAGGAGGTCAAATCAAGGCAAGACATACACAGCAAATGGCGGGGCTGTGGGGAGTGTTGTTGAGCAGAGAGATCATGGGGTGCAAGGTAAATAGTTCCTTGATAATGGGAATGCAGGTAGACCAGGTGGTGAGGAAGGTGCACTGGATGTTGCCTTCCTTGGCCAAGGCACTGAGTACAAGACCCAGGGTGCCGTGTTACAATTGTACAAAAGTTTCGTCAGGCAGCACTTGGAGTATTGTGCGCAGTTTTGTTCACCACAGTGTGGGAAGGACTATAGGGTACATAAAATCAAGAATGTTGCCATGTTTGGAAGCTTGAGTTATTAGGAGCAATTGTATATGCTGGTGTTGTTTTCATTGGAGTGTAAAGTGGCTGAGAGTTAGCACGATAGAGCTGTATACAATTATGAGACTTAGATAGGGTAGACACCTGTCTGTCTCAGTTATAACTGGAGGACGTAGGTTTACGGTGAGAAGTAGAAGGTTTGGAGTGGGTCTTTCAAATAGGCCCTTTGGCCCATCGAGTCTGCGCCGACCAGCGATCCCCGCACACTAAATCTATCCCACACTATGGACAATTTACAATTATACCAAGCCAATGAACCTACAAACCTGTACATCTTTGGAGTGTGGGAGGAAATAAGAGATCCCAGGGAAAACCCATACAGGTCATGGAGAGAACGTACAAAATCCACAACCCAGGTGCTGTAAGGTAGCAACTCTACCGCTGCACCACCATGCTGCCCGAACTGAGGAGTAAATTTATCTCACAAAGTTTAGTTGGTATATGGAAGGAGCTATCAGCGGAGGTAGTGGAGGCAGGAACACTAATAATAATATGATAGAGGCATAAGGACAACGAGCAGGACATTGACAGATATGATATTAATATGGGCAAGGGGGGTTAGTATATACAGGAATGATGGTTGGCATTGCAGTGGGCCGAAGAGCCTGTTTCTATGCTGTGGAACTCAGTGCCTCCATTACAATTGTTCCCAATAATATTGTGCGTGCTATGGAGATCCCAAAACATGAAGCAAATATGTGTAAGTAATAATTTAGATGGAAACATAGAAAATAGGTTCAGATGTAGGCCATTCAGCTTGCACTGCCAATCAGTATGATCATGGCTGATCATCTAAAATCAGTACCCTGTTCCTGCTTTTTCCCCATATTCCTTGATTGCATCAGCCCTAAGAGCTAAATCCAACTCTCTCTTGAAAACATCCAGTGATTGGACATTACTGCCTTCTGTGGCAGAGAATTCCATAGACTCACAACTCTCTGGGTGTAAAAGGTTTTCCTCATCTCAGTCCTAAATGACCTATCCCCTATTCTTAAACTGTGACCCCTGGTTCTGGACTCCCGCAACATAGAGTCATAGAGTCATAGAGTCATAGAGTCATAGAGAGATACAGTGTAGAAACAGGTCCTTCGGCCTAATTTGCCCACACCGGCCAACAATGGCCCAGCTACACTAGTCCCACTTGCCTGCGCTTGGTCTATACCAAACCTGTCTTATCCATGTACCTGTCTAAATGGTTCCTAAACGATGGGATAGTCCCAGCCTCAACTACTTCCTCTGACAGCTTGTTCCATACACCCACCACCCTTTGTGTGAAAACGTTACCCCTCGGATTCCTATCAAACCTTTTCCCTTCACCTTGAACCTATGTCCTCTGGTCCTCGTTTCCCCTACTCTGGACAAGGGACTCTGTGCATCTACCCAATCTATTCATCTCATGATTTTGTACACCTCTATAAGGTCTCCCTTCATCTTCCTGCGCTCCAAGCAATAGAGACCCAGCCCACTCAACCTCTCCCTATAACTCACACTCTCTAGTCCTGGTAACATCCTTGTAAATCTTTTCTGAGCCCTTTCAAGCTTCACAATATCTTTCCTATAACATGGTGCCCAGAACTGAACACAATATTCTAAATGCAGTCTCACCAACATCTTGTACAACTGCAACATGACCTCCCAACTTCTATACTCAGTACCCTGATTGATGAAGGCCAATGTGCCAAAAGATATTTTGACCACCTTATCTACCTGCGACTCGACCTTCAATGAACCATGCACCTGTACTCCTGGATCCCTCTTCTCTACAACACTACCCAGAGGCCTACCATTTACAGTGTAGGTCCTACCCTTGTTCGACATCCCAACATACAACACCTCACACTATTAAATCCCATCAACCATTCCTAAACCTACATGGACAATCGGTCTAGATCCTGCTGCAATCTTTCACAACCCTTTGCTATCTGCAAAACCACTCACTTTTGTATCATCAACAAACTTGCTAATCTTGCCCTGTATGTTCTCATCCAAATCATTGATGTAGATGACAAATGGCACCGAACCCTGAGGCATACCATCAGTCACAAGCATCCAGTCTGAGAAGCAACCTTCCACCATTACCCTCTGCTTCCTTCCATGGAGCCAATTTGCTATCCATTCAGCTATCTCTCCTTGGATCCCATGCAATGTAACCTTCCTGAGCAGCCTACCATGCGGAACCTTGTCGAATGCTTTACTGAAATCCATGCACACAACATCTACAGCTCTGCCCTCAACAACCTTTTTGGTCACGTCTTCAAAAAAATCAATCAGATTTGTGAGACACGACCTCCCACGTACAAAACCATGCTGACTATCCCTAATCACCCCTTGCCCATCCAAATGCCTATATAACCTATCCCTCAGAATACTCTCCAGTAACTTTCCAACTACAGATGTTAAGCTCACCGGCCTATAGTTCCCAGCATTTTCCCTGCAGCCCTTCTTGAAAAGAGGCACAACATTTGCCACCCTCCAGTCTTCCGGCACCTCTCCTGCATTTAAGGACGACTCGTAAATTTCAACCAGGGCTCCCCCATTTTCCTCTCTAGGTTCCTGCAATGTCCTTGGATATATCTGATCAGACCCTGGAGATTTGTCTACCTTCATGCACGACAGTACCTTCAGTACTTCTTTGACGGTAACACTGACTACTCTCAAGACACTTCCTCCGTCCTACTGACTTTCTCCTCGGTAAGTACAGAGGAGAAATACTCATTGAACACCTTGCCCATCTCCTGTGGCTCCACGCAGAGGTGACCACTTTGATTCCTGGGAGGTCCCACTCTCTCTCTAGTTACCCTTTTCCCCCTTATGTATTCATAAAATATTTTGGAATTGTCCTTAATGCTACCCACCAGAGCTGGCCCCTTTTTGCCCCTTGATCTCTTTTTTCAGGTTACTCCATAGTCCCCGAAACTCCTCCAGGGATGCACTTGATCCCAGCTGCCTATACCTGCCCCATGCATCCATCTTGTTTTTTGACTAACAGCTCAATTTCGCTCTCATATGTTTCTATAAGATCCCCTCTCATCCTTCTAAATGCTAGCGAATACAAGCCCAGTCGATGCCAAACTTTCACTGGTAAAAGTAACAGCAATGCAGTTGTAATGCAGCACACCGCCACGTGTCCCTGGTAAAAGAGCTTCAAACAGCTCCACATGCAAGCTCAGAGCTTCATACAACAGCTAGCTGTGATTGACATTCCCTGGCTCACTGAAATGGTGAAAACAGATGTTAGGTTGGGCAAAACATGAATATTTTAGCGACGGGTCACCACATTTATTTGAAACATAATTTGAAACATAATTTGAAACCTATTTCCAGTGTCATTTTCAAGCAGTTGTGAAGAAATAAAGCAGGTAACTGTCAGCTGATGAATTCTCGACTTTGGAGCAGTATAATGAGTGGTTTGCAGACAAGCACCTTCCTTCCTCTGCCGGAATATTTAGCATACCTGTCATAACAATATGCAGAGTTATTTGCTCAATCAAAGCCTTTTGTGTCGTCTACTTTAACAAGTAGAGAAAGAAGGCCAAAGTGCAGATATGGTTCAATGCTCGGGATTGAAAAGCAAAAAAAAAAAAAAAAAAAACATCTTTCCGGTTGAATACAAAGTTGATTTTAATAAAAGTGCTCAATAATCCATCCCTGCCTGAGAATAATTTATTGAAGCGTTGCGAACACTGCAGGAAATGAAAGGAGAGTGGGTGAAAATAAAACGAGTGCTTCCTACTTGAGACCCAAATAACATAGAAACATAAAAAACAGGTGCAGGAGGAGGCCATTCAGCCCTTCGAGCTAGCACCGCCATTCATTGTGATCATGGCTGATGGTCCGCTAGCAATAACCCGTGCCTGCCTTCTCCCCATATCCCTTGATTCCACTAGCCCCTAGAATGCCTCTTCACGCTCACCACTTATTATCGTGGCGGGCGATTTCAATGTCCCATGTGTAGATTGGTCATATGGCATACACAGCGAACCAAAAGGGGCTCTCCCGGAAGCCCTAGCTGACTTTACTCTGGAAAATCACCTGTTCCAAAAAGTCTCTTTCCCTACCTGGCGTGATGAGACAAGTGGCACCGAAAATACTTTAGATTTACTGTTCACTTCACACCCAGATTTAATCTCGGAAGTTTCATCGTGTGCAGGAATTAGTGATCATTATATTATCCAAGCAAAATTGCGCTTAAAGCTTAAAGTCCCTTCAAAACCACCGCGAAAAATTTCCCTCTGGGAAAAAGTGAACAGCGAGGAATTTAAAGGCTTAGCTAAAAAACTGGCAAAAGATTTCTTCAACCTGCAACCAGATAAACGATCCGTAGAAGACAACTGGGTGTGGCTGAAAAACTCTTTAAATAATATTGTCACAAATCATGTTCCTCAAAAACTAATCAAGGGCCGTATGCATCCTCCTTGGTTTTCGGCAAAACTGAAACGTCTCTGCAGTAAGAAAGATATCCGTGCCAAAAAAGGGGGTACAAAATTGGAATGGGACAATTTTACTAGTGTGCAAAAGCAAGTCGATCGTGCAATTAGGAGTGCTCATAGACAACATGTTTCCTCTATTCTTGGGGGAGAACTACCCAAGGCTTTTTGGAGATATGTGAAATCCAGACAGACAGACAACACTGGTGTCCAGATGCTAAAAGTGAACAACTGCCTGATCACTGAGGACCAGGCAAAAGCAGAAGCTCTTGCAAACCAATTCCAACACGTTTTCACCCGGGAAGATGTGGAGCCTTCATCATTTCCAGTCCTTCCGCCCAGCCCATATGCTGATATGCCTGCTATTAAAATTGAGGTTGAAGGTGTCAAGAAGTTATTGCTCAACATTAATACCACAAAAGCAATTGGACCAGATCAGATACAAAATCAAGCCCTCAAGATCGCAGCCGAAGAACTGGCTCCAGTTTTACAGTTCATTTTTCAACAATTGCTTGACTCGGGCGATGTACCGCTGGATTGGAGGAAGGCCAACATCACTCCTCTCTTTAAGAAAGGTTCAACCACCAACCATACGAATTATCGTCCTGTTTCACTAACAAGTGCTTGCTGTAAATTGCTGGAGCATATCATTGATAGTAATCTGATGCGTCACGTGAGCAAACATAATATTCTTGCCGACAATCAACATGCATTTAGGAGGCATAGATCATGCGAGTCTCAGCTTATCCCGACAACAAATGACCTGGCCAAGCACCTTGACAGCAACGTCATCATGGATTTAGTTGTACTGGACTTTTCTAAAGCATTTGATGTCATCCCACACCAGAGACTGCTTCGGAAGCTTGACTTCTACGGTATTCGTTCCAACACGAAACAATGGATTTCCAGTTTCCTGACAAAACGTCTTCAGCGCGTGTGTGTGAACGGAAAGAGCTCCAATTGGCACCCAGTGTTGAGTGGTACACCCCAGGGCACAATACATGGCCCACACCTATTTTTGCTTTACATCAATGACATCCATGAAAAAGTCGCAAGTACGACCAGACTATTCGCTGATGATTGTTTGCTGTACCGTCCAATTAAGTCAGCTGATGATGAAAATGCTCTCCAAAAGGATCTCAATACTATGGTTGAGTGGTCACAACAATGGGGCATGCAGTTCAACCCTTCCAAATGTGAAACCATGCGTGTCACCAGAAAGTGGAATCCAGGCGTCACATCTTACAACATACTTGGTGTCAACCTTGAAGAATCCAAACAAACCAAGTATCTTGGCATCAAATTGCAGAATGATCTGTATTGGAATGGTCAGACTCATCATGTAACAGTGAAAGCAACAGGTGTCCTAAACTTCCTGAGGCGCAACTTCCATCATTGGTCAGCTTCTGTCAAGGAGAAGCTGTATTTCACCCTCGTTAGACCTCATCTGGGTGACGCAGTTACAGCTTGGGACCCATACACAGATAAAAACATTTCATCCATCGAACGTGTCCAAAGACAGGCCGCTCGATTTGTTACTAACAACTACGAGAGAGAAGCGAGTGTCACCAAACTTCTGAATTCTCTGGGGTGGAACCCTCTCCAAGACAGACGTGAAGCTCACCATTTGACCTGTTTTTACAAAATGTTAAATGGTCAGCTAGACATAGAATTCCACAAATTCACAACTCTCTGGGTTAAAAAGTTTTTTCTCACCTCAGTCTTAAATGGCCTCCCCTTTAGTCTAAGACTGTTGTCCCTGGTTCTGGACTTGCTCAACATTGGGAACATTATTCCTGCATCTAGCTTGTCAAGTCATTTTATAATTTTATATGTTTCTATAAGATCCTTTTATATTTTATTATTTTATTTTTATTTTTTTTATAAGATCCTTATAAGAATACAATTCATGTGTTGAGACAGAATACTTGTCAAACTTCAAATTAATATGTTGGCTCGATCTTCATGAAAGAGAGGATGAATCAAAAGCAACAAAAGGTGTTCACTGTACTTCGGTACACGTGACAATAAACTAAACTAAGCTAACCTAAACTGATACACATATTGACTAGGAGGAGGAACAGTGTGAAGAATTGGAGAAGAATTGGATATTAATATATTTTATTTTAGTTTAGTCTAGAGATACAGCATGGAAACAGGCCCTTCAGGCCATCACACTTACCAATGATCGCAATACAATACAATACAGTACAATACAATACTATTTTAATACTTTTGCAACATACAGGGAATTTCATTTGCCAAGTCAGTCATACAAATAAAAAGCACCAAGACACAAAAAATAGATTTTAACACAAACATCCACCACAGTGGCTCCTCCATATTCCTCACTGTGATGAAAGGTGATAAAAAAAAAGTTCAATCTCTTCCCTTCTTTATTCTCCCGTGGTCGGTGGCCTCGAGTCTTCTGTTGGCAGGACGATCTGACTCCCGTAGCCAGCGGTTGAGCTGTCCACATTGGTCGAGCTGTCCACAGATCCTGCATCGGGTGGAATCTCAGCTCCCCCGCGCCGGTGATAGGACCCCAGGTCGGGGCTGGTCGAACCTCCGTGTCATTGCAGCTCTCGACTCGGTCTCTACAGGCCATGGTTGGAACGTCGATCCCAGGCAAGGGATCGGCCCCGATGGTCAGTTCACACCCAGTGGCGGGGCTCAAAGTCTGGAGAGATGAACCAAAAACCACTCGCATCTCCGGCAAGGTAAGAGACTGAAAATAAAGTTTCTCCCGACCCCCCTGCCCACCCCCCACATAAAACAAACCCGAGAACATATACACAAAACTTTTAAAACACACTAAAAATAACAGAAAAAGATGAAAAAACCGACAGAGTGTTGCCGATCGTACGCATCGAGACAGAATTTTGCCAAAGTTAATTAACTACAAATCTGCACGTCTTTGTGGTTAAATCCCACACAGCCACAGGAAGAACATGCAAACTCCATCCAGACAGCATCTGTAGTCAGGATGGAACCCAGGTCTCAATCAATCAATCAGTTTTATTCATCACATACACAATATGGGGAGAAGGCAGGAACGGGGTACTGATTGGGGATGATCAACATTGAATGGCGGTGCTGGCTTGAAGGGCCGAATGGCCTACTCCTGCACCTATTGTCTATTGTCTATTGTCTAATAAAGTGCAGTGAAATGAATTTGCCAGCAGCGGTACAATAAAAAAAGAACACACAATAAACGATAAAAATTTTACACAAACATCCACCACAGCATTCTTCACTGTGGTGGAAGGCACAAAGTACAGTCAGTCCTCCTCCATTGTTCCCCCGTGGTCGGGGCCATAAACCTCTGCAGTCGCGCCTGCGGGCGGCCAGATGGACAGGCCCCCTCGTCCGGACGGTAAGTCCTAAATCAGCGCTTTCGTTTTGGAGACCCCAGCTTCCGGATGTTGTAGGACGTAGGCCAGCGGTTGGAGCACTTCTCCTGGGATCCCCGGCTCTGGATGTTAAGTCCACGCTGCGCCCGCGCCTAGATGTTCCGCAGACCGCGGCTTCAGGATGTTATCGGCAGCGATGAAAAGCTGGTGAAACTCCGGTCCTGACTCCGGGAAATCAAAAGCAGTTCCCCCCTTACTCCCCCCCCTTACCACCCCCTACACAAGACATTAAATATTAGATATTAAAACACACATTTGGACACGATAAAAAAAACAAAAAAAGTAGAAATGACGAACATGCTGCTGGCAGGGCAGCCGTCACGCAGCGCCCCCACCGACCTGGCGCTGTAAGGCAGCATTTAACCTTTTCATGTCCATTCTTCACGAGGAAGAAAATAATACATTATTTGATTTTGAGAACCCTCTTTGACCAGAGGTGTTACGGAAGACCACTGCTACAGTAAAATTGATTAAAAGGCCTAAGGTAGGCACAAAATGCTGGACTAACCCAGTGGGCCAGGCAGCATCTCTGGAAAGAATGTGTAGGAAGGAACTGCAGATGCTGGTTTACAACGAAGATAGACACAAAATGCCAGGTTATTCTGGAGAGAAGGATTGGGAAGAAGAAGGGTCTCGACCCAAAATGTCACCCATTTCTTCTCTCCAGAGATGCTGCCCGTCCCGCTGAGTTACTCCAGCATTTTGTGTCTCTCTGGAAAGAATGGTTAGGTGATGTTTCAGGTCAGGATTCTTCTTTATAAACCAGCATCTGCAGTTCCTTTTTATTAAATAGATAGGTCTGTTTTCCGAATGTCATGATGGTCAAATTGTCTGACAAATTCCTTTAGGACATCGTAAATTACTCGAGAGGAAAGGACCATCACCACGGATTTGTTAAAGGAATGCCTTGTCTCACAAATGTAATTTGATTTTTGTGAGGCAATAACTAGGAGAGTTGATGAAACTGCAAGCAAGTGCCGCTCTTCATCCTCTGAGAGCGGCAAATGGAATTGTTAGAGGTTACCTAAAATTGGAGATTTCAACGATCATGCCTTTGGGTTGCAAACTACCCAAGCAGAACTATCACTTACCGACAATCTCATGAGCTTTTTGGGTTCCATCAGCACAATCACCGATATTCTCAACCACTAAATAGTTCTTCGGATTCCTCCCACATTCCAATGACATACAGATTTGTAGGTTAATTGGCTTGGTATAAATGAAAATTGTCCCTACTGTGTGTAGGATAGTGTTAATGTGCGGGGATCGCTGATTGGTGTGGACTTTGGTGGGCCGGATAACCTGTATCTGTCTAAAAAAAATAACTAATTAAAATAGCAGGAGAAAGATTGAAGGGGAACTCTCACTTCATTGCCCTCCTGAGTTCCCCGATTCATACATTTGTATTCCTCAGGTATTCTGCCACCCATATTCAGTTCGATATTGCCCTTCCCCAATAGCTTCTATGGTGCAGCTACCAGTCTGAAGAAGGGTCCCAACCCGAAACGTCACCTATACATATTCTCCACAGATGCTGCTTGGTTCACTGTTACTCTAGCACTTTGAGTCTTTTTTTGTAAACGAGCAGATGCATTTCCTTTTTTCTACACTTTCTACCTTACGAGGATTACCAGCTTCCTGAGTAGTAATATGCTTGAGTTTTGTTTCGGATTCCTTTCTTTTTTTAATCATCAATTCTCCCTGTTAACTGAAATGCCTCCCTCATCTCTCTATATTACTAAAACTCTCATCTTGTTTGTTTGTCCGTTTGTGTGCCCGGTTTGTATTTGCGCAAAAACAATACAGTTTTTTGCCCAACTTACTCACCATTGTCCTGTGATGTAAATTAAACAAGTTTCATTCAGATTGATGGTACATTTTACAAGTTATTGACGTTTAAAGCTTAAAAAATATATAACAGTGCCCCCCACTTGCCGTCTTTATTTGACAGGCATCACAAAGGACACCCCATTTGTCCGCAACTCGCCTTGACAGGTGTCACAAAGGACCTCTCCCTCCCCGGCTCTAGGCCACTCACACCACCCCCCTCCCGACAGCCCCCGCTTCAAGCCTTCCCCCTCCCCCCGCTCCAAGACACTCGTCTACACCCCCCCTTCTTCTGACAGCCCCTAGCTCAAGACCTCCCCGGCTCCAAGACGCTCGCACCGCCCGACAGCCCCGCCTCAGGTCCTCTCCCTCCCATTGCTCCATGATGCTTGCCCCTCCCATCTGACAGCCCCTGTCTCAAGCACAACTTCAGTGCAATCCTGCTGGTGAAAACGGGGCCGGTAGTGGTTTACATCGAAATCCTGGGGAGGTGAGGAGGGTGACTAGGGGGATTGAGGGAGAGGCGGGGGTAAGGAGGGGGAGGGTAGGGAAAGTGGTAGAGGTAAGGAGGGCGAGTGGGGAGGAGGGTGGATAGAGGGAGAGGAGAGGGGGTAGGGAGGGGGTAGGGAGGGGACAGAGGTTATGGAGGGAGGGAGGGAATGACTGAGGGTAGGGGAAAGGAGAGGAAGGAGGAGGTGAGGAAGGGAGTGCGGGAGGGGAGGAGGACAGGGGAAAGAAGAGGGAGGGTTAAGAGGATGGGGAATGTAATATAGCGGTAGGAAGAGGGATGGCAAGGCACACTTGGGGAGGGTTACTGTTACTCGCGTCACAACGGGGATCTCTGCCATCACAACGGAAACCCCTCAGCCGCGCATGCGCAGTTGTGGGCTATGGGTGCGTGGTGGAATATTATGTCGGGGGATTGGGACCCAACGTGTGTCACTTGGTCTAGTTTTAAAATAAAAAAATAAAATATTGGAAATACAGTTGATCAGACAGATCCAGAGAAAGAGAAACAGTTAACATTTTGGATTTTAGACCCTGCGCTAGAGACATAGAAACATAGAAAATAGGTGCAGGTGTAGGCCATTCGGCCCTTCGAGCCAGCACCGCCATTCAATATGATCATGATTGATCATCTAAAATCTGTAACCCATTCTGGCTTTTTCCCCCATGTCCCTTGATTCCCTTAGCCCTAAGAGCTAGTTTAGTTCTTTAGTTCTAAAGAATGGTCTCAGACCTGAAATGCTGATTTTGTGTCTCTCCACAGATGCTGTCTGGCCTGCTGTATGATTCCATCATTTTTAGTTTTAATTGCAGATTTCTGGCAGCTGCATTTTAAAAAAAAAATGACATCCTCCCTTTGCGAACAATGGCCTCCTATATACTGTATCAACTCCTATGTTCCACTTCATTTCTTTCATTCTCTTCTTATTTTCATCGTGTGCAGTCTCAGATCTACTTCAAAATCCCCTTTAAAATGACACCGTGCTCATTCTAATCCTCCAGGAATGACTGGATTAAGATAAGGGTCTTTTTTCCATAGAGTTTACTCTCCATTAATTTTAATGGGTAGGGTGTTAAAGAGTCATCCAACTACAAGCTGCAACTGTTTAGTCCTGTTTAGTTGTACTAAAACCGTAAAATCTTACAGCATAAAACAAGCACATGACATTAAATCTCTAATGACACAAAAAGCTGGAGAAACTCCGCGGGACAGGCAGCATCTCTGGAGCGAAGGACAAAGGACAAAGGACAAAGGACAAAGGACAAAGGACATTTATTGTCACATACACCAATTGGTGTAGTGAAATTTGACTTGCCATGCAGCACACAGATAAAGATAAGACACAACACTAAAGAATTAACAATGAACATAAAAACATCCCCCCACAATGGTTCCCACTGTGGGAGAAGGCACAAAGTTCAGTCCCATCCCCAAGTCCACCCATACTCAGGCCTATTGAGGCCTCCACAGTCGGTGCTACGGCGGCCCGATGTTTTAGGCCTTCTCGCCGGGTGTTGGTGTTCCGGCGTCGGGAGAGTCCTCACAGTGGCTTGGGACACCTGGAACCAGGCTCCCGATGTTAAAGTTCAGCGCCGCCACCCGCAGCCGGCCGCCCCACAGTCCCGCAGCTCCGCAATGTTCACCTGCGGTCTCAGCATTCCGCAGCTCCAGCGCGGCGACCCAGGCATGGTATCGCCCGCTCCGCTCCCCGATGGTGCTCCAGCGCTGAGCCGCTGCCAGGTTCTGGGCGGCCCCCTCAGGAAACGCCGCTCCAGGCCTGCTGGTAGGCCTCGAGGACGGGTTGACGGTGCAGCCCGGAGAAAAGCTGCCTCTCCGACCAGGTAGGGACCAGGAAAAGTAGTTTCCCCCTTCTCCCCCCCACATTAAAAAGGCTAGGGCTCCAAAAACAAACACTGAAACTCACTAAAAATAAAAGAAAGAAGTTAAAAAACAGACAGCTGCAGGCTGGGCAGCCATACCAACTGGACGGCGCCCCCTGGAACTTGGAATGGGTAACGTTTCGGGTCGACACACCACCCATTTCTTCTCTCCAGGGATGTTGCCTGTCCCGCGGACTTACTCCAGCTTTTTGTGTCTACCTTCGGTTTAAACCAGCATCTGCAGTTCCTTCCAACACATTAACTCTCTAATTCAGTTAACCAATTACAAGGAGAATTAAATCCATTTTGTCAAATATATTACTTTTTAAGTGCTGCAGTATAATAGTATAAAATGGTATAAAATTTGATAATAGTTTATCAAACTTTAATTTCTAAGTTGATGGTAAAAAAAATATTATGCAACGCTTTGGTTGCACAGGGATTTAATTTTTTCTAGATTAGTTAAATTCCCCTGGAAAAGAAATCCCAACAAAATTAAAGGATTAATGGAAAGGAAGAATGATTCACTTTGATTAAAACAAAAGCAATCTAGAGACTTATTTTCCACAGTTAATTTAGGAATAGAGCATGAATGAAAAATAGCGAATCAATCGCTTGAAGATAAAATGTTTGAAGGAATAGGTTCCTGTGGAGTAATGTGATTCAAATCAATTCTACATAGGGCAAGCACATTGACCTCTAAGCCAGCAAGGACACCACCAGCAAGTCCCTTTCACCTTTGCTGTTAGAAAATGTGATGATTTAGGAAACAAGTCACAAAAACATATCCAAGCATGAAGGCGCAGCGGTAGACCTGTTGCCCCCACAGCACCAGAGACCCTGGTTCTCTGGGTGCTGTCTGTACAGAGTTAGTACATTCTCCCCTGTGACCTGCATGGCTTTTCTCCGGGTGCTCCGGTTTCCTCCCACACTCCGAAGACGTAGAGGCTTGCCTCTCTGATGACATCCCCATGCCACCCCATTGGGCAGCCACGGTGGCGCAGTGGTAGAGTTGCCGCCTTACAGCACTTGCAGCGGTGGAGACCCAGGTTCGATCCCGACCATGGGTGCTACCTGTATTGAGTTTGTACTTTCTCCCCATGACCGCATGAGTTTTCTCCGAGATCTTCGGTTTTCTCCGACGCTCCAAAGACGTACAGGTATGTAGGTTAATTGAGTTGGTGTTCATGTAAATTGTCCGTAGTGTGTGTAGGTTAGTGTTAATGTGCAGGGGATCGCAGTTCGGTGCGGACTCGGTTGGCCGAAGGGCCTGTTTCCGCGCTGTATCTCTAAACTAAAAACAAAACTAATCACGTGTCACTTACTGTTGTGTAGGAAAGGAAAGCATGTTAGTGGAGGCTATGGTCAGTTGCCTAGAAACTAGACGTCCTCTTTGTTCGGTGAGCTAAAATGATGCTGTGACAGCATTCATTTTGTTTCCCTGCAAACAGTAAACTGTCCAAATAGAAGTTTCAAACAATGTTTAGGGATTTACACACAGAATGAAGTGCTGAAATGGGACTTGTGTAATGCCCAAGAGACATCAATACATTTTGCACAGCAGCTCTCATTCTGCTGTGCATCAACAAGAGAAGGACATCAGCATTAAAGCTGCATTTTCACGGAGTGCGGAAACCAGCAACATACATATATGGTCATCATTGATAGAGAAGTGACAGGAGAAAGGGATAGAGAACACTCTGCTTCACCCAGAGGACCCGGTGGCACAGTGGCGCAGTGGTAGAGTTGCTGCCTTACAGCGCCAGAGACCCGGGTTCGACCCTGACTATGGATGCTGTCTATACGGAGTTTGTCTGTTCTCCCTGTAACCGCATGGGTTTTCTCCGGGTGCTCCGGTTTCCACCCAAATTCCAAAGGCGTACAGGTTTGAAGGTTACTTGACTTCAGTAAAATTGCACATTGTCCCTAGTGTGTAGTAATTGGTGATTGCTGGGTGTAATGGGTGATTGCTGGTTAGTGCGGACTCGGTGGGCCGAAGGGCCTGTTTCCGCATTGTATCTCTAAAGTCTAAAGACCATGTAAATGCGCTACTTGTCAGAAGTCAGTGCATGTTAGTAGGTGGTTGGTCACGATGAGAATACACACATTTTTAGTCAAGCTAAACTCCAGCCAACGCTAACATTTCAGTGCCTCCTGCTGGACGATAACAAAGCTGGAGATTGGCTGGAGTTATGGTTTATTGATTAGTACAGGTGTCAGAGGTTATGCGGAGAAGGCAGGAGGATGGGGTTTGGAGGGAGAGATAGATCAGCCATGATTGAATGGCGGAGTTGACTTGTTGGGCCGAATGGGCCGAGTAACACTTTTTCTCACAGAGTGGTGAGCCTGTGGAATTTCATTTCGGAGTCACGTGAGTGACTTCGTGAAGAGCCCGCCGGCGCGCATGCTCGACATATCGTCGTACCGCGTTGCTGCGACGGCTGGCGGTGGAGCGCGCTCCTCGCCAGCCCTTCATTAGGGGCCACGGAGGTAAGTATCCTACCTTTAGTTGGTGGTCCTTGTTGTTGGTTATGTCTTGCAGCAAGGACATGGATGGGAGTTCCAAGGGCCGGAGGACGTCAGGACGAGTTCGCCGGTCAACAGTTCCGGGGCCTTTACCATCGGCAGTACCTGCAACGCAGGCCGGGACTCAGGCGGAGATGTGGGTAAGCCCTGTGATTACAGGTCCAGATCCGCCAGCACACCACAGCTCGGAGGAGTTCGACGAGGAGGAGTGTGGTGTGCCGCCAGAGCAGGGGGACCCTGCCATGGCAGTCAGGTCGTCAGCGGGCTCGCTGGCGACCTCGAGCAGAAGGGTGCGTGCAGCTGCACGGCCCGTTCCACTCAGCCCTCCGAGTAGGGGAAGGGCAGCAGCCCAGAAGCCTAACCCTACCAGGGCTAAGGCATTGCCTGACACGGAGGAGCGGTCAGGTTCCAGGGCGAGACCCGGGGCGGCTGTGAGGTCCAGCCGGCACACCCCGACTCTCGACGCCGGAACGGGTCGGTTGAGTCGGGTCTCGTCACGGTCGCCGAGCCCCCCATGGATGGGTGGGCGAGACCATGCGTCGGCAAAGTCCACGATGTGGGCAGCCGGTAAGTCTGCGCGGGCTTCAGGCAGCCATGCTTCGGCTGGTGCCGACACCACGCCGCAAGTGCCCTTAGTGGGCTAGTGCCCTTAGCTAAACGGAGGCGGTTGAACACGCCCGCGCGGGAATCGCGCAGTTTCGCCTCGGCGGCTGTTAGCGACAACTACCGGCACCGGCTGGGCCTCGATGAGGTGCGGGCCGATGATAGGAGCCCGGTTTTCTTTTCAGAGCCGGAGGACTCCGACCACCTGAGTGTTCAGGGTGAAGGGCGTATTGACCGTATGGAGCGGCTGCTGGTGCTCCTGCTTCAACGTCAACTACAGCAGGGCAGCAACAGGCACAGGGCGTCGTCACCAGCCTCTACCATCAGCCTGGAGCAGCAGGAGGAGGAGGTTTTGGTGGAATCCATACCACCTCCGTTGGAGGTGCCAGCGGAGGATCTTCTGGATGTGGCGACCAAATTTGCGGCCCCACATTCATCTGGACTTCCTTTAAACGCAAAGCTGGCAGCCACTGTGGACTTTCTTAACAACCAGCAACTACAGGAAGAAGTCCTCATTCAGGCAATGAGCCGTCACAAGGCTCCATCCAATTGCAACTCCCTCAACGTGCCTGTGGTCAATACGCCGATATGGGGCAA
The DNA here is from genome assembly GCA_963514005.1 of Raja brachyura. The sequence goes on along the minus strand of OY740782.1, from coordinate 137,774,761 downwards.
CATCAGTGCGGCTATCCGTCAACAAGAGGTAAAATTGCAGCGGATCCTGAAGCTCCTCACGGCTGGTATTACCGCCTTTGCGCGGTCGGTGGACGGGGACGAACTGAATTTGGACCAGGAAGATGCTCTGGCCCTCCTGTGCGCGACCCAGCACGAAATCAACGGGTTTCGCAAAACCAGCATCCGCCCAGCGCTCAATCCGAAGTTTGCAGGATTGTGCAAACCACCGCCGCCGCCCCCGCCCCGTCAGCTCTTTGGGGAGGACCTCTCGAAGAGAGTCAAAGAGCTTGACGAACAAGCCAAAACGGTGGGGATCATGCGCTCTCAGAGTGCCCCCGCACCGTCAGGCTCAAAGTCTCCATACATTCGCTCACGAGGGTCTGCTAGTACCTCGACGAGGACCCACCCTCAAGCTCCACAATGACAGCAACATCAGACCCAGCACCAGGGGTCTTTTTTAGGACAGGGTCGGCAGAGACCCTGGTGGAAAACGAAGACGCCGCGCCCTCAAGCCAACCCAGCACCTCCACGTCCACCCACGCGTGTCAAGGACCGCCGGTAACCATGGAGTTGAGGGGGTCTGGTTCTCTCTTTTCTCTTTGTTTAACTTCACATGTTGGTGGTCGCCTTCGGTTGTTTTTGGGTGCATGGGGTAATTTTACTGGTGACGAGTATGTGTTGCAGAATATTCAGGGGCATAAAATTGAGTTTATTTATGGCGACATTCCTCCATCCCAGCACATGCCCGCTCGAACGTTTAAATTATCTGCTGCAGAACAGGCAGCAGGCTACAAGGAACTTTTAAGTCTTGAGCAGAAGGGAGTGTTGTCGTGTCATTATTGATCTAACCCTTTTGAATACTTTTGTAACATATACTCATTTTAAAATGGATACGTTTGAAACAGCCAAATCATTGATTTCTCATGGTTGCTTTATGGCATGCATCGATTTGAAAGACGCATATTATTCAGTATCCATCCAGAAATACGACAGAAGGTTTTTGAAATTCATCTGGATGGGGCAACTCTGGCAGTACAAAGCTTTGCCTAATGGGCTCACCACAGCCCCTAGATTGTTCACTAAATTAGTGAAACAAATTATGGCTTATTTGAGACAACGACACCATATAGTTATGGCCTACTTAGATGATATCTTATTTGTGGGCCACACCCTGAAATTGGCTGAACAGGGTGTTGCAGCTGCTGTCAATATATTTCAACAATTAGGGTTTATTGTCCATCCAGAGAAATCAAAGTTCTGCCCTGCCCAGGTGATTAATTACCTAGGGTTCACAGTGAACTCTATGAGCATGAGGGTTACCATTCCAATTAACAAGATTGAGGAGGTTACCCAGGTGTGTCAAGATTTAATCCGCACCAATATACCATCGATTCGGCATTCAGCTACAATAATTGGGAAGCTTGTAGCTTTGTTTCTGGCAGCGCGATATGGACCTTTGCATTATCAGAATTTGCAAAGAGCTAAAATTGCTGCGTTAAAACAGAACGCTGGTCATTATGATCGGTCCATGCAGCTGCCGCCCGAAGCGATAAATGAGTTGCAATGGTGGGTGTGTCACATTAGCAGCTCATTCAAGCCTATCAGGGAGGCTAATCCGGTGGTATATTTGCAGACTGATGCAAGCTCCAATGGCTGGGGAGCCACGGATAATTGCTCTAGTTGTGGGGGCAGATGGGACACCCTTGAATCAACGATGTTGTTGACTCAAGGGATTAATTATTTGGAGTTGCTGGCAGCATTCCACGGACTTCGTGCGTATTGTTCCAAGCTTGTTGGAGCACATGTCCGTCTCCAAATAGACAACACCACAGCAGTGGCATACTTAAACCATATGGGTGGTACCAGGTCAGTTTCGTGCGACAAATTGGCTAACTCAATTTGGCTCTGGTGTGTTCAAAGAGACATTTGGATTTCAGCTACCTATTTGCCAGGTGAGCTTAATACTGTGGCGGACACCAGGTCACGCAAATTTAATGACAATATTGAATGGATGTTGCATCCTGAGATTTTTGCTAAAGTCACAGCCAAATGTGGTAAACCGGACATTGACCTTTTTGCGTCACGGTTGAACCATCAGGTACCAACCTACGTTTCATGGGAGCCAGATCCTGGGGCTATAGCGCTAGATGCATTCTCGCTGGACTGGGGGAATTGGTTTTTCTATGCCTTCCCCCCGTTTTGCCTCATCAGTCGGGTATTGCGTAAGATTCAGGCAGATGCTGCCAAGGGCATCCTTATTATACCCGACTGGCCCACACAGCCTTGGTATCCGGTGGTCTTTGACATGCTCAACGAACCTTGGGTCCTTTTGAAAGGTTGCCCACAATTGGTTACTCACCCTGTGTCAGGGGAGCCACATCCCTGCCATGGCTATTTAAATTTGTTGGCTTGCAGGTTCTGAACAGGCCGTTAGTCCAATACGGCCTCTCGGCTCGGACCATGGATACCATCGGGGCGTCGTGTCGAGAGTCCACAAGGCGAAGATACCGCTCGCATATTAAGAAGTGGGAAGCCTACTGCAGCCGCTCTCGCATCACGTACGATGACGTGACAATAACCGACGTCCTGGAATTCCTCGCGGGGTTGCACCATGATGAACACTTAAGTTACAGTGCCATCAACCACGCCAGAAGTGCGCTATCATTCTACCTCAATATTGGGATAGGATCCAACAGGCTAGTGTCCAGACTCATGCGGGGTATATTCAATATGAATCCGCCTGCACCACGCTATAATATCACCTGGGATGTCAGGGACGTATTAACCCTGCTCAGGACGTGGTCTCCCATGGAAGGGCTCCAACTGGACCAACTCACCATGAAGCTGGTGATGTTACTAGCGCTGACTTCAGCTCAGAGGGTACAGACACTACACAAACTTTGTGTCAACAGAATGACTTCTACCCCTACAGAAGTAGTCTTTTTCATTGACGAGCTACTAAAGCAGCATAGACCTGGGTGCACAGGGCTGCAGCTGAAGTTCCCGGCATACCCCGCAGATGCTAGGCTATGTTTAGCCTCACATATCCGCCACTATGTCAAGGTGACGGCACGCATCAGAGGAATGGAGAGATACCTGCTTGTCACTCATAAGAGACCTCATCATCGAGTGACAGTCCAGACGATATCCAGGTGGCTTCGAGTCGTCTTGGGTAAGTCAGGTATCGACACTAATGTGTTCAAGTCTCATTCCACCAGGGCTGCATCGACGTCAGCGGCGAGGGTCATGGAGGTGCCCATGGACCAAATTCTCGCCACAGCAGGATGGGCTAATGAAGCTGTGTTCCAGCGTTTTTATAACGAGCCTGTTGCTGCTCCTCTACAGTTCGCAGAAGCCGTGCTGAATGCAGGTTCAGAACGTGGAGATGTCCCCGCATGAGGGGTTTTTGATTTGTTATTCATAAATATGCTCTTGTTTTGCAGTATGAACTATTGAGCAAGTTTGTTCCTCCCATCCATCCCTGGTAGTGGTGTGTCAGCATGGACGTGGTCCAGGGCGTGTAATCACAGAAGCTTTGAAGTCTTCACGAAGTCACTCACGTGACTCCGAAATGAAATAGTAAGATTGAACGAGAACTTACCAGTTCGAAGGTTGATCTTTATTTTATGAGGAGTCGAAGTGAGGGATTTCGTGCCCTCCTCGCCCAACCCTCAATCACCTTCATCTGGTAATCTTAGTCACTTCAATCTTACTATGCGAAGTCATTTCTATTGTTGGTTTCTGTGATTCCACGCCGCTACTTTGAAGTATGTCGAGCATGCGCGCCGGCGGGCTCTTCACGAAATCCCTCACTTCGACTCCTCATAAAATAAAGATCAACCTTCGAACTGGTAAGTTCTCGTTCAATCTTACTATTCTCTGCATCCAGAGAACCTGCCTGAAAGGGCGGTGGAGGCAGGGTCTCTGGATTCTTTCAAGAGAGAGCTAGATAGAACTCTTAAAAATAGCAGAGTCAGGGGATATGGGGAGAAGGCAGGAATGGGGTACTGATTGGGGATGATCAGCCATGATCACATTGAATGGTGGTGCTGGCTTGAAGGGCCAAATGGCCACCTCCTGCGCCTATTGTCTATTGTCTATTGTCTATTGGCCTGATTCTACTCCTATTCCTTATGACCTTATGAGCAGCTGAGGACATCACAGTGGCCTCACAGCACCTGCACTGGGATAGTCTTGCTGCAAAAAATGCATTTCACTGTACCTGGTATAGATGACAATAAAGAAACCATTGAGCCATTGAAACTAGGTTCGATGCTGACCTTGGGTGCAGTCTGTGTGGAGTTTGCATGTGATTCCTGTGGCACACGTGGGTTTCCTCCGGGTGCTCCAGTTTCGGCCCACAACCTGAACACATGCCACCTTGTCGGTTAATTGGCTGCGATAACTTGGCTCCGGTGTACAGGGAGTGTGTGCGAAAGTGGGAATAACAGAACTGCTGTGAATGGCATGGGCTCAGTGGGCCGAATGGCCGGTTTCAATGTTGTAACTCTAAACTCCAAGCTGATGAGCATTCCTCACTGCTCAACGAATAATTATGTAGGAGGCAAAAAAACATGCAAGTAGTCACTAGAAACATTTATACAGGCGCACAAATCACACACAGACCACACACACACACACACACACACACACACACACACACAGACAGACAGACACACACACAGACCACACACAGACCACACACAGACCACACACACACAGACCACATACACACACACAGACCACATACACACACACAGACCACACAGACCACACAGACAGACACAGACCACACACACAGACAGACACACACAGACACACACACACCGCACACATGCACAAACAAACAAACACACACACACAGACATACACACACACGCACACACAGACCACACACATACACACATACACACAGACACACAGAGACCAGACACACACACCATACACACGCACATACATACATACACACACCACACACACGCTCACACACACATGCACCACACACGCTCACATGCACACATATACATGCATATGCACAGACACACACCGCACATACACATACACATATGCACCACACACACACATGCTCATACCCACATTTACATACATATGCACACACACATACAGTACATATACATCACACACATACACACACACACGTACATATATACACACGCAGTGTGCACACGTACGCACACACGTACATACACCTGCATGTACACACACACACCACGCACACGTACACACACACCACACATGCTCACACACTCATGCACACACAGGCTCACACACATGGATAATCATGCAAACCTTTACTTCATCCACACCACACCATCCATTTTCCTGCACCAACCTCTACCCTCGCCCTACCACTGATATTTTATTTTATTCACCACCTACACCGAGGTTTTCTCTCAATTCCATTCAGACTCAGGCTGCTGGGAATAGGATGGGTTGCACACACAGGAGGGAGGTTCCTGTGAGTGGAGCGCCTCATTGCTACGGAGAACATCCCACAACTGATGAGCTGGCCTGAAACCACCTGCACTGCAAAAGCAGAGCCTTAATCTACCGGGGAAATTCACAGAAGTATTTTGTTGTGATTACTACACCATTCTGCCCTAAAAGGGGCCTGCTGCTTGAACTCATTATTGAGCAAAATTGATGGCATTTTTATGACGACTGTCATACTCTCAGTCTGAAGAAAGGTCTCGACCCGAAAAGTCACCTAATCCTTTTCTCCAGATATGCTCCCTGACCCACTCCAGCATTTTGCATCCATGTTCAGTGTAAACCAACATCTGCAGATCCTTCCTACACAATATGATAGTACTGGCGGCTTTGGTGCAGATCTATTGCTGGTTGTAGGTTTAATTTAAGTTTAAGTTTATTATTGCCAGGTCTACTGGGGTGCAGTAAAAAGCTTTGTTTTGCATCCTATCCAAACAGATCAGCCATACTATATGTAAATACAGTCAGTTCAACCTCAAGTACAAGAGATAGAGCACAAGGGAATCTACAGAGTGCAGAATATAGTTGTCAACATTGCAGCACATCAGTTCCACAGACTACTGTAAGTCCAATGTCCACAGTGGGTAGAGATGATTTGGACAGTATCCTAGTTTTCAACCATTCGTTCCAAGCAGAACAGATTCTCTGCACGCAAGTGGCAGCAGAATCTGAAATTGAGTTTAGTTTTGTTTAAAGACACAGCATGGAAGCAGCTGCTTCAGCCCACCGAGTACGCTCGGATATGCGATCCCCACAGAATCAGCCTGCACTACTCTAATCCTACCTCAGCAACGGAACACTACAGACCACCTCTTGCACTCCAATGGACTTGTTTTCATATTTTCCACCAATATCCTTTTTATTTTTAGTTTAGTTTAGAGATACAGCGTGGAAACTGGCCCTTCGGCCCACAGATTCCGCACTGACCAGCGATCCCCGCACACTAGCACTACCCTACACAGTCCGGAGTCGCCTTCCAGAGGGATGTGATTCAAAGAGTTTGTGGCCAGGGTCAGAGATGATCTTACCCGCTCACTCCCTCGCCCTTGCAGTGTACAGTTGTCGATGGGGGGAAGGTTGCAGCCAACAACCTTCTCGGCTGATCGAACGATTCGCTGCAGCCTCCGGATGTCGTGCTTGGCGGCTGAGCCAAACCAGACCATGATGCAGAAGGTGAGGATTGACTCTATGATGGCAGTGTAAAACTGGACTATCATTGCCCGTGGCAGATTATGTTTTCTCAGCTGCCGCAGGAAGTACATCCTCTGTTGGGCCTTTTTGACTGTGGAGTCGATGGTGGCCCCCCATTTAAAGTCCCTGGAGATGATGGTTCCAAGGAACTTAAATTACTCCACAAATGTGACAGTGGTGTTGTTGATGGTGAGTGGGGTGAGGGGAGGGGGAGCTCTCCTAAAGTCTACAATCAATTCCACTGTCTTAAGAGCATTGAGCTCCAGGTTGTTGCGATGGTACAAGGACGCCAGCTGTGTTACCTCTTGTTTGTGGGCAGATTCCTCCCCATCCTGGATCAGTCCAATCAGGGTTGTGTCATCCGCAAACTTAAGAAGCTTGACAGAGGAGTCTGTGGAGGTGCAGTCATTGGTGTAGAGAGTGTAGAGGAGAGGGGAGAGTACGCAGCCTTGCGGTGCTCCTATGCTGAGGGTCTGCGGGTCCGGGATGTGCTTTCCCAGTCTCACATGCTGCTTCTGGCCTGTAAGGAAGTTGATGATCCACTTACGGAGGGGTTCAGGCACAGACAACTGGGAGAGTTTGGAGTGTAATAGCTCTGGCACAATGGTGTTGAATGCAGAACTGAAATCCACAAACAAAATCCTTGCATAGTACCCTAGCGGTCTAGGTGCTGGAGAATGAAGTGCAACGCTGTTCCTCTAATTTGTGTTTAGCCTCACTTTGACAATGGAGGAGACTGAGGACAGAAAGGTCTGTGTAGGAAAGGGAAGGAGAATTAGTGTCCAGTAACCGGGAGTTGCAGGGAGTTGCTCTGGAGAAAAGGTATGGGTGTCGTTTCAGGTCGAGACCCTTCTTCTTCACATTACTCCAGCATTTTGTGTCTTTCTTCGGTGTAAACCAGCATCTGCAATTCCTTCCCACACGTGTGACTTTACAGCTGTGCCCAGTGAATGCGGATAAAAAGCTTTTTATTATCGCGACGAAAATGCACAACTTATACTCACCTACTTCTATTCTCACAGGTTGTCAGCCAACAATACACCTTTGGACATGGTACAGTAATTAATTTAGTTGAGGCATGCTGCCGAATCCCTGCGTGAAGAAGGATTTAGAGGTTTAGCCTTCCCAGAAAGAAACAATCAAGAATTAGTCAAATTTGAACAAAGAGCCACAAGGCGACTGAAGCTAATGCATCACACACAAAGGATTAGAGTCTGTTACCTAGAAATCAGGCTAATGTATTAATAAAAAAACATAAAACCCAGCTAATAAAAGGAAACAGGCAATGTTTTGTTTTTTATTATTTTCTCATTTTTTGAAGAATGGAAAATTGATATCCATAAATTCATGACATTTGTTCACAGCACGATTTTGGACATAGATTTCTGAAAGTGAAATCTGTTTAATATACTGGAGTTATTTGAGGATATAACCAGTAGGTTAAATAGCGGTAATGAGCAGAAAGGCTGTCATAGTTGAACACCAAGAAGAATTGTAATAACAAGGAACTACAGATACTAGATTATACCAAAGAAAGATTTCCTCTATTCAATTTAATTGTTTTATACTAAAGAAATAAATACGTCTTCAGAGTGAAGAAGAGTTCCAACCTGAAACATCATCTTTCCATGTTCTCCAGGGATGCTGCCTGATCCGATGAGTTACTCCAGGATTTTGTGTCTTATTTAGAGGAATTGGTTGGGCTTGGTTTAAAATTGAACTTGTAGCACAAGATTAATTGTGATCCCATTGAGTGGGTTGTTGAACCAGAGAGTTTACTTCAGCCTTTATATTTTTTGTTCTTGATTTGATTTGGGAGCTTTGGGGATTCAAGTATGCAAGCTAAGGTCATAAGGTCATGTGATCAGAGCAGAATTAGGCCATTCGGACTATCAAGTCTGCTCCGCCATTCAATCATGGCTGATCTATCTCCACCTCCGAACCTCATTCTCCTGCCTTCTCCCCAGAACCTCTGTCACAGGTTAACAGGCAGCAAGCAATAACAAAGATGAATGGCATGTTAATCTTCATTCCAAAAGTGTAATAAGTGTAAGATTATGTTATGTACAGGACTTTGGATGAGACCCTGTAGGTGAAGTGCTGGGTCCAGTTTGGTTTCCGTACGTAAGGATTGATATGTTGCCTTAATCCTAGAGAATGAATGCATCTTCACTGGACTGCACATCAGTCGAGAATAATTTTTAAAAATAAAAACAGATTTATTAAAATGGGTCCATATTCTCAGAAGGTTAGAAGCATGAGATGTGACTTAATTGAAACTAAAATTATCAGTTGATTGCCGGCCTGATGCTCCAGTATATCCTTTATTTAGCGAATCCAGAACAAAAGATTATTACATAGAAACATAGAAACATAGAAATTAGGTGCAGGAGTAGGCCATTCGGCCCTTCGAGCCTGCACCGCCATTCAATATGATCATGGCTGATCATCCAACTCAGTATCCTGTACCTGCCTTCTCTCCATACCCTCTGATCCCCTTAGCCGCAAGGGCCACTGTTACGACTCCCAAAGGCTGGTTCCTCAGAGTCGCGTAACAAATCAAAAACCAGGGTCAAGTTTATATTAAAAAAGTCTTTAATTTGTAACACTAAACAAAACCCGAACCTGATTTTAAAGAACATGGTCATGGACCAGAATTGGCTATAAAATAATATATAATGGTGCTCCAGCCAGCCCTTAATGGACCGTCGGACTGAAGACTCTAAACTGCCTATATAGCCCTAACTCTACAACCAAAAACACCTGAAAACTCTCAGGTCATCACTTCCATCCCAATAGAACATTAATTTACAAAAGTATATCACAAATATACAAAGTGCAGTGCCATGTGGCCAGGCTTCATGCAGCTCAGCCCGGCACCTCTTCCTCCAGAGATCTATCTTGAAGAGAGAGAGAATTCTGGGAGCTTCTGCCTTTTAAAGCTCCCGATGAGTCATCTGATGTTGCTGGGCCAATCGGGTACAGAAGCTGTTAACCCCTTGATTCCTGGCTCCCAGCCACCGCCTGCATAGAAACAGACAGGTAAGTACAGTATTCAACAGGGGGGGAAGTACCTAACAGCCACATCTAACTCCCGCTTAAATATAGCCAATGAACTGGCCTCAACTACCCTCTGTGGCAGAGAGTTCCAGCGACTCACCACTCTCTGTGTGAAAAAAGTACTTCTCATCTTGGTCCTAAAGGATTTCCCCCTTATCCTTAAGCTGTGACCCCTTGTCCTGGACTTCCCCAACATCGGGAACAATCTTCCTGCATCTAGCCTGTCCAACCCCTTAAGAATTTTGTAAATTTCTATAAGATTCCCTCTCAATCTCCTAAATTCTAGAGAGTATAAACCGAGTCTATCCAGTCATTCTTCATAAGACAGTCCTGGCATCCCAGGAATCAGTCTGGTGAACCTTCTCTGAACTCCCTCTATGGCCTATTACCTCATGATAAGCAATTGGCCACTTAGAATTGGGATAACAGAAGATTTCTATGCATATGCATACATGCATATATGCATATGCATATCCTACAGATGATCAAATGTTGTGGATCATTTGAATGTTCTATCCCTGAGTTTAATTAAGGTTGAGATTGATAGACTTTCTGATACAATAAGCCTGAATTTTAACACTATTTACCGAATAGTGTCTGGGGCAATACAGTAGCACAGTGTTAGAGTTCATGCCTTAGAGCACCAGAGGTAGGTGCTGCCTGTATGGAATTTGTACGTTCTCCCCGTGACTGCATGGGTTTTCTCCGGGTGCTCCAGTTTCCTCCTACAATCCAAAGGCATGCAGGTTTGTAGGTTTATTGGCTTCTGTAAATTGTCCCTAGTGAGTAGGATACGTCGAGTATATGGGTGATCACGGATCGGCACAGGCCCGGTGGGCCAAAGAGCCTGTTTCCACGCGCTTCTTTGAAAACTAAAACTAGAAACTGGGTGTGGGAAGATGGTGAAAGGGTAGGGATTAAAGTGAGAGTTCAGCTTTGAATGGTGTGAGAAGCTCGGGGGCCATATGGGCTCCTCTTGTCTCTTAGAAAGATTATGACCCTTTAAAGTATTTGGTTAAAAAAATCCCCCCCGAGAAACAAAGCTGACCTATTAAGGGTTTTGGAGTCGAACAGGAAATTTGTAGTCCATCAGAAAATGTCTGCTTCAGTCCCTAATCCAGACTATTGGGTATATTTAAGGTGGAGATAGATACATATTTGATAGATTGAGGAATTGAGGGTTATGGGGAACTGACACAGTGAAGGAGCTGAAGTCAGCATAGATCACCACTACCATCTCTTCACCATCGAAAGCATCAGTAGGAGGCACTGCGTAGTTCTAGTTCAAGCCACCCCACCTTAGTTCAGTGACTACTCTGTGAGAAAAAGTGTTTCCTTGTCTCCGTTCTAAATGGCTTACTCCTTATTCTTGAACTGTGGCCCCTGGTTCTGGACTCCCCCAACATCGGGAACATGTTTCATGCCTCTAGCATGTCCAAACCCTTAACAATCTTATATGTTTCAAGGATAATGATAGGCCTGGATAGAGTGAATGTGGAGAGGATGCTTCCACTGGTGGGAGAGTCTAGGACCAGAGGCCAAAGCCTCAGAATAAAGGGACGTACCTTTAGAAAGGAGATGAGGAGCAATTTCTTTAGTCAGAGGGTGATGATTTGGAATTCATTGCCACAGACAGGTATGGAGGCCATATAACAATAACCATATAACAATTACAGCACGGAAACAAGCCATCTCGGCCCTTCAAGTCCGTGCCGAACAACCTTTTTCCCTTAGTCCCACCTGCCTGCACTCATACCATAACCCTCCATACCCTTCTCATCCATATGCCTATCCAATTTATTTTTAAATGATACCAACGAACCTGCCGCCACCACTTCCACTGGAAGCTCATTCCACACCGCTACCACTCTCTGAGTAAAGAAGTTCCCCCTCATGTTTCCCCTAAACTTCTGTCCCTTAATTCTAAAGTCATGTCCTCTTGTTTGAATCTTCCCTATTCTCAAAGGGAAAAGCTTGTCCACATCAACTCTGTCTATCCCTCAAAGCCAGGTCAATGGATATTTTTTAAGGCAAAGTTTGACAGATACTGGATTTGTAAGGTTGTCAGAGGTTATGGGGAGAAGGCAGGAGAATGGGGTTGAGAGGGAAAGATAGATCAGCCATGATTGATGGGCCGAATGGCCTAATTCTTATCCTAGAACCTGTGAACTTCAGCCCAATCTATCCATGCTGACCAAGATGCCCTATCTACACTACTCCCATTTGCATTTGGCTCTGATCCCTCTAAACCTTGCCTATCCATGTTCCTGTCCAAATTAATTTAAAATGTTGCCATTGTACATGTGTCGACTACATCCTCTGGTAGCTCGTTCCATATACCCACCACCATCACCCTCTGCGTGATGGGTATATGGAATGAGGCATTTGCAGTTAAATGCTTATTAAGCCTTTAAATGAAACCCCAGAGAATTTAAATGTCATACAGCACAGAAATAGACCCTTCGGCCCTAAATGTCCATGCCGACCAAGATGCCCCATCTAAGATGGTCTCATTTACTCACGTTTGGCCCATATCCCTCTAAACCTTCTAAACCTTTCTTATCCAACTTGCAGTTCTCCTGTTCTTAACTGGTCACTTGACAGCAAATCTTTAAACAAATTCGTAAGTGAAATTTGAAGGCTTGATCCAATAAGAAACTGTAAGGTATTGTACAAGGTCGAACCGAATAATTAAACTCTGCTACTGAAGAATCTGAGAGGCAGATTTGTGGCTTAATCCATGAACTGTTTGTTAAATTATAACCTCAATCCATTCTGCTTCAGCCCATCTTATCAATATGGTTGATAAAGAGCTATCCCACCCAACTTACCATCCAGGCAGCATCAGTCCAGTCGTTCAACAGATCCTGGCTCAGCAAATACATGTCCAAGTACAATGTAACTACGCTGAGGGCTTGTGCCTCTAGCACTCCATCAAACAGTAAAGGGCCTGTCCTACAAGCATGCAACTCTATGCGATGAACACGATCAAACTAGAAGCGGGGGCCGCGCGGAGGTCGGGTGATCCCCTGTACAGGGCCGTTCCCACCAGCATGCGGCAAGCGCAACCAAACCAGCAGTAGGGGCCGCGCGGAGGCCGGGTGAGTGGCGCAACGCGGCGCAAAGTGAGGCGAACTTGGAGCGAAGACTAAGGTAAGTTCGCCAGGACAGAGAGGGTCACACAGAGAGGGGCACAGAGGCACACACACACAGAGGGCCATGGAGCCGCACACATAGAGGGTCACGGAGGCACCTACAGATAGGTTCACGGAGACACGATGTCGGGGCGGTGTGTAATGCGTCGAGGCGACTGCGAGCCGACAAGCCGTTGCCGCGCGGAATTCTAGGACATAGTCAGTTTTTCGGAGCCCCGCGCGGTCTTGGAATCGAAGTGGGACCGGCCCCGCGACGCCGGACGGCTCAAGCGACCACGTTAGGTCGCGCAAATCGCATAGTTGCATGCTTGTAGGACAGGCCCTTTAGTGTTACACCCCTACTGGTCTTGAGGACAAATATGTGTCACAAGGAACTGCAGATGCTGGTTACACCAAAGATAGACAGAGAATGCTGAGTAACTCAGCGGGTCAGGCAGCATCGTCTAAAGAAGCGTCTCGACCCTGAAATGTCACCTACTCCTTTTCTCCTGAGATGCTGCCTGACCTGCTGAGTTACTCTAGGTTTTTGTGTCTATTTCAGGAGAAATCTGTTTTACTCATCTCTCCTCTAATCCCTCTAACATTCACTTTAATTTTGTTATTTTGCTTTTTTGGTTGTTCTCCTAAGAAAAACAAAGTCACGGAGTTGTACAGTACAGAAACGGGTCCTTCAGCCAATCATTATTTGGTGACAATCATTATTCATATTAATCTATACTAATCCCACTTATTTCCATATCCCTCAATGGTCTGCTCATTTAAGATGTACTAGTCAAGGTGTCTCTTAAGTGTTGTTAGTTTTCCTGCATTCACCACCTCCTCTAGCAGTTCATTCCAGATACCAACGACCCAAGATGTGGAAAATGTATTCGTCAAATATCCCTTCACACTCCTCCCTCTCACCTTAAATAGAGTCAAAGAGTGATACAGTGTGGAAACAGGCCCTACGGCTCAACTTGCCCACACTGGCCAACTTGTCCAAGCTACGCTAGTCTCACCTGCCTGCGCTGGGTGCATATCCCTCCAAACCTGTCCAATCCATGTACCTGTATAACTGTTTCTTAAATGTTGGTATAGTCCCAGCCTCAACAGCCTTTTCTGGCAGCTTGTTCCAAACACCCACCATCTTTTGTGAAAATGTTACCCCTCAGATTCCTATTAAATCTTTTCCCCTTCACCTTGAACCTATGCCCTCTGTTCCTTGATTCCCCTACTCTGGGCAAGCGACTCTATGCATCTACCCGATCTATTCCTCTCATGATTTTATACACCTCTATAAGATCAACCCCTCATCCTCCTGCATGCCAAGGAATGGAAACCCAGCCTACTCAACCTCTCCCTATAGCTCACTCCCTCTAGTCCTGGCAACATCCTCGTAAATCTTCTCTGAACGCGTTCAGGCTTGACAATATCTTTCCTATAACACGGTGCCCAGAACTGAACACAATATTCTAAATGCGCTCTCACCAACGTCTTGTACAATTGCAACATGACCTCCCAACTTCTATACTCAATACTCTGACTGATGACAGTCAATATGCCAAAAGCCTTTTTGACCACCTTATCTACCTGCGACTCGACCTTCATTGAACCATGCACCTGCACTCCAAGATCGCTCTGCTCTACAACACTCCCCAGAGGCCTACCATTCACTGAGTAGGTCCTGCCCTTGTTAGACATCCCAAACTGCAACACCTCACACTTCTCTGTATTAAATTCCATCAACCATTCCTTAGCTCACCCGGCCAATCGATCCAGATCATGCTCCAATCTTTCACAACCATCTTCACTTTCTGCAAAACCACTAACTTTGTTATCATCAGCAAACTTTCTAATCTTGCCCTGTATGTTCTCATTCAAATCATTGATGTAGATGACAAACAATAACGAGCCCAGCACCGAACTCTGTGGCACACCACTAGTCACAGGCCACCAGTCCGAGAAGCAACCTTCCACCATTACCCTCTGCTTCCTTCCATGGAGCCAATTTGCTATCCATTCAGCTATCTCTCCTTGGATCCCATGCAATTTAACTTTCCAGAGCAGCCTACAATGCAGAACCTTGTCGTAGCCTCACTGAAGTCCATGTACACAACATCTACACCTTTGCCCTCATTAACCCTTTTGCTCACGTCTTCAAAAAAATCAATCAGATTTGTGAGACACGACCTCCCACGTTCAAAACCATGCTGACTATCCCTAATCGGCCTTTGCCTGTCCAAATGCCCGTATAACCTATACCTCAGAATACCCTCTAGTAACTTTCCAACTACAGATGTTAAGCTCACCGGCCTTTAGTTCCCAGCATTTTCCCTGCAGCCCTTCTTGAAAAGAGGCACAGCATTTGCCTCCCTCCAGGCTTCTGGCACCTCTCCCGGATCTAAGGACGACTAGTACATTTCAACCAGGGTTCCCTCAATTTCCTCTCTGGTTTCATAGAAACATAGAAACATAGAAAATAGGTGTAGGAGGAGGCCATTCAGCCCTTTAAGCCAGCACCGCCATTCATTGTGATCATGGCTGATCATTCCCTATCAATAACCCGTGCCTGCCTTCTCCCCATATCCCTTGACTCCACTAGCCCATAGAGCTCTATCTAACTCTATCTTAAATCCATCCAGTGACTTGGCCTCCACTGCCCTCTGTGGCAGGGAATTCCATAAATTCACAACTCTCTGGGTGAAAAAGTTTTTACTCACCTCAGTCTTAATTGACCTCCCCTTTATTCTAAGACTGTGGCAGCTGGTTCTGGACTCGCCCAACATTGGTAACATTTTTCCTGCAGAGGCTGCAGAGGGTCCCACAATTTCCTTGTATATATCTGATCAGGCCCTGGAGATTTGTCTACCTCATAGACTTCTTCATGCTCTTTAGTTTTAGGTACCTCTATCATGAAAAACAGATACCAGCTATTCACCCTATCTATGTTTCTCAAAATGTTATATACCTCCAGCATGTCACCTTACCCCTCCTCCAGGGAAAACTTACGTAGCCTCACAGAGTCATAGAGTCTTCAGTGTGGAAACAGGCCCTTCAGTCCTACATGCCTACACCGGGCAACATGTCCCATCTGCACCAGTTTCATCTGCCTGCTTTTGGCCCATATCCCTCTAAACCTATCCTATCCATGTACCTGTCTAAATGTTTCTTAATCATTGTAATAGTACCTGGCTCACCTTTCTCCTCTGGCAGTTCGTTCCATACACTCACCACCCTCTGTGTGAAAAAGTGACTCCTCAGGTCCCTATTAAATCTTCCCCCCCCCCACCTTAAACCAATATGCTCTGGAACCTATTCAATCTCTCAAGAAAACTCAATCCAGCTAATGTCCTGGTGACCCTTTTCCCGCACCCTTTTGAGGTGAATCACAAATCTTCGACAGTGTGGTGACCAGAATGGCACATAATACTCTAAGTGGGGCCTAATCCTGGTACGTGTAATAATACGGCACAGGAACAGGCCCTTTGGCCCACGATGTCTGTGCCGAAAATTCTGCACCCACCAACATTCTGTAACATGACATTCTAACTCTGATACCCAATCCCTCCACTGATGAAGGCAAGCATTACATATGCGTTCTTCACCACCCTGTCCACCTGTGTTGTCATTTTCATTGAAACGATATACTTGCATCCCAAAGTCTTTCTGTTCAACAACACTCCCAAGGCCCTGGCCATTTACTTTTTTTGTCCTAGCCTGTTTGAATTTACCAAAATGCATCACTTTGCACTTTTTACATAGAAACATGGAAAATAGGTGAAGGAGTAGGCCATTCGGCCCTTCGAGCCTGCACCGCCATTCAATATGATCATGGCTGATCATCCAACTCAGTATCCTGTATCTGCCTTCTCTCCATACCCCATGACCCCTTTAGCCACAAGGGCCACATCTAACTCCCTCTTCAATATAGCCAATGAACTGGCCTCAACTATCTTCTGTGGCAGATAATTCCACAGATTCACCACTCTCTGTGTGAAAAAAGTTTTTCAAATCTCGGTCCTAAAAGACTTCCCCTTTATCCTTAAACTGTGACCCCTTGTTCTGGACTTCCCCAACATCGGGAACAATGTTCTTGCATCTCACCTGTCCAACCACTTAAGAATTTTGTAAGTTTCTATAAGATCTCCCCTCAATCTTCTAAATTCTAGCGAATACAAGCCGAGTCTATCCAATCTTTCTTCATATGAAAGTCCTGCCATCCCAGGTGAACATCAGTCTGGTGAACCTTCTCTGTACTCCCTCTATGGCAAGAATGTCTTTCCTCAGATTAGGAGACCAAAACTGTACGCAATACTGCAGTACACAACTGCAGTAGAACCTCCCTGCTCCTATACTCAAATCCTTATTAACATAAAAACATAAAATAACATAAGGCCACAGAGTGCTGCTGTAATTTAATGGGTCAGGTAATATCTGATGCTGCCCGACTCGCTGAGTTACTCCAGCACTTTGTCTTTTTTGTAAACTAGCATCTGAAGTTCCTTGTTTCTACTTCACATTTATAGTTCCTTTCTATTTACTCCATTGAGAATTAAACTTTATAGGGATCAATTAAGATCCCTTCACCTTATTTCAAAGAAAACGTATCCCCTCCGCTCAGTCTACCTAAACTTTTTTTTATTTTTTAAAATTATTTTTATTAGAAGCATAAACAAATAATAACAACACGGTTTGTTGATCAATTACATTCATACAAAGCTTCTGTTAATTTTTAAAGAATTTTTTGAAAGATAGAACTGAAAAAGAAGGTCTATAACCTAATAGAGACGGAGGGGAAAATACCCCAAGAAAAACAAACAAAAAAATTACCAATACCAATTTTGGAGATAGGTCCGTAGATTATAAGGCAGTTATTCATCCAATCCTGAGCTCGGGTTTCAGTCCAGTTTCTGTGTTGAACCAATTTATCTCTTTAAAAAATCAATAAATGGAGACCATATTCTAGCAAATAGTTCTGATTTGTCAGTTAAGAAAAGTCTAATTTTTTCCAAGTGTAAGGTCTCAGACATTTCTGTAATCCACATTTTAATTGTAGGGGTCGTTGTGTTTTTCCAAAATCTTAGTATTAATTTTTTTCCAGTTATTATACTGTAATCAAGAACATTTCTTGAAAATTTTCTTCCAATTGAAAAGATTTGTTGTAAGTTTTATACTTTGTTCTGATATTCCCAATATTATTAATTTTGGATCGGGATCCAATTGAATATTAACAACTTCAGAAATAATTAAAAAAATATCCATCCAAAATTTTTAAATTTTTATGCTATTTACCAAGGTATGAGTTAAGTTGGCTTCTAGGTATTGACATCACAGATAGGAGGAATATTTGAAAAAATTCTGTTTAATTTTGTTTTGGAGTAATATAATCTATGTAATACTTTAAATTGTATTAAAGAGTGTCTGGCGTTTAACGAACAGTAATGTACATGTTGTAAGCTTTCATCCCATATATCCTTTGTTATGGATTGAGCTAATTCATTTTCCCATGCTTGTCTATGTGGCTCCGTCGACGGGACCTCAGTATCTAACAGGATATTATAAATGTAGGATATTAATTTATCTGTTAGAATGTTTATTCAAACATTCATCGAGGATTTATGGGTCCTTAGTTGTACACACTTGTGTATGTGATTTTATATAATCTCGAAGTTGCAAGTATCTAAAAAAAATATTTTGATGTAGTCCATAGTTCTGTTGTAGCTCCTGGAATGAAAGAAGGATACCCTTTCGATAAAGGTGTCCCACTTTTGTAATTCCACAGTTTTTTCATTTTACAAATCCTTTATCTAACACGGACGGTTTAAATGAGGGGTTATTTAAGATAGGAAGAAGAAGTGATAAATTATCCAATTTTAGAGTCTTTTTTAATTGTTTCCAGGTTCGCATGCCACTATGTATTACCGGGTTTCCACTATAAGTTTTTTAAATCAATTTTGTAGGTGTTAACAAAATCACACCAATTTCAAAAGGTAGCCAGTCCTCTTTTTTCATCTTTAACCAATCTGGTTGTTGGTCCATATCCTCCAACCAGAAGTTCATATTTTTGATATTGACTGCCCAAACTAACTGCCCAGTCTACCTAAACTTACCTGATCTCCCAGTTGCTCAACATTTTAACTCCCCACACCGACCTTTCTGTTCCTGGGTCTCGTCCATTGTCAGAGTGAGGCCCAGCGCAAATAGGAGGAACAGCACCTCATACTTTGCTTGGGTAGCTTACACCCCAGCGGTATGAACATTGACTTCTCTAACTTCAAATAGCTTTTGTTTTCCCTCTCTGTCCATCCCTCCCCCTTCCCAGTTCTCTTATCAGTCTTACCGTCTCTGACTGCATTTTATCTCTGTACCGCCCACTCCCCTGACATCGGTCTGAAGAAGGGTCTCGACCCGAAACATCACCCATTCCTTCTCTCCAGACTGAGTTACTCCAGCATTTTGTGTCTAACTACCTTGATCATTCTTTCCACAAATCTTCAGGCTTCCGGTTTTCGCGACATCATACACCCTCTCTACTGGTTTTATATGATGTAGTGACAAAATTACTGAAGCTAGTGTTGTGTTCAATTCTAAAATTTAAGGGCTGCCTTTTGTATTCTATGCATCTTGAATGGCTTTTTAATCTGATTTACCAAACCCTTGTGGAAGACAATAAAGCCTGTACCGACCATCTGGATGCGTGTTTTTTTTTGCCTGTTGGGAAAGAACCAAATTAACACATGTCCACAAGGGGATAATGACCCTCTGAAGCATCCGCCACAAAGCTCACTTGTATTGAGAAAGAACAGCATCTAGGGTCATCTCATTGAACATAGTAACACAGTAACACAGAGCGCAGCATGGTGGCGCAGCGGTAAGTTGCTGCCTTACAGCGCCAAAAGAGGTGTATTCGAGGGTTACACAAAAAGCTGGGGAAACTCAGCGGGTGCAGCAGCATCTAAGGAGCGAAGGAGATAGGCGACGTTTCGGGTCAAGACGCTTCTTCAGACTGTATTCGATTCTGACTTCTGGTGCTTGCCTCTACGGAGTTTGTATGTTCTCCCCGTGACCTGCGTGGGTTTTCTCCGAGATCTTCAGTTCCTCCCCACACTACAAAGATGTACAGGTTTGTAAGTTAATTGGCTTAGTATAAATATAAATTGCCCTATTAATGTGCGGGGATTGCTGGTTGGCGTGGACTTAGTGGGTCGAAGGGCCTGTTTCCACACTCTATCTCTAAATGAAACAAAAAAAATAGGACCTTCTGCTGCCGCTAAATGGGTACGCTTGTACTTTCAAGCTAATGCAGAATGAAAAAGCTTTGATTTGCATGGAGCGGTATGGACCACATGCATGCAGGGATTGGTTTGAATTGGCATCATGTTCAGCACGGGCATTGTGGGCTGAAGGGCCTGTTCCTGAGCTGTACTGTTCTCTGTTCTGTATTCTATCTTCTGCCTCTTAGCAAACATCAGTGAATTTGTCTCACAGCTCAGTTTTTCCCCACACTCTTTCAATGGTGGATCGCATTTAATATGTCTGGGTGTAGTGCGGATCACCTGTCCTTTGCATGGCAACGTTTTATTTTATAATCGATGTAAAAAAGTTTACTTCTCCGAAATAAATTGTAAAGAGGAAGGCAGGTAATGATGTGTATTTTTATGGGCATTCAACAAATGCACACAACTGTGACCAAGCCTCTCTGTCTGTCAGAAACAATGAAGTGTGATGTTTAAAAATGTCTGAGACTAACCCAAAGGCAAGACTGCAGGGACTATTCAATACAACAGCAAGCTGGCTGCTTTCAGAATTGTCCTGCTGAGACAATGTTCGTGACAGGACTCTTGCCTGCAAAGCAAGCTCAAGCTCATGAGTAGCAGTGATACTAGTTTA
Organism: Raja brachyura; assembly: GCA_963514005.1. The sequence continues at coordinate 137,753,975 of OY740782.1, read as the reverse complement.
GTTTAGTTTAGTTTAGAGATACAGCGTGGAAACAGTCCCTCCGGCCCACCGAATTCCACGCCGAATGGCGATCCCTGTACATTGTCACTATCTTACACACTTGGGACAATTTACAATTTTTACCGAAGCCAAATTAAAATGCAAACCTGTTCGTCTTGGAGTGAGGGAGGAAACCAGAGCACCCGGGGAACACCCATGCGTTCATAGAGAGCACGTACAGACTACATACAGACAGCTCCTGTAGTCAGGATCGGACCCGTGTCTCCGGCGCTGTAAGGCAGCAACTCTACCGCTGCGCCACTGTACCACTACTGTTAAGATTACATGGAGATCACACCTACTGCTTAGTCCTTCACACGAAGTCTGTATTTATATTGTCTCTTTGCATGTAAGGTTTCTTGAAATACTTCATACAGTCATTTAAAGGAAAGGATTGGATTCAGGTTGTAACCTTTACAGTCTCAGAACAACCTAAGCTTCAACCAACGAGAGAGCAGGCTATTTTAGACTGGGTATTGAGAAATGAGGAAGGGTGAGTTAGCAGTCTTGTTGTGCATGCCCCCTTGGAAAAGAGTGACCATAATATGGTCGAGCTCTTCATTAGGATGGAGAGTGACATTGTTAATTCAGAAACAATGGTTCTGAACTTAAAGAAAGGTAACTTTGAGGGTATGAGGTGTGAATTGGCCAAGATTGACTGGCAATCAATTCTAAAAGGGTTGACGGTGGATACGCAATGGAAGAAATTTAAAGACTGCATGGATGAACTACAAAAATGTTCATCCCAGTTTGGCAAAAGAATAAATCATGGAAGGTAGTGCATCCGTGGATAACAAGGGAAATCAGGGATGGTATCAAAGCAAAGGATGATGCGTACAAAGTAGCCAGAAAAAGCAGCATACCAGAGGACTGGGAGAAATTCAGAGACCAGCAGAGGAGGGCAAAAGGCTTAATTAGGAAAGGAAAAATAGATTATGAAAGAAAACTGGAAGGGAACATAAAAACTGTCTGCAAAAGTTTTTATAGATATGTGAAGAGAAAGAGATTAGTTAAAACAAATGTAGGTCCCTTGCAGTCAGAAACAGGTGAGTTGATCATGGGGAACAAGGATATGGCGGACCAATTGAATAACTACTTTGGTTCTGTCTTCACTAAGGAAGACATAAATAATCTGCCGGAAATAGCAGGGGACCGCGGGTCAAAGGAGGAATTGAGTGAGATCCAGGTTAGTCGGGCCAGATAGGCTGCATCCCAGAGTACTTAAGGAAGTAGCTCCGGAAATAGTGGATGCATTAGTGATAATCTTTCAAAACTCTTTAGATTCTGGAGTAGTTCCTGAGGATTGGCGGGTAGCAAACCTAACCCCTTTTTTTAAGAAGGGAGGGAGAGAGAAAATGGGGAATTACAGACCAGTTAGTCTAACATCGGTAGTGGGGAAACTGCTAGAGTCAGTTATTAAAGATGGGATAGCAGCACATTTGGAAAGTGGTGAAATCATTGGACAAAGTCAGCATGGATTTACGAACGGTAAATCATGTCTGACGACTCTTGTGGAATTTTTCGAGGACGTAACTGGTAGCGTGGATAGGGGAGAACCAGTGGATGTGGTGTATCTGGACTTCCAGAAGGCTTTCGACAAGGTCCCACATAAGAGATTAGTATACAAACTTAAAGCATACGGCATTGGGGGTTCAGTATTGATGTGGATAGAGAACTGGCTGGCAAACAGGAAGCAGAGTAGGAGTAAACGGGTCCTTTTCACAATGGCAGGCAGTTACTAGTGGGGTACCGCAAGGCTCAGTGCTGGGACCCCAGCTATTTACAATATACATTAATGATCTGGATGAGGGAATTGAAGGCAATATCTCCAAGTTTGCGGATGACACTAAGCTGGGGGGCAGTGTTAGCTGTGAGGAGGATGCTAGGAGACTGCAAGGTGACTTGGATAGGCTGGGTGAGTGGACAAATGATTGGCAGATGCAGTATAATGTGGATAAATGTGAGGTTATCCACTTTGGTGGCAAAAACAGGAAAGCAGACTATTATCTAAATGGTGGCCGATTAGGAAAAGGGGAGAAGCAGCGTGACCTGGGTGTCATGGTACACCAGTCATTGAAAGTAGGCATGCAGGTGCAGCAGGCAGTGAAGAAAGCGAATGGTATATTAGCTTTCATAGCAAAAGGATTTGAGTATAGGAGCAGGGAGGCTCCACTTCAGTTGCATAGGGTCTTGGTGAGACCTGGAGTATTGCGTACAGTACTGGTCTCCAAATCTGAGGAAGGACATTATTGCCATAGAGGGAGTGCAGAGAAGGTTCACCAGACTGATTCCTGGGATGTTAGGACTGTCTTATGAAGAAAGACTGGATAGACTTGGTTTATACTCTCCAGAATTTAGGAGATTGAGAGCGGATCTTATAGAAACTTACAAAATTCTTCAGGGGTTGGACAAGCAAGATGCAGGAAGATTGTTCCCGATGTTGGGGAGGTCCAGGACAAGGGCTCACAGCTTAAGGATACAGGGAAATCCTTTAGGACCGAGATGAGAAGGACTTTTTTCACACAGAGAGTGGTGGGTCTCTGGAACTCTCTGCCACAGAGGGTAGTTGAGGCCAGTTCATTGGTTATATTTAAGAGGGAGTTAGATGTGGCCCTTGTGGCTAAGGGGATCAGGGGGTATGGAGAGAAGGCGGGTACGGGATACTGAGTTGGATGATCAGCCATGATCATATTGAATGGCGGTGCCGGCTCGAAGGGCCGAACGGCCTACTCCTAATTTCAGCCACTGAAAAATATTTTGAAGTGTGGTTCCTGTAATGGCGTAAGAGACATGGTTATTAATTTTCTTCAGTAGCAATGAGACAAATGGGTCTCGAACCGAAAAAGTCACTCATTTCATTTCGGAGTCACGTGAGTGACTTCGTGAAGAGCCCGCCGGCGCGCATGCTCGACATATCGTCGTAACGCGTTGCTGCGACGGTTGGCGGTGGAGCGCGCTCCTCGCCAGCCCTTCATAAGGGGCCACGGAGGTGAGTATTCCACCTTTAGTTGGTGGTCCTTGTTGTCTGATTATGTCTTGCAGCAAGGACATGAATGGGAGTTCGAAGGGCCGGAGGACGTCAGGACGAGTTCGCCGGTCAACAGTTCCGGGGCCTTTACCATCGGCAGTACCTGCAGCGCAGGCCGGGACTCAGGCGGAGATATGGGTAAGCCCTGTGTTCACAGGTCCAGATCCGCCAGCACACCACAGCTCGGAGGAGTTCGATGAGGAGGAGTGTGGTGTGCCGCCAGAGCAGGGGGACCCTGCCATGGCAGTCAGGTCGTCAGCGGGCTCGCTGGCGACCTCGAGCAGGGCACGTGCCGTTGCACGGCCTGTTCCACTCAGCCCTCCGAGAAGGGGGAGGGGAGGAGCCCAGAAGCCTAACCCTGTTAGGGCTAAGGCATTGCCTGTCGCGGAGGAGCGGTCAGGTTCCAGGGCGAGACCCGGGGCGGCTGTGAGGTCCAGCCGGCACACCCCGACTCTCGACGCCGGGACGGGTCGGTCGAGTCGGGTCTCGTCATGGTCGCCGAGCCCCCCATGGATGGGTGGGCGAGACCATGCGTCGGCAACGTCCACGATGTGGGCAGCCGGCAAGACTGCGCGGGCCCCAGGCAGCCATGCTTCGGCTGGTGCCGACACCTCGCCGCGAGTGCCCTTGGTGGCAGCGGCTTCAGCTCTCGCTAAACGGAGGCGATTGAACACGCCCGCGCAGGAATCGCGCAGTTTCGCCTCGGCGGCTGTTAGCGACAACTACCGGCACCGGCAGGGCCTCGACGAGGTGCGGGCCGATGACAGGAGCCCGGTTTTCTTTTCAGAGCCGGAGGACTCCGACCACCTGAGTGTTCAGGGTGAAGGGCGTATTGACCGTATGGAGCGGCTGCTGGAGCTCCTGCTTCAACGTCAACAACAGCAGGGCAGCAACAGGCACAGGGCGTCTTCACCAACATCTACTATCAGCCTGGAGCAGCAGGAGGAGGAGGTTCTGGTGGATCCCGTACCACCTCCGTTGGAGGTGCCAGCGGAGGAACTCTTGGATGTGGCGACCAAATTCGCGGCCCCACATACGGCTGGTCTTCCTCTAAATACAAAGCTGGCAGCCACAGTGGACTTTCTTAATAATCAGGTGCTGCAGGAAGAAGTCCTCATCCAGGCTATGAGCCGTCACAAGGCTCCATCAAACTGCAACTCCCTCAACGTGCCTGTGGTCAATACGCCAATATGGGGCAACATCAGTGCGGCTATCCGTCAACAAGAGCTAAAATTGCAGCGGATCCTGAAACTCCTCACGGCCGGTATTACCGCCTTTGCGCGGTCGGTGGATGGGGACAAACTGAATTTGGACCAGGAAGATGCTCTGGCCTTATTGTGCGCGACCCAGCACGAAATCAACGGGTTTCGCAAAAACAGCATCCGCCCAGCACTCAACCCGAAGTTTGCAGGATTGTGCAAACCACCGCCGCCGCCGCCGCCCCGTCAGCTCTTTGGTGAGGACCCCTCGAAGAGAGTCAAAGAGCTTGACGAACAAGCCAAAACGGTGGGGATCATGCGCTCTAAGAGTGCCCCCACACCGTCCGGCTCAAAAGCTCCATACATTCGCTCACGAGGGTCGGCCAGTGCCTCGACGAGGACTCACTCTCTAGCTCCACAACGACAACAGCACCAGAACCAGCACCAAGGGTCTTTTTTAGGACAGGGTCGGCAGAGACCTTTGTGGAAATCGAAGACGCCGTGCCCTCAAGCCAACCCAGCACCTCCACGGCCACCCACACGTGTCAAGGACCGCCGGTAACCACGGAGGTGAGGGGGTCTGGTTCTCTTTTTTCTCTCTGTTTAACTTCCCATGTTGGTGGTCGTTTACGGTTGTTTTTGGATGCATGGGGTAATTTTACTGGTGATGAGTATGTGTTGCGGAATATTCAGGGGCATAAAATTGAGTTTATTAATGGCGACATTCCTCCATCCCAGCACATGCCTGGTCGTACGTTCAAATTGTCTGCTGCAGAACAGGCAGCAGGTTATAAGGAAATTTTAAGTCTGGAACAGAAGGGTGTGATTGAGAAAACGGTGCATGAGCCAATTGAATTTGTTTCGAACATATTTACTAGACCTAAGAAGGATGGAGGCTGTCGTGTCATTATTGATCTAACCCGTTTGAATACGTTTGTAACATATACTCATTTTAAAATGGATACGTTTGAAACAGCCAAATCATTGATTTCTCATGGCTGCTTTATGGCATGCATTGATTTAAGGGATGCATATTATTCAGTATCCATCCAGAAATATGATAGAAGGTTTTTGAAATTTATCTGGATGGGGCAACTTTGGCAGTATAAGGCTTTGCCTAATGGGCTCACTACAGCCCCTAGATTGTTCACTAAATTGGTGAAGCCAATCATGGCTTATTTGAGACAACAACATCATATAGTTATGGCCTATTTAGATGATGTCTTTATTGTGGGCCACACCCTGCAATTGACTGAACAGGGTGTTGCAGCTGCTGTCAATATATTTCAACAATTAGGATTCATTGTCCATCCAGAGAAATCGAAGTTCTGCCCTGCCCAGGTAATTGATTACCTAGGGTTCACGGTGAACTCAATGAGCATGAGGATAACTATACCAATTAACAAAATTGAGGAAGTCACTCAGGTGTGCAGAGATTTAATTGGCACCAATATACCATCGATTCGGCATACAGCCACAGTAATTGGCAAGCTAGTGGCTTTGTTTCCGGCAGCACGATATGGACCTTTGCATTATCAGACTTTGCAAAGAGCTAAAATTATTGCGTTAAAACGGAACGCTGGTCATTACGATCGATCAATGCAGCTGCCGTCCGAAGCGATAACTGAGTTGCAATGGTGGGTGTGTCACATTAGCAACTCATTTAAGCCTGTTAGGGAGGCTAATCCGGTGGTATATTTACAGACTGATGCAAGCTCCAATGGCTGGGGAGCTACTGATAATTGCTCTAGTTGTGGGGGCAGATGGGACACCCTTGAGGCATTGATGTTGTTGACTCAAGGGATTAACTATTTGGAGTTGCTGGCAGCATTCCACGGACTTCGTGCATATTGTTCCAAGCTTGTTGGAGCACACGTCCGTCTCCAAATAGACAACACCACAGCTGTGGCATATTTAAACCATATGGGTGGTACCAGGTCAGTTTCGTGTGACAACTTGGCTAACTCAATTTGGCTCTGGTGTGTTCAAAGAGACATTTGGATTTCAGCTACCTATTTGCTAGGTGAGCTTAATACTGTGGCGGACACCAGGTCACGCAAATTTAATGACAACATTGAATGGATGTTGCATCCTGAGATTTTTTCTAAAGTCACAGCCAAATTTGGTAAACCGGACATTGACCTTTTTGCGTTACGGTTAAACCGTCAGGTACCAGCCTACGTTTCATGGGAACCAGATCCTGGGGCAATAGCGCTAGATGCATTCTCGCTGGACTGGGGGAATTGGTTTTTCTATGCCTTCCCTCCGTTTTGCCTCATCAGTCGGGTATTGCGAAAGATTCAGGCAGATGCTGCCAAGGGCATCCTTATTATACCCGACTGGCCCACACAGCCTTGGTATCCGGTGGTCTTTGACATGCTCAACGCACCTTGGGTCCTTTTGAGGGGTTGCCCACAATTGGTTACTCACCCTGTCTCAGGGGAGCCACATCCCTGCCATGGCTATTTAAATTTGTTGGCTTGCAGGTTCTGAACAGGCCGTTAGTCCAATACGGCCTCTCGGCTCGGACCATGGATACCATCGGGGCGTCGTGTCGAGAGTCCACAAGGCGAAGATACCGCTCGCATATTAAGAAGTGGGAAGCCTACTGCAGCCGCTCTCGCATCACGTACGATGACGTGACAATAACCGACGTCCTGGAATTCCTCGCGGGGTTGCACCATGATGAACACTTAAGTTACAGTGCCATCAACAGCGCCAGAAGTGCGCTATCATTCTACCTCAAGATTGGGGTAGGATCCAACAGGCTAGTGTCCAGACTCATGCGGGGTATATTCAATATGAATCCGCCTACACCACGCTATAATATCACCTGGGATGTCAGGGACGTATTAACCCTGCTCAGGACGTGGTCTCCCATGGAAGGGCTCCAACTGGACCAACTCACCATGAAGCTGGTGATGTTACTAGCGCTGACTTCAGCTCAGAGGGTACACACACTACACAAACTTCGTGTCGACAGAATGACATCTACCCCTACAGAAGTAGTCTTTTTCATTGACGAGCTACTAAAGCAGCATAGACCTGGGTGCACAGGGCTGCAGCTGAAGTTCCCGGCATACCCCGCAGATGCTAGGCTATGTTTAGCCTCACATATCCGCCACTATGTCAAGGTGACGGCACGCATCAGAGGAATGGAGAGATACCTGCTTGTCACTCATAAGAGACCTCATCATCGAGTGACAGTCCAGACGATATCCAGGTGGCTTCGAGTCGTCTTGGGTAAGTCAGGTATCGACACTAATGTGTTCAAGTCTCATTCCACCAGGGCTGCATCGACGTCAGCGGCGAGGGTCATGGAGGTGCCCATGGACCAAATTCTCGCCACAGCAGGATGGGCGAATGAAGCTGTGTTCCAGCGTTTTTATAACAAGCCTGTTGCTGCTCCTCTACAGTTCGCAGAAGCCGTGCTGAATGCAGGTCAAGAACGTGGAGATGTCCCCGCATGAGGGGTTTTTGATTTGTTATTAATAAATATGCTCTTGTTTTGCAGTATGGACTGTTGAGCAAGTTTGTTCCTCCCATCCATCCCTGGTAGTGATGTGTCAGCATGGACGTGGTCCAGGGCGTGTAATCACAGAAGCTTTGAAGTCTTCACGAAGTCACTCACGTGACTCCGAAATGAAATAGTAAGATTGAACGAGAACTTACCAGTTCGAAGGTTGATCTTTATTTTATGAGGAGTCGAAGTGAGGGATTTCGTGCCCTCCTCGCCCAACCCTCAATCACCTTCATCTGGTAATCTTAGTCAATTCAATCATACTATGCGAAGTCATTTCTATTGTTGGTTCTGTGATTCCACGCCGCTACTTTGAAGTATGTCGAGCATGCGCGCCGGCGGGCTCTTCACGAAATCCCTCACTTCGACTCCTCATAAAATAAAGATCAACCTTCGAACTGGTAAGTTCTCGTTCAATCTTACTATTCCTTCTCTCCAGAGATGCTGCCTGTCCCGCTGAGTTACTCCAGCCTTTCATGTCCATCTTCAATGGTAAGGGTTTCTGTGATGGACTTTGGAGTGGTGTGGGATCTTTTACATTCTCCGTACAGGACTTTGTTTTAATGTTGCATCCCAAATAATGGCAGCTCTGACAGTGCAGGCCTTCCTTAGAACTGCCCATGAGGCAGCACCTGTACATTTTTGCTCCAGAATGTGACTTAAAGTCCCCAAGCTTCTGATTCAAAGGTGCTACCACCTGAATCAGCTTAACTTATGATTTTAGTTTTTATATTTAGAGATATAGCGCGGAAACGGGTCCTTCGGCCCAGCGAGTCTGCACCTACACACACTAGGGACTATTTACACATATACTCAGCCAATTCACTTACAAACCTGTACGCTTTTGGAGTGATATGATATGAAGTGTTGTTATACGGACGAGTTCCAGTAAGCATTCAGGCGAGACAAATAATCAGCCAATTCACGAGGGAGTAATATCTCGAAGAGACACACGGATGAGATATCAGCAAAAACTGACAAATGTATTTTCTGTAACCAAATATAGCACTGAACAAGGATATCTAGGCTCGCACGATTTCAACCACAGTCTATCCGAACAATCAAATCAGTTCAGCCTACAATTCCTCAGGTCACCCTCAGCATGAGCTAATTCTCTGTAGTGAGTGGGAGTTGGCTCTGTATATTCCTCTAAAATACTAGGTAATAGCTGGTAATTCAAACCACCAAAAAGATTGGTGAAACATTGGCGTATTCAAGATGGCGCCCAAGCCAGGCGACACTTTGTGTGCTAGTTACAGAGGTGGATCTGCAATCACGCATTACCACCGCTCCACTCTTTTAAATCTCTACTCCAACAGCAGCATGTATTTGTTCACTGTGGATCATAAGATCATAAGTGATAGTAGTAGAATTTTAGGCCATTTGGCCCATCAAGTCTACCCTATTATTCAATCATGGCTGATCTATCTCTCCCTCCTAACCCCATTCTCCTGCCTTCCCCCATAACATTTGACACCTGCACTAATCAAGAATCTATCTATATCTGCCTTAAATATATCCACTGACTTTGCCATGACAGCCTTCTGTGGCAAATAATTCCACAGATTCACCAACCTCTGACTAAAGGCCCCGACCACGGGTGAATATTGGGGAACATCAGTGAGGAGGTTGACTGGACTTTGGTTCCTTCCCTCACAGTGGGGAACTTTGGTGCTGCTGTGGGGGTTTAAATTGTGTTTTGGACTACTGTGTTCTTTATTTTTTTGTATGACTGTAAGGGAAAATAATGTCGGTGTCTCTTCATTGAAGACAATGACAATAAATGAAATCAAATCAAATCAAATTCTTCTAAACTCCAGCGAATATAGGCTCAGTGCCGTCAAACGCTCATCATATGTTAACCTATGCATTCCTGGGATCATTCTTGTAAACCTCATCTGGACCCTTTCCAGAGCCAGCACATCCTTCTTCACATATGGTGGCCAAAATTGCTCACAATATTCCAAATGCGGCCTTACCAGCATCTTATAGAGCCTCAGCATTACATCCCTGTTTCTGTATTCAAGCCCTCTTGAAATAAATGCTAGTGTGGTGCCTTCACGCCCACGTTGGATTTGCGTCACGAGAGGGTCCAGCCACAAGAGCTCAATAACAACTCCAAGGTCAGACGCACTAATTGTCCTTATCTGCACACAGGTTATGATTGGTGAGAATGTAGGTAAAAGAGGCTTCTGGAATAAACGTGACACAAGGTGTCTGGCTCAGCTAAGTGTTGTTTGTTCTTTGCTTTCTGTCGTGGGATTCAGTCGATCCTACAACTGGTGACCCCATTGCTAAACAAAACCTTCCACTTACTCACGAAATGGATGACGATAAAAGTGACACCGTATCTGTCGACCGGTTAAAGCCAGCATATGTCGTGAATCAACCGACTACCTCACCCACCGAACCGGCGAAGTCACAAGACCCCAACACTTCCTGTCAAAGACCTCCCACGCTGCAGCACCAAACAAGATCCGGCCGTAAAATCAACCAGCCAGACCGGTACGTGGCAGGACAAAGCCAGGCAGTCGCCACCTTGTATGACTCTTGCAACTCGCCAGCAGCCTCACGAGCAGGTCCAGCCATAAGAGCTCAATAACAACTCCAAGGTCAGACGCACTAATTGGCCTTATCTGCACACAGGCTATGATTGGTGAGAATATAGGTAAAGGGGGCTTCTGGAATAAACATGACACAAGGTGTCTGGTTCAGCTAAGGGTTGTTTGTTCTTTCCTCTCTGTCGTGAGGTCCTACACTAGCATTGAGTTTGCTTTCTTTACTACTGATACTTGATGGCTCGATTGTAATCATGTATTGTTGTTCCGCTGACTGGGTAACACGCAACAAAAGCTTTTTATTGTACCTTGGTACATGTGACAATAAACTAAACTCAATTGGTGCCAAGTTATTATTGTCCCAAGTACTGAGCTACAGTGAAAAAGTGTGTTTTGTGTGCTATCCAAGTAAATCATTCATGCATCAAACCATGGAGAATATAGTGTTACAGCTACAGAGAAAGTTCAGATGAAAGAAAGTGCAAGGGTTGCTCTGAAGTAAGTGGGAGATCGGAAAAACATCATTAGATAGATCCGTTCAAGAGGCTGATAACAGTGGGAATGGAGCTGCCACTGAACCTGATGGTGCGCGCTTTCAAGCTCATGTATCTTCAGTTCGATGGGACAGGAGAGAAGAAGGATCGACTGGGGTGTGAGTATTCCTTGACTATGTTGGCAACTTTTCCAAGGCAGCATGAAGTAAAGTCAGAGTAACTGGGTGGGGGGGGGGGGAGGGGTGCTGGTTTGTGTGATGAACTGGGCTGTGTCCACAACTCTGCAATTTCTTGCGGTCTTAGGCAGAGCAGTTGTGATACTAAGCTGCGATGCATCCCGATAGGATGCTCTCTATGATGTACCTGTAGAAATTGGTAAAAGTAATTTGAGAGATACTGATTTCCCTAGTCTTCTGGGGAAGTAGAGTAATGCCCCTGTCCCACTTAGGAAACCTAAACGGAAACCTCTGGAGATTTTGCGCCCCACCCAAGGTTTCCGTGCGGTTCCCGGAGGTTTTTGTCAGTCTCCCTAATGGTCGAAAGTGGTTTCCGCTTCTTCTATGTTCTGGCGATTATTTAAAAAAATTCAAAACCGGCCGCGACTACAAATAGGTTGCCGTTTCAAAAATCGGTAATTTTTTAGTCAAAGCCGGTTGCGATGCTAGTTGAAGGTGGTTGCCGGAGGTTGTAGGTATTGGAACGTAAGACCTCCCTGGTGGAATAAAACTGGGTGAAAAAAAGGTCTTACCTTCCACTACCTGCAACCTCTGGCAACCACCTTCAAGTAGCATCGCAACCGGCTTTGACTAAAAAATTACTGATTTTTAAAACGGCAACCTATTTGTAGTCTCGGCCGGTTTTGAATTTTTTGAAATAATCGCCGGAACATAGAAGAAGCGGAAACCACTTTCGACCATTAGGGAGACTGACAAAAACCTCCGGAAACCTCCGGGAACCACACGGAAACCTTGGGTGGGGCGCAAAGTCTCCAGAGGTTTCCATTCAGGTTTCCTAAGTAGGACAGGGGCATTATTGTTGTGCTTTATTGAATGTAGCATCAATATGGTTGGACCATATTGGATAAATTGGATAATTACACCTCGGAACTTGAAGGTTTTGACCATCTCCAATTCAGCACCATTAATGTAAACTGGGCATGAACACCACCTTACTTTCTGAAGAGTAGTTCCTTCATTTTGTTGATTTTGAGAGAGAGATCGTTGTCTTGATTCCTTGTTATGACGCTCTCTGTCCCCTTCCTGCCCTCCGTCTCATCAGGGGTATTGATTGTGGATGATCAGCCATGATCACATTGAAATGGCGGTGCTGGCTCGAAGGGCCAAATGACCTACCCCTGCACCTATTGTCTATTGTTTATTGTCTATTGTTTGAGATCCAGCCCAATAGTCAAGTGTTTTATTGTCATTTGTCCCATTCAAAACAATTACATTCTTACTGTGGTGTAATATGCAAGTTTGTAAGTGGAGTTGGAGCAGATTTTGCTGTGACTCTGCAGGGAGTATAGTCCCTTGCAGGGCACTGATGTTGGTAATGATCATGGACAATGTTTTATCACCTATCCTCAATGACTGCAGTTTATAAGTCAGGAAGTCAAGGATCCAATTGAAGAGAGGTGTGCTGAGTCCAAGGTCCAGGAGTTAGAAAATGGATTTGTGACGAACAAACTGCTGAAGGAACACAAATGATACTTGACCTATTGAGTTCTTCAGTGTATTTTTTGCTCCAGATTCCAACATTTGCAGACTCTTGTGTCTCTATCAACAAATCATTTATTGGCTGAAATATGTTTTTGTTGCTTAAAACAGCAGAACACAGCAGGTACTGGAACATTGATATAAAGGCAGAAAATGTAACAGGTCTCTGCAGGCGTTGAAAGGGAAAGATGTTAGTTTTGAAAAAACACCAAAGGAAAGCCTGCGATGGAATAATAGTGCCCTGTTCACGCAGCCTATTGCACCCAACAGTTTATTTAATTGGGGTAATAGTAGGAGCAAGACTTGAACCCATGACCTTTTAATGGCAATGGCATCAATTTAGACTTCACTGGCATCTTATTGGTTTAGTTTTGTTTGGAGATACAGTGGCCCTTCAGCCCACCGAGTCCGCGTCAACCAGCGTTCCCCGCACATTAATACAAGCCTGCACACACACGGGATAGTTTACAGTTGTACCAAGTATAAACTCCCTACAGTCAGCACCCGTAGTTGGGATCGGACCCAGGTCTCCGACGTTTCAAGCGATGTAAGGCAGCAACTCTACCGCTGCGCCACCGTGCCGCCCTAATGCAATGCGATGGTTTAAAGCGATGGTTTTGTTCCAAGGCATCTTCTAGGATTGTCATCAAACTAACTTGACATTGAGCCAAGTAACGAGACTGGAATTTCGGCCTAGGACGGTGCACCTTGAAGGAAGGGTGGGTGGATAAGGAGGAGAACAGAAGAGTCTTGGGGCTGGGTAATCAATTGAATAACAGCGGAAGTCAATGATGCCCGGGAAGCCAAAATCTGGAGGAGCTCAGGAATCACGGAAAATATCAGAAGTGATAGTACAGAGAGCAATGTGTGGGTGAGGTTGCAGATGGATTTGATCACAGGGATGAGAATTAAAGTGGAACAGCTGTCCTGGCATGCTCTGCAATACTCTTTGCGCTGTAACTCATTTGCTGAAACAACATTGTGACATTAGCTCAAACTCTGCAAATGATAGATAGTTGGTTATTTGGAGCTTGTGACCTTAGCTTTCTCTGGAACTTTGACATCCGGTACCACTTTTGGAGATGTGCAATAAACCACATCCTGATTAGATGACAAGAAGCCCTGCTTTCCGAAATTGGATTCTCGCTGCTTGGAGCTGCTTGTTGTCGTCTGTTTTCTCTGGAAAAGAAATTATATTCTTAAAAATAAATCTGCTATGCCAGAGGCACAGTTTAGTTCATTGGATAATAGCATCTTATTTGTTATCGATGTATCAGGAAAATATGAAGGTCAATATAATGTTGGCTGAAACAAATTACCAGTTTGTAAATAGAGGATGCCCAATGTTTTACTACTAGTTTTCTGGCATAATATATTAATTTTACCAGAAGGCTTGTGGTACATTACCCTTCATCAGTCTGGGTACTGAGTACAGCAGTTTGGACGTTATGTTACAGTTGTACAAGATGTTGATGATGCTGTATTGTGTTCAGTTATGTTCACCCTGTAATGGGAAGGATGTCATTAAGCAGGAAAGGGTGCAGAAAAGATTTATGAGGATGGACACAAAAGCTGGAATGGGTGACATTTCGTGCCAAATCATCACCCATTCCTTCTCTCCAGAGATGCTGCCTGTCCCGCAGAGTTACTTCAGATTTTTGTGTCTCTCTTTGGTTTAAACCAGCATCTGCAGTTCCTTCTTACAGATTTATGAGAATGTTGTTAGGACTCAAAGGTATGAGCTATAGGACAAGGGGTTGGGCAGGCAAGCATTTAATTTCTTGTTGCACAAGAGGCTGAGCTGGTTTTATAGAGGTGTATAAAAACATGAGGGGAAAAGATAGAGCGAATGCATAGGTAGGGTTAATTACCCAAGCTTGGGGAATTAAAAACCCAAGGAACAAGGTTTAAGGTGAGAGGGGCAAGATTTAATAGGAACCCGAGGGGTAATTTTTTCACACAGAGGTGTGCTGGGTGTACGGAACATGCTGACAGAGGAGGTAGTGAAGGCAGATACTATAACAGCATTTAAGACAAACTTGGACAAGGTCATGAGTAGAAATGGTTGAGAGGAAGATGGGCCATACACAGGCAAATATAACTCGGTGTGATGGGACATCTTGGTTGACATGTATGGGCTGGGCCTAACGGTCTGTTTCTGTGCTGAATTACTCTCAAGCCCTTATCTTGTAGTTATGTCTCTGTGTTTGAGACTCTTCCATGATTGAAAACATCCCACCACCTGCTCTTTGAAGTCCCCTTAGGATCTTATATTGTTGAATAAATCCACCCGTCATTCTTCCAAACTCCAAGGAATACAGGCCCAAACTGTTTGGCCTCTTTTGGTAGGAGAATCCTCTCATCCCATAAATGTGTTCAGTGGATCTCCGTTGCACAGCCTCCAATGTTACCACATTTTTTTTAATATAAGGAGAGATAAACTGTACACATTATTCTGGATGAAGCCTCACCAGCACCCAGTACAATTACAACAATGCCTCTCTATTTTTAAACTCCAACCACTTTGCAATTGGACTTTTTAACTATTTGTTGGACCGGCCTGCTTGCATATGGTGTGAATCATGCACGAGGGTACCAAGATGCCTCAGAACTCCTCTCACTTTTAGTCTCTCTCCATTTAGATAATAATCTTCCTTTTCTTCTTGCCAAAGTCCATGTAATCACACTTTCCCACACTAAACTCCATTTACCTCTACTTTGCTCACTATCCATACACTATTTCAGAATCACATTGTCCTTAGAACAACATGCCCTTCCACTTATTTTAATCTTACATTTGGAAACCTTACATAACGTTTCTTCCACTGCGCTGCGGTATTCCATCAGATACCTCCCTATGCTCTGAAAAAGACCCATTTATTCAAAACTATTTTCTATGAAACTGCCAGATTTTAATCTATGCTAATACAATTTATTTCTACATTGTGGCCTTTTAGTGTATGCACTAACACTTACGTGGCACCTTGTTAAATGCCTCTTGGAAATCTAATTACACTTGATCTTCAGGTTCCATGCTATCAACTCTCCCTGCTACATCCTTAAAGAAATCAAGCAGATTTGTCAATCATGATTTTCCTTTCATAAAACCTGGTGGACTTGGTTTAATTATCATTAGCTTTCCTAAATGGTGAGCTACTTCCTCTTTGATTATTGACTTCAGCATCTTGCCAATAATTGCTGTTAAACTAATGGGCCTATAATTCCCTGCCTCTTGCCTTCCCGTCTTTTTCAACAAGGAGCACCATTGTTTTTTTTACAATTGTCTAGCACATTCCCCGAATTTAACGAGTTACGAAAAGTTTCAACCAATGGGCCAATCTCTGAAGCTATTACATTTGAAACAATAGACAATGGACAATAGGTGCAGGAGTAGGCCATTCGGCCCTTTGAGCCAGCACCGCCATTCAATGTGATCATGGCTGATCATCCACATTCAGTACCCCGTTCCTGTCTTCTCACCATATCCCCTGACTCTGCTATCTTGTGTAGGAAAGAAATGAAGATGCTTGTTTAAATCGAAGGTAGACACAAAATGCTGGAGTAACTCAGCAGGACAGGCAGCATCTCTGGAGAAATGGAATGGGTGACGTTTTGCGTCGAGACCCTTCTTCAGTCTGAATCAGACTGGTCAATCTGAAGAAGGGTCTCGACCCGAAACGTCTCCCGTTCCTTCTCTCCAGAGATGCTGCCTGTCCCGCGGAGTTATTCCAGCATTTTATGTCTACTTTCATTTGAAACCTTAGCAGTCCATCAGGTGCTGGCGAACTGTCCATCTTTAGCAATTCTTACCAAGTTTGTCCAATACTTGTAATCCCTTGTAATTGCGATTTTTGTAAGTTTGAAATTAGCCTGTCTACTATCTTAGAGATGTTCAACTAACATAGCGATATGGGCCTGTCCCACTTAGGCAACTTGTTAGGCGACTGCAGGAGACTATGCAGTTGCCACATGGTTGCCACATGTTCGCGGGTGGTTGCCAGGGAGTTGCCTTCATGGTCGTGAGGAGTTCCCACATTCTGGGAACCAGTCACGGCCTCATTATGGTCGCCGTGAATTTTTCAACATTGAAAAAATTAGCAGCGACTAGAATGAAGCCGCCATGGAGAGGAACGAGAATTCTCGTGCCGTAGGTGAGTCGCCAGGAGGTCCTAGTGTTTTGCCAGGAGGTCGAAGGTTCTCGTAGGTTCTTGTAGATTGTAGCCGGTGCTGACCGGTGAATTTCATTGGCACATTGGGGAAATAAAACGTAAGCAGTAGTTTTTAGAACTAACGTGTAGATTGATGGTTTTGGTTTTGTGCGAACTGTCTATAGGGTCGATGAATTCTGCTGTCCTGCATGCGTGTGCTGCTTCCTCCAGTTTCAAATCTGGCCATCTCAGAAGCTCTGATCTGAGCTTTAGGTCAGTAATGCCATTCACTAAAATGTCCCTTGTTAACTGATCAGTCAGCTGATCGACCGGCATATTTTGGAATAGGCTGCGCTGGGCTAAATACATTAAGTCTGAGATAAACGAGTCTACTCATTCACCAGGGAGTTGACGGCGAGAGAAAAACCTAGCCCTGTCCAAAATGTGATTTGAGGGCAGGTCACAGATCTGGCTAAATTTACGCATCAGAACATTGGGGTCATCAGGAAATTCAGCTGGGGTTATAACCTGGTCGTTGGTATCTGGGCCCGCAAGGTTGAGTAGGAGAGAGGCCTTGACAGCATCAGGTTCATTTCGGTGTGCAATGTTCATATAGTGTCGGTAATCAATTTCAAACGTGGCCCAACGTTCGCTGATATCCGCATCAAAGACGAGAGGGTCAGGCTTTCGACAGGAAGAGGCCATCATAAAGCAAAATAAAAACTCACAAAAGGGTAAAACAAAAAACCATTATACAGAAGGAGTGGATCCAATCGCTTCTGACGCCATGTAAATGACTCCTTATCCAGCGGTATCTGCCAGAAAGAGTTCTTTGTATGGAGGACAGAAAATAGGGTGGCCGTTCCAACCTTTCCCGCAACATCCTCGACAGTCTTCATGGGATGGTGTGGGCGCTTAA
Organism: Raja brachyura; assembly: GCA_963514005.1. The sequence goes on along the minus strand of OY740782.1, from coordinate 137,736,355 downwards.
TGGCCGTGTTCAGTTCTTTCGAGTTGATGCACAAGCGGACTTCATTTTTTCCCTTCTTGACCGTGGCAATCATGGTTGAGACCCAGTCGGTGGGGTCGCTGACTGCTTCAATTATGCCTGCGGAGGCCATGTCCTTCAGCGCAGAGTGAACCCTGCCAGTCATGGCAAATGACAATCGGTGTGGAGGTCGGATGACGGGTGTCACTTCGGGGTCAATAATAATCTTGTAAGTCACGGCCACTTGCCCACGTTATTGTCGAAAACATCAGGGAATTCACTCAGTGGGTCCAGAGAAATTTGCAGCTTGTGGACCGTTTTGTCAAAGGAGATCAGCCCCAGTTCCTGACAGGCTAGGTTGCCAAGCAGAGTAACTGAATGAAATTTCAAGACATAGAAGGTCAAATTCCTCGTGGTTTTTTTAGCACACATTTCAAGTTGGTTTTGCCCAGAGGCACCAGGCACCTCCCCTCCGAAAGCATGTAGAGTGGATTTGTCCTTGATCAGTGGCTCGTTAGTTCTTATCTTGTTGAAGAGGTTGATTGACATTGTATTTACTTTGGCCCCCGTGTCTAATTTTGCGCCAAAATGGACGTTGTTTACAGTTACTGTCACGGTCGGATCATAATTCTTAAGATCCCACATAGGAGATTAGTGGGCAAAATTAGGGCACATGGTATTGGTGGTAGAATGCTGACATGGATAGAAAATTGGTTGGCAGACAAGAAACAATGAGTAAGGATTAACGGGTCCCTTTCAGAATGGCAGGCAGTGACTAGTGGGGTACCGCAAGGCTCGGTGCTGGGGCCGCAGCTATTTACAATATACATCAAAGATTTGGATGATGGGATTCAAAGTAACATTAGCAAATTTGCAGATGACACAAAGCTGGGTGGCAGTGTGAACTATGAGGAGGATGCTATGAGAATGCAGGGTGACTCGGACAGGTTGGGGGAGTGGGCAGATGAAGTTTAATGTGGATAAATGTGAGGTTATCCACTTTGGTATAAAAGACAGGAAGGCAGATTACTATCTAAATGGTGTCATTGGGAAAAGGGGAAGTGCAACGGGATCTGGGGGTCCTTGTTCATCAGTCTATGAAAGTAAGCATGCAGGTACAGCAGGCAGTGAAGAAAGCGAATGGCACGTTGCCCTTTATAACAAGAAGAGTCAAGTATAGGAGCAAATAGGTCCTTCTGCAGTTGTACAGGGCCCTAGTGAGACCACACCTGTGTGCAGTTTTGGTCCCCTAATTTGAGGAGGGACATTCTTGCTATTGAGGGAGTGCAGCGTAGGTTTACAAGGTTAATACCCGGAATGGCAGGACTGTCATATGCTGAAAGAATGGAACGGCTGGGCTTGTACACTTTGGAGTTTAGAAGGATGAGCAGGGATCTTATTGAAACATATAAGATTGTTAAGGGTTTGGACACGCTAGAGGCAGGAAACATGTTCCCGATGTTGGGGGAGTCCAGAACCAGGGGCCACAGTTTAAGTATAAGGGGTAAGCCATTTAGAACGGAGACGAGGAAACACTTTTTCTCACAGATAGTTGTGAGTGTGGAATTCTCTGCCTCAGAGGGCGGTGGAGGTCGGTTGTCTGGATAATTTCAAGAGAGAGCTAGATAGGGCTCTTAAAGATAGCAGAGTCAGGGGATATGGTGAGAAGGCAGGAATGGGATACTGATTGGGGATGACCAGCGATGATCACATTGAATGGTGGTGCTGGCTCGAAGCGCCGAATGGCCTACTCCTGCACCTATTGTCTATTGTCTATTTTCTATTATAGTTTGGGGAGGTCAAAGAGTCCCTGGCAAGTTGCTGATGAGAATTTTCTGAATATGGTGGGCAGGCGGTTAACTTAATAAATATTTAGCATCGTGAACTGGGTTCCATTGAAGGGAACTCCTTTCTCCTTCATCCTGGAGAGTGTCAGACTGCAGCAGTAAAGTTGGGCGAGTATTCCGTCTCACACCATTTTATGGATAATGGAAAGGAGAGTCCTAAGCAGGGTTGTAAACACTATATTCTTGGAGGGTACACAAAAGGCTGGAGAAACCCAGCGGGTGCAGCAGCATCTAAGGAGCGAAGGAGATAGGCAATGTTTCGGGCCGAAACTCATGTTCTAATGTGGGAAGACTAGATGACCCTCATGATGGTCTTACCTGACATTGCCTACGTGAGCCAAGACAAATCTTTACCTGACATTGACAAAAATTATCTTATTTGGCCTGCATTCCTAATTCAGGAAAGTCGTTTCCAAAAATATTTCACTCAATTCATATGTAGGAATAAACTGTTTTATGTAGCATGCTTCACAACCACGGGATGTCCGGAAATGCTTCACAGCCAATCAATTAGTATTGAAGCTAGCAATATATCTTAAGTTTCCTGAATAATTCTGACAAATGCTTCTACCCTAGTACTTCCCATGCATTAAGATATACTTTATATCAATTTAATTCGAATCAATTAATGTTTTTAAAACAAAAGATGTTTTACATCAAGATTGTGAGCTGTACATAAATGCAGGCATTGCTCCACAGGGATTTAGTGCTTGAGGGTGTATAGTGAAAATCAAGATTTAATTTGGGCACCAATATTATAGGAAAGATGTTGTCAAGCTGGAAAGGGTGCAGAGAAGATTTAGTTTAGTTTAGTTCAGTTTAGTTTATTGTCACGTGTACCAAGGTACAGTGTGAAGCTTTTGTTGCGTGCTAACCAACAAGCAGAAAGACAACACGTGATTACATTCAAGTCATTCACAGTGTATAGATACATGATAAGGAAATAACGTTTAGTGCAAGGTAAAGCCAGTAAAGTCCGAGGTTCCCGATGAGGAAGATAGTAGTTCAGGACTGTGGAAGGATGGTTCAGTTACCTGAAAGCAGCTGGGAAGAAACTGTTCCTGAATCTGGAGATGTGCATTTTCACATTTCTATACCTTTTACCTGATGGGAGAGGGGAGAAGAGAAAGTGACCAGGGTGCAACTCATCCTTGATTATTTTATTAGCCTTGCCGAGGCAGCGTGAGGTATAAATGGAATTAATGGAAGGGAGGTTGGTTTGTGTGATCATCTGGGCTGCCACAATTCACTGTAATTTCTTGTGGTCTTGGAACTGTTCCCAAACCATGCTGTGATGCATCCCGATAAAATGCTTCCTACATGCTTTACGAGGATGTTGCCAGGACTCGAGGGCCTGAGCTATAGGGAGAGTGTTAAACAGACTTGGACTATTCCTGGAAGCACAGGAGGATGAGGGGTGATCTTATTGAGGTGTATAAAATCATGAGAGGAATAGATCGGGTAGTCTCTTGCCCAGAGTACAGGAATCGAGAACCATTTGATCAGCTGTAAAAGATCATCAATTAACATAACTAGAGAAAAAAAACTCCTCTTCTGTTCTTATGAAATGCGGGAGGATAATATCTACAATACAGAACAACTTGACAAAGGAGGTCTTTGTCTGCAAGTTTTGGTTTTCACCTATGACGGGATGAAAAAAAGTATGATTGGCACCAGCACGCAAACATAGAAACATATAAACATAGAAAATAGGTGCAGGGGTAGGCCATTTGGCCCTTTGAGCCAGCACCGCCATTCAATATGATAATGGCTGATCATCCAAAATCTGTAATCCGTTCCTGCTTTCTCCCCATATCCCTTGATTCCATTAACCCTAAGAGCTATATCTACCTCTCTCTTGAAAACACCTAGTGAATTGGCCTCCACTGCCTTCTGTGGCAGAGAATTCCACAGATTCACAATCCTCTGGGTGAAGACGTTTTTCCTCATCTTAGTCCGAAATGGCCTGCCCCTTATTATTAAACTGTGATCCCTGGTTCTGGACTTCCCCAACATGGGGAACATTTTTCCTGCATCTTGCCTTTCCAATCCCTTTAGAATTGTATATGTTTCTATAAGATCCCCTCTCATCATTCTAAATACAAGTGAATATAAGCCCAGTCGATCCATTAAGCACACCCTACCACCATCATGAAGGCCACTGCTCACACTAATTTGGCCGGGTTCTAGGACATGCAGTCAAGAATTATCTGACCAGGTTGATCCTGAAGATGGCACAACCTGAGAGTAATCAGAAGGAGAGAAGGTCCCATTGTCAAGATTCAGGAATGCTTCTCACCACATTTGGAATCTTCTCTGTGGATTGTCACCTTGTCATGGTGGAGAAGCTTGTGTGGACCTGAGATCCTGAGAGCAATGCCGTCTGAAGCTGTGTTCCTGGTAGGGCCACCCTTGGTGGTAAGGTCGAGGGGGTGGTCTCTGACAAAGATAAATCCAACCAAGACCTCAACAGTGGAACAGGCAGAGGACGATGGCTGACCATAGTGGAGCGTCACAACAGCTGGGAAGGCGGATGAAAGCTGCAGCAGAAAAGGGTCTCCGGTTGTCTTGGACTCCATGCCACTATTTCCTGACCCAGATCTGACAGGACCGTGGGTCCTGTATGTGCACCAGTCTGTGCACCAGTCTCCCCATGTTAAACAAAGTCGCTCACAGGCGTCCTCCACCCTGGAGACACCCATGGTCAGCCGTGACCAAAGGGAGCCTAAGAAGAAGACAGCGCGGAAACAGGCCCTTCGGCCCACCGAGTCCGCACTGACCAGTGATCCCTTCACACTAACACGACCCTACACACACTAGGGACAAGTTTACACCCATACCAAGCCAATTAACCCGCAAACCCATGTATTTGGAATGTGGGAGGAAATCGAAGATCGGGGAAAACCCATGCAGGTCATGGGGAGAATGCAGAAACCCCATACAGACAACACCTGGTGGTCAGGATCAAACCTGGGTCTCTGGCACTGCAGGAACTGTAAGGCAGCAACTCTACCACTGTGCCACCGAGCTTGTTCTGTGTGGAACCGTCACCATTTTGGCTTTTGAGGACTTAATAAAGGTGAAAATGTTCTAAAACTGGAGACTTTGAACATCTCCTTAGTCTGAGTTAGTGAATTGTATTACATTATTCCTGTGTCATTTGTTGATGGCTGTATTCCAGAATACCATGACTTAAATGTAAACAATTATGCAGTTTCTCCTTTTCTAAAAAGGTTATTACTATACTTGTATTAACAAAAGAAAACCTGAGATATGAACTATTTTAAGCCATTGAATTTAACTGAAGAAGAATACAGTTACTTTGTCCTTGGGCTGACACCATTTTTTGAGTTATTGCATTTTCAGAATTCATAAACATTTCATTCCATTTTCAAATGCCATTTTACATAATTTTATCTTTCAGTGGATTTATTTTTAAAAGCTTATATATCACCTGCAGATTTCAATCATGTGTGTGACATCGTAGATGTATTAAATAAATCAGTGCTATGTCAGCTGCAACAATTAGCAAAAAAATGTGTCGTGCAAGTGTGTCATAGCAAAATGAAATCATAACCACTCACTAACAATCTTGAATATTTTGGTCCAATTATTATCCCAATAATCCATTCCATCCGAAGCAATCATATTGATTCTAAATCAATGCTCTTAATATAGCTATTATACTAACAAATTACGGACAGGAACATCAAGGGACAATGGTGGCAGAAAACGATGAGAAAAAATAAGGTTTCCGTTTTGATATTGTTTTTTTTGTTGCAAAAGGATCCATAAAATGCATAGAGACATGAAGTCATAGAGTGGTGCAGCACAGATCCAGGCCCTCCAGCACACTTTGCCCATGCTGACCAAGTTGCCATTTTAGGCCAGTCCCGTTTGTCTGCAATTAGTTCATGGCACTCTAAAATCTTCCTATCCATATATCTGCCCAAAGGGATCAGCAGCTTCAACCGGAGTAAGGAGAGGGTGAGATTTTTGCCCCCCCCCTCATATGGGAAGGATTGATTGTGTTGGGGGAACGGGTTGCGTTGGGGGAACGGGTTGCGTTGGGGGAATGGGTGAGTGGTGGAAACGGGTTACGTTGGGAGAACGGGTGTGTGGTGAAATATTGCGTTGGAGAAACGGGGCCCAATGGGTCAAGGGGGTAGGGAGGAGAGAGGGGTTATGGAGGGTGGGAGGGAGTGACTGAGGGTAGGGAGTGACTGAGGGTAGGGGAAAGGGGAGGGAGGGAGAGGTGAAGGAGGGAGTGCAGGAGGGAAGTAGGAGAGGGGAGAGAAGAGGGAGGGTGAAGAGGAGGGGGAGGGTGTGATGGGGATGAGGGGAATGAGCCGCGCCTGTGCTGTTGGGGGCTATGGGTGAGTGGTGGAATATTGCGTTGGCGATCGGGTTATGTTGGGGGAACAGGTGATGGGGGTGATAGGCTTCAGGGGGCACCTGTCTCCGGGGTGAGTGCCCCGACGCCACGTTCGAGAACCAGCCCTCCTGTGTGACGCCGCGCCCCCCCCCCCCCTCTCGTTGGGGGACGTGGCCCAACGGGTCCCACTTGTTCTAGTAGCTCTCTAAAATCTTCCTCTCCATATATCTGCCCAAATATCTTTTTAAATTTTATCCAGTTCAATAGGTTCTTCTGGCGGCGCATTCCAAATAGGGACCACCGATTGAGTGAAAACGTTGCCCCTGAGGTCCCGCTTAAATCTCTTCCTTCTCACCTTAAGTCTATGCCCTCTAGTTTAAGAATATTCCACCCTGGGGAAAAATACTATGAGCGTTCACCTCATCCACACCCCTCCTGATCTTCTACACCTCAATAAGGTCATCCCTCAGTCTCCTGGGCTTCAAAGAAAGTAAGTTCTTGCCTATCGACTCTCTCTGTTTACCAGACATGTTTTCACATTACCTCTGGAGATCAGGATACTTTTTGAAAATCTAAGAAAGCATTCTCTCTCTGTCTTGAGATCTATTTACAAATTCTAGAGGCACCTTTTAAAGAAATGCTATTGCAGTGAATGCACTTGATGCTAATTTTTCCAACTTGAAAACAGAAGTGAAGTGTGCCTTGTATTCAGTAAATGAAGAAAGGGATAAGCTCCACTTTAAGAACTACCAGTGGATTGTCTACTACACTGTAAATGCAATGAATATATGACCTTATAATAACCCAGTAGAATAGATAGGGGCCTTTCAATTTACCTTTTCACTGATTGACATGATGGGGTTAAGCTTGGCACATTAACCTGAATTAAAGGCAAACTGATGTGGGATGTACGGTTGTATCCTGGTTTCTCTGCTGTAAATAGAACAGTGTAAAGATGTTATATAAGGTTTTCTACTTCAGGGCGGCACGGTGGCGTAGCCTTGCAGGGCCAGAGACCCGGGTTCGATCCTGACTACGGGTGCTTGTCTGTACATAGAAACATAGAAACATAGAAAAATAGGTGCAGGAGTAGGCCATTCGGCCCTTCGAGCCTGCACCGCCATTCAATGTGATCATGGCTGATCATCCAAGTCAGTATCCCATACCTGCCTTCTCTCCATACCCCCTGATTCCTTTAGCCACAAGGGCCACATCTAACACCCTCTTAAATATAGCCAATGAACTGGCCTCAACTACCTTCTGTGGCAGAGAATTCCAGAGATTCACCACTCTCTGTGTAAAGAATGTTTTCCTCATCTCGGTCCTAAAGGAATTCCCCCTTATCCTTCCCTTATTATTCTCCCTTCCCCCTATACGGAGTTTGTTTGTTCTCCCCGTGACCTACGATATCTTCGGCTTCCCCCCCACACTCCAAAGACATACATGTTTGCAGGTTAATTAGCTTGGTATAAATATTAAATTGTCGCTAGTGTGTGTAGGACAGCGGTAATGTGCGGGGATCGCTGGTCGGAGCAGACTTGGTGGGCTGAAAGGCCTGTTTCCACCCTGTATCTCTAAACTAAACTAAACAAAATAGGTTTTATAGATAAAAGAATGCTCAACGCTTCTCATTAGCACAAGAGCATTGTGTTAATTATGGTTTGTTCACAATATCAACCTGCTACCGGTGAGAATGAACCTGGGGGAATATCTTATGTAATTATTACAGAACACTATGAACCACCTCTTGCACTACCATGGACTTGTTTATTTTTCTAATTGTGCTTTGCACCCAAGTCATTTATCTTGCACAATCTCTATTTTTTTTAAACGCACAGCAGAATTTTGCATGTGTTTCATGCATACTTTATATTCATTTAGCGGAGACAGAGACGGAGGGGGAAGGAGAAACGGAGGGGGTGGGAAGAGGGCAGGCGAGAGGGCGGGCGAGAGGGAGAGAGGAAGGGGGCGGGGGGTGGAGAGGGGGAGGGGAACAGGGCACGATGGAATATGAGGACAAGGTGGAGTGAGAGTGGGAGGGGGAGATGGAGGTGGAAACGCAGGGGGATATGGGGGAGAACAAGTGGGGGGAGGAGTGGGAGGAGTGGGAGGAGGAGAAGGAGGGGGAGACAGGGAAGCGGAGGGGGGGCGAGGGTGTGGGGGGAGAGTGAGGGGGAGGGGAAGGGGAAGGGGCAAGGGCAAGCAATTACTGAACAGATAAATCAATTTTTGAAAAAGTGCGTAGAAAGGGAAGGTTGTTTGGCCCTGAGTAAGTGGATATGACAAGTGCTGGGATGAAATAGGCTTGAGAAAAGAAAACGGTTATGCCCACAGAAGAACACAAGTTAATTTCCACCCACCTGTCATGAACTGCTGAGATCATGAAAGGGATTCCTGCAGTTCATGTGTCGGTAATACCCATATACTTCTGCTGCTCGTCTCCTTGGCCGCCTCCAGCAATACCTCCTTGTTGCCAGCAATATGATCCTTCCTCCCATTGCCGGGAATAATGGGCAGACTCTCTGCTTGGGCAGCAGCACTTCTGATAGGACTTACTGTGCTTCTCCCCAGAAGTCCAGATGTAAAATACAACACAGGTTGAAACCGTATAGGAAGGAACTGCAGATGCTGGTTAACACCGAAGATAGACACCAAATGCTGGAGTATCTCTTTTTTTTTCTTTTTTTTTGTTAAATTTTTATTATTAGAAGTAAGTACATATCAAGATAAGGATATACATGTCATATACATTCTTAATATTATTAATATTAACAATTATTTCTAATTTGTACTTCTATGAATTTTTCATTTTTAATATAGATAGGAAATAAAAGAGAAAAATAAAATAAAGATAGGGATTCAGAAAGATGAATGAAGTATTAAGCAGTTTGTACATCATTGGAGACATATCCATGGGTTATTATATGTAAATCTTCATCTATTTCTTCGTTCAGGCATCAGTCAGGTTCTTGCACCGAACCACTTTGACCCTTTAAATATTCAATAAATGGAGACCATGTCCCTCTGAATTGATCCAACTTGCCCAGAAGGACAAGTCTTAGTCTTTCCAGATGAAGTGTCTCCGACATTTCAGTGATCCACATTTTGATTGTGGGGGATGTAGGACCTTTCCAAAATTTCAATATTAGTTTTTTCCCAATTATTAAACTGTAATTGATAAAAATTCTTTGATTTATTGTTATTAATTGATCTGTTTCTAATATTCCTAATATTATTAATTTTGAGTCAGGAAGCAAATTTGTATTAACAACATTCGAGATTATCTTAAAAATTTCTGCCCAAAAGGTAGTAATTTTTATACAGTTTGTGAATGAGTGCGTTAGATTAGCTTCTAAGTGTTGACATTTATCACATATGGCTGGTATATTTGAAAAAATTCTATGTAATTTTGATTTTGAATAATGTAATCTATGTAGTACTTTAAATTGTATCAAGATGTGTCTAGCATTTAGCGAGCAATGATGTATATTTTGTAAACTTTCATTCCATATTTCTGGTCTAATTGTTTGACCTAATTCGTTTTCCCATGATTGCCTATATGTTTCTGTCATTGGTACATCATTTTCTAATAAAATATTATAAATATATGATATCAACTTTTCTGTATTTGGATGTTTATTTAGACATTCATCTAAAATTTCTGCCTTTCTATTTCTAATTTCCTGTGTGTTTGATTTAACGTAGTCTCTGATTTGTAGATATCTAAAGTAATCTTTTGAGTGTAATCCATACATTTGTTGTAATTCTTGAAATGAAAGAAAGGAGTTTTCCCTGTAAAGATCACCCATCCTATTCATTCCATAATTTTTCCATTGTGAAAAACCTTTATCCATCATTGAAGGTTTAAATGTGGCATTGTTTACAATGGAGAGAGCTAGTGGTATACATTCCAATTTTAATGTTTTCTTAATTTTTTTCCAGATACTCTCTATTATAGGGTTTTCTTTATAGGTTTTCTTACCTAGTTTAGCATTGGCGAATAAAATCGTGCTAATGTCAAAAGGTGTACAATCTTCTTTTTCCATTTTTAACCAATTTGGTTGTTTATCTAATTCATCCAGCCAAAAATTCATATTTTTAATACTAACTGCCCAGTAATAAAACATAAAATTTGGCAATGCTAGACCTCGATTTATTTTTGATTTACATAAGTGTTTTTTATTTATTCTATGACTCTTATATTCCCAGATAAAATTGGTGCCTATGGAGTCAACTTAAAAAAAAAAGTTTTTAGGAAGGTATATTGGTATCAATTGGAAAAGATATAGCATTTGTGGAAGAAAAATCATTTTTATTGCATTAATTCTACCTAACATTGAGATAGGTAATGTTTTCCAATATAAAATATTCTTATTTAGTTTATTCAGTAATGGTGAGAAATTAGATTTAAATAAAGAATCATATCTTTTTGTTACATGAATTCCAAGATATTTGATTTTTTATTTTGCTATCTTAAAAGGATATTGTTGTAATATATGTAGATTATTTACCATTATTGGCATAAATTCATTTTTATTCCAATTAATACTATATCCTGAAAATGAACCAAGTTCAGTTATTAAATTTAATAAATTTAAAATACTAATTTCCGGTTTTGTAATAAAAAGTAATACATCATCAGCATATAAGGAGATTTTGTTTTCAGTTTCTCTAGTTTCGTACCCATAAATTTCAGGATGTAATCTCACGCTTTGAGCTAATGGTTCAATTGCAAGTGCGAACAATTGTGGGGATAAGGGACAGCCTTGTCTACAGCCTCGGGATAAATTAAATTTAGTTGATAACATTTCATTTGTTAATATTCTAGCTGTTGGATTAGCATATAATAATTTAACCCATGATATAAACTTCTCTCCCAACTTGAAAGTTTCCATGACCAAAAGCAGATAAGACCATTCCACTTGGTCAAAGGCTTTCTCCGCATCTAATGAAATAATTACTAGGTCTTTATTAATACCTCTTTTCGAATATATAATATTGAATAATCCTCTCAAGTTATATGAAGAATATCGTTTTGGTATAAATCCTGTTTGATCCGGATGAATTAAGTTGTTGATCACTGAACTTAGTCTTTGTGCTAGTATCTTAGTTAGTATTTTTTGATCAGTGTTTAAAAGAGCTATAGCTCTATATGATCCTGGATCATCCAGATCCTTATCTATTTTTGGTATAAGCGTTATAATAGATTCATTTAAGGTTTCTGGTAATTTCTGTTGGGTATAAATGTGTTCATAAAGTGTCTTTAAACGTGGTACAGTCAGATCATAAAATGTTTTATAAAATTCCGAACCAATACCGTCTGGTCCAGGAATTTTACCATTTTTTAATGATTTGATAGATTCTTCGATTTCTTTTACTGTTATTTCAGCATTTAATGATTCTATATTTTCTAAATCCAACCCCTTTAATTTACATTTTTTTTAAAATGCTTCTATTCCTATCCGGTTTTCTGCCGTTTTAACTGAGTATAAGTTTTTATAATATTGCAAAAATCTCTCATTAATATCTCTAGGATGTACTAGTAGTTCGCCATTGCGTGATTTAATCCTATGGATTATTTTTTCTCCCTCCAGTTTCCGTAATTGGCGGGCCAATAATTTTTGGGGTTTATCTCCAAATTCAAATTGTAATTGTTTGGTATATTGATATAATTTTACCACTTGATCTGAATATAATGCTGGAGTATCTCAACGGGACAGGCAGCATCTCTGGATAGAAGGAATGGGTGACGTTTCGGGTCAAGACCCTGCTTCAGACGGAGAGTCAGGGGAGAGGAGAGAGATATGGAGGTGAAAATGAGACATCAAAAGAGATATGGATCAATGTTCTCACAATGATCTATTCTACATTTAACTTGACCCACATCTCTGTTGATGTCTCGTTTTCACACCTTACCCTTGCCTATCTCTGTATCCCTCTCCCCTGACACTCAGCCTGAAGAAAGGTCACCCATTCCACAAGGTTCCATTTAGGTTTGTGGGGAGTTTAAGTCTGAAACCCATGCATATTGATTTCAGCATGTGGCAATCAAAAGCTAGCATTTAAATATATTTGAATCCGAAAGGGCCAGACTCGACAAGATCCGACCCGAAACCCAAGACCCGACCCATTCCTTCTCTCCTGAGTTGCTGCCTGTCCCGCTGAGTGACTCCAGCTTGTTGTGTCTATCATAAGTTTAAGCCACACAGGTTGCACCACCTTTTGCTTTACTGCCTGACCTTATGATGTGCCCCCATGCTCCACCAGTGAAGTGCTGGGGGCAGTGCAGACTTAAACAGACTTCCCCGGGAAATCTGCCCATTGAGCCTCTGCCAGGTTTAAGCTGACAAAAGTACTGGCATGGGAGCGCAGCGGTAAAGTTGCTGCCTTACAGCACCTACAGCGCCAGAGACCCAGGTTCGATCCTGACTACGGATGCTGTCTGTACGGAGTGTTACGTTCTCTCCGTGACCGTGTGGGTTTTCTCCGGGTTCTTCGGTTTCCTCCCACACTCTATAGACGTACAGGTTTGTAGGTTAATTGGCTTGTGTTTGTATACTTGGTATCAGTGTAAGTTGTCCCTAGTGTGTGTAGGCTTGTGTCAATGTGCGGAGATCGCTGGTCGGCGCGGACTCTAAACTAAACTACCGCAGTTCCACTGAAATCAACGGAATGAATGGCAGGCAGTAAGTGATTTTTAAAATGTAATTCAATTCTGTTTGTTTGTGCTTTTATTTTAACTGGGTATTTATTCAATTGGCGTTTCATTTTTAATCACATAAAAATATAAATTTTAAAATTCGCTAAGTGTTTTTCAATGTTTGTGAATATTAAGTTGCATAAAATATCAATGGTTGTGCCAGAGAAAGAGACCTTACTGGGTGCTTTGTGAAGTCATAGATTCATACGGCATGGAAACAGGCCCTTCGATCCAACTTGTTCATGCTGACCAACATGCTCCATCCACCTGCCCACCTCCCATTTGGCCCATCGCGTTCTAAACCTTTCCTATCTAAGTAACTGTCCAAATGTCTTTTAAATGTTGTACTAGACTTAAGAACAGTTTTTATCATCATGCCATCAGGCTTCTGAACTCATAAACACATCATATATGTTGATTCTTTCATTTATTATTGTCTTTTATTTACCAATGTCACTTATCTTGTTTTTTACCTTAATTCTATCCTTGTAATATGATTGCTGAGCTGACCCGTTGTCTTGTCAAGCACATTTCATTGTACTGTTGACCCTGTGTTAACCTACATATGACAAATAAAATTGAAGGTAGACAAAAGCACTGGAGAAACTCAGAGGGTGCAGCAGCATCTATGGAGCAAAGGAAATAGGTAATGTTTTGGGCCGAAACCCTCCTTCAGACTCTGAAGAAGGATTTTGGCCAGAAATGTTGCCTATTTCCTTCGCTCCATAGATGCTGCTACACCCACTGAGTTTCTCCAGCACTTTTGCCTACCTTCGTTTTTCCAGCATCTGCAGTTCCTTCTTAAACAAATAAAACTGAACTGAACTGAGCATGGCACCACATTGCAAGGAGTGCATGGCTCTTTAAGTGTTGGGTATAGCTCTTAGGGCTAACGGAATCAAGGGATATGGGGAGAAAGCAGGAATGGGGTACTGCTTCTGGATGATCAGCCATGATCATATTGAACGGCGATGCTGGCTCGAAGGGTCGAATGTCCTCCTTCTGCACCTATATTCTATGTTTCTACGGCTTATATTCTGCTAAAGGCTGATGATCTGTGGGCAAATGAATAACTGGTTCAATATCTCTGACTCCTCACTGGTCCACTCACTGTTTCAAAGAGAGGTTACATTGAAAGCAAAACAAAGGTAGTTGAGGTTCCTACTCCACAGAGATGTGCTCTCACTGTGTGTTGAATGCTTAGAAGCCATTGCTGCCTTAAGCATGAGATACACTGCAATAAAAGTATTCAGACCAGAAATTTGGGATATTACTTGGAAATGCCACAATACAGGAAAATGTAACACTCATTGGACATGAGTGCGTGACCTTCAATTACCCTTTCACGTACGCAGAGCACATTGGTGGAGGGCATAGGTCTGACACTGGCAATGTCTTTAAGCTGAAGATAGTCACAAAAAGCTGGAGTAACTCAGTAGGTCAGACAGCATCTCTGGAGAAATAGGTGACGTTTCGGGTCGTGACCCTTCTTCGGACTGAGAATCAAGGGAAAGGGAAACAAGAGATATGGATGGTGATTTAGAGAGATATAGACCAAATTAATGAAAGATATGCGAAAGGTAATGATGATCAAGGAAAGGCCAGAGCCCACAATGGTTCATTAGGTATTAACAAGTTATACACACAGTGAAACTCAACAGGATGACAGTGAAACTAGTACGAAGACTAGGTTGTGGGAGGGACAGAGAGAGAGGGATGCAAGTGTTACTTGAATTTAGATAAATCAATATGCATATACAGGGTTGTAAACTGCACTGTACTTGTCAACAGTGCCAACATGAGACTGCATGTATCACATCTCATGTCCAGAGTCAAATGGGGAATTTATCATGGAATGCAGCATATAATTTCATTGATTTGTTTTGTTTCGCCCAAAAGAAAAATATACCCTTCTGGTAATTTGCAATAATATTGCTACTTTATGGTAAACCCAGCTCTAACTCAAATGTAGGGATAGCGCCCATGGAGTGGCAAAACATGAATAATTTCTGGCTGGTCTTTAGTTCCTAAAATTTTTCTAAGACTAATTATTTGTTTTGTTCTCAATAATCTGCTTTGTTTGCATTTGTCAAACTCTTCTTAGCTTCCACTGTTTGTTTGCTGAGGAGCCATGGGACTTTTATTTAGCTGCCTATCTTACCACAGTCAGAGCTGTGATGTGGTCAAGACTGTGGTCCCAGTTGACATCTCTCTTCAACCTCTCTGCTCCTTCTCAGCCAACAGAATGTTGTTTCTGCGTTGCATAATAAAATGCAGTTTCACTACCTGTAGTTCTGGTATTATAACACTAATATTTAAAATACTTTGTTGATTATTATCAGCAGCAATGCAGAACTCTCAGATTATCTTTGATTGGACTTTACTGGCTTTATAAGGTCATAAGGAATACGATTAGACTTAGACCATTTGGCCCATCAAGTCTAGTTCGCCATTCAAACTACCTCTCTCCCCCAACGTCATTCTCCTGTTTTCTCCAGATAATCTCCGACACCCGTACTAATCACAAATCTTGCAGTAAATGCTATTCACGTTATTCCCTTTATCATATATCTGTACACTGTGGATGGCTCGATTAACCCGCAGACTGGTTAGCATGCAGCAAACACTTTTCACTGTACCTACATGACAGTAAACTGAATTCAAACTCTGAATCTATTCACGATTTAAATAAATAAAGTCATGAATTTTGACAAATGGATTCTGATCATGTCTGTCTCCCTGTAGGCTGACAGCATAACACATCATTGATTGGCCAAAAGGGACTTTGGACACTTGGAATAAGGCATGTACATCTGGACAAATAAAGATGGGCAGAGAAAATGAAGGTCTTATTTAAATTGCAAATAAAATAAGGTAATTAGAGGAAATAATTATTCTCATTGACATATCTGTGATATATACTGTCACTGAAAGAGGCTTGTTAATATGTCTAAAGTGATGAATCCAAATTTGGATTAGTTTACAAGGATTAGAAGGTTGTTTTTTGTGCTCACAACTTTATCTCATCTAAACTTCATTAAATATTAATTGAACTTGTTATATTGAGGTTTAAATGGATGCTATCACCCATTTCAGTTTCATTAACAGCAATTTTGATGGTGCATAAATCTTCCCAGTGGCAATCTTTTGTCAATTCAATTTAGTTGGCCTTTGCCTGTTCATTTCTCTATGTTACTAAAACTGTCATCTTGTTTGTTTGTCCGTTTGTTTGCCCGGTTTGTTTTGCGCAAAAACAGTACATGATAGCGCTACAATATTTGGCTCACTCCTTGCTCACCATTGTCCTATGATGTAAATTAAACGACTTTTGTTCAGATTGATGGTATATTTTACAAGTTTTTGATGTTTAAAACATTAAAAAAACAAAACAGTGCCCCCACTTGCCCCCCCCCCCACTTGCCACACCCTCACTTGCCATCTTAATTGACAGGCGTCACAAAGGACACCCCACGGGTCCTCAGCATGCCTTGACAGGCGTCACAAAGGACACCCCTTGGGTCCTCATTGCGGCCTTTCCACGATTTCAGACTGCCATCTTTTTTCCCATCACAACGGCAACCCAACGGCTCCATGGGTAAGTTTCCTTCTATTTTAATTTCTGCCCCCTCCCCCCCCCCCCGGGTCCTGGGCTGGGGTTGGAGCCGGTGCGGGGACCGGGGACAGGGAGAGGCAGCGCCGAGTACCTTCGGCCTCTCCCTCCCCTCCCTGGATCCAGGACGCTCACCCCCCCTCCCATCAGCCCCCACCTCAAGCCCTCCCCCTCCCCCGGCTCCAGGACTCTCGCCCCCCCCCCCCCGACTGCCCCCGCCTCAAGTCTTCCCCCTCCCCCAGCTCCAGGACGCTCACCCTTCCCCCTCCCCCGACAGGCCCCGCCTCAAGCTGGCGGTGGTTTACATCGAGATCCTGGGAAGGTGAGGAGTGAGATGGGGGGTAGGGGGGAGGGATGAGGGGGAATGGAGGAGGATAGGGGTAGGAAGAGAAATGGAAAGGTGCAGTTGGGGGAAGGCTGCCATGACTCGTGTCACAGGGATCCCTGGCGTCACAACGGGAACCCCTCAGCCATGCCGGCACAGTTGGGAGCTATGGGTGAGTGCTGGAATGGGACCCAATGGGTGAGTGGGGGAACAGGACCCTACGGGTCCCACTTGGGCTAGTATATATTACAAAAACTCTCATCTTGCCTGTGTGGATGTCTGTGTATGTCTCCGTCGTGCCCTGCATTACGCCACAATGGTACACGATAGCGCTACAATTTTTGGATCACCTTACTTACCATTTTCCTGTGGTGTGGCGTATCAAAGTTTTGTTCACGTTGATGTTATATTTTACAAATTATTCACATTTTTGACTTTACAAAATCCCACTTTAAGAAAAATGTCTTCCATGTGCACTGGCAGTTAGCAGCTATGACGTCACAATGGGATCTCATTCACATAAACTGCACCTCATCAGTGTTCCACTGGCAGCTAGCAGTGTATGATTTCACAATGGGATCTCATTTACATAGACTGCTCATCAACAGTGTTCCACCCAGTGCACTAAGAGATTTGTTATATTGTTGTAATGAGGGGGAAGGAGGGGGAGGGCGTAGGAGGAGAAATGTTATTTAAACATTATCTTTAGTGGGGGAGTGAGATAGGGAAGAGGTGAGGAATGGGGGTGTAGGTAGATAGAGGGAGGAGGGGGATAGGGAGGGGAGACAGTTTATGGAGGGAGTGACTGAGGGTAGGGGAAAGGAGAGGGAGGGAGAGGTGAGGGAGGGAGTGGAGGAGGAGAGGGGAAATAATCTTTTTAAAATTGTTTTTATTTTTTTATTTTATTTATTAGAGGTGAAAACATCAATGTGCATCACATATATACTGTTACAATCATTGTACCCCATAATTTTATGGCTTTTAAAGAAAAAGAATAGAAAGAAAGAGAGTGAAATGTGAAAAGAGTTGTGAAAGTGAAAGAGCCTGCCAAAGGGGAGAAGAAACCCTTGGTCAAAGAATTAGAGAAAGGGAGTTAAAAGATAGCCCCTAAAAAAATAGAAAAAAAGAGAAAAAAAAGATAAAAGGCCAGTTACTATGTTATATATATCACGCAAAATGAATCCACCAACTCGATAGTTTTTCATCCCCCCCACCAAGGCCCGAGGTACTCCTGCACCCTATCTTTGTAGCAATTCTATAAATGCAGACCACGTCTGATAGAAGTGTTCTGATTTTCCTTCCAGGCGGAGTCTCATATCTTCCAGATGTAGTGTTTCAAACATAATTGAAATCCACATATTTAATGTTGGTATAGGAGCATTTTTCCAGAATTTTAAGATTAGTTTTTTTCCTATTATTAAGCCGTAATCAAATAAATTCTTTTGATACACATTTAATTCCAAACTACCTTCTGTCATTCCGAAAATAACCCATTCTGGCTCTGGTGTCATTTTTATTTTAAACAGTTTTGTGAAAATTTCAAAGATTTCAATCCAAAACCTTTGAATTTTTGTACAAAAGATGAATGAGTGGGCTATAGTAGCTTCTTGACACTGGCATTTATCACAAATTGGTGAAACGTTAGGGAAAAATTTATTTAATTTAATTTTTGAGTAGTATAATCTGTATTATTTTAAATTGTATTAAAGTGTGTCTTACGTTAATTGAGCATTTGTGCACATTTAATAAGTATTCTTTCCACCTTTCATTGGAAATTTTTATGCTTAGTTCGTTTTCCAACTATACCTTCCATTGGTGGTATTACTGCATTTAGTATAATATTATATATATGTGAAATTAAATTTGCTGATTCCGCCTTTGTATTCATTACTTCATCTAGTAAGTCTAATGGCATTTTGTAAAATTCATATGCATGTTTTTTCAAATAATCACATATTTGGAAATATTTAAAATACTGATTGTTACCCAGATTGTATTTTAGTTGTCATTGTTTAAATGATAATAGTTTTCCCGTATCATACAAATCTCCCAAAGTTTTAATTCCTGCTCTTTCCCATTGTATAAATGCTTTGTCTATAATTGAGGGTTTAAACAGAAGGTTTTTAG
Organism: Raja brachyura; assembly: GCA_963514005.1. The sequence continues at coordinate 137,717,374 of OY740782.1, read as the reverse complement.
CAATAGGAGATAGGAGAGATAAGTTTCTTAATTTTAAATTGTATTTTATTTGTTTCCAAATTCTGATTGTACAATGTATAACTGGGTTTTTGTTGTAGTTTGTATTATTCGCCATCATTGGTGAAAGAAGGATTGCACCAATATTAAAGGGGGAGCAGTCCTCTTTCTCCATAATGATCCATTCCGGTTGATGAAGAGAATTATCCAACAATTGAATCATATTTCTAATATTTACCGACCAATAATAATACTTAAAATGAGGGAGTGCTAATCCCCCTACTACTTTGGGTTTATACAGGTGTGGTCTTTGTATTCTATGGGTTTTATAATCCCAAATAAAATTTGTTACATCTGAGTCCAATTAAAAAAAAAACTTTTTGGGTAGATATAGTGGGATTGATTGGAATAAAGTATAGAATTTGTGGTAGAAAAATCATTTTTATGGCGTTTATTCGACCTATTATGGACATCGGAAGTGTTTTCCAGAATTTAATTAAATTATGTAGTTTCTTAAGTACAGGCTTATAGTTTACTTTAAACATGTCTTGATATCTTCTAGTAATTTCAATACCCAAGTATTTAAATTTTTCCACAGCTATTTTAAAAGGAAATTGTACGAGATGTGTAGAATCTTTCGGTTTTATTGACATGATTTCACTTTTATTCCAATTTATTCTATAACCTGAAAATGAACCGAAATACTCAATTAAATTTAAAATGTTGGGTATGGTGATATGAGGCTTTGTGAAGTACAAAAGTACATCATCAGCGTATAATGATATTTTATTGTTTGAATATTTTGTCTTATATCCATGGATATTTGGATGAGTTCTAAATCTTTCCGCTAGTGGTTCAATTATGAGGGCAAATAACAATGGTGATAATGAACAACCTTGTCTATTACCCCTTGACAATTGAAAATTTGTGAATAAAATATTATTAGTTAATATTCTGGCCGTTGGCTTATTATATATTAATTTAATCCATTGAATGAAATTCTCTCCCAGTTGAAATTTATGCAATACCTTAACCATATACTTCAATTCAACCTGATCGAATGCTTTCTCTGCATCCAGCGAAATAATTGCGAGATTTGGATCTTTAGTTTGGTGTGATTGCATTATGTTAAGCAGACATCTCAAATTATTAAATGAATGTCTCTTAGGGATAAACCCCATTTGATCCAGATGTATTAGTTTAATGGCGTACTTACTTAATTTTCTTACTAATATTTTTGCTAATATTTTTTGATCTGTATTTAACAACGCGATAGCTCTATAAGATCCAGGTTCTTCCTCATCTTTATCTTTCTTAAGTATTAGTGTAATCATAGATTCTGCTAATGTATTGGGTAATATTTGTTCTCTGAAAGCGTGTGTGTACATTTTCTGTAGACGAGGACTACATATATCGTAAAAATTTTTATAGAAATCATTACTAAATCCGTCGAGCCCTGGTGTTTTTCCATTTTTTAATGAGAATATTGTTTCTTCTATTTCCTTATTTGAGATTTGTGCTCCCAATTCCTCTTGTTCCTGCAATTCTAGTTTGGGAAGATTGCAATTATTCAGAAACTCAGTGATTGTGTTGGTGTCCGTTGTCATTTTGGATGTATACAAATTCTCATAAAATTGCACAAATCTTTTATTAATTTCATTCGGTAATGTTAATACTTCCCCTCTGATTTAATCTTTGAAATCATGTGTTCATAGAAACATAGAAACATAGAAAAATAGGTGCAGGAGTAGGCCATTCGGCCCTTTGAGCCTGCACCGCCATTCAATGTGATCATGGCTGATCATCCAACTCAGTATCCCGTACCTGCCTTCTCTCCATACCCCCTGATCCCTTTAGCCACAAGTGCCACATCTAACGCCCTCTTAAATATAGCCAATGAACTGGCCTCAACTCCCTTCTGAGGCAGAGAATTCCAGAGACTCACCACTCTCTGTGTAAAGAATGTTTTCCTCATCTCGGTCCTAAAGGAATTCCCCCTTATCCTTAGACTGTGACCCCTTGTTCTGGACTCCACCAACATCGGGAACAATCTTCCAGCATCTAGCTTGTCCAACCCCTTAAGAATTTTGTAAGTTTTTATAAGATCCCCCCTCAATCTTCTAAATTCCAGCGAGTACAAGCCGAGTCTATCCAATCTTTCCTCATATGAAAGTCCTGACATCCCAGGAATCAGGACTTTTCTCGTTTTTTTAATTGGCGTGCGAGAAGTTTACGAGGCTTCTCCCCAAATTCAAACTGTTCCTGTCTTGTAATTTGGAATAATCTTATAACTTTCTCTGATAGTGATTTATTTAATTTGAATTTTAGTATTAATATTTTATTGTGTTTATCCATGGACGGGTCTTTAGCATTATCTATATCCAATTGTCTAATTTGTTCCTCTAGCTGCCGTTGTTCATTCTTATTTTTTTTATTCTGAAAGGCTTGGTATGAGATTATAACACCTCTAATAAAAGCTTTGAAAGATTCCCATAATAAAGTAGTTGGTGTGTCTGGCGTATCATTTATTTCGAAAAAAAGATCCATTTGCTGTCTTAGATATATACTCCCTTGCGGGTCTTTTAAAATTTGGGGGTTATACCTCCGGAACTATGTATTCTTATACATACCTTCTATTTTTAAAAAAAGTTAAAGGGGAATGATCTGAAATCGTATTTGTATGGTATTTTGTGTTAAGAGTATACGGAATTAATTTTGCGTCCACCAGGAAATAATCTATACGTGAATAAGTCTTGTGTACCGATGAATAAAACGAATATTCCTTGCCTGTCGGATTTGCATTCCTCCAAACATCGGTTATATTTGTATTTTTTATATATGTGTTTAAAAGTTCACTAGTTTTAGATTTCGTATTACTTCGTTGTTTTTGACTGGATTTATCTGAATAATGATCTAAGACACAGTTAAAGTCTCCCCCAATTGCAGAACATTCTGGTAATTATATTCTGCAATTATATTCAACATTTTATTAAAAAAATGCGGATTATCAAAGTTAGGCGCATATATATTTACCAATGTGATTGGGATTGCATGGATCTCACTAGTAACTATCAAATATCTCCCATCCTTATCTGTTAAGGTATTTATCTGTTTAAGTGGTATACCTTTGCAAATCATGATGGACGTGCCTCTGCATTTTGACGTGTATGACAAATGAAAAGTTTGACCTATTCAGTTGGCCCTCAATCTTACTTGATCTTGAACTTTAAGATGCATTTCTTGAAGGAAGATAACATCTGATTTAAATGCTTTCAGCTGTGCTAAAATCTTACTCATTTTAATACGTTCGTTAGCCCCCCTAATATTCCAACTGCAAAATGAGATTCCTCCCTATTTATTTTGTTTAGTGTCTTGCATTTTGGCTAGGTTTAGTACCTATGTATCTTACGGTGCACCCGTACCTCAGGTCTTTAAGCAATGGGGGAACAGTCGACCTACAAAGTTCAATTTGTGGATTCCCTTTGCGATTATCCTTGAATAAAAAAAACACACATGTGATTAATTGTGATAGTAAAAACAAAATAGTAAAAGTGAAAATACAGTGACCGAACTTGTCGGCACTGTAATAAGTGGCCCACCTGTTGATGGGAGAAAACATTATATCGACTTCCATTGTCGATGTTAATAAACAAATAGCTCCGTTCCCTCAATAAGTCATAACATATCCATACTATAACCGAGCCGATTCCAAATCAACTATATAATACCTAATTGCAGTACATATATCCATTTCATAGGTATTCCCAAATATATCTAACTGTTTTATCTACAGAGTGTTAAGCATCAGTTTTTACGTCGATAATAATTAGCTATTGGTTGAAGGGGCTACCTAGGGCAGGCTTCTGGATCTGAGCCAGGAGCCCGTCATCCCCCTCACAACCCGGTTATAAATCTGCTTAAAACTTATTAAGATATTAAGTTACAGATGTTAGTTTGTAAATCAGCCCCTTACTACCGATGTGGTTAGTATACATTACAAATTCTAGGATAGTATTCTATATTTTAAGTGTTAAAAGTGTTACTTCTATAACATTAGGTTATCCAGTTAATTTTTTAAACCACGGTAATTGCTCTGTTCAGATTATATTGTAAAGCTCTGTATTCAATGTTTATCTTTTTCCGCTTCACTTGGAACCCAGTATGTCCTTGAATTAACATTCCTCGATAAGCCGTCGAGTCAAAACACAGGGAGAGTTCCATCTTCTGTTGAACACATTTCATGATGAAATAATAAGAGATAGAATATCCATACAGTTCAGCTTTTAAAGTTACTGATTCTCTTCCACGATGGTTAAGGCATATTTATATGCGCTCTCCGGATTTGTAAACGATTTTTGCTGATCCTTGTAAGAAATACGCATTCTCGCGGGAAAGTAGACTCCATATCTGACACCCTTCATGCCTTGGAGAGCTTGCTTTACCTTATAGAACTGATTTCTTTTCTGGACAACTTCATGGGGATAATCTCTAAATATTTTGAAGGTTGACTGCTCGTATTTCACTGGTACTCCATTTTTAATATTGTTCATAACCTCTTCCACGGCAGAAATGTCCCGGAATTTCACATTGATCTGACGTGTGTATTCTGAGCCTGTTTGGGATTTTTGTTTGAATCTCGGAATTCGATGTGCTGCTTCAATTTTCGGAAGGTTAGGAAGATTGTGAGCTTCTTTAATTAGATCCGCAGCGAACACCTGAGGGTTATCTCCCTCGGCTTCCTCGGGTACTCCTACTAGCCTTAGATTAAAGCGTCTCGAACGAGTTTCCAAGTCTAAGCACTTATACGAGCATTTTGCCAGCTGTTTTGCAGTGAGGTCGTGCTGTATCTTCATTTTCTTCATATCCTCAGCCATTCGTCCCATCTCTTCCTCCATCTCTTTCATTGTTTCACATATGAGGAGAGTGTCTCATGCACTGCAGCAAACTTCTTATCAGTGTCCTCTTCCCCCTTGTTCATTCGCTCCAACAGTTCAACTCTCACATCTTCAATTCTTTTATTTACGGTGTTGATCGAATCCTGCACAGACTCAATAACTTTCAAATTGCCCGTATTCGTATTCAGCATTAGCTTATCTGTGATATCTTTCATCATTTTTTCCATATGCGTTCCGTCCACCTTTTTATCTTTCAGTTCTCTTACCGTTTGCTTTAAGTCCTCCAAGTATTTCTCCTTATCTGCCTTATCTGCCTTAGCTCTTGTAGACATTTCGGAAGGCAGTTTTTCTTCAAGAGCACCTTTAAAAGTCGATTCTTCAAGCTCTTCAGGCTCTTTCTCCGTGCTGCATTATATTTTTTAAAATGCTTCTCTGAGGACTCTGAGCAAAAATCAGATTCTCCATTTAAAGGGTTAAATCCAGAGTTTACTGCACCGCACTTACTGAAGACACCATCAACAGAGCATTCAAAGGCTCCGATAACTTTTTTAAATCAGTCCCGATCTGTAGATCCAGTTTCAATGCAAAAAATTGCAAATTTTTGGGAGCGGAGCTATGTGTGGCGACTGTTACCAAAACATGGCGCCACTGGAAGTCGGAGTGCTGGGGCTTGAGGAGAAATGAGCCGCAACTGCGCAGTTGGGGGCTATCGGTGAGTGGTGGAACATTGCGTTGGGGGAACGGGTGAGTGGTGGAATATTGCGTTGGGGAACGGGTTGCAATGGGGGACCAGGCCTCCCATGGGGGCTATGGGTGAATGGTGGAATACTACATTGTGGGAACCAGTTGACCCAGCGGGTCCCACGATCTAGTTGCTTCTACCGGTGTGTTTTGCAAGTAGAATTGGCCGTCAAGGTAGAGACACAGCATGGAAACAGGAATACATTGCTGCCGTGATGCTCTACTTTAGTTTAGTTTCTTGTCACATGAAAAGCTTTTGTTATGTGCAATCCAGTCAGCGGCAGTACAATACATGATTGCAATCGTGCCATTTACAGTGTGTTGATACATGATAAGGGAATAACGTTTAGTGCAAAGTCCTCCTGTGCTCCAAGGAATAGATTCCCATCCTGCTCAATCTCTCCCTATAGCTCAGATCCTCGAGTCCTGGTGATATCCTCATAAATCTTCCCTGTACTCTTTCTAACTTGCCAACATCCTTCCTGTAAGATGATCCAGAATGGAACACAAAACTCTAAATGTGGCCTCACCAATGTCTTGTACAACTCCAACATGACCTCCCAACCTCTATACTCAATACTTATGAAGAACAATGTGCCAAAAGCCTTTTTGACCACCCCGTCTACCTATGATACCACCTTCAATAAACTAAGGACCTGCACTCCCAGATCCCTCTCTTCTATAACACTCCCCCAGAGCCCTAACATTCACTTAGGTCCTGCCCTTGTTAGTCTTTCCAAAAAGCAACACCGCACATTTCTGTGTAATAAAAATATACGTAATAAAAGCCTAATTATAGCAATGTTACAAAATTTTGAGATTTTAAAAATCAAGTCTGCAATTTATCCCATCAGATAAAGCATAACAAGAAGTTTAATTTGACACCTAATTTACTTTCATATCTTCAGTATTAAGAAAGTTATGGCCATTTTCATGCTCGGAAATGAGTATCTTGCTTCCCATTGCCTTTCAATTGACTTAACTCAAAAGCTGTGATCTGGAAAAATTAAAAGCCCATAACTTTATTAAAAATTAAGAGAACTCAATGAAATTTTCAGTCATTATAGATTGAAGCATTCTGAAACAAATATTAAACAATCTTACTTGGATTACCTGAAATTAAAGTATATAATCAGTTAGTTATCTAATTGTAGCTAATTACAAAATTCAATGAGTAGATCTAAACATCTATCAATTTCTTAAGAAAAGATAAACTTTTTTTTAATTGCCTAAGTGTCCAAATAACATTCACACAATAATCCACAATATAACATAATTTTTAAATCTCATTTTCATGAATTTCTGGGCCAAATGGAAGGAATTTAGTGTTTAATGCCTGTAAATTAATGGCCATTTAAATCAACTAGCGAGTGGGTTTTAGCGGAATGCGGTGGATTAGAACGTTGCGGTTAGCGGTGAAGACGAGGGGGAAAATACTGGGGGTTCATACATTTTTTGGGGACCCCATTTCGCAACATAAAAATATTATTAATGCCTCCCAAAAAACCAACTTTTAATAAAAAAATAAAGTATTTACCTTTTTTTCTCCCCTACGGAAAATGCTTCCGGTTGTCTGCGGTCACGGCTTTTGAAGGTGATTTTTAAATTACTCTAGTTAATAAATAATTTAGAGTAATTTAAAAATACCTTAATGGATGAAATGTCGGAGCGATTTTTCTTCCGCAATTAAATCGCCCGACATTCATCGATTATCCTGGTCTGGTGAAAATCGGCACTTTAAGCCCGCCCCCCTCTGAAAGGCGCTAAAGTCGCACACACGGGGAGCGGCAGAAGTGCAGCGCCGCTAAAGGTAAGTTTTGTAACATACCTACTAATTATAAATATCACTGAAAAATACTGTATGTATAAAGTGTGCTAATAATGCTTTGAAGAAAATAGGTAGTTACTTATAGGTATTGGTGAGATGTGAGTGCGTGTTTTTTACTGCAGTGTCTAACTGACTTCTGCATTTGATTACTTGGTAACTATGTTCATTTTCAGTAATGCTCTTGGGAACATTAATTGCAGTTTACTTCACTTTCAAAGATCTTAACGGTAATCATCTCTAGTAAAATGTTGCTGTCAAGCATTGGCCATATCTAAAAATAAATTCTGATAGGAATCATATTAAATTGACTATGTTTTGTACCTGTTTCTTCTTTCACTTTCTGGCATGATGGCCTGGGTTTTATAGGGAATAGGCTGACAAGGTTCAAATGGTCAACCATTATCAGCTAATTGGACCCAGTTTTTACCAGTGATGTTGATGACTGCCCGAATAAACAGTTGCATTTAGCATTCATGTTTACTCATTCAAGCCATTGCTTCAGCATTAAGGTATAATGGCCAATATTTCTCCCACAATGAGACCAACTCTTAAAGATAGTGGAGTTAGAGGATATGGGGAGAAGGCAGGAACGGGGTACTAATTGGGGATGATCTGCCATGATCACATTGAATGGCGGTGCTAGCTCAAAGGGCCGAATGGCCTACTCCTGCACCTATTGTCTATTGTCTGTTGTCCATAACGCAAAACTATATATTTCAGCTCATTTGGTTGAGGCTTTTGCTTTTACTAATGCACCAAAACTTAAAACTAAAGAATCATAGAGACATCCAAAACTGAAATGGGACCTTTGGTTCAACATATCCATGCTCCGTGCAAGCTGGTCCAATTTGCATGCACATGGCCAATCTCTCTCAAAACATCTCCTGTCTATGTACCTGCTAAATGTGCTTTAAATATTTAAAACCTGCCTCAACCACTTCCTCGGTTCCATATCCCTGCCATCCTCTGTGTGAAAAGGTTGCCCCTCACGTTCCTATTAGTTTTTCTTGTCCTTGATTCTCCTACCCAGTGAAAAAGATGCTGTGTATTCGTCCTATCCATTACATTCAGAATTTTATACACCTCAAGAAGATTATGCCTCAGTCTCTTGCACTTCAAACAATAAAATCATAACCAAACTAACTGCGGACTTGGTGGGCCGAAGGACCTGTTTCCACGGTATTTCTAAACTAAATTAGACTAAAGTAAATCAGTCCAACCACTCCCTATAGCGTAGGCCCTTGAGTGCTGGCAACATCCTTATAAATCTTCTCTTCACTCTTTACAGCTTAGTGGCATCTTTCCTATATCAGGATGACCAAAAACTGAACACAATACAATAGACAATAGGTGCAGGAGTAGGCCATTCGGCCCTCCGAGCCAACACCGCCATTCAACGTGACCATGGCTGATCATCCCCAATCAGTATGCCATTCCTGCCTTCTCCCCATATTCCCTTAACCCGCCTCCACCGCCCTCTGAGGCAGAGAATTCCAGAGACTCACCACTCTCTGTGAGAAAAAGTGTTTCCTCGTCTCTGTTCTAAATGGCTTACTCCTTATTCTTAAACTGTGGCCCCTGGTTCTGGACTCCCCCAACATCCGGGAACATGTTTCCTGCCTCTAGTGTGTCCAAACCCTTAGCAATCTTATATGTTTCAATGAGATCCCCTCTCATCCTTCTAAACTCCAGAGTGTACAAGCCCAGCTGCTCCATTCTCTCAGCATATGACAGTCCCGCCATCCCGGGAATTAATCTTGTAAACCTATGCTGCACTCCCTCAATAGCAAGAATGTCCTTCCTCAAATTAGGGGACCAAAACTGCACACAATACTCCAGGTGTGGTCTCACTAGGGCTCTGTACAACTGCAGAAGGACCTCTTTGCTCCTATATTTGATTCCTCTTGTTATAAAGGCCAACATGCCATTCGCTTTCTTCACTGCCTGCTGTACCTGCATGCTTACTTTCATAAGTTACTCCAGATACTGCCTCACCAACATCTTTTAAGACTGTACCATGACAACCCAACCTCTGTACCCAATTCCCTGAATAATGAAGGCCTGTGTGCCAAAGGTTTCGTCACCATGCTGTTTATCTGCATGTCACTATCGGGACAGCATGTATTTGGACTCCATATTTTTTCTGCACCACAACACTCCCTGCGGCCCCACCACTCAATGTGAGGTTCCTGGCCTGGTTTGACTTCCCAAAATGTCTCATCTCACACTCATCTGAATTAAACTCCATTGTCCATTCCTCAGTACCACTTGCCTAGCTGATCAAGATCCTCCCCCTCTGTAATCGTTGATAACAATCTTCGCTGTCTACGCCACCCCCCTATTTACCGTCAAAGCTGTCAGTTTCTTAAAGCCAGTCAGTGTTTGAAAACAAAAAAATCACCGTATATTTATTAGCGGATTGGTGTAATAGATCTGGAATCTCGTCCGTTCGGCAAAGGGAATGCAGTTCAGTTCAGTTTAGTTTAGATGGGGAAGTGGGTTTGGGGGGGGGGGGGGGTGAGTGGGTTTGGGGGGAGGAGGAGGGAGGGGGAAGGTGAGGGTGAGGGGAGGGGGGAGGGGAAGGGATAGGGGGAGGGGGAGGAGGGTGGCGAGTGGCAGTCAAGGGTTATGAGGAACAAGCAGGAAAAACGGAACTGAAGCCAAGATCATACCAGTCCGTAATCTTGCTGAATTGTGGTGCGGTGTCGATGGGCTGCCTCACCTATTCCTACTCCTAATTCCTTTAGAGAAAGAGTGTGAGAAAATGAAAAATAATAAACCTTAAAAAAAAGTAAAAGCAGTTTGAAGATTTCTTCCTCTTGGGATTTTAAATCCCATTCTTCTTTTATCAATTCATGATTTCCCTTATGTTTCCTTGTGGTTGGGAGTGAGAGAAGTGGCTTCTTATTCCTTTGGGTTTCCAATATTAAGAGATAAAAGAAATGCATGCAATTACTTCTTGCCGTCTTGGACAGCATTGGTGTGGCTATATTGTATATCCTATTGTGCTTCAGAACCCATGTAAAATCTCCAACAATATCAACAATTCTACAGTGCTACGAGGACGGAACTTGAGTGATTCTGCTGTCAATACATTTCCTAAATAGAATCACAACAATAATAGCGTGAATAGAATGCAGGGAAAGAAGGAAAGCGGTCTATAACTTAAACCAAGTGCGAACTGTAAATATAAGAAATTAGATTTAAGAGGGTAAAATTACAACGAAATAAGTGGATAATAAATACACAAAATGAACCAGGTTCTATTCAATAAAATCTGGTGTTGGAAATAATTAGGTGATAAATTAGAGAAAGTTTAAAGAGCCTCTTTAGAAATAATGACAGGATAGTTGCGATGCAACTGCCTGCACCTATGCTCAGTATATCATAGTTCCTCCAACATTCACTAATTAAGAGTACTGTTTCTCGTGCAATATTCAATTGTCAACACTTAAGTACCGTGTTGCGCTTTAAATACCATAATACCTTATATGGCAGATTGCACGATGAAACACATTTCAACACTAGCCTGGAAGATGAGAGTGATGTGATCAGAATTGCGATGAATTTGTGATGCATGCTTCATTTCAATAGAAAGCATGATTGCCAAGTACAATGGGAACGTCGATCGGCCATGATTGGATGGTGGAGTAGGCTTGATGGGCCGAATGGTCCAATCCTACTCCTAGAACATGAACTTCTGGGTGAAATGTCCAGCAGTTTAGTTTATTTTATTGTCATGTGTACCGGTACAATAGAAAGCTTTTGTTGCGTGCTGACCATTCAGCGGGAAGACAATGCATGATCACAATCGAACCATTTGCAGTGGACAGATAGATGATAAGGGAGAAATGGTGCAGTAGGAGTAGAGCTTTAAATCTGTGGAGCGAGTGTAATATGTGATTGTAGATGTGCTTCTGTGACTAGCACGCAAACAGTCGCCTGGGTTGGGCGCCACCCATTGCCATTTTAACATTCATCATTCCACATCAAATCCCATTCAGAAAGCCAGTGTAACAGAATCCAATTTCTTGGCCATTGTGTGGAACTCCTGTGACATATGCAATACCCAGGTGCATTGCATTTTGTACTTAGGAAGTGTGTCCAGCTGCAATGACCTCAGCTTGGTGCCTCTGAGCAGGGGTGGAAATCCCGGGGGGGGGGACAGGGGACACACGCCCTTCCCCCCCCCCCCCCCCCCCCCCCCGCTTTGAGAGGTGGGGGATGATCCCCCCCCATTTTTTGTAATCCGGATTTTAAACCTCGGTTAAAAAAAAAGCTGTTAAAGATCTCCGCTTTCCGTGAGATAGTGGGGGTGGGACTGATGATCAAGAGCGCCGATTGGACGAGAGACATCAATCATCAAGCAGTGGGGGGGGGGGGGGGGAACCATGATGATTCAGCATGAAGATTGGAGGAGGGAGGTGTCGGTCACAGGCGGAAGTAGGGGGGTGGGACTGAGGATAGAGCGCGGTGATTGGGGGAGGGAGACATCCTGGTGGACCAAAGATCAGAGTGGAGCTTGAATCGGCCCATTCGCTGGGCTTTTCATCGCCCGGCCTGTCCCAGCTTAAAATCGGCACGGGATCTTCCAGCACCCCGCGGTCAAATTGCTACTTTGAAGCTAGCGAGGCTCCCGATGTTGAAGCCCCTGCTGGGTGATGAAAGGCCCCGCGACAGGTCTATTGAAGCCCCACGATTCGGGGCGGACTAAGCTGCTGTTGTTGGAGTTCAGAGTCGGTCACCAACCAGGTCAGTTGCTGATGTTACCGGCCACAGGGCCCACGGCTGAAACCTCGCATATGTGCGCATGCGCGCGCATGGCCGCCAAGAAATTGTGTCTCCCCCCCCCCCCCCCATGTTTTGATAGCGATTTCCGTACCTGCCTCTGAGCAAGACAAGAGACTGGAGGCACTGCTTCGCATTTAGGGGCAGGTTTGCAGGTCTCAACATGTGCTCACCCCACAACTGCAGGCAGTCCAGGAAGTGAGTTTATGTGTGCCAATCTAGCAAAGTGGGAAAAGTGGGCAGTGTAGGAACTCTATGGAGGGTTATCAGTGCAGAACACTGTTGTGGATGGTGGAGGGCGGCTCGGTGGCTTAGTAGTAGAGCTACTGCCAGAGACACAGGTTCGATCCTGTCTACGGGTGCTACTCTGTACATAGTTTGTACGTTTTACCCGTGACCTGCGTGGGTTTTCTCCGAGATCTTCCGTTTCCTCCCACACTCCAAAGACATATGGGTTTGTAGGTTATTTGGCTTGGTATAAATGTAAATTATCCCCATTGTGTGTAGGATAGTGTAAGTGTACGGGGATCATTAGTCGTTGTGGACTTGGTGGGCCGAATGGCCTGTTTCCACACTGTATTTCTAAACTAAACTAAGCTAAACTTAGATGAATGTCACCAGGAACATTTCCATGGTGATGTGCAGAAAATAGTTGGCCAGAAACCACAACCAAGAAAAACAACCACCTCCATTTACAGAACTCCTTTGAAATAGTATGTCCAAGGAGTGTTATGAAGCAAAGATTGATGCTGAGTATAGCAATATTACTCTATGTATATGCAATGAGCTCCTGAGTTGTTTAAAGAACTGTTGCTCAGTGTACATGAGAAACTCATATAAAGTGGGCGGAACCTTTCTACAAAGCATTGTTGTCAAGAAACCAGAGAGTACAATCCTTAAAAGGGTGACAACTTAAATGAGGGAATAATTTGTCAGGTTTAAACTACATATAATACAATCACCAAACAAGGAGGCAAACTTTGGGAGTCAGATATCAGAAATCTGAAATAAAAACTGAAAATGCTGGAAATACTCAGCTGAATTGATGAAAAATTATTAACCCAAAACATTTTCTCTCCACACAGCATATTCTGTCTGACCTGCTGAGTATCTGAAGCATTTTTCTGTCTTTAATTCAGGTTATAGAGTATATCATTAATTGTGAAGATAAACATAAAAAGCTGGAGTTACTCAGCAGGACAGGTAGCATTTCTGGAGAGAAGGAATGGGTGACATTTTGAAGGAATGGGTGGCCGAGACCCTTCTTCACAGCCGCCCCTGACATACACCACAGCGGCATGAACATTGACTTTTCCCATTTCCGGTAGCCCTTATTGTCTCCTCCCCTTCTCAGCTCTCCCTCAGCCCTCTGGCTCCTCCTCTTCCTTTCTTCTTCCTGCCCTCCCACCCTACATCAGACTGAAGAAAGATTTTGGCCCGAATTGTTGCCTATTTCCTATGCATGAAGTCAACTCTGCCATACAATCATGGCTGATCTGATTTCCCTCTCAACCCCATTCTCCTGCCTTCTCCCCATAACCCCTAACACCCTTACTAACAAGAATCTGTCAATGTCTGCCTTAAAATTGACTTGGCCTCCACAGCCGTCTGTGGCAATGAATCCCACAGATTTACCACCCTCTGGCTAAAGAAAGTCTTTGTTGGCTCCTTTCTAAAGGTTCAGACGGTTGAAACCAAGTCGAGAGTGAGTTAGGAACATAGCTGAGTAAAGGCATATGGCTCTGCTATTGATGTCATATTCATAAAGGTAGGGGAGGAAGAAACAGCCAAAAAAAGATTTATTTCATTCCTTACAATTGTGTGATTATGATTTGAGCTTTTTCATTATTATTGGGATCCCGATAAGCGCATTGCCACTGTAAAAGCTAGTGATTCATTCAAAACAGCATAATACTGGACTGCACTGTAAGTACATAAATCAACAGCTACGGATTTTTATTTAATTACTTTGATACTTGTTTGGAATGATAAAGTATCCAATTTACTGCAGCAACAACAATTATTCGCAAACATCATTAACCTCTCCCTACTCTAATCTGAGGTTCCCCCTGGCTTTAAGAAGCCCACTATCATCCCATTGGCAAAGAAAAGAAAGTTTGCGTGCCTTAATTGTCATGGTAACTGACCTCATATTTAAACATATCACGTGTTACTATGAGTCAGAAATTTCAGAAAACACATGTTGCCAGTTATGTAAAGGAATGGAGGACGAATGGAGGACGAACAAATCAAAACGTGCATGTTCAGTGTCCTTGAAGTGTGTTTATTACACTGGGATCAAGGCGAGCATGTGACGTTCATAAGATCATAGGTGATACGAGTAGAATTAGGCCCATCAAGTCTACTCCACCATTCAACAGGATACAATACGATACGATAGAACTTTATGAATTCCAGGCGGGAAATTGATCGGCCAACAGTCATAAAACACAAGATACATGAAACATGAAATTAAAATAAAGAGTGGAAAGGATTGGGGAGGGGGAAGGGGGAGGAGGGGAGCCAGTCTCGTCTGAAGAAGGGTCCCAACCCGAAACCATGTTCTCCAGAGATGCTGCTTAATCCGTTGAGTTACAACTGTGTTTGTTCCAATGTGGGACACGAGTTTCAAATCCAAATTAAACTGCTGCCTCACAGCGCCAGTGACCCGCGTTCGACCCCGCCGGAGTCCCGCGTTCCACCCCGACCTCAGGTGTTGTCGGTGTGGAGTTTGTATGTTCTCTCTGTGACCCGCCTGGGTTTGAGTTTAGTTTAGTGTCACGTATACCGAGGTACAGTGAAAAGCTTTTGTTGCGTGCTGTCCAGTCAGCGGAAAGACAATGCATGATTTCAATCAAGCCACTTACAGTGTACAAATACATGATAAGGGAATAACGTTTAGTACAAGGTAAAGGCAGCAAAGTCTGGTCAAGGATAGTCCGAGGGTCACCAGTCCGTGGGAAAACAGCACATGATTACAATCGAGCCATTCACTGTGTGCAGAAACATGATAAAGGGAATAACGTGACTAACGTTTTGTGCACGATAAAGCCCGTGAAGTCCAATCAAAGATAGGCCAGGTGCCAGTTAATTGGCTGTGTAAATTGTCCTTGGCATGCAGGAAATGAATGAGAAAGTGAGATAACAGAGAACCATTGTGAACGGGTGATCGATGATTACTGTGGGCTCGGTGGGCGAATGACCTGTTTCCATGCCGTATTTCTACACTAAACTAATGAGATGAAAATAATTTCACGCTGTTTATCACAAGGATACAGATCTATTATGCCTTCCATTGTTTTACCACTCCTCACTTCACTGTGTCTCAGTGTACCAACATTAATTTAGTTTAGAATGGTGTGTGCCGCAAAAAACCACTTGGACAGTGTTCAGACAATTCAATGATCACACTGTAAGGTTGTTTAGTTTAGTTTAGAGATACAGCACGGAAACAGGCCTTTTGGCCCACCGGGTCCGCGCCGACCAGCGATCCCCGCGCATTAACACTATCCTACACCAAGGCAATGCCCCTAGAGCAGGGTGTAGGATAGTGTTAATGTGCGGGGATCGCTGGTCGGCACGGTAGGTTCCAAAAACCTACAAACCTGCACGTCTTTGGAATGTGGGAGGAAACCGAAGATCTCAGAGAAAACCCAGGTCACGGGGAGAACGTACTAACCTCCGTACAGATAGCACCCGTAATCGGGATCGAACTCGGGTCTCCGGCGCTGCATTCCGCTGTAAGACAGCAACTCTACCGCTGCACCACCGTGACTCCACCGTTGTAAGCTACCTAAGCGGAATATGAGGTGTGTTTGTGCATATCCTAAAACAGGAAATGTCGGTGACAGTCAGCACCTGTGGAGAGAGCAAGAGAAGTAACGTTTCAGATTGAAGACTCCATATTAGAATGGATTGGAGTATTAACAGCCAGGTTGTGTCGGAATAATGGACTGCCTTTCCATCTCTGGAATACGAGTGCATTAGCTTCTAATTTGCTGAACCTGAATAATCTTTCTGCCAATAAAATAGAAGATCTGGAATAAAATGCAGCCTTCACATCATTAACATGGCATTCGTATGCCAATGAGTTATAGGAGTAGAATTGGGCCATTTGGCCCATTGAGGCATCCAATGGCACATCTCTGTATTAGGTAATCCATATCAGAGCAGACCAACTTAAGCAACATTCCAAATTTGCAGGTTTATCCATCACCTGAATTAAATAATTTAGATAGGAATGGGTTTAGATAATGAGCTTATATAAAATGTTGATATTTTTGCAAATGTCAAGGCATTCTCCAGATGCAATTACTGTTCACACTTAACAGATGCTGTGCAGCCCATCATCAAACAGTACAAGGAGTTTCACTTATGATAGCAGTTTTAATAATACATTAATTAATGTTTTGGGACTAAATTATGTGTCCTCCGAGGCATCATGCAGACTAAAGGAACTTTTGCATCTGCAATATTGATTTTTTTCTTCCAAAAATATGTTCAACTACTTTATAAGCCACCTGCTGCATGAATATATTCATGAGGGTAGGAAGTAGAGGGCCCTCAGGATAAAACAATGTGGAGAAATCTTCTAGAATCTGTTCCATTTCAATCTGAATGTTAAACTCGGCATCACTCTCAGGCCAGCGTTGAGATGAAGCATAATCCCTGAGAATTTAACAAGATGAAGCAGAAATTTTGGCTGCAGCAATGCGGTGCAGAAAGGCAAATGTCAGGAAGCATTCTCGGATGAATTAGTCATTGGAACCACTGATCTTCTCCGCAGTGAAATGGAAATGTTTGCCAGGGTCAGTTCTGTCTAACAGTGTCAGCAGAATTTAAAGGGTGAGTGAGGGGGGAAACGCTGAGGTGAGGCCGCCAGTAGAGGGCGCAAGTACCCGCACACCTTCATGTGCATCCCAATCAATCTGCTGTGCACTTGCCACGGGTCTAAGTAAATCCCTCCGACCATCTCACATTCTTCCATTATTCATCACACATGCCCTTATTCCAGCAGGTCGCGCGTTCAAGCTGCAATTCTTCGGGCATACATACCTTAAAACAAATCTATACAGTAAATTATTTCAAAACCTTTCAAACTTTGGGGACAAGAGAGGTTGTAAGCTGGTGGCTGAAGGTGACTTATAAAATTACTGATCCGAGTTCAAATCCCATCACAGCAACGGGAGAATTTAATTTCAGGTTGTTGAATAAATCTGTAATATAGAGCTGTTGTGAAACAATTGGATTGTCTTATAAATCTATCTGATTCAGCAATGTGGTTCACGGAAAGAAATTGCCATCCTTACCCATTTTACCAAGTGACCCCAGATTAACTTAATTTAGTTTAATTTGGAGATACAGCGCGGAAACAGGCCCTTTCGGCCCACCGAGTCCGAACTAACCAGCGATTCCTGCACATCAACACTATCCTACACACACTAGGGACAATTTACATTTATATCAAGCCAATTAACCTACATACCTGTACGTCTTTGGCGTGTGGGAGGAAACCGAAGATCTCGGAGAAAACCCATGCATGTCACGGGGAGAACGTACAAACTCCGTGCAGACAAGCTACCATAGGCAGGATCGAACCCGAGTCTTTGGCGCAGTAAGGCAGTAGCTCTACTGCTATCCCACCATGTCACCAACTGATGAGATTGACATGGTGAACTAAACTACTCCAGATGCAACCAAATCGGAATGGGCGGTATATTCTTGCCTTGCCAGTGACCTCTACATCCTGAAACATAATTCAGAACATCCACTTTTAGGCAAATTCAATCTGCATCTTGATATTGGATAGGCATTGGTATATTATTGTCATGTGTACCAAGATACAGAGGAAAATTTTATTGTGCATGCTATCCAGGCAAATCATACCGTGCATGAGTGCATCAGCTGGTACAAAAGAGAAAATGAAACAGAATGCAGAATACAGTGTGACAGCTACAGAGAAAGTGCAGATATCAAAAAGTGCAAGGGTCATTATAAGGCAGGGGGGTTACACAAAAAGCTGGAGAAACTCAGCGGGTGCAGCAGCATCTAAGGAGCGAAGGAGATAGGCGACGTTTCGGGTCGAGACACATTATAAGGCAAAATGGGAGATCATCCTTAGCACATGAAAGATCCATTCAAAAGTTTGAAAACAGCAGGGAAGAAGCTGTTGTTGAACTTGATGGTATGTGCTTTCAGGCATTTACATCTTCTGCCTGATGGGAGAGGGAAGAAGAGAGAATGACTGGGGTGTGAGTGCTTTTTAATCATGGTGGCTCCTTTTCCAAGACAGCATGAAGTGGAGACAGAGTGGATGGGGGCAAGGATGCTTTGCGTGATGGGACTGGGCTGTGTTCACAACACGCTGATGTTTCTTGGAGCCTGGCCCACAGCAGTTGTCATATCAAGCTGTGATGCACCCATGTAGGATACTTTTTATGCCTCTTAGCCATTGGAGACATGCCGAACTTCCTTGGTTTTCTTTTTTGGCTATAGACCAATGTTGTTAGACCAGGAACATTTGTTAGTGATATTGACACACTGGAACTTCACTATCTCGACTGTCTCCACTTCAGCACCATTGATCAGACAGGGCCGAGTACTCGATCCCACTTCCCAAAGTCGATGATCAGATCTTTCATCTTACTGACAATGAGGGAGAGGTGTGACGCAAAATGCTGGAGTAACTCAGTGGGACAGGCATCATTTCCGGAGAGAGGAATGGGTGACGTTTCAGGTCGAGACCCTTCTTCGGACTGCACCAGCCTCAATCCGAAGAAGGGTCTCGATCTAAGATGACACCCATTCCTTCTCTCCAGAGCTACGATAGACAACAGACAATAGACAATAGGTGCAGGAGTAGGCCATTCGGCCCTTCGAGCCAGCACCGCCATTCAATGTGATCATGGCTGATATACGCCAATCAGTACCCTGTTCCTTCCTTCTCCCCATATCCCCCGACTCCGCTATCTTTAAGAGCCCTATCTAGCTCTCTCTTGAAAGTATCCAGATAACCTGCCTCCACCGCCCTCTGAGGCAGAGAATTCCACAAACGCACAACTTTCTGTGTGAAAAAGGGTTTCCTCATCTCCGTTCTAAATGGCTTACCCCTTATTCGTAAGCTGTGGCCCCTGGTTCTGGACTCCCCCAACATCGGGAACATGTTTCATGCCTCCAGTGTGTCCAAACCCTTAATCATTTTATATGTTTCAATTAGATCTCCTCTCATCCTTCTAAATTCCAGAGTATACAAGCCCAGCCGCTCCATTCTCTCAGCATATGACATTGACGCCATCCCGGGAATTAACCTTGTGAACCTACGCTGCACTCCCTCAATAGCATGAATGTACGTTCTCAAAACTGCACACAATACTCCAGGTGTTGTCTCACTAGGGCCATGTACAAGTGCAGAAGGATCTCTTTGCTCCTATACTCAACTCCTCTTGTTATGAAGGCCAACATGCCATTCGCTTTTTTCACTGCCTGCTGTACCTGCATGCTTACTTTCAGTGACTGATGAACAAGGACCCCAGATCCCGTTGTAGTTTCCCTTTTCCCAACTTGACACCATTTAGATAATAATCTTCTTTCCTGTTTTTGCTATCAAAGTGGATAACCTCACATTTATCCATACATCTGCCATACATCTGCCCACTCACCCAACCTATTCAAGTCACCCTGCATTCTCATAGCATCGTCCTCACAGTTCACACTGCCACCCAGCTTTGTGTCATCTGCGAATTTGCTAATATTACTTTGAATCCCTTCACCTAAATCATTAATATATATTGTAAATAGCTGTGTTCCCAGCACCGAGCCTTGCGGTACCCCACTAGTCACTGCCTGCCATTCTGAAAGGGACCAACTCTTTGTTTCCTGTTTGCCAACCAATTTTCTATCCAGGGTACACAAAATGCTGGAGAAACTCAGCGGGTGCAGCAGTATCTATGGAGTGAAGGAGATAGGCAACGTTTCGGGCTGAAACCCACGTCTGAAGAAGGGTTTCAGCCCAAAACATTGCGTATCTCCTTCGCTCCATAGATGCTGCTGCACCCGCTGAGTTTCTCCAGCATTTTGTGTAACCTCGATTTTCCAGCATCTGCAGTTCCTTCATTAACAATTTTCTATCCATGTCAGCACTCTATCCCCAATACCATGTGCCCTAACTTTGCCCACTAATCTCCTATGTGGGACCTTATCAAATGCTTTCTGAAAGTCCAGGTACACTACATCCACTGGCTCTCCCTTGTCCATTTTCCTTGTTACATCCTCAAAAAATTCCAGAAGATTAATCACGCATGTTTCCCCTTCGTAAATCCATGCTGACTCGGACCGATCCAGTTACTGCTATCCAAATGTGGCGCCATTTGATCTTTCATGATTGACCAGCATTTTCCCCAACACTGATGTCAGGCTAACTGGTCCACAATTCCCTGTTTTTTCTCTCCCGCCTTTCTTAAAAAGTGGGATAACATTATCTACCCTCCAATCCACAGGAACTGATCCTGAATCTATAGAACACTGGAAAATGATCACCAATGCATCCACAATTTCTAGAGTTACTTCCTTACGTACCCTGGGATGCAGACCATCAGGCCCTGGGGATTTATCAGCCTTCAGTCCCATCAGACTACCCAACACCATTTCCTGCCTAATGTGGATTTCGTTCAGTTCCTCCGTCACCCCAGATCCTCTGGCCACTAGTACATCAGGCACCACATGTCCTGTCAGGTAGTACATGTCCTTGTTATCGGAATGTTCCTGGGATGAGTGTGTGGCCAAAGAGGAGGCAATTGCCATTGACCCTTTCAGGCAGTTTCCAATGGTGGGAGAGTCTAGGACTAGAGGTCATAGCCTCAGAATTAAAAGACGTTCTTTTAGGAAGGAGATGACGAGAAATTTATTTCGTCAGAGGATGGTGAATCTGTGGAATACATTGCCACAGAGGGCTGTGGAGGCCAAGTCAGTGGATATTTTTAAGGCAGAGATAGACTGATTCTTGATTAGTACAGATGGCAGTGGGTATGGGGATAAGGCAGGAGAATGGGGTTTGGAGGGAGGGCTTGAATGGCAGAGTAGACTTGATGGGCCGAATGGCCTAATTCTACTCCTATTTCTTATGACCTGATGATGTGTGTCATGACCAGCCTCATGAACCACTTCACGATGAAGAATGTCAGAGCAACTGAACAGTAGTCATTAAGGAGTTTTAGGAGCAGAATTAGGCCATTTGATCCATCAAGTCTAATCCGCCACTCAATCATGGCTGATCTATCTTTCCCTCTTGACCCCATTCACCAGCCTTTGGCCCATAACCCTTGACACCCATACTAATCAAGAATCTGTCAACATCCGCCCTTAAAAATATCCATTGACGTGGCCCCCACAGCCGTCTGTGGCAATGAATTCCACAGATTCACCACCCTTGGACTAAATAAATGTTTTCTCATCTTTCTAAAGGTACATCCTTTTATTCTGTGGCTACGGCCTCTGGTCTTAGACGTTCCCACATTCACTATCTCCAGGTCTTTCACTATTCGGTAAGTTTCAGTGAGGTCCCACCTCAAATTAAGGCAAATGGAGCCAGGATGATCAGGTGAGACCATCAGATAGGTGTAGTGAGAGGCTAAAGATGTCAGCCAAAATCCTGCAAACTGATACACGTAGGTTCTGAGGACATGGCCGGGTACACCATCCGGTCCAGTTGTCTCCTAGGTTCGCACTCACTAAGGTCAATCTGATATCGGTGATGGTGACAGTGGGGATAGATGCACATTAGGCTGTCGGGGCCGGTGACGTCACTTCACTGACGAGGTCACAGTAGGACAGAGGTCCATTTCCTTCACATATCATAACTCTTATTGTGGCAAATAGCCTCCAGTGTTCACCTTTCCTACCCTTTCCGAAATAAATTTCACATGTCAATTCTATCATATCTCAATGATTTCTCTTTGAGGTAGCATGGTGGCGCAGCGGTAGAGTTGCTGCCTTACTGCGCCAGAGACCCGGGTTCGATCCTGACTATGGGTGCCGTCCATACGGAGTTTGTATGTTTTCCCTGTGAACGTGTAGGTTATCCCCGGGGGCTCTGACTTCCTCTCACACACCAAAGACATGCAGGTTTGTAGGTTAATTGGCTTCGGTAAAAATTGTAAATTGTCCCTATTGTGTAGGATAGTCCTAGTGTACGGGAATCGCTGGTTGGTGCAGATTCGGTGGGCCGAAAGGCCTGTTTCCGCGCTGTATCACTAAAACCTAAAAGATTGTGCCAACCAAACCTATTTGCAGAGACTTAACTGACTAGTAAAATAACCACATTTGCCAGAAGAGCATTTATACTGCAATGATGATTGAAGCAGGTTACTGACCATGTTATGATTGCCGTTTGAGCAATCCTGCGGTGCCTAGCTGATCTGCATGAACAGTAAGAGTGACAGCAGTTCTAAAGTGCTTAAATTGGCTGTAAAGCACAATGCGTTGTTCTCAAGTGGCAAAAGTCACAATGTAAATGCAAGACTTTATTTTTTTCCCCCTTGGTACAACAAGTGCTCGATTAATGCGGCCAGCAAGGCGGGAGTTGCAGTTGCACCTTTGCTTCTGGGTGAACTGAGATTGATGATATGCTCCTTTGAAAATCAGCTGCTGTGTTCTATGTTGTTCATTTGCCAATTCCCCTTGCTGCCGTGATAAGGAGCATCGGCTGAAAGGGAGGCATGAGCAAGCTTACGTCTTGCCCCTAATTGATGCCTAATGAGCCCAAAAAACATGTAACAGCTGGCCTTGTTATTTCAAAGGTGCAGTACCAAATCATGTTGCAGCAGAACGTAGAGGTAAGGGAGAAAGAACCCATTAGTGCTTATAAACCAGCTATCACATCGTAACATACACTTAGCACGCTGGGGAAATGTTACCCCGCGCTGATTATACTTAGTTTGTGCATGAGTAAATCTGGCACATATACATCAAAACATTACTGCTGGGTGGCAACTTTGATTCCTGGTTTCATGTAATGCAATACACTGGTGGTATATGGAATGCTAGAGCAGTTAACCAGATTAATGTAGCGACAAGGAAACGCAGGTGCTGGTTTACAAAAGAAGAGAAAAAGTGCTGGAGTAACTCAATGGGTCAGGCAGCATCACTGGAGAACAATGATAGGTGACGCTTCGGGTCAGGACCCCTTTCCAGCTCATCTTTGAAGGGTCGGGACCCGAAACGTCACCCATCCATGTTCTCCTTGAGATACTGCCCGACCCGCTGAATTACTCCAGAACTTTGTGTCTTTTTACTTCACCGGATCAATTCCTGGGATGGAAGGTGGGTCGGGGTTAGGAGTTACTGACACTTGGAGACTTTAAGCATGATGAACTATATTTTTCTTGATTTAAATAAAAAAGAGAAATTATCTAATTGAAAAGTATAAAATTCTTATTGGACTTGATTAGGCAGATGCAGGTAAAATGCAGCATTTCTGGAGAGGTGACGTGTCAGGTCAACTCCCTTCTTCAGAGGTAATGCTTCCTTTGACAGAAGTATTTAGAAATAAAGTTCATAGTCTCAAAATGTCAGCCATTCAGGACAGGGATGAGAGAAAGGTGAATTTTTGGATTTCTCTATTGAAGAGGGCAACAGAGGCTCAGTCACCATATTTATTCCAGACACAAGCTTTGTAAATATTATAGGAGCCAAGGGGCGGCACGGTGGCGCAGAGGTAGAGTTGCTGCCTTACTACGCCAGAGACCCTGGTTCGAGCCTGACTATGGGTGCTGTCTGTATGGACTTTGTACTTCTTCCCCAGGACCTGCATGGGTTTTCTCCAGGTCCTCTGGTTTTCTCCCACATTCCAAAGACGTGCAGGTTTGTAGGTTAATTGGCTTCTGTAAATTGTCCCTGGTGTGTAGGATAGAACTAGTATGGATGGGTGATTGTTGGTCAGTGCGGACTCAGTGTAAATTGTCCCTAGTGTGTGTAGGATAGTGTTAGTGTGTGGGGATCACTGGTTGGCGCGGACTTGATGGGCCGAAAGGCCTGTTTCCGTGCTGTATCTAAACTACACTAAACTTTAAAAAAATTATATGTTTAGTACAGTAAAATGTGGTCAGACAGACAAATGTGCATTGCTGTTTACGCTGTTGCTCCACAGCTTAAGTCAGCCAAGTTTTATCCCAACCTCTGGTGCTGCTTCTGTGCAGTCTGCACGTTCTCCCTGTAACAGCATGGGCTCCCATCCGCCCCAACTAATCTCCCACCCTCCTCGTTACCCTGGCACGACCGCTCCCCCCCCACTCCTCCCCCCCCCTCCCCGCCCGGTGCTCCGGTTTCCTCCCACATCGCAGAGATGAGCTGGTAGGTTAATGGATTATGATAAATCACCACGAGTGTTGGTGGGTGACAGGTGAATTAGCAGGGCGTTGATGGACATGCAAAACTGAATAGATTACAGATGTGGGGGGTAATGGGATTGATAGATTATTCCGTGAGCCGACATAGATTTAACGGGGAGTCTTCCATGCCATAAAAAAAAATAAGAAGACATGAGATCAACCATGCCTTTATTGTAGGCAGAGCAGACACAATGAGCTGAATAAGCTTCTCCCATTTCTATTTATTTTCCTCTTTCCTCAACTGTACTGCTACTTTTGTTGGTTCTGAAATGCTTTGGGACAGCCTGAGAAAATAAAATGCAAAGATCCTATTTTCAAGACCTATTTCTAGTGAAAAGCCCCAATCCTGATGATTCAGACGATCCAGCCAAATCAAGAGTCAGGATAGTTGTAGCATATATATTTAATGGTTTGATAATGTACATATCTTTTCGTATTCCGAATATAATGATGCAGGGATAGGTGGAATGAATTGCATTTCAGCGTTTTCTAAATAAAGTAAATTCATATAGCTGTAAAATTCTCTTTGTTGTCATAAAAAGATATATCAAGGACACTGGCTCTTGGGAATACCCATTCCATGCTGACCATTAGCATCCGTTGTAACACTTTTAGATGGTTAAACACTTCAAATTCCTAGGAGTCAACATCACCAACAACTTCTCCTGGACCAGCCATATTGAAACAACGACCAAGAAAGCGCACCAATGCCTCTACTTCCTTAGAAGGCTAAAGAAGTTTGGCATGTCCCCTACAACTCTCGCTAAGTTCTGCAGATGTGACTTTGATGCATTTTATCAGAAGGCATCAGAGCTTGGTTTGGGAACAGCTTCATCCAAGACCGCAAGAAATTGCAGCGAGTTGTGGACACAGCCCAGAGCATCACGCAAGCCAACCTCCCTTCCATTGAGGGTAGACAAAATGTGCAGGAAATAACTGCAGATGCTGGTTTAAATCGGGTCGAGACCCTTCTTCAAGCTGATGTGAGGGAAGTGGGCAGAACAGAGATAGGATGTAGTCAGAGACAGATAGACTGGTGGGAGAACTGGGAAGGTGGAGGGGATGGAGAGAGAGGGGAAAGCAAGGGCTATTTGAAGTTAGAGAAGTCAATGTTCATACCGCTGGGATGTAAGGTACCTAAGCGAAATATGAGGTGCTATTCCTTCAATTTGTACTGGTCCTCTCTCTGACAATGGAGGGAGTTAAGGCCAGCAGCATAATCAAGGATGAGTCGCACCCTGGCCACTCCCTCTTCTCCCCTCTCCCATCGGGCAAAAGGTATAGAAGTGTGAAAACGCACACTTTCAGATTCAGGGACAGTTTCTTCAACTGATGCATCTTACTGCAACTAGAGAGGTGTCCTTAACTACTATCTACCTCATTGGTGACCCTTGGACTAACTTTGATCGTACTTTATTGGCTTTATCTAAACGTTATTTCCTCAGCATGTATCTGTACACTGTGAATGGCTCAAATGTAGTCATGTGTTGCCTTTCCGCTGACTGGTTAGCACGCAACAAAAGCTTTTCACTGCACCTCGGTACATGTGACAATAAATTAAACTGAACTGAACTAATCCTATGCTAACCCATGATCAGTCATGATCACATTGAATGGCAGTGCAGGCTCGAAGGGCCGAATGGCCTACACCTGCACCTATTTTTCTATGTTTCTATGTTTCTATTTTATTCAACCCCTATTCGTATTGAACTCCCAAACAAATTCGTTAACACCTAGGACCAACTTACAGATGTCAATTAACTTACCAACCCACACATTTTTGCAATGTGGGAGGAAACCAGAAGGAAATGGAGGAAGCTTATGTGGTCATGGGGAGAGTGTACAAACTTTACACATACAGCATCATTGCACCCAGATGACTGGAGCTGTGAGGCTTCTAGCTGTGCCACTGCCAACTGTGGTCACAGACTGCTGCAGCTAATACAAAATAAAGGGATTTGATAGACTTTATCATCATCCTTATCATTTACCAGAATAACTGGAAAAAGTAATTATATTGTTATCTTATTCTGGATTAACAGTACACTCTTCAACTGAGGTGACGTTTTTAAGATACACAACAATGAGCTGTCAACTCACAACATCCTCCTGGAAGGCAAGGTAAACAATTAGCCTAATTAAGAAGTGATGGTGAGATAATAATCCGACCCAGCCTGTGCAGGTTTTGTTTGAACGTTGACAAACGAAAAAAACAAAAAACAAACAGGGTGGCACAGCGCTACAGATGTTGCCATGCAGTGCTTACAGCGCCAGAGATCCGTGTTGGTTTTGTGTTGGTCTATCACATAAAATCCCAATAAAATACATTTACGTTTGTGGTTGTAACGTGACAAATTTTGGAAAAGTTCAAGGGGTATGAAAACTTTTACAAGCCATTGTTAAAGTAAAAATTGTGCCTAGAGTAGGATAGTGTGCTATATGTGGGGATCGCTGGTCGGTGTCGACTCGGTGGGCCGAAGGGACTGTTTCCGCGCTGTATCTCTAAACTAAACTAGAACTAACATGGTTTATTGCATTCAATGGTTCAATGGTACTTTATCGAGGTACAGTGAAATTCCTTTTTTGCAAACATTTCAGCAACAGTATTAACATACATAAGCACAATCTTAGTTAAGTACACGCGTACACTGAGGCAGTGTATAGGTGCCACCATGTTTGGTGTCATTTTTCACCTTCATCAGATGAATGAATGCCATGCAAAGACAGTTTTATTTATCCACTGCCTCAAGGATATAAAGTGTTGGATGGCCCAGAACCTCCTCCAACTAAACGAGAGTATGTCTGAGGTCATCCCTCTCGGCCCCTCGGACTCAATCAAAATGATAGCAGGCAGCCTTGGAAGCCTTACCCCACTACTCAAACCTCACATCAAAAACCTTGGTGTGATATTTGACTCAGCATTGAAATTTGACAAACAAGTCAATGCCGTGGTAAAAGCTAGCTTCTTCCAGCTTCGGACGATAGCTAAAATAAAACAATTCCTCCAGTTTGATGACCTCAAAAAGATCATCCACACATTTATCTCCTCCAGCCTAGATTACTGCAACTCCCTCTCCACTGGCATCAGCCAATCTTCCCTGTCCCGCCTGCAACTGGTCCAAAACGCCACAGCGAGACTCCTGACGGGCGCCCGAAAAAGGGACCACATCACCCCGATCCTGGCCTCTCTCCCTGTGCGGTTCCGAATAAATTTCAAAATCCTTCTTTATGTCTACAAAGCCCTTAACGGGCTTGCCCCCACCTACATCAAAAGTCTGCTTTCCCACCACACCACCTCCAGGTCCCTCAGATCGGCCGACTTGGGGTTACGGAACATCCCGCAGTCTAGGCATAAGCTCTGGGGCGACCGCGCCTTTGCGGTTGCAGCTCCTAGACTGTGGAACAGCATCCCTCTTCCCATCAGAACTGCCCCCTCCATCGACTCCTTTAAGTCGAAACTAAAACTCATCTTTACTCTCAAGCCTTTCTTGCCATCCTCTGATTGAGGGCTATATGTATGTATTTATGTATGTATTTAATCTATGAACCACTGTTGTATAACGTTATTACCTCCACCAATGTAAAGCACTTTGGTCAACGAGAGTTGTTTTTTAAATGTGCTATAGAAATAAAAGTGACGACTTGAAATTAACTTGAAAATAACTGTTCCTCTACACTCATTAGTTGTCCGAAGAGTGATAGTAAGAAGAATGGGAGCAATAGTGAGCAATTTAGCCCATCAAGTCTGTTCTTGCATTCCATACATTTATGGATGCTTTGCGATATGGCTCCAAGTGGCAAACTTTACTGTAATGAAGTAGAGCAACTGGCCCTTCGACCCACAGAGTTGGTGCCGACCGTCCATCACCCACTCACACTAACCTTACACCAATCCCATTTTTAGTCTGCCCTCATTCCCATCAACTCCAGATGCTACCAGTTATCCACACAGCAGGAACATTTTACAATGGCCAATGTGGGAGGAAACCGGAGCACCCTCAGGAGCCCACAGGAAGAATGTGCAAACTCCACATAGATAACACTGGAGATCAGGATTGAATCCAGGTAGCTGAAGTTGTAAGAGAATGGCTCTACTAGCTGCACCACTTATATGTTGCCATCTATCCTTGCATTCACAATATAGCAGCAAAGTTAATATTAATAATTGCTCAGCATTAATTGCCATTTAGAGAATCCAATTTCCAGATTAATCCTACCCTTTACATGTACAAACAGGGAACTGCGGATGCTGGTTTATGCAAAAGGACATAAAGTGCTATAGTAACTCAGCGGGTCAGGCAGCATCACAGGAGAACATGGATAGGTGTCATTTCGGGTTGGGAGCCAAAAGTACAATAGACAATAGACAACAGGTGCAGGCGTAGGCCATTCGGCCTTTCAAGCCAGCACCACCATTCAATGTGATCATGGCTGATCATCCACAATCAGTACCCCATTCCTGCCTTCTCCCCATATCCCCTGACTCCGCTATTTTTAAGAGCCCTATCTAGCTCACTCTTGAAAGTATCCAGAAAACCGGCCTTCACCGCCCTCTGAGGCAGAGAATTCCACAGACTCACAACTCTCTGTGTGAAAAAGTGTTTCCTCGTCTCCGTTTTAAATGGCTTACTCCTTATTCTTAAACTGTGGCGCCAGGTTCTGGACTTCCCCAACATCGGGAACATGTTTCCTGCCTCTAGCGTGTCCAAACCCTTAATAATCATTGTTTCAATAAGATCCCTGCTCATCCTTCTAAATTCCAGAGTATACAAGCCCAGCCGCTCCATTCTCTCAGCATATGACATTGACGCCATCCCGGGAATTAACCTTGTGAACCTACACTGCACTCCCTCAATAGCAAGAATGTCTTTCCTCAAATTTGAAGACCAAAGCTGCACACAATACTCCACAATACTCTCACTAGGGCTTTGCACAACTGCGGAAGGACCTCTTTGCTCCTCTCCTCAACTCCTCTTGTTATGAAGGCCGACATGCCATTAGCTTTCTTCACTGCCTGCTGTACCTGCATTCAGTGACTAATGTACAAGCACACCCAGATCTCGTTGTACTTCCCCTTTCCCCAACTTGACACCATTCAGATAATAATCTGCCTTCCTGTTTTTGCCACCAAAGTGGATAACCTCACATTTGTCTCTGGTGTGTGTAGGATAGTGTTAAGGTGCAGGGATCGCTGGTCGATGCAGATTCGATGGGCCAAACGGCCTGTTTCTATGCTGTATCTCTAAACTAAACTAAACTAAAAATGACACCAGCATAGAATGTCACCTGATTTGTGCAGTTGGTCAATCTGCATGGATATGTCCGGGCAACAGGTCAACGATGGCAAATGCTGCTCAGTCCAAATTTCCACAGACAATGTGATGAAACCAAAAGGAGCTGCTGAAGCTCTAAGGCAGAGTTTGGCTCTGTTCTCCAAGACCAATGCACCCACCATCATAAATTAAACATTTACCACAAAGTGATTTCAAGGAAAAGAATTGCTGTCTTTACAAAGCAAGGAAAAAGTTGACAAGAAATTAGGAGCTAAAAAAAATTCAGTTGCACTGATAGTCATTATCATGTTAGACAGCACTGCCATAGGTTAATATCTTTATCAATGTATGTCAAACATCATTACTTATATTAATCTGATCTATTTTTACACAATTTGAACAGAAAACTGAATGTCACTGTGCAGATGGCAATGTAATTCAATTTGCTTTGAAGTAGTGGTTTAGTTAGTTACTAAAAACAGAGAAATCCAGAAATACTCAGCAGGCTGGATAACATCTGTGCAAAGAATTAATGCCCGAAAATTGTAAGTTGTCCCTAGTGTGTGTAGGATAGTGTGCAGGGATCACTGGTCAGTGCGGACTCGGTGGGCCAAAAGGCCTGTTTCCGTGCCGTATCTCCAAACTAAACTAAACAAAACTAATTCCATCCCCATAAAGTTGCTGGAGCTCATCACATTTGAACAATTAGACTAAATGTGTTAAAGGCTTCCGTTTGAGAAGTACTGACCACATCCACACCACCCCTCATGAACATCAAAATCCCAAAACTAAAGTGCTCGACAAAGCTTACTGACTACTTTGGCTTCTCAACTAGTATGAGACAACAATGGAATGACACTGGAGAATTATCTCAAATGTTAAGACTGGCAGAAGTCTTGGAACCTGTATGGACAAATTCTTTCAAGGTAGGAGTACTATTGCATTGCCTTTATGGGGTGGCACAGTGGTGTAGCTGCTAGAACTGCTGCCTCGCAGCGCCAGAGTCTCTGGTTCGATCCTGACATCAGGTTTGAGTTGAGGCATAATTAGCTGCTGTGTGGAGTTTGCACGTTCTCCCTTTGAGCGGTGCTCTGGTTTCCTCCCACACGCCAAAGAGTTTCTAGGTTAATTTCCCCGAGTATGTATGGAGTGGATGCAAAAGTTGGATAACTCAGAACTCGTGTGAATGGGTGATCAATAGTCAGTACAGACTTGGTGGGCTGATGGGCCTGTTTCCATGCTGTGATTTTAAGATAAATACAGATTATTTTGTATGACTGTCAATAATGATTATGTCAAACTATCATCAAATGCAACTGTCATTAAAAGCATTCAGATCTACATTCTATGTGTCTCAATGGTTTCTGAAAACCTGGACATGTCCTTGACAAAAAGCTATTGGGGGTTTGGTTAAAGATTAGGGTTTGCAAATCCATTGTTCTCCAGTTCTCCAAGGTTCATGATCATGGTTTATTTACTAGGATTTACAACACAGGAATAAGCCATTCAGTCCAACTAATACATGCTAGGTTGTTTACAGAAGAAATCTGTTTCTAATGTAAAATACTTCAAATTGACTAGGATGATCTTAAAACATTACATTAACGCTCCTAGTGAGGAAAATTAGACCAAATGTTCATTATGCTTACGTTCTCTACAATATTTGGTTTCTTAGATTAATCTGGGTAAACTTCTGAAATGCTCTTATGAGTCCCTGCATAGTTTAGTTTAGGTTATTGTCACGTGTGCTGAGGTACAGCGTAAAGCTATTTGTTGTGTACTGACCAGTCAGCAGAAAAACATTACATGATTACAATCAACCCATTTGCATTGGATAGATACATGATAAGGGAATAAGGTAAAGTCAGCAAACTCCGGTCAAAGATAGTCCGAAGGACATCAAAGAGATAGATGGTAGTTCAGCACTGCTCTCTGGTTGTGGTAGGATGATTCAGTTGCCTGATAACAGCTGGGAAGAAACTGTAGCTGAATCTGGTGGTGTGCATTATCACACTTCCATATCTTTTGCCTGATGGGAGAGGGGAGAAGAGAGAGTGGCCAGGGTGCGACTCATCCTTGATTATGCTGCTGGCCTTGCCGAGGCAGTGCGCGGTATAAATGGAGTCAATAGAAGGGAGGTTGGTTTGTGTGATGGTTTGGGCTGCTTCCATAATTCGCTGCAATCTCTTACAGTCCTGGATGGAGCTGTTCCCAATCCAAGCTCTGATGCCACCTGATTATCCACTTTGGTGGCAAAAACAGGAGGGTAGACTATTATCTGAATGGTGGCAGATTAGGAAAAGGGGAGATGCAACGAGATCTGGGTGTCATGGTACACTAGTCATTGAAAGTAGGCATGCAGGTGCAGCAGGCAGTGAAGAAAGCAAATGGTATGTTAGCATTCATAGCGAAAGGATTTGAGTATAGGAGCAGGGAGGTTCTACTGCAGTTGTACAGGGTTTTGTTGAGGCCACACCTGGAGTATTGCGTACAGTTTTGGTCTCCAAATCTGAGGAAAGACATCCTTGCCATAGAGGGGGTACAGAGAAGATTCACCAGACTGATTCCTGGGATGTCAGGACTTTCATATGAGGAAAGACTGGATAGACTCGGCTTGTACTCGCTGTAATTTAGAAGACTGGGGGGATCTTATAGAAACTTTCAAAATTCTTAAGGGGTTGGACAAGCTAGATGCAGGAAGATTGTTCCCGATGTTGGGGGAGTCCAGAACAAGGGGTCACAGTCTAAGGATAAGGGGGAATTCCTTTAGGACCGAGATGAGGAAAACATTCTTTACACAGAGAGTGGTGAGTCTCTGGAATTCTCTGCCACAGAAGGTAGTTGAGGCCAGTTCATTGGCTATATTTAAGAGGGCGTTAGATGTGGCACTTGTGGCTAAAGGGATCTAGTGGGTATGGAGAGAAGGCAGGTACGGGATACTGAGTTGGATGATCACCCATGATCACATTGAATGGCGGTGCAGGATCAAAGGGCCGAATGGCCTACTCCTGCACCTATTTTTCTATGTTCTATGTTTCTATGATAAAATATCTAGCTATGAAGAGCCTCAATGAATCAACACAGTTGATCGGATCTCATAAATTTGAGTTGAGGCATAATTAGTGGTGGACAAATATGATCCTGGGCAGCTGAATCTTGATCCAATGCAAGAAATGGTTAACAAGGATGTGATACAAAATGGCGCCCAAGCCAGGTGACTCATTTTGCGCTGGCCACGAAAGTGAATCTGCAATCACGCATTACAATGGCTCCACTCTTTCAAATCTCTACTCCAACAGCAGCATTTCTTACTTGAACTATGCTATTGACGTTATTCCCTTTATCATGTGTCTGTACACTTTGGATGGCTCGATTGTAATCACGTATGGTTTCCGTTGACTGGTTAACACGCATCAAAACATTTTCACTGTACCTCGATACACATGGCAATGAACTAAACTGAATTGTTATAATTAAAATTCTCCTTTTTCTTTGCTATGATTGCATTGTTTTGACCCTGGATGCCCTGACATTCACTTCACACCAATGTTTCATATTGCACTATGGTACAAAGGGAGTCCATTTCATCCATCAAATTGGTGCTGGTTTTCAGAATAATCTCTGAACAATCCCGTCAACTCACTTATTTCCTTGCAATATATTTTCTTACACATGCCCATTATAACCCCTCTTCGGTATTATAGTATTAAGCTATATTACACAAGGAATAAATTACTGTGGCTGTTTGATGTAACAAATTGCTTGTCTTTGGCTTGTGTGAGGAATTTGAAGTACTTGAGGTAAATGGGCACAGTCATAAGAAGAGCACCAGGGTTCAGAGTTGAACCCAGGTCACTGGGGGTACGAGGCAGCTGCACCACCTGTCGTGCCACAGCTTGACCGTGTGTTTGACGTCTGGAAGATTGCTGCATCATTGCACAGCCCAGCTTCACTGAATGGAAGAAGGGTCTCGACCCGAAACATCGCCTATCTCCTTCGCTCCTTAGATGCTGCTGCACCCGCTGAGTTTCTCCAGCTTTTTGTGTAACCCTTCACTGAATGGATGTCTGAGGCTCCCAGATTAATTGCTCAATCCAGGAATTAAGTTCTTGATGAAGTGGCTGATAATAAAAAGCTTTGAAATTCAACCTGATGAAATGTGGAAAAGATATATGAACAGTTTGGGAGAAACACTAAAAACCATAGAATGTGCCTATCCTTGCACAGACAAGGAGCTGTCTAGAGCAAGCTAGGATTGCTAAATGTAGATAGAGGAGAGAATTGCAGCCGGCACATCTATAACGTCAGCTGCATTGTCATTCATATGTCAGTTTTGTGGTAAAACCATGTCTCTGGAGATTTCCCACACCTCTGTTGTGTGTATTTAGCCGGGTTTTAAGACTGTTTCTGGAGAGAACTTGGATCTTCTTTGTATGCGGAAGGAGAGTCTTGCGCGATTATCAAGGGATTGTCTAAAGCAAGAGAGCAAGTGGACTTGTGTGCCCGCGTGTGTTTGCAGGGCAAGATCAGGCCAGACTTTCATATGCCTGCTGTCACTGTCAAAGCTGAAACTCGAAGAGTATTCACTTGTGGGTGTTACTACAGAATGTCAGGCACTGAAAGAATATCACCCAATCCTGCTGACAATATAATTCCCCAAAGGGAGCCAAAACCGGGGGAGGGGAAATACGTTTTTAATTAGCAGTAGATCTTCAGTCAATAAAACCTCCTGAAGATGTCAGAATATTAATATGAATATTGAAAGGGAACGTGCTACATCTGATCCAGCAGGGATCAGTTTATCTCTTCTAGTCATACTGTAGATATGGACTGAAATGCATTAAAGGTCAAAGCCAGTGTATTATTACTGATTTTCTGGCACATCTCGCAGCATTCTGAGGTAACAATGAAGACACACTGTACACCATTAAACCACTGACATTGTTAATGAACCAACGTGCAAATAATCTCGGCAAACCCACCTTCCCCCTGGCAACCACGCCTGATACTTGGGTTGGGGGGAAAACAGCTCACACGTTGAAAACCAAGTGCATGGGTAACCAATCAACTTAGAAATTTAAGATAATAAGGTGGCATTCATTCATCATTGAAATGGGAGCTTCGGAAGAGCAAGCTTGTCAGCCCTCTACTCAGTAGATAGTTATCTAGTGATAGACACAAGGTGCTGGAGGAGTAACTCAGTTGG
This sequence comes from Raja brachyura, assembly GCA_963514005.1. The sequence continues at coordinate 137,682,263 of OY740782.1, read as the reverse complement.
ACAGGCAGCATCTCTGGAGAGAAGGAATAGCTGCCGTTTCGGGTCGAGGCTCTTCTTCAGACGAGACTGGTTACCTGACCCAAGCAGGAACAGGCCCAATGTTGATTTGGAGTCGGCTCAGGTGCATGTATTCCGATAAAATATCTGTGAGGTTTTGTACAGGCCCAGTTTAGCTCTTTGAAAATTAAGGAACTTTAAGTCTACTAGACTTGTAGGAGGGAACTGCAGATGCTGATTTACACAGAAGGTAAACACCAAATGCTGGAGGAACTCAGCGGGTCAGGCAGCATCTCTGGAGAAAAGGAATAGGTGACATTTCAGATCGAGACACTTCTTCACACTGAGTCAGAAATTGTAGATGTTGGAAATTTGAAACAAAAGACTGGAAAGACTCAAGTTCATAAGACGAGCAGAATTAGGGCATTCGGCCCATCGAGTCTACTCCTCCGTATAATCACGACTTATCTATCTTTCCCTCTCAAGGGAAATCATGCTTGACTAATCTTCTGGAATTTTTTGAGGATGTGACAAGTAAAATGGATGAAGGGGTGCCCGTGGATGTAGTGTATCTAGACTTTCAGAAAGCCTTTGATAAGGTCCTGCATGGGAGACTGGTGACTAAAATTAGAGCACATGGTATTGGGGGTAGGGTGTTGACATGGATAGAAAATTGGTTGGCAGTCTGGAAGCAAAGAGTAGGAGTGAACAGGTCCTTTTCAGGCAGTGGCGAGTGCAGTGCCACAAGGCTCGGTGTTGGGGCCGCAACTTTTACCATATATATTAATGATTTGGAAGAGGGAATTAGGAGCAACACTAGCAAGTTTGCGGATGACACAAAGCTGGGTGGCAGTGTGAACTGTGAAGAGGATGTTAGGAGGTTGCAGGGTGACCTGGACAGGTTGAGTGAGTGGGCAGATGCGTGGCAGATGCAGTATAATATAGATAAATGTGAGGTTATGCACTTTGGCAGCAAAAACAACGGGGCAGATAATTATCTCAATGGGGTTAGGTTAGGTAAGGGGGAGGTGCAGCGAGACCTGGGCATCCTTGTACACCGGTCACTGAAAGTTGGCTTACAGTACCAGCAGGCAGTGAAGAAAGCTAATGGAATGTTGGTCTTCATAACAAGAGGATTTCAGTAAAGGAGTAAAGAGGTTCTTCTGCAGTTGTATAGGGCTCTGGTGAGACCACATCTGGAATATTGCGTACAGTTTTGGTCTCCTAATTTGTGGAAGGACATCCTTGGGATTGAGGCAGTGCAGCGTAGGTTCACGAGATTGATCCCTGGGATGGCGGGACTGTCATATGAGGAAAGATTGAAAAGACTAGGCTTGTATTCACTGGAGTTTAGAAGGATGAGGAGGATCTTAAAGAAACATATAAAATTATACAAGGACTGGACAAGCTAGATGCAGGAATAATGTTCCCAATGTTGGGTGAGTCCAGAACCAAGGGCCACAGTCTTAGAATAAAGGTGAGGTCATTTAAAACTGAGGTGAGAAAAAACTTTTTCACCCAGAGAGTTGTGAATTTATGGAATTCCCTGCCACAGAGGGCAGTGGAGGCCAAATCACTGGATGGACTTAAGAGAGAGTTAGATAGAGCTCTAGGGGCTAGTGGAACCAAGGGATATGGGGAGAAGGCAGGCACGGGTTATTGATAAGGGACGATCAGCTATGATCACAATGAATGGCGGTGCTGGCTCGAAGGGCCGAATGGCCTTTTCATGCACCTATCTTTGTTTCCATGTTTCTAACCCCATTTTCCTGCCTTCTCCCCATAACCTTTGACATAATTACTTATCAAGAACCTGTCAACTCCAATACCAAATGACTTGGGCGCACAGCCGTCTGTGGCAACTAATTCCACAGATTCCCGACACTCTAGCTAAAGAAATTCCTTGTCAACTCCTTTCAAAAGGTACGTCCTTTTAGAGGTTAGGCAACATCTCTGGAAAAAAATTAATGTAACTGGTCAAGTGCAGCATTACATGCTGAGTATTGCCAGCTTCTGTTCTGGTCAAGTTAGCAGTTGATTCACAGATAGGTGGAGGGGCAGGTAGTCTAGAGAAAGCAGGGACTCTGCAGAAGGACTTGAACAGGTTGGGAGAGTGGGCAGAGAAGTGGTGATTGGAATACAGCGTAGCAAAGTGTAGATTCATGCATTTTGGTGGCAGGAATAAAGACGTAGACTATTTTCTAAATGGGGAGGGAATTCAGAAATTGGAGCTGCAAAGGGACTTGGGAATGCCGGTACAGGATTTCCAAAAAGTTAATTTGCAAGTCGAATCAAATAGTAAGGAAGGCAAATGCATTGCCTTTATTTCAAGGGGACTAGAATATTAAAATAGGGATGTAACGCTGAGGCTTTTTAAGGCACGAGAATGATCCCAGGAATGATTGGGTTAACATATGATGAGTGTTTGATGGCACTGGGCCTGTACTCGCTGGAGTTTAGGAGGATGAGGGGAACCCTCATTAGTGAAAGGCCTGGATAGAGTGGATGTGGAGAGGATGGTTCCACTGGTGGGATAGTCTAAGACCAGAGGCCACAGCCTTAGAATAAACGGACATCCCTTTAACAAGGAGATGAGGAATTTCTTCAATCAGAGGGCAATGAATCTGTGAAATTAATTTCCACAGAAGGCCGTGGAGGCCGTCAATGGATATGTTTAGTCAAAGTCAAAAGGCAAAGTATCCTTTATTGTCATTCAGACCTTTCGGTCTGAACAAAATTTTGTTGCAAAACAAAAAACACAATAAACACAAATTTAACATCCACCAGAGTGAGTTCACCAGGCACCTCCTCACTGTGATGGAAAGCAAAAGTCTTAAAGTCTTTGTCTTCTTCCCTCCTTGTTTATGTTTAAGACAGAGATTGACAGATTCTTGATTAGTATGGGTGTCAAGGTTTACGAGGAGAAGGCAAGAGATTGGGGTTTAGAGGGAAAGATAGATAAGCCATGACTGAATGGTAGAGTAAACTTGATGGACCAAATGGCCTAATTCTGCTCCTATAACTTATGAACCGATGAATGGGTGCAGCAGTTTTGTTCAGACCACAGACGACCCCTTAAAAAGATGTATGACAATGTGTTGGCAAGTAATGATGATCTTTTACCTCTAATTTTCTGCCTTCTGATCATGTAGTCAGAAAATTAATGGCAATCATTATTTCTCTCCTAAGTGACCATCCAAATACACTTTGTTCATATCGTATTAAACTTCAGAACATAATGTTATCACCAGCTTCTCCTGGGTAATGTTTGTTACGATTGTTCTGATTGATATACGTATCATAGAAACATAGAAACATAGAAATTAGGTGCAGGAGTAGGCCATTCGGCCCTTCGAGCCTGCACTGCCATTAAATATGATCATGGCTGATCATCCAACTCAGTATCCCGTACCTGCCTTCTCTCCATACCCCCTGATCCCCTTAGCCACAAGGACCACATCTAACTCCCTCTTAAATATAGCCAATGAATTGGCCTCAACTACCCTCTGTGGCAGGGAGTTCCAGAGACTCACCACTCTTAACATATCTTAACATAGCCATTCACATTTTTATCATGTTGTCCAAAGCTCAATCTCATGTGTCCATTCTTGCTCCTGACCCTACCCTGATTGCTAGGAATTGGCCACCTCCACACCTCCCTTGCTTCGTTCAGGATCCAAACATTAATCACTCAGCGGCTGAGCCTTCCCAGTGTTTTTGGGTCAAGAATTTGTGGTGTAAGCTCTGAACCAGAAATATCAAGTGCCTTTTTCTCCACATTAATTGCCTGACTGTAGATTAACCCTTATTAATCCATGCCATTTATAATCTCCACTACACGTATATGCAAGCCACCCATTACATAGTATTCCGATACTACACAGCTTTACACTAGCAAGGTCAGCCGGCTCTCACAAGCCACGCCGAGCTGGGTATCAATGCTGGCAGTTTATATGTTCTGGATTACTTATGGAATAAAGATTGATCTTTCACTATGTGTGTTGTTGTGGATCATTCACAAACACTGACCTACTGAGTACATCCAGCAGTTTATTTGTGCTTAGGAGAATCCTTGCTTTGAGTCCTGCAATGCCATGTGAATTGGCTACTCCTCCCATTTTCACTATTCATTGCTTATTCCATTACAGAGAACAATGCTAGTCCAGCCTAGTCTAGTCTAGTTTAGTTTAGTTTAGTTAGTTTCAGAGGTAAATCGTGGAAACAGGCACTTCGGTCGCTGAGTCTGCGCTGACCAGCGATCCTCGCACATTAACCATATAACCATATAACCATATAACAATTACAGCACGGAAACAGGCATTCTCGGCCCTTCCAGTCCATGCCGACCATTTATTTTCCCCTAGTCCCATCTACCTACACATCTACCTAACTTGTTCAACCTTTCTCTGTAACTTAGTTGCTGGAACCCAGGCAACATTCTAGTAAATCTCAAAAGTCAAGTCAAATCAAACAAACTTTATTGTCATTTAGAAATACATTGATATATGCAGTTCCAAACGAAATTACATTGCATTTGGCTCCCTGTGCAACACAATAAATTAACAGAAGGATAGGCATGGATGAAAAGGATAAATAGACAATGGTGGCAGCCCATTACATGGCATTCCGGAGTCTGATGGCTCGTGGGAAGAAGCTGTTGCAGAACCTTGATGTTCTGCTCCTTATGCTGCGATATCTTTTTCCCGAGGGCAGCAGAGTGAACAGTCCGTGATGGAGATGTGTGGGGTCTTTTATAATACTGCTGGCCTTAGACATGCAACGTTTTGTCGCAATATCCCCGATTGAGGGGAGAGAGGTCCCGATGATTTTTTCCGCTGTCCTCACCACTCTCTGCACAGACTTCCAGTCGGAGGCTCTACAGTCCACAAACCAGACAGAGATACAGCTGGTCAGAATACTCTCTATGGTGCCCCTGTAGAAAGTAGTGAGGATGGAATGGGGGAAATGAGCTCTTCTCATCCGGCGCAGAAAGTGCAACCGCTGCTGCGCTCTCTTAACTGTTGATGAGATGTTATTCGACCAGGTCAGACTGTTAGTGATCTCCTCTGTACTCTCTCTATTTTGTTGACATCCTTCCTATAATTAGGCAACCAAAATTGTACACCATACTCCAGAATTGGTCTTACCAATGCCTTGTACAATTTTAACATTACTTCCCTACTCCTATATTCAATGCTCTGATTTATAAAGGACAAACACCAAAAGCTTTCTTTACCATCCTATCTACATGCGATTCCACCTTCAGGGAACTATGCACAGTTATTCCTAGATCCCTCTGTTCCACAGCATTCCTCAATTCCCTATTAACACTATCTTACACACACTAGGGGCAATTTACATTGATACCATATAACAATTACAGCACGGAAACAGGCCTTCTCGGCCCTTCCAGCCCGTGCCAATGCCAATTGACCTACAAACCAGTACATCTTTGGAGTGTGGGAGGAAACTGAAGATCTTGGAGAAAACCCACGCAGGTCACGGGGAGAACTTGCAAACCCCGTACAGACACGCACCCATAGTCAGGATCAAACCCGGGACTTGCTAGTCATTTCACTTTGATTCATTCTTCCACAAGTCAGAACACTGTCAACTCAACTGGGACTTCACACATCAACTAGGCTGCCACTTAATGGATGGAAGGAGGGAAATTTGCATTCCGATAACTTGTTCCCACAACACTTAACAACCAAAAAAAGTCATTATGCATTGTGGAGCAGAAAGCTTAGCCGATCATTTGGCTTCTCAAACTGCATTGAGATAATGACCAGGAAAATAGTTTTAATGATGCTGTGGAGAAATAATTATTAGTCAGGGAAGCTCCCCGATACGGGATTTTTATATCCACTCGAAGGTAATTTCCTTCAGATGAGCTGTTAAACTGAGGCCACTCTGATTGCGCCAGTGTCTGCGAATGACTCCACTAATTGAGTCAACGACAAGCATTGTATTTGCCTGGTGCATTTGGCAAATGTCCATTCATCCTTCAGCCAACACTAACAACCATTTGTTTCAAAGGGTTGTTACTATCTCTTTGCTTCCCCAGGTGCTGCCTGACTCACTGAGTTTTGCCAGCAACTCATTTTCAATGGTTCAACGGTCCTTTATAGTCCTGTGTTCCATTTAAGGTACAGTGAAATTCGATTTACCATACAGTCATACCAAAAAAAGCAACAAGACACACAACTACAATAGACAATAGACAATAGGTGCAGGAGTAGGCCATTCGGCCCTTCAAGCCAGCACCGCCATTCAATGTGATCATGGCTGATCATCCCCAATCAGTACCCCGTTCCTGCATTCTCCCCATATCCCCTGACTCCGCTATCTTTAAGAACCCTATCTAGCTCTCTCTTGAAAATTTCCAGAGAACCGGCTTCCACTGCCTTCTGAGGCAGAGAATTCCACAGACTCACAACTCTCTGTGTGAAAAAGTGTTTCCTCATCTCCGTTACCCCTTATTCTTAAACTGTGAACCCTGGTTCTAAAACATCGGGAACATAAATGTAACATAAACACCCACCACAATTGAATCCCCACATTCCTCACAGTGTTGGGACTGTTGCTCCAGATTCCAGAATCTGCATTCTCTTATTATGGATATATATATGTACATCCTCACCAGCGCATTCTAGGCAACCTTCTGTGTTAAAAAAAATCCCTACAATTATCCCTTAGACTTTTCTCCTCTGTCCTTAAAGCCATGCCCTGTTGCCTGTACTTCCCTCAGGTCTCTACTCAGCTTCCAACTCTCCAGAGAAAACAATCCACATTTGTCCAACCTCTCATTATAGCTAATGTCCTCTAATCCAGAAGAAGGGGTTTGGCCCGAAACATTGCCTTTTTCCTACGCTTCATAGATGCTGCCTAACCCGCTGAGTTTCTCCAGCACTTTTGTCTACTAGCATCCTGGTAAACCTCTTCTGCACCCACTCTGAAGCCTCCAGATGTAATGGGGCAACCAATTCTGCACACAATACGCCAATTGCGAACTAACCCAATTGCTGCACCAATTTTGGAGTAATTTGCAAACTTGCTAATCAACCCATCTGCATTTACTTCCAAGTTGTTTTTATTGATCACAAACGACAGAGGTCCCAGCACAGATCCCTGTGGAATACCACTGGTCGCAGACCCCTAGCCAGCTGCTTTCTGTCTTCTATGGCCAAGCCAGCGCTGAATCCAAACTTTCAAGTCACCGTAGATTCCATGGATCCTTCTGGTTCAGCCTACCATGACAGAGTTTATCAATTGCATAATTAAACTCCATGTAACTAACATCCACCGCCTTACCCTTATCAATCACCTGCACCATCTCCTCAGATAGTCAGACAAATTAGTAAGACACAACCTGCCATGTACAAAGCCATGCTCACTATCCCCAATTAATCCATTCTCTTCCAAATGCAAATAAATCCTATCACAAAGAATCCTCTCCAATAGCTTCCCTGCAACTGACGTGAGGCTCACTGGCATATAATGTCCTGTTTTATCTCTAGTTCCCTTCAAAAACAAAGGAACAGCATTTGCTATTATCCTGATGTTAAAGAAAATTTTCGGGTAAGACACTCGAGACTTTATTTAAGAGCGCCAAATACAGTGATCTCTGGATGCATCCTGGGAGATTGCTCAACGAACAAAGATTAATCTACTTCTCATATACAGAAATTTCCTGTGAGGTGTTGATTATTGTACCAGGCACTTTAGCACTTTTCCTTTATCCAAATGGTCATGCAATTGGACACAGCAGTGTGAACACCACCCGATTCCACCCGATTATAGATAATCAAACGTCCTGTTACCCTTTCAACCTTATTTCGTTTTATGATTGCCATTTGTCCTTTGACAACAGAGAACTAAAGTAGACTGCAGTGAGTGTCAGTTACACATGCTGGATTTCAACCTTCTTTAAAGCACAGAATAAAGCACAGAAAAGACAGCACCGCAGGGGGAGGGCACAACCCTAAATAAAAACGGCCATGCAGGTGTTGCCCGCCCAGGAGGAGGAGTGGCAGGAGGTGATGCCACAGGAGGTGATAGTGCAGGAGGAGGTAGCCCTGCATGAGAGACCCCTGGAGGAGGAGACCAGGGTGGTAGTATATGTCCCATCCACCACCCGCATCCTTCACTGCCTCATTTGAAGGCAGCAAATCAGCCCTTTCACGGAATCAGAAGCAGATGCCCCATGGTGAGGGAGGGCTGGAGGCAGGTTATGCCCTACACCTTCACCAGGCAGCAGGAGGGGGACCTTGAGGAATGGTTCCAACAGAATGCCATCCTGTACAAAACGGAAAATGAGGGGGACAGGGATAAGAATGGCATGCTTGCCATCCACTGCCCCACATGTGTGCTTATTATTATAACACATAAAGAGGACTTTAAGCATTTTTAAGCACTCTACCTATCCCAATCCATTGCTGTCTTCTTGAAGCTTTGCAATTTATTTTTGACACTGGCCTCCAGAACCTTGCCCCTGGCAAGAAAGGAATTAAATATTTAAGTCAAGGCCTGTGCAATCTCCACACTTCCACAGCAACAGAGACAGATGCCCCATTGGTGGTGAGGGGGGGCTGGAGGAGGGTTATGCCCTACACCTTCACCAGGCAGCAGGAGGAGGACCTTGAGGAATGGTCCCAGCAGAATGCCTTCCTGTACGAAAAGGAAAATGAGGGGGACAGGGTCAGGGACAAGAATGGCATGCTTGCCATCCACTGCCCCACATGTGTACTTAAAGTTCCATCTTTTGTCAAAGTCCAGCACCACTCTCTTCCAGTCATCTGCTGTACTGGGGCAGTCCATCACATCATCTCCATTCATCCATTGAGACCTCTTCTTGTGTTTCCTCTTCACCCTTGTTCTTCCCTTTCTGCCTTTCTTAAAAGGCTGCTGAAGCAAAACAGCAGTAGCAGTAGTTGTATTTTTACTAACACCCTCCAAACTAGTTCCTTCCTTGCTTGCATGGTTCAGAATGATTTTTAAAAAAACCTGGGAGGCATTTTTTAGTGAGACAAAAATACAGACATGACATAATTTTATCAGGTGATCATTTGAGCCGTAGACACTCGTCACTGGTCGTTGTTGGTTTTTGGTGTGGTCCTCTGACCTGGAAGGGGGTCGTGCTCATTCACGGACCAAATTGCCAGAGATCATCCTTGAGTAAAACGTACATGGTCGAAGCCAGTCTTCAACATAATCGAAGGAGGTCGAAGGAGGTCTTCTTCATAGTCGAGGGAGGTCTTCAACATAGTCGTAGGAGGTCATACACATAGCCGAGGAAGGTCGTAGGAGGTCGTAGGTCACCGCAAACTTGATTTAATTTTTTTAGTTGCTTAAGGTTGCCAGAGGTCGTGGTGGAGGTCGCCCAAGTGGGACAGGGGTTTTACGAAAATCCATGTAAACAACATCCAATGTCCTACCCTTATCAATCACCTTCATCATCTCCTCAAAAACTCAGACACATTAGTAAGACACAACCTGCCATGTACAATGCCATGTTGAACTAGGCTGAAGTTAAAAAAGGTAATAATTTAGTCAGGGGATGCAATAGATATGAATAGTGCTACGTAAAAGTAGATTTTCTCATTATGGACCAAAACACACATTCTCTGTACATCAACTTGTAGTAATAAATCTGATCAGAAGCATTAAGGGCCTGTCACACTAGCGCGCGATTAGACGCGACAAGCGCGACCTACCGTGGTCGCTTTAGTCGTCCGGCCTCGCGTGACCCTGTCCCACTGCGATCGCCGGAGTCTCGTGGAGTTGCGCGGACTCGTGTGGAGCTGGTGTCGACATCGCGCGTAGTGTCCAAAAACCGACACTGCTTAAAAATTACGCGCGGCAAAATCCTGTCGCGCGGAACGTGATGACGTTTTGACGTTGTGCGTCTTCAGCGTGGCGTTGCGTGATGACGTCACTGCCCGACGTCGTGCAACGCGCATGCTCATGCGCATCGTCACGTGATGAAAAATAACGTCCTTCCTTCGGACGTCGCGCGTGTAATCGCGCGCTAGTGGGACAGGCCCTTCACTCGCACCGGGATCGCCTGACCCCCACGCGACCCCCGCGTCCGAATTTGTCGCGCTTGTCGCGTCTAATCGCGCGCTAGTGTGACAGGCCCTTTAGACACATACTTGACATGTTTTTGTTTAGTTTATTATTATTATTATTATTATTGCTATATGACAAGGTGCAGTGATAAGCTATTTGTTTGTGCTGTCTCCAGCCAAAGAAAAGACCACAGCTCAATTAGACATAACCCTATGTTTCTCCATCCCTAAAGAAACAGGTTAAGCTAATGTTACATCCAAAGGAACTGCAGATACTGGTTTACACTGAAGATAGACATAAAGTGAACTTAAAGAAAGGAGACTTTGAAGGTATGAGACAGGAATTGGCTAGGATAGATTGGGAAATTATACTTAAAGGGTTGACGGCGGAGATGTAATGGCAAAGATTTAAAGACCGCATGGATGAACTACAAAAATTGTTCACCCCTGTCTGGCGAAAAAATAAAATGGGGAAGGCGGCTCAACCGTGGCTTACTAGGGAAATCAAGGATACTATCCCTCAAAAAACAGGAAAGGGCATATAAATTGGCCAGAGGAATCAGCTAACCAGAGGACTGGGATAAATTTAGAACAACAGAGGACAAAGGGGTTAATTAAGAGGGGGGGTGGGGGGGTGGGGGGGGGGAGGGAGAGCGTGAAAGAAAACTTGCAGGGAATATAACAACTGACTCTAAAAGCTTTTTTCGATATGTAAAAATGAAAAGATTAGTGTAGACAAATGTAGGTCCCTTACAATCCGAAGTAGGTGAATTTATAATGAGAAACAAGAAATGGAAGAACAATTAAACAAGTGCTTTGGTTCTGTCTTCACGAAGGAAGACACAAACAATCTCCCAGAAATACTAGGGGACCGAAGATCTAATGGGAGGGAGGAACTGAACGGAATCCACATTAGCCAGGAAATGGTGTTGGGTAAACTGTTGGGACTGAAGGCAAATAAATCCCCATGGCCTGACGGTCTGCATCCCAGAATACTCGAGGAGGCCCTAGAAATTGTGGATGCATTGGTAATCATTTTCCAATCCTCTCTCGACACTGAACTGGAGGTAGGCCAATGTAACCCCACTTTGAAGAAAGGAGGGAGAGAGAAAACGGGGAATTATAGGCCCGTTAGCCTTACTTCGGTAGTGGGGAAGATGCTTGAGTCAATTATTAAAGATATTTAGCAGTGCATTTGGAAAGCAGTGACAGGATCGGTCAAACTCAGTATGCATTTATGAAGGGGAAATCATGCTTGACTAATCTTCTGGAATTTGTTTAGGATGTAACAAGTAGAATGGATAGAATGGAGAGCCAGTGGATATGGTGTATCTGGACTTTCAAAAAGCCTTTGACAAGGTCCCGCACAAGAGATTAGTGTGCACGATTAGAGCACATGGTATTAACATGGATTGAGAACTGGTTGCCAGACAGGAAGCAAAGAGTAGCAATTAACGGTTCCTTTTCAGAAAGGAAGGCAGTGACTAGTGGGGTGCTGCATGGCTCGGTGCTGGGACCCCAGATAGTTACAATATATATTAACGATTTAGACAAGGGAATTAAATGTGACATCTCCATGATTGCGGATGGCACAAAGCTGGGTGGCAGTGTTAGCTGCGAGGAGGATGCTATGAGGCTGCAGGGCGACTTGGACAGGTTGGGTGAGTGAGCAGATGCATGGCAGATGCAGTATAATGCAGATAAATGTGAGGTTATCCACTTTGGTGGCAAAAACAGGAAGGCCGGTCTGAATGGAGCTGGATTAGGAAAAGAGGAGGTGCAACAAGATTGGAATTAGATTGGATTTTGATTGGAGAAAGGCTAACTTTGAGGGAATGTGTAATGATTTAAAAGGAGTGAATTGGGACATTTTGTTTTATGGGAAGGATGTAGAAGAGAAATGGAGGACATTTAAAGGGGAAATTGTAAGAGTACAGAATCTTTATGCCCCTGTTCGGTTGAAAGGAAATAGTAAAAATCGGAAAGAGCCATGGTTTTCAAGGGAAATTGGACACTTGGTTCGAAAAAAGAGAGATATCTACAATAATTATAGGAGGCATGGAGTAAATGAGGTGCTAGATGAGTATAAAGAATGTAAAAAGAATCTTAAGAAAGAAATAAGAAAAGCTAAAAGAAGAAATGAGGTTGCTTTGGCAAGAGAGGTGAAAGTAAATCCAAAGGGTTTCTACAGCTATATTAATAGCAAAAGGATAACCAGGGATAAAATTGGACCATTAGAGAGCCAGAATGGACAGCTATCTACAGAGCCAAAAGAGATGGGGGAGATATTGAACAATTTCTTTTCTTCGGTATCTTCCAAGGAGAAGGATATTGAACTCTGTGAGGTAAGGGAAAAAAGTAGAGTAGCTATGGAAACTATGAGATTCAAAGAGGAGGAAGTACTGACACTTTTGAAAAATATAAAAGTGGATAAGTCTCCAGTTCCTGACAGGATATTCCCTAGGACATTGAGGGAAGTTAGTGTAGAAATAGCAGGGGCTATGACAGAAATATTTCAAATGTCATTCGAAACGGGAATAGTGCCGGAGGATTGGCGTACTGCGCATGTTGTTCCATTGTTTAAAAAGGGTTCAAAGAATAAACCTAGCAATTATAGACCTGTTAGTTTGACGTCAGTGGTGGGCAAATTAATGGAAAGGATACTTAGAGATAATATATATAAGCATCTATATAAACAGGGTCTGATCAAGAACAGTCAACATGGATTTGTGCCTGGAAGGTCATGTTTGACAAACCTTCTTGAATTTATTGAAGAGGTCACTAGGGAAATTGATGAGGGTAAAGCCGTGGATGTTGTCTATATGGATTTCAGTAAGGCCTTTGACAAGGTTCCCCATGGGAGGTTGGTTAAGAAGGTTCAATCTTTGGGTGTTAATGGTGGAGTAGCAAGATGGATTCAACAGTGGCTGAATGGGAGATGCCAGAGAGTAATGGTGGATGGCTGTTTGTCAGGTTGGAAGCCGGTGACCAGTGGGGTGCCTCAAGGATCTGTGTTGGGTCCACTGTTGTTTGTCATGTACATCAATGATCTAGATGATGGGATGGAAAATTGGATAAGTAAGTATGCAGATGATACTAAGATAGGTGGTGCTGTGAATAATGAAGTAGATTTTCAAAGTCTACAGAGAGATTTGGGCCATTTGGAAGAGTGGGCTGAAAGATGGCAGATGGAGTTTAATGCTGATAAGTGTGAGGTGCTACATCTTGGCAGGACAAATCAAAATAGGACGTACATGGTAAATGGTAGGGAATTGAGGAATGCTGTGGAACAGAGGGATCTAGGAATAACTGTGCATAGTTCCCTGAAGGTGGAATCACGTGTAGATAGGGTGGTAAAGAAAGCTTTTGGTGTGCTGGCCTTTATAAATCATAGCATTGAATATAGTAGGGAAGTAATGTTAAAATTGTACTAGGCATTGGTGAGACCAATTCTGGAGTATGGTATACAATTTTGGTCGCCTAATTATGGGAAGGATGTCAACAAAATAGTGAGAGTACAGAGGAGATTTGCTAGAATGTTGCCTGGGTTCCAGCAACTAAGTTACAGAGAAAGGTTGAACAAGTTAGGTCTTTATTCTTTGGAGCACAGAAGGTTAAGGGGGGACTTGATTGAGGTCTTTAAAATGAAGAAAGGGATAGACAGAGTTGACGTGGATAAGCTTTTCCCATTGAGGGTAGGGAAGATTCAAACAAGAGGGCATGACATGAGAATTAAGGGACAGAAGTTTAGGGGTAACATGAGGGGGAACTTCTTTACTCAGAGAGTGGTGGCTGTGTGGAATGATCTTCTGGCAGAAGTGGCAGAGGCAGGATCGATTTTAACATTTAAAAGTAAAGTGGATAGGTATATGGACGGGAAGGGAATGGAGGGGTATGGTCTGAGTGCAGGTAGATGGGACTAGGGGAAAATAAATGGTCGGCACGGACTGGAAGGGCCAAGAAGGGCTGTAATTGTTATATAGTTATATGGTTAATAAGACCTGATTGTGCTTGTACATCGGTCACTGAATGTAATCATGCAGGCACAGCAGGCAGTGAAGACAGCTAATAGCATGTTGGCCTTCATTGTGAGAGGATTTGAGTTTTGGAGCAAGGAGGTTCTACTGCAGTTGTACAGGGCCCTGGTGAGACCGTACCTGGAGTATTGTGTGCAATTTTGCTCTCCTAATTTGAGGAAGGACATTATTGCTATTGAGGGAGAGCAGCGTAGGTTCACCAGGATAATTCACGGAATGGCGGGACTGACATATCACGAAAGAATGGGTCGACTGGGCTCATATTCACCGGAATTTACAAGGATTAGAGGGGATCTTATAGAAACATATTAAATTCTTAAAAGATTGGACAGGCTAGATGCAGGAAAAATGTTCCCAATGTTGGGGGAGCCCAGAACCAGGGGTCATAGTTTAAGAATAAGGGGTAGGCCATTTAGGGCTGAGATGGGGATAAACTTCACCCAGAGGGTTGTGAATCTGTGGAATTCTTTGCCACAGAAGGCAGTGGAAGCCAGTTCACTGCATGTTTTCAAGAGAGAGTTAGATTTAGCTCTTAGGGCTAAAGGAATCCAGTGATATGGGGAAAAAGGGGGAACGGGGTACTGATTTTAGATGATCAGCCACGATCATATTGAATGGCGGTGTGGGCTCAAAGGGCCGAATTGTTTACTCCTAAACCTGTTTTTCTATGTTTCTATGTTTCTAATAACTCAGCGGGTCAGGCAGTATCACTGGAGAAAAGGGATGGGTGACGCTTCGTGTCTGAAGAAGGTTTTCCAACCCGAAATGTCACCCATCTTATTTCTCCTGAGATGCTGCCTGACCCACTGAGTAACTCCAGCACTTTATGTCTAAACCTGACCTAAGCACAGATCATTCATTTATAAATTGCTACAATATCAGCCACATTCAGTTCCTTGCTTCAGTTATTAAAGCCAGCGAGAGCAGTGTTTATGACTTCCATCACTTTGGCAGGCAAGCATTGTCCAGCCATGAGTATTCACAAAACACTCTGATGTCAACATAATCGTACATCTAGCAGAAAGAAGGCACTTCAAAGTAAACAACAGCAATTGAGCAAGGAGACGCTGAGAGGAAAGAATTAGCTTTGCATAGGACAGGTTAGTACTTGATATAGTTATCACAAGTGACGAGTACAAAATTGCTGTTCCAGGGCATTGGTGAAGTTAGTGCTGCAGTTTGGAGTGAATGTAAGGGGCTGACATTGACAGAGTGTTGTGCTAAGCTGGAGGCAAAGACAATAAACATGTTCACTCTTTACAGGCCAATGTGCTGAAGGGTAATTATCACCTGGGTTGCCAGAGGCATAGCCCAGAGCATCTCACGCATCCTTCTGCTGGGTCAACAACTGCTCCATCCACTCTACCTGATTCCACTGCTCTAACAGCTCACTTAATAGCACAAGCCATGCTAAATATCTAGCCGATGTCTATTGAATTTTATTCTGTTCCATTGTCATTTTATAGGCTGTTTTGTCAGGTACACATGAGAGCCCTACGGCTGCATTTACAGATGCTGTATTGCCTTGAGGTATGCATTGTTGGCTAATGAGCAGGGTGGCTTCTAAGTACTGTCACAGTTTGTGACTGGTAGAGCTATAACCCATGCTTCCTATTTCTTAAAATAATCTACAAATTGAAATACAGTGGTGTGGAATATTAGTAATGAATATTAGTAAATATTAGTATATAATATACAATATACATAATACATAATATATAGTATATCATTATCATCATCGTTGAAAACATCAACGGGCACGGTGCCTTACAGTACGATGTACGACAGTGATCGTAATTTCTACTGAAGTGTGGATGGCCATTGGCTCGCTAGGAGCTCATCCGCCGTTTGACAGGTCTTGTTATTAGTCCTGCTGGGGGTCCACAACCCCCTCCTCACCTGGCAAACCAGGTGGGGGAGATGGTTTAGTCACCGACTATCCGACCATGGAGCAGATAGCATAGGATTACATGGTACCCGTGGAGGGGGGAACTCCCCCCAAGCTGACTCTATAATGTATACTATCTATATAATTAAAACTCTGATCTTGACCACTTCCTGTTGCACTGCATATTGATTTTAGAAAAAACACTACCACTTACGGCTGTGATTTTGTCCATCTTACTCAGAGACCCCCTCCACTGCGCAGGACAAGAGGATTTTTCCCATCGATGAAAAATAAAAGACTTATTAATGTTTAAAGAATGTTGAGATTCTCTCTCCTGTCAATCGTGCCATGAAGGCCACGCCCCTTCTGGTTGGAGGTTGGGAGGGACTATAAAACCCAGAAGTGTGGAGGTGCCTCAGTTCCTTGCAAGATGGGGGAGGGAGAGGTCGTGCCTCAGTCTGAGCTGTGAATAATACTGAACACATGTCTACTAAACTGTGAGTGGTTTTACTGACCTGTCAGTGCCCTTAATGTTGTTTGAAAATATAGTTTGAAAATGCAACAGGGTTTGGTTTGAAAATGCAAAAGGTTTGGTTTGAAAATGCAAACGGTTTGGATTGAAAATGCAAAAGGTTTGGATTGAAAATGCAAAAGGTTTGGTTTGAAAATGCAAAAGGTTTGGATTGAAAATGCAAAAGGTTTGCTTTGAAAATGCAAATGGTGGTTTGTTTTGAAAATGCAAATGTTGGTTTGGTTGTAAAATGCAAATGATGGTTTGATTTGAAAATGAAAATGGTGGTTTGGTTTGAAAATGAAAATGGTGGTTTGGTTTGAAAATACAAATGGTGGTTTGGTTTGAAAATGCAAAAATGGTGGTTTGGTTTGAAAATGCAAAAAAAGGTGGATGGCTTTCAAAATGCAAAATGATGGTTTGCTTTGAAAATGCAAAAAGGTAGATTGCTTTGAAAATGCAAAAAGGTGGTTTGCTTTGAAAATGCAAAGGGATGTGTGGTTGCTTTGAAAATGCAAAGGCAAGTGTTATTGCTTTGAAAATGCAAAGGCAAGTGTGGTTGCTTTGAAAATGCAAAGGCACGTGTTGAAAAGACAAATCTTGACCACTTTCCATTTGTGCTGTGTATTGATTTTTAGAAAAATCACAACATTTATGGCTATGATGTTTAGCCATCTTATTCAGAGTCCCCCTCCAGCTGTCAGGGCCAGAGGATTTTTCCCATCAATTAAAAATAAAAGACTAATTAATGTTTTAAAAATGTTGAGATTCTCTCTCCTGTCAATCACGCCATGAAGGCCATGCCCTTTCCAGTGGGTGGAGGAGGGAATATAAAACATGGCAGTGTGGACGTGCCATAGTCGCTGCAAGATGGGGGAGGAAGAGGTAACAACTCTGTCTGAGTTGTGAATAAACTGAACACTGCACACATGTCTACTAAACTGTGAGTGTGGTTTTATGTGCTTTTATGTGGTTTATTTGGAACTGTGTTTGGAAGGAATAAATGTTTTTATATGGCTTTTCACTGTGCTGTTTGACTGGGCCGCTAATTGAAAAGTGTGCCTTTCGAACGTGCCGCTAATTGAAAAGTGTGCCTTTCGACTGTGTCGCTAATTGAAAAGTGTGCCTTTTGACTGTGCCGCTAATTGAAAAATGTGCCTTTCGACTGTGCCGCTAATTGAAAAATGTGCCTTTCGACTGTGCCGCTAATTGAAAAGTGTGCCTTTCGACTGCCGCTAATTGAAAAATGTGCCTTTTGACTATGCCGCTAATTGAAAAGTGTGGCTATTGACTGTGCCGCTAATTGAAACGTGTGCCTTTTGACTCTGCCTTTAAACTGTGCCTTTATTTTAAAATGTGATTTGTTTTGAAATGTGGCTTGCCGTGCAACAGTTTTTGGAAGGAAAACCCGTGAATAAACGTTTTATTAGATCAGGACTGTGTATAATGCAAAATTGTTGCTCATTCCGTGACCGGCTTAGTGGAGAGGTGGTGCTGATTGCGTCATTTCTGATGAGTTCAGAGGTGGCGCTGAGTGTGGAAGGCCCAAGTTGAGATGCCGCCCTGCACCGTTTGAGTAATTCAAGAGAGCTTACTGCCATACATATGATGAGTGTGTGTGTGTTTGTTGAAAGTTATTTAAAGCATGTTTTTGCAGTAGCAGCAGCTCTAGAGGAGTGTTTCAGAATAAAAATGGCTTTAAACATTTGAATCATTTGGTTTAGACACACCTGTGTTCTTATTTTCAAAATACTCACATAGAGTATAAGGTTAGTAACAGGATTCAATATGCTTACCATGTTCTGAAGTTACAAGGCATTGGGGGTGCGTGTGTGGGGGTGCGTGTGTGGGGGTGCGTGTGTGGGGGTGCGTGTGTGGGGGTGCGTGTGTGGGGGTGCGTGTGTGGGGGTGCGTGTGTGGGGGTGCGTGTGTGGGGGTGCGTGTGTGGGGGTGCGTGTATGGGGGTGCGTGTGGGTGCAGGACTAGGCCATTCGGCGCTTCGAGCCTGCACTGCCATTCAATATGATCATCCAACTCAGTATCCCGTACCTGCCTTTGCTCCATATCCCCTGATCCCTCTAGCCAAAAGGGCCACATCTAACTCCCTCTTAAATATAGTCAATGAACTGGCCTCAACTACCTTCTGTGGCAGAGAATTCCAGAGACTCACCACTCGGTGTGAAAAATGTTTTTCTCTTCTCGGTCCTAAAAGATTTGCCCCTTATCCTTAAACTTTGACCCCTTGTTCTGGACTTCCCCAACATCGGGAACAATCTTCCTGCATCTAGCCTGTCCAACCCCTTCAGAATTTTGTAAGTTTCTATAAGACCCCCCCTCAATCTTCTAAATCCTAGCGAGTACAGGCCGAATCTATCAGTCTTTCTTCATATGAAAGTCCTGCCATCCTAGGAATCAGTCTGGTGAACCTTATCTGTACTCCCGCTATGGCAAGAATGTCTTTCCTCAGATTTGGAGACCAAAACTGTACGCAATACTCCAGGTTCGGTCTCACCAAGACCCTGTACAACTGCAGTAGAACGTCCCTGCTCCTATACTCAAATCCTTTTGCTATGAATGCTAACATACCATTAGCTTTCTTCACTGCCTGCTGCACCTGCATGCCTACTTTCAATGATTAGTGTACCATGACACCCAGGTCTCATTGCATCTCCCCTTTTCCAAATCGGCCACCATTCAGATAATAGTCTACTTGTTTTTGCCACCAAAGTGGATAACTTCACATTTATCCATATTATACTGCATCTGCCATGCATTTGCCCACTCACCCAGCCTATCCAAGTCATCTTGCAGCCTCCTAGAATCCTCCTCACAGCTAACACTGCCCCCCAGCTTCATGTCATCCGCAAAGTTGGAAATGTTGCATTCAATTCCCTCGTCCAAATCATTAATGTATATTGTAAATAGCTGGAGTCCCAGCACTGAGCCTTGCGGTACCCCACTAGTCACTGCCTGCCATCCTGAAAAGGACCTGTTTACTCCTACTCTTTGTGTGTGTGTGTGTGTGTGTTTGTTTGTGTGTGTGTGTGTGTCTTTGTGTTTGTGTGTGTGTGTGTGTGTTTGTGTGTGTGTGTGTCTTTGTGTGTGTGTGTGTGTGTGTGTGTGTGTGTTTGTGTTTATGTGTGTGTCTTTGTGTTTATGTGTGTGTCTTTGTGTTTATGTGTGTGTCTTTGTGTTTATGTGTCTTTGTGTTATGTGTCTTTGTGTGGGTCCCTATGTGTGTATCCCTTTGTGTGTGTCTCCGTTGGAGCTGTGGGGTTGGGCTTGCTGCCTGCACTCTGCTTGGAGTGCTGTGAGGTTGTACTTGCTACCTCCACTCTGCTTGGAGTGCTGTGAGGATGGAATTGCTGCTGCACACTGCTTGGACTGCTGTGAGGTTGGAATTGCTGCCTCCACTCTGCTTGGTTACAGCAGTGCTTTGCAGAATAGATTAGAGGGCTCGTCTAGGGAGGCTATTTGGGTGGAACTGAGAAGTGGGAACGGTGTAGCAACACTTTTAGGGGTGTATTATAGACTGCCAAATGGGGAGCGAGAATTGGAAGAGCAAATATGTAAGGAGAGAGCAGATATTAGTAGTAAGCACAAGGTAATGATTGTGGGACAATTTCAATTTTCCAAAAATAGACTGAGAAACACGTTCTGTAAATGGGCTGGATGGTTTGGAGTTTGTAAAATGTGTGCAGGATAGGTTTTTGCAGCAATACATAGAGGTGTCGACCAGAGAAGGGGCAGTGCTGGACCTCCTGTTAGGAAATGAGGCAGGTCAGGTGACGGAGGTATGCGTTGGTGAGCACTTTGGGACCAGTGATCACAATACCATTAGTTTCAATATAATTATGGAGAGAGTCAGAACTGGACCTAGGTTTGAGATTTTTGAATGGAGAAAGGCTAACTTTGAGGTAATGCGTAAGGATTTAAAAGGAGTGAATTGGACCATTTTGTTTTATGGGAAGGATGTAGAAGAGAAATGGAGGCCATTTAAAGAGGAAATTGTAAGAGTACAGAATCTTTATGTCCCTGTCGGTTGAAAGGAAATAGTAAAAATTGGAAAGAGCCATGGTTTTCAAGGGAAATTGGACACTTGTTTCGAATAAAGAGAGATATCTACAATAATTATAGGAGGCATGGAGTAAATGAGGTGCTAGAGGAGTATAAAGAATGTAAAAAGAATCTTAAGAAATAAATTAGAAAGGCTAAAAGAAGATATGAGGTTGCTTTGGCAAGAAAGGTGAAAGTAAATCCAAAGGGTTTCTACAGCTATATTAATAGCAAAAGGATAACGAGGGATAAAATTGGACCATTAGAGAGCCAGAATGGACAGCTATCTGCAGAGCCAAAAGAGATGGGGAAGGTATTGAACAATTTCTTTTCTTCGGTATTCACCAAGGAGAAGGATATTGAACTCTGTGAGGTAAGGGAAAAAAGTAGAGTAGCTATGGAAACTATGAGATTCAAAGAGGAGGAAGTACTGACACTTTTGAAAAATATAAAAGTGGATATGTCTCCAGGTCCTGACAGGATATTCCCTAGGACATTGAGGGAAGTTAGTGTAGAAATAGCAGGAGCTATGACAGAAATATTTCAAATGTCATTAGAAACGGGAATAGTGCCGGAGGATTGGCGTACTGCGCATGTTGTTCCATTGTTTAAAACGTGTTCAAAGAATAAACCTAGCAATTATAGACCTGTTAGTTTGACGTCAGTGGTGGGCAAATTAATGGAAAGGATACTTAGAGATAATATATATAAGCATCTGAATAAAGAGGGTCTGATCAGGAACAGACAACATGGATTTGTGCCTGGAAGGTCATGTTTGACAAACCTTCTTGAATTTTTTGAAGAGGTTACTAGGGAAATTGATGAGGGTAAAGCAGTGGATGTTGTCAATATGGATTTCAGTAAGGCTTTTGACAAGGTCCCCCATGGAAGGTTGGTTAAGAAGGTTCAATCTTTGGGTGATAATGACGGAGTAACAAGATGGATTCAACAGTGGCTAAATCGGAGATGTCAGAGAATAATGGTGGATGGCTGTTTGTCAGGTTGGAAGCCGGTGACCAGTGGGGTGCCTCAGGGATCTGTGTTGGGTCCACTGTTGTTTGTCATGTACATCAATGATCTGGATGATGGGGTGGAAAATTGGATAAGTAAGTATGCAGATGATACCAAGTTAGGTGGTGCTGTGGATAATTAAGTAGATTTTCAAAGTCTACAGAGAGATTTGGGCCATTTGGAAAAGTGGGCTGAAATATGGCAGATGGAGTTTAATGCTGATAAGTGTGAAGTGCTACATCTTGGCAGGACAAATCAAAATAGGACGTACATGGTAAATGGTAGGGAATTGAGGAATGCTGTGGAACAGAGGGATCTAGGAATAACTGTGCATAGTTCCCTGAAGGTAGAATCACATGTAGATGGGGTGGTAAATAAAGCTTTTGGTGTGCTGGCCTTTAAAAATCAGAGCATTGAATATAGGAGTAGGGAAGTAATGTTAAAATTGTACAAGGCATTGGTGAGACCAATTCTGGAGTATGGTGTACAATTTTGGCTGCCTAATTATAGGAAGGATGTCAACAAAATAGAGAGAGTACAGAGGAGATTTACTAGAATGTTGCCTGGGTTCCAGCAACTAAGTTACAGAGAAAGGTTGAACAAGTTAGGTCTTTATTCTTTGGAGCGCAGAAGGTTAAGGGGGGACTTGATTGAGGTCTTTAAAATGATGAAAGGGATAGACAGAGTTGCCGTGGATAAGCTTTTCCCATTGAGGGTAGGGAAGATTCAAACAAGAGGGCATGACATGAGAATTAAGGGACAGAAGTTTAGGGGTAACATGAGGGGGAACTTCTTTACTCAGAGAGTGGTGGCTGTGTGGAATGATCTTCCAGCAGAAGTGGTGGAGGCAGGATCGATTTTAACATTTAAAAGTAAAGTGGATAGGTATATGGACGGGAAGGGAATGGAGGGGTATTGTCTGAGTGCAGGTAGATGGGACTAGGGGAAAATAAATGGTCGGCACGAACTGGAAGGGCCGAGAGGGCCTGTTTCCATGCTGTATTGTTATATGGTTATATGGTAGGTGTGCTGTGAGGTTGGACTTGCTGCCTGCACTCTGCTTGGGGTGCTGTGAGGTTGGACTTGCAATGTTTTAAGACTCATTCACATTTTAAACTTTAATAAATCCTTTTTCCACTTGCCATGTCTGCGTGTTGTTCACACAATGGGTACCTAATAGGCAGGAATGGCTGCGCTATCGTAGAGCCACTAAGTGTGCATGGGGGGGAGGTTGAGGGGAGATGAACTGAATGCGTGGGGGGGAGGGGAATGGCAAGGAGCAGAGTTGGGGGGTGAAGGGCTAGACCCCTGTGTAGCCGGGGATAGGCCACCTGTAGCCAGACGCCCAGATGTGAGAAACCTAGACAGAGGAGCCAGTCTCCCAGAAGCCAGAAATAGTCTCCCAGAAGGGGCAAGTCCCCAGAAGACACGATGTGCCGAGATGCAGCGAGAGGCAAGAGCCAGTCTCCCAGTCGCAGCAAAAGGCAACGAGACAGGCCCTTTGTTAGAGTTTCTAGAGTTTGAAGTGAAAAACAGCAGTACTCTTAACTGAGTCTAGTGTAAATCCTTATATGGATATTAGGGTGAGATGTGATGTAATTAACGTGAAGGGGGAGATGTGATGTGTATGTAATGTAATATGTAATGTAAATGTCAGTGCTCCTTGAGGCCAAAAGCAGAAGCTGGCAAATGTAACTGTACCTCGTGACTGAGGTCAAGTGACCTTCTAGAAGTTACAGTGATTGCAGATTAAACCTTTCCTACAAGATGTCGGACGTGTATTCATTGTGCTAGTCACAACAAGGTCTTAAGGAAGACATTACAGAAGGGTAACTGAAAGAACTGCCACCACACCAGCTGTAAGAGACTGAAGTGCTAGCCCACCAGCCATTACCTAGTGAACTGCCAGCCCACCAGCCATGGCTCACTGAACTGCAAGTCCAAGAATCCATTCAGTCCACAATGTCCATGCTAGCCCTCTGGAAACCACTCCCTTCAGCCCTCAACACCCATACTAGCGTTCCAGAGATCCATGCAAAGATAGACTTTCCTCCTTCATTACTGTGATCTGTAAAAGATACAAATCTCCCCCTTTTCTCTCACAGTCTGTCACTTGTTTTCAGCAGAAATTCTGGCAGTTTCTGAGCTGCCAGCCCACCAGGCCTGAGTGACTGAGCTGCCAGCCCACCAGGCCTGAGTGACTGCGTTGCCAGCCTGCCAGGCCTAACTGACTGAGCTGCCAGCCCAAGAATCCATTTGGCCCATAATTTGCATACTAGCCCTCTGCAAACCAGTTCCTTTGGCACACAAAACCCATGTTAGCGGTCCAGAAAGCCCCCCCCCCCACTGGCCATCAATATTGGAATTGGTGGAGAGGTGGAATATTGTGTTGGGGGACCAACCCTCCCATGTGATGCTGGGACCCAACGGGTCAAGAACACATTTCTTGATTAGTACAGATGTCAGCGGTTATGAGGAGAAGACAGGATAATGGGGTTGAGGGAAAGACATAGACATAGATATAGAAAATAGGTGCAGGAGGAGGCCATTCGGCCCTTCGAGCCAGCTGATCGTCCCCTATCAATAACCTATGCCTGCCTTCTCCCCATATCCCTTGACTCCACTAGCCCCTAGAGCTCTATCTAACTCACTCTTAAATCCATCCAGTGACTTGGCCTCCACTGCCCTCTGTGGCAGGGAATTCCATAAATTCACAACTCTCTGGGTGATTCCATAAATTCACAACTCTCTGGGTGTAGAGATACATCAGCCATGATTCAATGGTGGAGTGTACTCGATGGGCCGAATGGCCTAAATCTGCTCCTTTAGCTTAAGAACATGAAATGTTCTACGTATGAACCTGCATTAAAATGCTCTACATCATCCATTTTATGGCTGACCAAAGGTATATTGAATACGTTTAGGCAGCTTTGTATTATATTCTGGCCTGTTCAATCCCACAATGCAAAACTGCACAATTCCTCCGAAGCTGGCAATCGTGTTGCTTTAGACTACTGACCTAATGTTAATCTATCACTTTACAGGAAGGAGTTGGACGTTTTAACAAAGATAAATATTTTAATTTGTGTCTCGCCTTGGGATTTTCCCAAGGGCTTAACTGTCCCTGGAGTGCATTTGGTGTCCACTCCCTGTTGCAGTGCTGGAAAGGAGACTCCTGATTTGTACAAAGTGTCAATGTCCAGTTAATATGTTTTTATGTATTGATGTGGGGTTAACAGAGACTAGGATAGCTAAATAACTTGTTTAAGAAGGAACTGCAGAAGCTGGAAAATCAAAGGCAGACAACGTTGCCTATTTCCTTCACTCCATAGATGCTGCCTCACCTGCTGAGTTTCTCCAGCATTTTGTCTACCTAGCAAAATAACTTTCCTGCTTTAGTTTAGTTTAGAGTTACAACGCAGAAACAGGCCCTTCGGCCCACCAAGTGCGCACAGACCAGCGATCCCCGCACAATAACACTATGCTACACCCATTCGGAAATTTTTTTAAAAACATTTATACCAAGCCAAACAACCTACAAACCTGTAGCGTGGGAGGAAAGCGAAAATGTCTGAGAAAACCCACGCATTCACGGGGAGAGTGTACAAACTCCAGCACACGTAGTCGGGATCGAACCAGGGTCTGTGGCGCTGTAAGCGCTGTAAGGCAGCAACTCTACCGCTGCACCACCGTGCTCTTCTTTGGTATAATGCCACAATGTCTCTTAAGTCTCTGGCACACGACAGTTCCAAAATATCTTTGAGGCTATTCCTGGGGTTCATGTTTTATTTATATGTAATCGACTGCTGGATACCTTTAATTGTCTTTAAAGTCACTAATCACCACGTTGCCTGCTCTACCAACTTCTCACAGCCTTTGTGTTGTTCCAGTCACTGCTGACTCATCGATTCATTCATTGCCTCTTCACTCTTACAGATACGGCTCCCACACCCATTATAGATCCACAATTGCTTTTGTTTTTATTTTTATTTTCAATTAAATTCGGTATGGGTATGAATTCAAGCATCATGGAACAGAAGATCTACCACAGATGAGTTCTAAAATACCTGAGATTTTTCAATAAAACCAGCTTAAAATTAATTTTGGGAAATAAAATTTCGAGCAACATTTTCTGAAAATATTTGAATAAAAAATACCAAATAGTTAAAAATATAATTTTAAGCAGCAGCTTAAGCAGCAGCTTTAAGCAGCAGCTTCCTGCCCCTTGCCAGAACAGGCTGTGAACTTTCTCTATTTGAAACCCATGATGATTTTTAATGACAGATATTTTCCATTTGTGGTCCAGTCTTATAGCAAATGACATTATCATCTCCAATTTTAACATCCCGTAGCTGAATGCATTTGTATGTCTAAATAGCCCATTATCCGAAATGAGAGATAACCTTTCAAAAATAGATAATAAGAGAGAAAAAGTAACACCAATAAAAATAGGTTAAAAAGAGTGATATTATGATTATCAATCATAGTAGAGATGATTGAGTAGTTCATTTATATGCAGTTACCCTCCATCACTATTTTTCTAGAGAAATTATCCCACTTATTGGAAGAATTCTGTATGGTTTCTGTTTCCTCTAATCTACAAATATATGATTGTCAAAATAAATGGTTTTCGGAGAAAATGTTTGCTGTGTCAAATTTCCCACCCAACTTCCATTTTATGGCAGATACAATTCTGCTGATACTCACAAGGGTGAAGAATCAAAAGTCAGGACTCTTGAGAGTCAAGATTGTTTGATTGTCGTATGTCCCAAAACCGAACAATGAAATTCTTATTTGCCGTTGCATAACACATTGGTAAGCATATGTAAACACCATAATGAACACCCAAAAAAAGTTCAGTGTATAAAAAATAAACAAACAATAAAAGTGCAAAGACAAAAATAATGCCCCTAAGTCTATGGGTTCAGAGCTTATTTAGTTGGAGATTGCAGTGTTTAATAGCCTATTGGTTGTTGTGAAGAAGCTCTCCTGAACCTGGATGTTATGGTTTTCAGGCTCCGATACTTTGTTCCCAACGGCAAGAGTAAAATGGGAGCATGGCCAGGATGGTTTGGGTCTCCAAAGTCGCTGGCTACAGTTTTGAGGCAGTAACTCCAGTAGATCTCGTTGACGGTGGGGATACGTCAGTACCTGTGGTGAACTGGGCAGTGTTCACCATTTTTCACAATCTTCTTATTTCCTGGGTGGTTTGGTTCAGCAATGCGAGTTTATGTTTCTGAACTTGATGCAACCAGCCAGCATGCACTTTATATTACACTTATAGAGGTTCAAAAGAATATCCGTCAACATACCAAATCTCCTCAATCTTCCTTTGAAGTAGAGACAATGAGAGGCTTTCTTTATGATTGCATCAATACTGATAATGACATTAAGCATCACTCGCTGCAGGTAAACAATCAATTTTACTTCGCAGTCACGTGATTGACTTAGTGAAGACCCCGCCAGCACGCATGCGCGACATATCGTCGACCGCATGCAAAGCGAGAGGCAGGGAGGAGGGTCGCTCCTCTACTGCTACGGACCTGCAGGTAAGGTAAAGTAACCCGTGGTTGGGTTTTCTTCACCAGGGACTCTGTGTACAGAGTACTCCTCGGGGCGCTTCAAGATTGACTGCGGACCGCGAGATGCAGGCAGTCAGCAGTGGCAGCAACAGACCGGAGTCGGGCAAACCCGTTGACCCAGGAGGGTCCGGGCTCACAGACTCGCCATTTGTAGCGACGGCAGAGTGGCAGCTCGACTCAGCACCGCAGCCCGCAGGATCACCGCGAGCTGATGGCAACGCTACCCGGAAGTCGGGCAAGCCCGTGAACCAGGAGAGTCCGGGCTCGGAGATTGCCATTCGCGGGTAGCGAAGACAGAGCCAGGGCCCCGACTCACAACGTAGGCGGGAGACTTGCCGTTAGCGGGAGTATATATTCCCGCATGAGAGTCTGGTCACCATGGGAGCTGGGGAGGAGGGGGAGTGCGCTCCTCCACTGGCAGCTTCAAAAAGGCCCTCGGGTAAGTTATACTAACCTTGAGTTGCTTAGCTTTTGTAGTAGGCTCTGCTTACAGAAACGATGGACAGGGAGACCAGAATGAAGGCATCGAAGCATGCCTCCAAGGGCCACGGGACTTTGGACGGGAGTCAGCGGCAACAATCCCCGGAGCTGCCTGCAACACCGGCACCACCCGCTCCTAGGCTGGGAATAGAACGCGGAAGTTGTGGAGCCCTGTTCAGTTGGCAGGGCCCGACTCTCCACCACAGCACGCCAGGGGGCTGCACGTTGGTTGGAGCACGGCGCGGGAGCAGGGTAGGCAACGCCCTGACTCCCTACTGCTATTGCCCAAACATCACTCGGAAAACAGGTGCGTAAACCCGTGCCTCATTCAACGGCATGTTCTGTTTCCCCTCTGTTACAGGTCTCCAGAGGGCGGGCTGGGGGAAGAGCTGCACCGAGGTCGAGAAGCCCCGCTGCAGCAGCCGGCATCGACATGCCACCGGAGAAGTCTGCCAGATCGCGGACCGGTGACGTACCTGCTGGGAAGTCGGGGAGCCCGCAGGAGCGGGAGGTACCGGCTAACCCCGGGGCAGGCTGTCAGAATGCAGGCCGGTGGCAGAGTATTTCAGTCGTGTGGCCCTGCTGAGGCGGCTGGCAGCGACTATGCGCCGTCTCAGTCCCATATAACCGGGACTGGTGGTAAGCCCGCGCGGATGTCGGGGAGCCCCGCTGCGGCGGCTGGCACAGACTCGTCTCCGCTTCTGTCATACCAGACGGGCGAACCGTTACAGTTCAGAAGACGGCGGACTAGTGGCATGTCCGTGCGGGAGTCGTGTAGCCCCGCAGGAGCGGCAGGCAGCGACTACCTGCCAACGTACCCTAGGCATCATCTCGACGAGGTGCAGTCAATTGGCAGAAGCCCCAGTAATTCTGGAGAACCTGGGGAAGTCGACTTGCTGTCCGCAGATGCGGCGGCGGTCGCATGGCTCGTATCGAGGGTATGGTCGAGCAGTTGCTCGAACGGGACCTTCCCCACCAAGAGCGTGTGTCCCTAGGATCTAGGAGACAGACAGCAGAACCACCAAATATCTCTCCCTCATCAATAGGGATTCAGATTTTAATTGTCATTGTCAGTGTACAGTACAGAGACAACGAAATGCATTTAGCATCTCCCTGGAAGAGCGACACAGCAAATGATTTGAATAAATAATAATAAGTGTCCGGGGGGGGGGGTGATTGGCAGTCACCGAGGTACATTGTTGAGTAGCGCGACAGCCGCCGGAAAGAAGCTGTTCCTGGACCTGCTGGTTCGGCAACGGAGAGACCTGCAGCGCCTCCCGGATGGTAGGTGGGTAAACAGTCAATGGTTGGGGTGAGAGAGGTCCTTGGCGATGCTGAGCGCCCTCCGCAGACAACGCTTGCTTTGGAGAGACTCAATGGAGGGGAGCGAGGAACCGGTGATGCGTTGGGCAATTTTCACCACCCTCTGCAATGCCTTCCGGTCGGAGACAGAGCAGTTGCCATACCAAACTGTGATGCAGTTGGTAAGGATGCTCTCGATGGTGCAGCGGTAGAAGTTCACCAGGATCTGAGGAGACAGATGGACCTTCTTCAGTCTCCTCAGGAAGAAGAGACGCTGGTGAGCCTTCTTGATCAGGGTTGAGGTATTGTGGGTCCAAGAGAGGTCGTTGGAGAGGTTGACTCCCAGGAACCTGAAGCTAGAAACACGTTCCACCTCCGTACCGTTAATGTGGATGGGGGTGTGCATGCCGCCCCTGGACTTCCTGAAGTCTACAATGAGCTCCTTGGTCTTCTTGGAGTTAAGGGCCAGGTTGTTGTCAGCGCACCATGCTGCTAAGTGCTGGACCTCCTCCCTGTAGGCCGACTCATCGTTGTTGCTGATGAGGCCAATCACCGTTGTATCATCTGCATACTTGATGATGGTGTTAGTACCATGTACAGGTGTGCAGTCATAGGTGAAGAGGGAGTAGAGGAGGGGGCTCAGCACACAGCCCTGTGGAACGCCAGTGTTCAGGGTGAGGGTTGAAGAGGTATGCTTGTCTAACCTAACAGACTGGGGTCTGTTGGTTAGAAAGTCCAGTATCCAGTTGCAGAGGGAAGGAGCGATGCACAGGTTACCGAGTTTGGTGATCAATTTTGATGGTATAATGGTGTTGAATGCTGAGCTGTAATCGATGAACAGCATTCTTACGTAAGTGTCTCTGTTGTCGAGGTGGGAAAGGGCGGAGTGAAGTGCCGTTGAGATGGCATCCTCCGTACTCCTGTTCTTGCGGTAGGCAAACTGATAGGGATCTAGTGTGGGGGGTAGGCAGCTTTTGAGGTGTGCCAGGACCAGCCTCTCGAAGCACTTGGTGATGATGGGGGTAAGTGCAACAGGGCGGAAGTCGTTGAGGCTTGCCGCAGTGGAGTGTTTTGGCACTGGCACGATGGAGGTGGTTTTAAGGCACGTGGGGACAACTGCCTGGGCAAGTGACAGGTTGAAGATATCAGTCCAGACATCTGCCAGCTGCGCCGCACAGACCCTGAGCACGCGCCCGGGGATGCCGTCAGGGTCAGCAGCTTTACGTGCATTAAGAGGGAGTGCCAGAAGTCAGCTGTTAGGTGACTTTGAAGAGGGGCTGGCGCAAGAACAGATGTTGCCAGAGATGTCTGAAGATGAACTACTGGAAGGAGTGTCAAAATTCGCCCAACCAGCAATCAGGGCAACCTCTTCAGCCCAAACTAGCGGCCAGCATCAATTACTCAACCACACACCAGCTGCAGGAACAGGTGCTCACGGAGGCTCCAAACAAGTACAAAGCTCCGGGTAATTGTGTGTCGCTCAATGTCCCGACCGTCAACACCCCCATCTGGGGCAGTCCCAGGATCAGGGCTCAGGAATTAAAAATACAGAAAATCCTGAAATTGTTGACCTCAGGCATTACTGCCTTTGCCAGGTCCATAGACGGGATGGACATGACGGAGGAGCAACAGGAAGCATGAGCGTTGCTGTGGAATACACATTAAGAAATAAACTGCTTTATCGAGAGCTCCATCCGCCCAACTCACAACCCAAAATTCACGGGTTTGTGCAAAGCCTCTGCTACGCCGCCACCGAGACAGCTGTTCAGTGAAAACCTGCCAAATCAGGTAAAAGACCTGGACGAGGAGGCAAAAGCGGTCGGGTTGAAAAACCACCATCCTCGAGCAGGCCACCGGCGTATCGCAGACAGCATCCTTATGCTGCATATAACAAGCTTCGGGTTCAACCCGACAGGGCAATCACAACCTATCCACCGGCCACGCCCTATCAACAAAAGCCTTTTTTAAGACAGGGCCCACAGCGACCAGCGTGGAAGATGCGTCAACCCCACATCCCAGCAACACAACAAACACAAAAGCCCAGAGCATCAAGCCCGCCGGAACCATGGTGGTAAGGGGGTCTGGTTCTCTTGGAAGTGCTGCATGTATAACCTCACAAGTAGGAGGGAGGTTGCGTACATTCTGGGATGCATGGGGTTTTGATTGTCACTATCCCAGTGAACAAGCAACAGACATAATAGAGGCATGTAACAGCCTTGCTTGCGCCAGGAAACCGACTATTAGACATGCTGCTAAGGTGATTGGGAAGCTTGTAGCTATATTCCAGCTGCACAATTTGGGCCGTTAGACTATCAAAACTTGCAAAGAGCAAAATCTCAGCATTAAAAGCGAATACCGGACATTTTGTCAGGCCTATGCAGCTGCCAAACAAGGCAAAATTGAGCTACAATGGTGGATTAGCAATGTTTGTGATTATTTTAATCCCATCATTATATCAAACCCATCAGTCGTGTTACAAACCGATGCAAGCACCCAGGGCTGGGGAGCTACCGACACCACTTCCAGTAGTGGCGGCAGATGGGATTTGCACGAGTCTACTCTTCTTCAATCACAAGGTAAACCATTTGGAAATGCTGGGAGCATGTCACGGGCTGCGGGCTTACTGCACTAATCTGCGTCACACGCAATTCCATCTTCAAATAAATAATACCACTGAGGTGGCGTATTTAAACCATATGGGTGGTCTCGTCAATATCTTGTGATGAATTGGCAAATTTAATTTGGCTCTGGTGTATTGAAAGAAATATTTGGATATCAGCTACGTACCTTCTGGGTAAGCTCAATACAGTGGCAGACACCAGGTGACAAGTATTTAATAACAACATCGAGTGGATGTTGAACCCCCAAATATTTGCTAAAATTATAGCCAAATATGGAACACCAGATATTGACCTTTTTTGCGTCCAGGTTGAACCATCAGACACCAACGTATGTCTCTTGGGAACCAGGTCCTGGGGCAGTGGCGATGGACGCATTCTAGCTACATTGGGAGAAATGGGTTTTCTATGCTTTTTCCCCCATTCTGCCTCATTAGTCGGTTATTGCAGAAAAATCAACTAGATTCTGCAAAAGGTATGCTGATAATACTCGACTGGCCTACACAACCATGGTACCCGGTGGTCCTCAATATGATAAAAGAACCATGGGCACAGGTTACCAAATGCCCGAATTTGGTGATCAATCCCATAACAGGGGAAAATCATCTGAAGAGGCCACTACTGAAATTCGGGCTGTCATCAAAAACCATGGACATCATAACAGCATCGTGCAGAGAGTCCACAAGGAAACAGTACCTCACCAACATAAGGAAATGAGAGGCCTTCTGTAGTCGAACCAAGACCACCTACAACTCTGCTACGATCGCCCATTCCTTGCGGGCATTTATTATGATGAGGCCCTCAGTTACAATGCCATAAACAGTGCCAGGAGAGCACTGTCATCCTATCTCAACATTGGAGTGGGATCTCACCAGCTGGTATCCAAACCATTCCTTTGTGTGAGTGTCTGTAGGGGGCGCCGTCAAGTATGGCTGTCCTGCCAGCAGCTGTTAGTCTTTTCACTCTTTTTTTTATTTTTAGTTAGTTAAAAGTGTTTGTGTTTCGAGGGTTTTTAGTCTTTTATGTGGGGGGTGGAGGAGGGGAAGGGGTAAACTATTTTCTCAGTACCAACCTGGTTGGAGATGCGGTTTTTCTCCGGGCCGTATCTTCGCCCCTTCCTCGTGGCCTACCGGCAGATTGGAGCGGCTTTTCCTGCCGGGAGCAGCCGGGACTTCCGCTTTGGCGGCGGCACAGCGATGGGGGCGCCATCGTTAAGCGGGCGATGCCTTGCCCAGGTAGCCGTGCAGTGGAGCACCGGAGGGTTGGGACTGCCGACTCCAACACCGCGGAGCTGCGGTCTTCGGTCTGTGGAGCTTCCAGCCGCGGGCGGTGCTGAACTTTAAAAACCGCGGAGCCTGGGATCTCACGATGAGATCGCCAGAGTCGGAGCTCCGACTGGCGCGGCCCGTGGACTTCGGGAGCTGCGAACTCCGAGAAGAAAGCGGCCGTTCCAGACACTCTGGGCCGCCGAGAGTGTTCACCGATGCCAGAACATCCGATGCCAGAAGCGAGAGGGCCTGAAACATCGGGCTGCCATAGCGGCGACTGCTGAGACCTCAATAGGCCCTACTATGGGTGAACTGGGGATGGGACTGGACTTTCTGCCTTCCCCCACAGTGAGAACCATCGTGGGGGGATGTTTTTATGTTTATTGTTAAATTCTTTAGTGTTGTGTCTTATCTTTATTCATGTGCTGCATTGGCAAGTCAAATTTCACTACACCAATTGGTGTATGTGATAATAAATGTCCTTTGTCCTTTGTCTTTGAAATATGAAAAAAGATCTAGAAGCCTCCAATCTAGATTTTTCTTTTAACCTCAATTCTAAATGGCCAACACAAGTTGAGAACCACCCTCTCCAACTGGTGGGAACAGCCACTCACTATTTATTCTGCCAGACCCACTCAGCATCTCATATATTTCATTGAGACCACCTATGATTCTTCTAAATACCAACGGGTATGCACCAATCATATTCGATCTCAACAGAGAAGGTCAGGAGAAACTTGTTTAGTCAGAGGGTGCTTCCTCTGTGGAACTCATTGCCACAGAGGGCTGTGGAGGCCAAGTCAGTGGATATTTTTAAGGCAGAGATAGACAAATTCTTGATTAGAATGGGTGTCAAGGGATATGGGGAGAAGGCAGGGAAATGGGATTAGGAGGCAGAGATCAGCCACGGTAGAGTAGACTCGATGGTCCGAATGGCCTAATTCTACTCCTATAACGTGAACTTGTAAAAGGCCAACACAATTTGAGAATCACCCCTCCAACTAGCGGGAACTGTCAATCACTATTTACTCTGCCAGACCCACTCAGCGTCTTATTTATTTCAGTGAGACCTCCCATCATTCTCCTAAATACCCGCGGGTATGCACCAATCTTGTTCAATCTTTCAGCATCTTGTCCAGGGAATCGATGCTGCACTCACTGCATATGACTACTGTGCAATGCTTGAAGTCCAACACCTTTTCAATAATGCACTGGGTGTTGCGTTTGTATTGCGGACTTTTTGCTTTCTTAAGCAAAGACATCATTATTTCCTTTCTGTAACCACCATTCACTGGTCTCTCTTGTCACTTAACAAATAACCGATGTTCCCTGCGAAAATAAACAGTCTCACATATCCCAAGACTACAATTCTTCTGCCTCTGTCTTTCCACTTGCTCCACTTATATATCACTTTGCAGGCTTTGTATGTTCTCCTCGTAACTCAATTTCCCACCTAGCTTTTATATCTTCGGCAAGTTTACACTTTATTTTTTCATGCAAGTCAGTAATATAAATCATAAATAGTAGAGGGCCCAGAACCAATCCCTATGGAAATCACATAACCACCAGTCTGGCTACCTGGATAAGTTTATTTTTTACTCTGTATTTACTCTCCTTAATCAGGGACTTTATAACACAGTCCTTTGCATGATACTCTATCTAACGACTTTTGAAAATCCAGATATACCACAACCACTTTCCCCCCTTTATTTATTCTACTTGTCATATTCTCTAAAACAATTTAAATTGCTCTGTGGAATTCTATTCAAGAGTAAAAATCAAAAGTCTTTATCATTTGCACGGGCATGAACCGGCCAATGGAATTCTTACTTACTGCAAATTTACAGGTGCATTAGATGCAATAGCAACACAATAAAGATGCAATAATTTTCAATTATTTCAGCACGGTGTCTTACAGCGCCAGAGACCCGAGCTCGATCCTGACTACGGGTGCTGTCTGTACTGAATGTGTATGTCCTCCCCGTGACCGCGTAGGTTTTCCCCAGGTGCTCCCGTTTCCTCCCACACTCCAAAAACATACAGATTTGTAGGTTAATTGGCTTTGGTAAAATTGTAAATTGTCCCCAGTGTGTAGGATAGTGCTAGTGTACGGGGATCATTTGTCAGCATGGACTCGGTGGACCGAAGGGCCTGTTTCTGCACTGTATCCCAAAACTAAACTAAAGACACTAGGCCATGATAGTGCAAAAACCAAAGTACATAGAACAACTATTGATTAGTACGGGTGTCAGGGGTTATACGGAGGATGGGGTTAGGAGGGAGAGATAGATCAGCCATGATTGAATGGCGGAGTAGACTTGATGGGCCGAATGGCCTACTTCTGCTCATATCACTACTGTCCTTATGAC
This sequence comes from Raja brachyura, assembly GCA_963514005.1. The sequence continues at coordinate 137,647,074 of OY740782.1, read as the reverse complement.
CTTATGACCTATAATAGAGGGTAGGGTTGAGATGGCTGAGATAGGAGTGTGGTTAGGTTTGTGTTGGGTGGTTCAAGAACCAGACAGTTCTTGAATCCAAAAGGTATGGCTTTCAGGCTCGTGTCCCAATGGCTGCAGCGAGACGAGAGTGTGGCCGGGCTTGTGTAGGTGTTTAATGATATGAGCTGCCTACTTGAGGCAACACTTTCGGTAGCTCCCTTCAATTGTGGGAAGGTCAGTACCCATGATGGACTGGGCAATGTCCATCCCTTATTCCAGCTTAATTCATTATTGAGCATTCACATTTTTGAACCAGGTTACGATTCAACCAGTCAGTCTGTTCTCCACCTTACATTTTTAGAAATCCAAGAGATTATTCAGCAATAGGCTGAATTTCCTCAAACTAGGAATTAGAAGTGTGGATGAGCTTCCTTTGTGAATCCCCTTCACTTTCCCAAGTCCCCTGTTAACCCATCCTTGTTAATAGTTTCTAGCATTTGCCTAATAGCAGATGTCAGGCTAAGATGTCCATAGACAATAGACTTGGTTCTTGGTTACTTGGTCCTCCAAAATATTCCAACTGGAATTTAATAGACAATAGAAAATAGGTGCAGGAGTAGGCCATTTGGCCCTTCGAGCCAGCACCACCATTCAATGTGATCATGGCTGATCATCCCCAATCAGTACCCCGTTCCTGCCTTCTCCCCATATCCCCTGACTCCGCTATTTTTAAGAGCCCTATCTAGCTCTCTCTTGAAAGCATCCGAAGAACCTGCCTCCACCGCCTTCTGAGGCAGAGAACTCCACAGACTCACCACTCTCTGTGAGAAAAAATGTTTCCTCGTTTCTATTCTAAATGGCTTACTCCTTATTCTTAAACTGTGCCCCCCGGTTCTGGCCTTATAATCTATCACCTTCCTTTCCTAAATCAGTTATGTTTTGTACATATCAATCTGTTGAAATTGCTCCAGAATCTAGAGCTTTTGTAATAATCACCACTAATCCATCTATTGTTTCTGCAGCAACTCTTTCAGAACCCTTAAGGCAAGTTGTCAGGATTAATGAATTTGGTTTTTTTTTACTCCTTATATTTTTCACTATTTTCTCTTTGGCAATACTAATTAAGTTCTTCATTCTCATTTGGCCATTGTTTTTTTCCCCAGTTCTGTTATTTTGCCTTGTACTATAAAGATTTATAAGTAGGAGCATTATTAGGCCATTTGGCCCATCAAGTCTACTCTGCCATTCAATCATGGCTGATCTAACTCTTCCCCTCACCAACAGCCTGCGCGTCCCTTCTCTGTTTTTATTATTTTAAGTATGTCTTAAATGTTTCTTGGTTAGTTTATGTGGGTTGGGGGGGGGGAAATAGGGGGAAACTTTTTCTCAGTCACTTACCTCGATGGAGATGTGATTTTCTCCATTGCGCATCTCTACCCCCCCCCCCCCCCCCCCCCCCCCGGCCTAACAACTTGGATTGGTGCGGCTTTTCCTGGAGACCGGCCCGGAGCATCAAGCCGCTGGTGCAGCATGGACTTACCATCTCGGAGCGGGCCATCCATTATCGAGGGTCGCCAGAAGAGGAGCTCACACCGCGGGGCCTGTGGACTTTAACCATGAAGACAACGGTCTCTGGTAAGAAGTGGCCGACTCGGGAGCTACGGAGTGTTCCAATGTTTCCAAGCAAAATATGAGGTGCTGCTCCTCCAATTTACGGTGGCCCTCACTCTGGCCATGCAGGAGGCCCAGGACAGAAAGGTCGGATTCGGAATAGGAGGGGGAGTTGAAGTGCTGAACCACTGGGAGATCAGGTTGGTTATTGTGAACCGAGCAGAGGTGTTCGGCGAAGCGATCGCCAAGCCTGCACTGGGACTCACCGATGTAGAGCAGCTGACATCGAGAGCAGCGAATGCAATAGATGAGGTTGGAGGAGGTGTAGGTGAACCTCTGCTGCACCTGGAAAGACTCCTTGGTTCCTTGAATAGAGTCAAGGGGGGAGGTAAAGCGACAAGTGTAGCATTTCCCATGGTGCAAGGGAAGGTGCCCGGTGAGGGGGTAGTTCGGGTGGGAAGGGCCAAATTGACCAGGGAGTTACGGAGGGAATGGTCTCTGTGGAAAGCAGACGGGGGAGAAGATTAGAAGATGTGACAAGTGGTTGGAGCACGTTGGAGGTGGCGATAATGTCGGAGGATTATTTGCTGTATGTGACGGCTGGTAGGGTGGAAGGTGAGGACTCTGCCCTTGTTATGAGTGGGGGGATGGGGAGTGACAGCAGAGTCATTGGGTATATAAGAGACCCTGGTGAGCCTCATCTATAGTAGAACAGGGGAACCCCTGTTCCTGAAGAATGGGGACATCTCCGATGCCCTGGTTTGGAACATCTCATCCTTGGTGCAGATGTGGTGCAGATGGAGGAATTGAGAGTAGGGGATGGAGTCCTTACAGGAAGCGGGGTGGGAAGAGGTGTAGTCCAGATAGCCATGAGAGTCAGTGGGTTGAAAGCGGATGTCGGTCAGTAGTCTATCACCTGCGATAGAGATAGTCTGGTCAAGAAATGGTAGGGAAATGTCAGAAATGGTCCAGGTGTAATTGAGTGCCGTAATTGTATCATGTATCATTGTGCTGACTGATTAGCATGCAACAAAAGCTTTTCACAGTACCTCAGTACATGTGACAATAAACTAAAATGAAACTGAAATTGTACTAGTCAAGAAACTATCTATCTCTGCCTTAAAAATATCCATTGCCTTTCCTCCACAGCCTTCTGTAGCAACATATTCCACAAATTCTCTGACTAACGAAATATTTGTTCATTGCCTCAGTCTTTTCATTATTCCACATAATCTCTCCCACACTTACCTCTAAAGAACCCAAATGTATTTGGGTTCTTTAGAGGTAACCCTGCACCTCCTCCAACCTCATCTACTGCATCCGTTGCTCCAGATGCCAGCTGATCTACATCGGTGAGACCAAGCGGAGGCTGGGCGATCGTTTCGCCGAACACCTCCGCTCGGTCCGCAATAACCAACCCGACCTCCCGGTGGCTCAGCACTTCAACTCCCCCTCCCACTCCGTATCCGACCTCTCGGTCCTGGGCCTCCTCCACGGCCAGAGTGATCAACACCGCAAGTTGGAGGAACAGCACCTCATATTCCGCTTGGGGAGTCTGCATCCTCTGGACTTAAACATTGGATTTTCTCAATTCTGTTAACCCAGACTGCTTCCCCCCCACCTCTCCCTCAGCCCTCTGGCCCTGACATTCCATCTCCATCTCCCCCCCCCCCAGTCGCACTAGCTTCTCATTTTCACACCACAAACAGCTTACAATGGCCTGTTTCCTTTATCATCGATATTTTTTTGCATATCTTTCACTCATTGTTCTTTATCTCTCCACATCACTGTTTTTATCTCTCGTTTCCCTGATCCCTGACCAGTCTGAAGAAGGGTCTCGACCCGAAACGTCGCCTCTCTCCTTCGCTCCTTAGATGCTGCTGCACCCGCTGAGTTTCTCCAGCTTTTTGTGTTACCCCCAACCCAAATGTATTTACTTTTTCACTCATCCTTTTCTCATAACTTGAAAAGTTCTGATAACCTTTTTTATTATTATCTGCTGTTTTCAAATTCCAATTCTCAAACTGATAAATAAATCTTGTCATCAAATGTGAATTGCTAAACTTAAAGTGTTGGAGTAATTCAGCGGGTCAGGCAGTATCTAAACAGAGAATTGCTAAGCAACGTTTCGGGCCAGGAACCTTCTTCAGACTGATCCCTCTGTATACTAGCATAAACTGGTCTCTCATCGATGAACAAATAACCTATGTTTCCTGCGAAAGTAAACGATTTCTGCAGATTATAGATCTTCCCGCCTCGGTCTTGTCTATTTGATTCACATACATCCCTTTGCAGACTTTACATGGTATCCTCATTACTCATGTTCCCACCTAGCTTTTATATCATGAAGGGTTCTTCAGACTGCAGTTCCTATGTCTCAAATGCTAAATAGTCTAGATGGTTAATCAGCATTTATTCATTTAATCCTTTTAGTGCCCTGTATGATGCAGAAGGCTGCCAAGAGAGATTATAACTGCTGTCTGATGCCAAGATACCAGGTCAGGCCACCTGCTTTCAACTCTGCTCCTGTTCTTTCGAATGTTTCCTTGCTGCTGATTCATTTCACATGTCCCCACCCATGGGTAAACTCTCTTTCAAACATAAATGCCTTGTATCTCTGTTGAGGCAAGGGCAGTGACCGTTACTTATGGCACGTATCATATTTAACTAATTGTTCAGTTTAATTTAGTTCAGAGATACAGTGCGGAAACAGGCCCTTTGGCCCACCGAGTCCGCGCCGACCAGCGATCCCTGTACGCTATCCAACACACTAGGGACAATTTACAATCTTTTACCAAAGCCAATGGGCTTACAAACTTGTACATCCTTGTAGTTTGGGAGGATACCGGAACGCCTGGGGAAGGCCCATGCCGTCACGGGGAAAATGTACAAACTCCATACAGACAGACAGTCAGGACCGAACTTGGGTCCTTGGCACTGTAAGGCAGCAATTTTACCGCTGGTAGACAAAAATGCTGGAGAAACTCAGCAGGTGCAGCAGCATCTATGGAGCAAAGGAAATGGGCAACATTTCGGGCCAAAACCCTTCTTCAACTCTACCGCTGCGCCACCGTGCCAACATAATTGTTCTTGAGAAGATGGTGGCAAACCATCATTTTTGAACCAGTGAAGATTGGTGCGGAGAAGATATTCCACAGGGAGGGATTTCGGATCCCTTACCCATTTATGACAAAGGAAGGTCCTGGGGACCTCAGCTGTTTGTGAGATATATGTGACTTAGATGTAAATGTAGACGGGTTAGTTAGTACGTTTGAAGATGACACTAAGATTACTGTGGCCGTGAAAGGCTGTCAAAATATACAGTGGGTGTAATACAGATAAATGGCAGATGGAGATTAATCCGAGCAAGTGTGAGGTATTGCCCTTGTGGAGGACAAATGGAAGGGGTAAATATAAAATTAATGGAATGGCCCTTAACATTGATGTACAGAGGGATCTTGCAGTCCATGTCCATAACTTCCTGAAAGTTGCAACACAAGTAGATAGAGTGGTAAAGAATGCATAGGGTATGCTTGAGTATAAAAGTTAGGAAGTCACAATGCAGTTTTATATGACTTTTGACCGGCTGCATTTGAAGTATTGTGTTCAGTTCTGGTCGTCCCATTAAAGGAAGGATGTAGAGGCTTCGGAAAAGGTGCAGAGGAGGCTTTACTGCAGGGAGATCTTGGACAGACTTGGATTGTTTTCTCTGGAATGTCGGAGGCTGTGGAGAGACCTGATCAAAATAATCAAAATTATAAGAGCCATAGATAAACAGTCAGAATCTTTATCCCAGGGTGGAAAAAAAATCAGATACTAAAGGGCATAGCTTTAAGGTGAGAGTGGCAAAGATTGAAGGTGATGTCCAGGGCAAGTTTTTTACACAGGTATTGGTGAGTGTCTAGAACGTGCAGCTGGGGATGTTGGTTGAAGTAGATATGTTTGTGGCATTTTAAAGACTTTTGGATAGGAATAAGGATATGCAGAGAATGGAGGGATATTGTTATGTGCACATTGATAAGTGATGGTCATGGCATCATGTGGGTTGAATGGCCTGTTCTTGTGCTGTACTGTTCTATGTTCTGTGTTCTAAAATATGAGACACTGATAGTACAGGGGATGAACATTTAAGTTTATGGAGGGGCTTCCAGTCAAGTGGGCTGCTTTCATCTTGAATGACGAATGCTTTCAGTACTGCACTCTTTCAGACCTGAGGGCCTGAGCTATGTGGAAAGGTTGGGCAGGCTAGTGATAATTGGTCTCTAGAAACCAAAGCTATCCTCCTTTGTGCTTCCAATACAGAAATCCGTTCATGTTAAAGATTAAAACCTGACCATTGCCAGTAGGAAGCTGACCAGACCTCGCCAACTTATATTATCTCACTGCCGATCTGACACAATGATTTCTTTAAATATCTCAACAATCTCAAACATACTACCGATCTGTTTGATCTTGAAGTAGCAAATATTGATTAAGAGCCATGAATATATATGGCAACATTTCACAAATCATCCTGATCTGAATAAAGGCCATTATGTCCTTGACAAGATCCAAACCAAAGGTCTTTTTAAGACTGTACATCCCAGATGAGCTGAGCACGATACCAATAGTCAAGTACTGTTGACCACTAAGGCTATCCCAGTGAGCGGCTTTTGCCCTGAAAATTATTGACTTCAGTTTTCTCAGGGCTCCTTGATGCCATACTTGAAAGTGAACACAGATGCTGTTTTCATGAGAGAGTTAGATTTAGCTCTTAGGGCTAAAGGAATTAAGGGATCTGGAGAAAAAGCAGGAACGGGGTACTGATTTTAGATGATCAGCCATGACCCTGCCATCATCTGGCTCGAAGGGTAGAATTTCCTACACCTGCACCTATTTATCGATGTTTCTATGTTTCTATGTGTCTATCTTTAGTGTAAACCAACATCTGCAGTTCATGTTTTGACTAAGATGATGATGCCTTATGGAAATGAGGAGTCATAGAGTCTTATGGGCCAAATGCAGACAAGTGGAACTAGTGCAACTAGTGTAGTTGGGACATGTCGGTCGGTGTGGATAAGTTGGGCCAAAGGGCCTGTTTCCACAATAATTGACTCTATAATAGAGCTATATCTGTGCCTGGCCATCAGATGTGGGAATACAGCTCTTCTGCTTTCCTTGCTTGGCATTATTATTAAAATGTCAGAATGCAAAACTCCAGCACATGGTTTTAGCATGATCCAATTTTTTTACACTCAACAAAACACACTTCAGTCCAGGTATTGTTGCACTAGAGGAAATAGGGAAGTCATTTTGCAAACAAAAAAAAAGACCAATCTCTTTCAGATGTATTAGTTGAGTGAGATAAATATTATTGGGGCATCATAAAGAATTATTCTTCTGATTATGTAGGAAGGAACTGCAGATGATGGTTTACACTTAAGATAGACACAGAAACATCGAAAAATAGGTGCAGTTGTGGGCCATTCGACCCTTCGAGCCAGCCGCCCCATTCAATATGATCATGGCTGATCATCTAAAATTAGTACCCCGTTCCTGCTTTTTCCCCATATCCCTTGATTCCTTTAGCCCTAAGAGCTAAATCTAACTTTCTCTTGAAAACATCCAGTGAATTGGCCTCAACTGCCTTCTGTGGCAGAGAATTCCACAGATTCACAACTGGGTGAAAAAATGTTTCCTCATCTCAGTCCTAAATGGCCTACCCCTTATTCTTAAAATTTGACCTTTTGGTTCTGGGCTTCACTAACATCGGGAACATTTTTCCTGCATCTAGTCTGTTCAAACTCTTAAAGGAGATCTTCTATGTTTCTATAATATTCCCTCTCATCCTTCTAAATTCCAGTGAACACAAGCCCAGTCGACCCATTCTTTCATGTCAGTCCTGCCATCCTGGGAATTAACCTGTTGAACCTACGCTGCACTCCCTCACTAGCAATAATGTCCTTCCTCAAATTAGGAGACCAAAATTGCAGATGCATGGTTCTGAATGGTGTCAGATTAGGAAAAAGGGAGGTGCAACGAGACCTGGGAGTGCTTGTACATCAGTCACTGAAAGTAAGCATGCATATACAGCAGGCGGTGAAGAAAGCTAATAGCATGTTGGCCTTCATTGCGAGAGGATTTGAGTTTAGGAGCAAGGAGGTCCTACTGCAGTTGTACAGGGCTCTGTTGAGACTGCATGGGTGATAGATGATTGGCGTCATCTCAATGGGCCAAATGGTGTGTTTCCTCGCTGTATTTCTAAAGTAACCTCTCCAAATTAAAATAGTGCCCTTGGATCTTTCATTTGCGGAAGGGGGCTTTCATTTAACTTATCACCATCGGTACCATTATGGAATATCAGACTTAATTATGTGTTTAATTTCCTGGAGTGGACTTAAACCCACAGCCCCTGACTCCGAAATGAGGGATACTACTGAGCTGAAGCAGATGCTTTGTAGCTCAGTATAGACCAATTTAATTTAAATAGCCTATTAGTCAGCAGTGAAACAAACGTAAGAATGACTTGCTATCACCATGTAAAGCAGTTTCTACCGACTTTTTAATTAGAAGAAAGCAAAAAATCAATAGTAGCACTTGATAAAGCATCATCATGGAATGACAAAGCATCCCTCAGATACATTAATTAGCTATCAGTCAAGCTAGCTCGCTGCTGCTGAGAGTTTACTTTAATCACAAAGGATCTACTTAGAGAATTATTACAAGGACGATGTTGGAAAGCTAGGCACTATGCAGGCTCTAACGTCACAGTAGAATTAATTCAAGCAGGGCAGGCAAACTGGAATAGCAAATCAGTCCCTGGTTCTGTAAATGTACGCTTCTCCAGATTCATTTTCAACCTGCATTCTAATGTATTGAGAAGTGTTGTGGACACCAGGAACTGCAGATGCTGGTTTTACCAAAAAAAAAGTACTGGAGTAATTCAGCTGGTCAGGCAGCATCTCTAGAGAACATGGATGGGAGACGTTCGAGCTGAGACCCATCAGACTGATTGCAATGGGGGGGGGGGGGGGGGAGGAGAATGCTGCGAGAGAGGTGGGGGCTGGGCAAAGTCTGGCAAGTGATAGGTGAGGGAGGTTATTTACTGGCAGATGTTTGGATGAAGTCCAGATATGAAATGACTAAACAATGACTTGAGATAGGGAGTTAAGGATAGAAGCAGCATAAAATGTAAAGCCAGAGGAAGGAATATAGATTGAAGGGGATGGGAGGGAAGGGGAAAGTGGGAAATGGTTACTCATTCAGGTGGGTTACTGGGAGGTGAGGTGGAGAAAGGATGGTGTTGCTTATCCAAATCTGAAGAATTCAATGTTCATTCTGTTGGGTTTTAAGCTGCCCAAACAGAATATGAGGTGCCGTTCCTCCAGTTTGCCTGTGACTTCACTCTAGCAATGGAAGAGGCCCAAGTCAGAAAGGTCAGTGTGGGAATGGGAAGGGGAGTTAAAGTGGTTCTGGGAGATAAGATGAGATCTGAAACAGAATTACAACAGTGTGAAACGGTCACATAGTCTATGCCTCCATCTCTCTTTGAGGCTTGCTCTCCCCTATTACAAACAGTCCGAAGAATGGTCCTCACCCGAAACATCGTCTATCTATGTTCTGCAGAGATGCTGTGAGACCTACTGAGTTGCTCTAGCACCTTGTGTTTTATGCAGACGAGTTTTGACTTCTTCCTTCTTCTCAAGCCTATACACTATACTTCCTTTATAATTTGGAAATTATTTCATTTATTTCCTTTTTCATAATAGCTTCTTCAACATCTATCTTTTTGAATTTCTGCCTTGTTCTCAAGGCTAATGGTCCTGTCCCACTGTTCTTGGTTCTTCTTGGTTCTTGGTTACTTGGTCCTCCAAAATATGCCAACTAGAATTTAAACTGGAGATGGTGAAGGGAGGGGTTTAGCCAGAGAGGGTTATTGGGAAGAAAGTGCCACTTTAAATTTAATTGCATCTGGCTGGGCAACCGTGGCTTGGTGGAGATTATTCCATGCTTTAATAGTGCGTGGAAAGAACGAATTGCTGTACACATCTGTCTTTGAGGCTGGGACCGCAAATTGGATCGAATGCCCTCGTCTGCTCTTAATTGGTTCGGGGTTGGTGTAGGTCTTGTGATCTATGTCTAGCTGACCATTTAACATTTTGTAAAAACAGGCCAAACGGTGAGCTTCACGTCTGTCTTGGAGAGGGTTCCACCCCAGAGAATTCAGAAGTTTGGTGACACTTGCTTCTCTCTCGTCAGTGTTAGTAACAAATCGAGCGGCCTGTCTTTGGACACGTTCGATGGATGAAATGTTTTTATCTGTGTATGGGTCCCAAGCTGCAACTGCGTAGTCCAGATGAGGTCTAACGAGGGTGAAATACAGCTTCTCCTTGACAGAAGCTGACCAATGATGGAAGTTGCGCCTCAGGAAGTTTAGGACACCTGTTGCTTTCACTGCTTCATGATGAGTCTGACCATTCCAACGTAGATCATTTTGCAATTTGATGCCAAGATACTTGGTTTGTTTGGATTCTTCAAGGGTGACACCATGTATGTTGTAAGATGTGATGCCTGGATTCCTCTTTCTGGTGACACGCATGGTTTCACATTTGGAAGGGTTGAACTGCATGCCCCATTGTTGTGACCACTCGACCATAGTATCGAGATCCTTTTGGAGAGCATCTTCATCATCAGCTGACTTAATTGGACGGTACAGCAAACAATCATCAGCGAATAGTCTGGTCGTACTTGCGACTTTTTCATGGATGTACGAGCTCATTCAAGAGCTCTCCCGAGTTTTAAAAAAATCAAACTCGTGGAAGCACGTAGAATGTACGCAACGGGTACGTCAGAGCTCGAGACGTCTCTTAGCGGCTCGTAACGGTAACAGCAGGTACTCGGGAAACGTGGTAAGCTTGGGAAGACTCGTGAAGATTTTTCAACATGTTTAAAAATGTCCACGAGAGCCCCGAGTATCGACGAGTCAGGGCAAACTCGGGAGAACTCTTGAATGAACTCGTACAGAGGGACAGGGCCATAAGGCTGGTGCATATCAAAGTTTGCTTCTGATCCCTCTCTAGATTTTACTCCAATGTTCCATTCATTCTAAGATTTGACCTCCTCCTTTCATCTATCCTCATCTTCATTCCTCTATTTAAGCCCATGACATTTTAGCTGACATTGCCATCTAAGTTTCCACATCTGGAGAAGATTGCATCAAATCTCTGAAGTTTATTAGCTGTAACCCATTCTGAGATAACTGTGTTCAGTGCAGATAGCTTACATAGTTAAACTAGTGCAAGAGCATTTTCTACCTTTGGTGTAGAAACCAAAATGCTGTTGATAACGATGAACTACTGCAAGCTTTCACTCATGGTACAAAGAAAAGGAATTTTCAGACTGATTACATCAGTTCACCTCTACATATAAAATATATGTTGTTCATCACAGAGACACACACCGGATAGGGAATTAAAGATGAGAAATAGGCGTGGAGTTGGAGGGATCATTTTTTCCCTTTAAACATTGAAAACTAATGTTAACAAATGCCTGGAAATTCATCCTTTGTGTACTGAATCAGTGATATCGTAGCAAGTGTAGGATGTACTTTGTCTCCGATGTTCATTCCATTAACTTCATTTCTATCAATTGAGTGCATTTGATTAAGCTATATATTGTGTGAATATTAGCAACCAGTGATGAATTTCAAGGCAACAACACTGGCGTTAGCAAAGTTTGCTTTCTCAAATACTCAATGTCAATCTGCACGATTGGAAGTCTGGGCTACCTACTGAGTTGGAAAGAAAAACATTTATCATAATGACAAATTAGTGACAGGCACACGGTTTTGTGTACAGCCCACAGCTGAAACCTAAGTAACTCTTGTGCATCTGTGCCTACTTGTGTTTGATTAGTACGGGTGTCAGGGGTTATGGAGAGAAGGCAGGAGAATGGGGCTAGGAGGGAGAGGCAGGTCAGCTATGATTGAATGGTAGAGTAGGCTTGATGGGCTGCATGACCTAATTCTGCTCCTATCACTTATGAACACTTATGAACTTATGATCTACACCTTTAATGGCATACTGTGCCGTTAACTACTTTATAAATTGAGCTGGAGATTTGAAAACCACTGCACAGCCTATAAGGAGAGGAAGATTACCCCAAAGATATCTTCATCGCAGACAAAGACCTGATAGTGGACTAAGGGCTAGATATAGGCATGGAGATGGAGGGAGGAATTTTTCCTTTCATCATTTTTTGAAAACTAGTGCTAACAAATGCCTGGATATTTATCCCGTGTTATATGCTTGAGATACAAATACTGATATCTCCATCAAATTTGTTTCCAGCCCAAGATCTGTCCATATAATCCAGGTTGTCACATTCGCAGGCAGAGGACAGTTTGTTTTGTTACTTTTGCAATAAGGTGGAAAGGGTGCAGAGATGATTTGCAAGGATGTTGCCAGGACACGAGGGCCTGAGCTATAAGGAGTGGTTGACCAGACTAGGACTCTATTCCTTGGAGTGCAGGAGGAAGAGGGGTGATCTCATAGTGTCCAAATCAAGAGAGAAATAGATCGGGTGGATGGAGAGTCTCTTGCCCAGAGTTGGGGAATCGAAAACCAGAGCACATAGGTTTAAGGTAAGGGGAGGGAAGATTTAAAAGTTAACCTGAGGGTTCACTTTTTGACACAAAGGGTGGGAGGTATATGGAACAAGCTGCTAGAGGTGGTAATTGAGGCAAGTTCGAGAAACATTTAGACAGGTACATGGATAGGATGGGTTTAGAGAGGTATGGGCCAAATGCAGGCGGGTGGGACTACTGTCGATGGTACATGTTGGCCGGTGTGAGCAAGTTGGGCAGAAGGGCCTGTTTCCACGTTGTAAGACACTATGACTATAAATAATGTTTAAGAAAGAACTGCAGATGCAGGAAAAATCAAAGGTAGACAAAAATGCTGGAGAAACTCAGCTGGTGAGGCAGCATCTATGGAGAGAAGGAATAGGCGACGTTTCGGGTTGAGACTGACCGAAATGTCGCCTATTCCTTCTCTCCATAGATGCAGCCTCACCTGACGACTATAAATAACCTCATTGTCCAAGTCCCCTTTGTATTCTGTTCAGAACCACCCCTGTCTGAGACTGGTGAAACCCATGGGTCCTTGCCATTGGTATTTGAATATTCATTTGATCAATGCTTTGGTCCATTTTTACTACATCCTTCATCAGTGCTGAAATTTATGAGGACAGGGTAGCAGGACCAGAAAAGGAGCTCCTTCAAACCATAGTGTTTGCCAGGTGAGTGTCAGAGAACAGCTGATAAAAAGTGGGTGTATTAATAGTTGGCATTAAGTCTCTGCTTGTCACAGCATCTTGACTGTTATGAGGAGAATAGATATTCAATGGTGCCTGAAGCAATAGTGTTGGTAATGGTATAGGATTATTATTGTCATGTACAGCGAGATACAGTGAAAATATTTTTGTTTGCGTTCTCTCCACAGAAGGCTGCAGAGGCCAAGTCATTGGATATTTTTTAAGGCAGAAATAAATAGATATTTGATTAATACAGGTGTCAGAGGTTATGTGAAGAAGGCAGGAAAATGTGGTTAGGAGGGAGAGATAGATCAACCATGATTGAATGGCAGAGTAGACTTGATGGGGCAAATGGCCTAATTCTGCTCCTATCATTTATGACATGACTTATCCTGTGAAGTCATCCTATACAGGGGTGGCACGATGGTGCAGTGGCAGAGTTGCTGCCTGAGAGCGCCTGATACCCGGGCTTGATCCTGATCACAGATGCTGTCTGCACGGAGTTTCCATGTTCTCCTCTGTGACCATGTGGGTTTTCTCCGGGTTTTTTCCAGCGACATTCCAAAGACGTGCAGGTTTGTAGGTTAATTGGCTTCTGTAAATTGTCCCTGGTGTGTAGGATAGAACTAGTGTGAATGGATGGGGTGGGAGATTGCAACCTTCATGTGGTCCACCCTGTTTCAACTAATGCAATCAACCCGACATGCACGAACAAGATCAAATAGAACAAGTTGACCGACAACCTTAGGCTGTGCACGCCATACGCAAGAAGAAGTATGAATGGATGATCATTGGTCGGGTGGGACAATGTAGGTATGTTACAAAACTTACCTTGAGCAGCGCTGCAGTTCTGCCGCTCCCCATGTGCGCGACTTTGGCGCCTTTCAGAGGGGGGCGGGCTTAAAGTGCCGTTTTCCTTCAGACTGGGCAAATCGATCAATGTCAGGCGATTTCGTTGCGGAAGAAAAATCGCTCCGACATTTCATTAATGAAGGTATTTTTAAATTACGCTAGATTATTTATTATCTAGAGTAATTTAAAAATCACCTTCAAAAGCCGTGAGAGCCGACAACGTGAATGATTTTGCGTAGGGAAGAAGATAAGGTAAATAGTTTATTTTTATATTAAAAGTTGATTTTTTATGGAGGCTTTAATAATATTTTCATGTTGCGAAATGGGGTCCAAAAAAAATGTATGAACCAACAGTATTTTTCCTCCCGACTTCACCGCAAACCGCAACGTTCCAATCCACCGCATTCCACTAAAACCCACTCGCTAATTGATTTAAATGGCCATTAATTTACAGGCATTAAACACTAAATTCATTCCATTTGGCCCAGAAATTCATGAAAATGAGATTTAAAAATTATGTTATATTGTGGATTATTGTGTGAATGTTATTTGGACACTTAGGAAATTTAAAAAAAGTTTATCTTTTCTTAAGAAATGGATAGATGTTTAGATCTACTCATTGAATTTTGTAATTAGCTACAATTAGATAACTAACTAATTATATACTTTAATTTCAGGTCATCCAAGTAAGATTGTTTCATATTTGTTTCAGAATGCTTCAATCTATAATAACTGAAAATTTCATTGAGTTCTCTTAATTTTTAAGAACGTTATGGGCTTTTAACGGTTCTAGATCACAGCTTTTGAGTTAAGTTAATTGAAAGGCAATGGGGAACAAGATGCTAATTTCTGAGTATGAAATTGGTCATAACTTTCTTAATACTGAAGATATGAAAGTGAATTAGGTGTCAAATTAAACTTATTTTTATGCTTTATCTGATGGGATAAATTGCAGACTTGATTTTTAAAATCTCAAAATTTTGTAACATTGCTAGACAATGGGCTTGTTTCCACACTGTATCTTTAAACTAAGCTAAATAAAATTAACGCCAGTGTAATCAAGCCATACTCAAGCGCAACAGGTAGTGCTAAGAGAATAAACAACTGCGTGCAGAATTACAGCATTGTGCCATTGTAGTTACACAGAAATTGCAGGTGAAAATAGTGCCAGGGCTGCCAGTGATCAGTCCCGCAGGCTGTTTGATTCTGGAGGTCATCAGTTCGCCAGATCTGTAAGAAGATTAAAGAGTTGCGGTTGACTTCAAGGTTCTGGTGCCAGATGGAAAGGCATGTTCCGCTGCAAGTTAATCTTGTTAACTAAACAAAAGCACAGTACTCTCTGAGTATATATGCAGGAGACTGGAAGTCCTTGCTGACTACCATTGGTGTCCCAGATAATGCTTGCAACTTTGTGCATTATGTGATTTGACCTCTAAGGAAATGCCATGATATTTGCAGAGGTTCATCCAGAGCAGTTGCATCACACAGGGCTGTGTGCTTTACAGCTATTCCCAGGGATGGGCAGGAAGGCAAACATCTGCTGCTGCTGGAATGTCATGTATTATCTTTCCACTGACTGGACAGCACGCAACAAAAGCTTTTCACTGTACCTCGGTACACGTGTCTATAAACAAACTAAACTAAACTATAAGATCATCAACTCGGGGAAAGATGCCTGAGGAAGGGCCCACGGCCTGAGCCATTAACTCTGGACCACTGGGACATTCAAACAAGCACCAATAGTGGACTTGGATGGTGACAAGGCCCCTCGCGAACACATTCCTCATGCACAGCTGTAAACTCAATCCCACTGCATGTTGGCCTTGAGGTAGCTGAAGGGCTGATGACAACTTTTGGGGTGCGTTAATGCCAAGAAGATCTTGAAGATCTTGGATTGTGGAGAGAATGTTTCCACAAGTGGGAGAGTCTAGGACTAGAGGTGATAGCCTCAGAATTAAAGTATGTTCTTTTAGCTGGGAGATGAGGAGACATTTCTTTAGTCAGAGGGTGATGAATCTGTGGAATTCTTTGCCACAGAAGATTGTAGAGGCCAAGTCAGTGGATATATTTAAGACAGATTGTTAAATTCTTGATTAGTATGCATGTCAGAGGTTATGGGGAGAAGGCAGGAGAATGAGATTATGAGGGAGAGATAGATCAGCCATGATTGAATGGCGGAGAAGACATGATGGGCTGAATGGACTAATTCTACTACTATCACTTATAATCTAATCTTATGATCTCTGCTAAAAAACTCTCCACCCACATAATTCTCTCCACTTCCCAAAAACCTTGTGATCTTCTTTCTAACCCTGATCTTCTCTTCATAGCCTCGCCATTCTGTGAGCCACAGTAATTTTGAACACCATTGATCCCTGGGATGGCGGGACTGTCATATGAGGAAAGATTGAAAAGACTAGGCTTGGAGTTTAGAAGGATGAGGGGGTCTCTTATAGAAACATATAAAATTATAAAAGGACTGGACAAGATAGATGCAGGAAAAATGTTCCCAATGTTGGGCGAGTCCAGAACCAGGGGCCACAGTCATAGAATAAAGGGGAGGCCATTTAAGACTGAGATGAGCAAAAACGTTTTCACCCAGAGAGTTGTGAATTTGTGGAATTCCCTGCCACAGAGGGCAGTGGAGGCCAAATCACTGGATGGATTTAACAGAGAGTTAGAGCTCTAGGGGCTAGTGGAATCAAGGGATGTGGGGAGAAGGCAGGCACGGGTTATTGATTGGGGACGATCAGCCATGATGACAATGAATGATGGCGCTGGCTTGAAGGGCCGAATGGCCTCCTCCTGCACCTATTTTCTATGTTTCTATGAGCACAACACTAGCATGAATCACATTAATTCACCATGCTCTTTCAGATGTGGAACAATTTAGAGCCTTTTAAAGTTATGGGGATTTTGGTACATTGCACAATCTGAAAATAGAAGCAAAAGGGCTGTCCACGTCCAAAGGGCGTTTGATATACCAGTAGAGTTTAGCTCGCTCACTTACGCTGTGACATTACTCCTGACCATGATCAGTTTGATCCCCTCTATCCTCGACATCAAAACTCCCATGAGATGATGATTAGTTTAGTTTATTATCACAAGCACCGAGGCACAGTGAAAAGCTTTTGTTGCGTGCTAACCAGTCAGCAGAAAGACATACATGATTACAATTGAGCCATCCACAGTGTACAGGTAAACTAAACCCAGTAAAGTCAGAGCAGTTAGATAGTAGTGCAATGAGATAGATAGTAGTTCAGGGCTGCTCTCTAGTTGTGGTAGGATGGTTCAGTTACCTGATTAAGGCACCTGGTAGCCAGTTTAGTGTAGTTTAGAGATACTGCACAGAAACAGGCCCTTTGGCCCACCGAGTCTGCACCAACCAGCGATCCCTGCACATTAACACTATCCTACACACACTAGGGACAATTTACATTTATACCAAGCCAATTAACCTACAAACCTGTACGTCTTTGGAGCGTGGGATAAAACTGAAGATCTCGGTGAAAATCCACGCAGGTCACCGGGAGAAGGTACAAACTCTGTACAGACTGCACCTGTAGTCGGGATCGAACCCAGGTCCCAGGCATTGTAAGCACTCTAAGGCAGCGACTCTACTGCTGCGCTAACTATTGACAACTATTCTACATTCTCCGGTCCACCCTTGAGCAGATAGATTTTCAAAATGAGTGCTGCTCCTTTGCATCATGAAGAGGCCTTTTCATACAAGATCCATTATCTACATGGACATTCCAGCAATCAATCCCAGCACCAGATGTATAATTTATCACTGGACAAATCAGCTCCGTGCAGCTTTCCAGTGGGAAAATGAATAATGTAAGGATAATCATCGATTTTTTGTCTAACACTAAGTACATATGCATTAAATGCTGCACTTTCTTCAATTTTTACCGCTTTCAGATGTGCAATACGATTCGAGAATCATTTTGTTACTTTAGCATGATTGATAATGTTCTTCTATCGAAGTGATAAGGTTATAGGTTTAAATCTCTCTCCAAAAACTTGAAACTGGTTTGATATTGTCGTTCATCGTTGGGAGAACTTGTTCTTTGAGAACAGTTTTAATCAGCCGCCTTCACCTTATATTGCAGGCCTGTTACTACAGTTCAGATGGTCTCTCGATACCATTTGAAGAAGAACAAAGAGATCCACGATAATAAAACCAGAAAATGCTGAAAACAAGCAGAACCTCAGGCAGTGTCTGTGCAGAGAGAAATAAAGTAAGCATTTCAGGTCAAATGTCCGTCAGCTGGGAATAATTTAGTTTAAATTTTCATTAAAGCTCCTCTTATACTACTCTCTCCAGCTGATGTATTATCTACAGTCCACCCTCATAACTATAGTTTCTTTCCCCGGAATCATCCTGCTGAGTTTATGCCAGACACTCTTTATGGTTTTAAAAACACTTTTTACAATTGAGTTTCTGAAGTTGCATAATTACATTAATTGCACCCTCATAAAATTTACCCTTATAAAAGTTAACCTTAGTTCTCACCATCTTTGTCTGTGTTTATAACACTCATGACTATAATCACCCTTATACTGTCATTCTTCAAGACCATTTGTATTATAAATTCAACAAGCCTCCAGGGCCTGGAAATATTCTCATGGATTGTAATGTTGAACTATGCACGGTGGCGCAGCGGTAGAGTTGCTGCCTTATAGCGCTTCGAGCGTCAGAGACCCAGGTTCGATCCCGACAATGGGTGCTGTCTGTACAGAGTTTTTTACGTTCTCCCCGTGACCATGTGGGTTTACTCCGAGATCTTCGGTTTCCTCCCACATTCCAAAGTCACACACGTTTGTCGGTTAATTTGCTTGGCATAAATGTAAATTGTCCCAAGTGTTTGTAGGATAGTGTTAATATGTGGGGATCGCTGGTCGGCGCGGACTCGGTGGGCCGAAGGGCCTGTTTCCGCGCTGTTTTTCTAAACAAAACTAAACATCACTTGAAATACAGTGACAGGCATTGAAGCAGACTCCAGCCAGAGGGGGATGCTCTCTTCAGAGGTGGACAAAGGGCTCTAACACATCACGGTTGCTGTCAACAGATGTGAGGTCATCTTTATATTCTCGTTATTACTGATTGGTTCCTGTCCATTCGGCCCCTGATCTCCCTGATCCCTCTCGGAAGAGTCATGAAGTCAGACACGTTGATTAGTACAGATGTCAACGGTTATGGAGAGACGGCTGGAGATGGGGTTAAAAGGGGAGAGATCGATCAGCTATGATTGAATGGTGGAGTAGACCTGATGGGCTGAATGGCCTAATTCTGCTCCTACAGCTTCTGAATGTTGAAGCATGCCCTTCAGCCCACTAAGAACAAACCGACAATCAAGCACCCATTACTCTCGCTCAATTCTAATCTCCACACATTTCCGTCAATTCCTCCCAGATTCCACCCAGCTCATTGTTCAACTCCATCAGCCTCTCGAAACCTATCATTAAACTCAGAGAATTGGGCCGCTGTTCATCCCTATGGAATTGGATCCTTGACTTGCTCATCAGCAGATCTCAGAATTGGCAACAGCCCTTCCTTCTACATAACCATCGGCGCAGGGGCACCACAAGGCTTGAGTTCTGTCCCTTGCTCTACTCTCTCTAAACTCATGATTGTGCATCCACACACAGCTCCAAAGCAATCTTACAATTTTCTGATTGTTCCACCAGTGTTACCACCATTGTTCAACAAATAACGAGGAACAAGGAGTCAGAGTACAGGAGGGAAATTGAATATCCGATGGAATGGTGCCAGAACAGCAATCTTGTTCTCACCATTGGAAGGACCAAGGAGCTGATTTTTGACTTCAGGAGGAGAAACCCAGGAATCCCTAGACCTGTCTTCATCGACGGGATGCCAATGGATAGAGTCAACAATTGCTAGTGCACATCTCTGTAGATCTGTCCTAGCCCCAACACATCAATGAGGAGACCAAGTTTGTCTACGATTACTCTATCAAACCTCTACAGGTGTGCGGTCGAGAGCATACCAACTGGGTGGACGCAGCCTGGTTCGGCAACTCCTATGCACAGAAAGGAAGGAGCTAACAAGCAGTGGTAGACACTGCCCGTGCCATCACATGCATGGACCTCCCTGCCAGTGAAGGGATTTATAGGCGTTGATTCAAAAAGACAGCCAACATCATGGCCACACTCTCATTTTGCTATTACCATTGGGAAGAAAGTGCAGGAGTCTGAAAACCATGACTATCAGGTTCCATCAATTAGCAGGTCTTGAACACTAAACATTACTAAGCTCAGCAACGGACTGTCTCTTTGGTTAGACTTCGGTTTTTACACTATTCTGGTTACCTAGTATTATGGTTATTAATGGTTACACAAAAAGCTGGAGCAACTCAGCGGGTGCAGCAGCATCTAAGGAGTGAAGGAGATAGGCGACGTTTCGGGTCGAGACCCTTCTTCAGACCCGAAACGTCGCCTATCTCCTTCGCTCCTTAGATGCTGCTGCACCCGCTGAGTTCCTCCAGCTTTTTGTGTAACCCTCGATTCTCCAGCATCTGCAGTTCCTTCTTTAAAACATTATGTGTAATATTAATTATTAATTAATTAATTATGTGTAATATCTTTGTGCTATTGCATTTTTGGGCCGGTTAAGCTGCAGCAAGTAAGAATTCAATTGTTGTGTTGTCAGTACATATGACAATTATCCAATCTTGGCTCTTGTTTCTTGATCCTATTACCGTTAATACACTCACTTACACATGTGGGACAATTTACAGTGACCAATTAGCCTACCAGCCCACACTTCCTTGGGATGTGGGAGGAAACTGGGGCACCTGGAGTATTTAACCTGTGTCAGTCATCCATCCAACCAATTATTATTTTTAAGAGTTTTATTTTTTTTAGATAGTTAAACTATTTCAGAGTTACTTCAGAACCGAGTAGTAGGTCTTTGGCAGATTGAGATGTCAAGTGGCCGTAAGGGTGACATGGAGGTGGGATTTCAGGCACTGACACCTGAGGGCATGTGGACAACTCCACTTGGCAGGATGGACAAGGCAGCAAACCTTTAAGGACGATGGGAGCCATACCTCCCCAAAAGATAAGTCCAAACATGGAAGTGTTCAAGGTACGGGATATCCCAAAAATGATCGGTTCAAATAAACAATGCTCATAATAATAATCACACAGGAGGCTGATTATGTCCAACATACCCATTCCAGCTCACCCCATTCACCCATTCCCTACTCCTGATTGCCTTGTACCCCTGGAACATCCTGCACATCCTGCCAATCAACTCCCTTTAATTTTTTAGTTGCCATTAATTTACACTAATGGGCAATTTACAGTTTCCTATTAATCTACCACCATTTCTTTGTCGGAGACTAGGATGGCATGGTGGTACAGCAGTAGAGTTGCTGCCTCACAGCACCAGAGATCCGGATTGGATCCTGACTACGAGTGCTGTCCGTGAAGAGTTTGTACTTCCTGCACATGACCAGGTGCTCCGGTTTCCTCCCACACTCCAAAGAGGTGCTGGGTTGTAGGTTAATTGGTTTTGGTAAGTTATAAAATTGTCCCTGGTGTATAGGATAGTGTTACTGTACAATGTGAACTCTGGTTGGCACAGACTTGGGCCGAAGGGCCTGTTTCTGTGCTGTATCTCTGAAGTCTTAAGTCTAAAGCCAGAGCATAAATTGAACCTGGACTGCCTCAGTTACTAACTGATTAATCCCACAAAGAGAAGAAGAGGAATTTCATTACTCACAGGATGGTGAATCTGTGGAGTTCATTGCCACAGACAGGTGTGGAAGCTGTCAATGGATATTTTTAAGGTGTAAATTGATAGACTCTTGATTAGTATGGGTGTGAGGGGTCATGGAGAGAATGCAGGAGAATGGGGTTGAGAGGGAAAGATAGATCAGCCATGATGGAATGGCAGAGCAGACTCGATGGACCAAATGGCCTAATTCTCCTCCTATGACATGAACTTATGACATGTGCTTTGATTTTAATATTATTTGTTGACTTGAAAAACCAAGAGCAGAAATTTGCTCCTAGATTCTGAGTTAAACTTGAATAAGAATATGGCTACTGGTTGCTGCTATTAAAGGGCCTGTCCCACTGTATGAGGTAATTCAAGAGTTCTCCCGAGTTTCCCATGATTCGAACTCAGAGAATTACGGTAATAGCCGTTCGTAGGTACTCGGGGCTCTCGTGGACATTTTTCACACTGTTGAAAATAGTTCACGAACTTACAGCGTTTCCCGAGTACCTGCCGTTAGCGTTACGAGCCGCTAAGAGACTTCCTGAGCTCCGACGTACCCGCGACGTACATTCTTTTTAAATTCGGGAGAGCTCTTGGGTAAACTCGTATAGTGGGACAGGGCCTTAAGTCAATTACAAGTGGGTTGTGCACATTGTTATTAAACAGCCTTGTACACCGGTCACTGAAAGTTGGCTTACAGGTAGAGCAGGCAGTGAAGAAAGATAATGGAATGTTGGCCTTCATAACAAGAGGATTTCCGTATAGGAGTAAAGAGGTTCTTCTGCAGTTGTATAGGACTCTGGTGAGACCACATCTGGAGTATTGTGTACCGTTTTGGTCTCCTAATTTGAGGAAGGACATCCTTGTGATTGAGGCAGTGCAGCGTAGGTTCACGAGATTGATCCCTGGGACGGCGGGACTGCCATATGAGGAAAGATTAAAAAGACTAGGTTTGTATTCACTGGAGTTTACAAGGATGAGGGGGAATTTTATAGAAACATATAAAATTATAAAAGGACTGGACAAGCTAGATGCAGGAAAAATGTTCCCAATGTTGGGCAAGTCCAGAACCAGGGGCCAGTCTTAGAATAAAGGGGAGGTCATTTAAGACTGAGGTGAGAAAATAAATTTTCATCCAGAGAGTTGTGAATTTATGGAATTCCCTGCCACAGAGGGCAGTGGAGGCCAAGTCACTGGATGGATTTAAGCGAGAGTTAGATGGAGCTTTAGGGGCTAGTGGAGTCAAGGGGTATGGGGAGAAGACAGGCACGGGTTATTGATAGGGGACGATAAGCCATGATCACAATGAATGGCGGTGTTGGCTCGAAGGGCTGAATAGCCTCCTCCTGCACCTATTTTCTATGTTTCTATGTTTCTATCCACTTATTTACTGCAACGATGCAAAGGAGGATTTCTGTTCCATTGCAGTATAACTGAAAAATTAAAATCTATTCTTCTACTCTTCTTTGTAGCAGGTTTTCCCAAAGGCGTAAAATCTCGTGAAACTTCCTTTAACATTCCATTTAAACTTTAAATCGTTTCAGCAATATTAAAAGAGGGAAGAATGCAATCCATTTTATTGAAACTGTCAACGTGATTGTATCGGACCAAGTTACAAGATGGCGATTACGCGCTCCTTCAGTTCCTTCGATCATTTTCTACACTATTAAATTCCTTTTATATTTTAGAGCAGGTATATTACTGCCTCAAAGGATACAAAACTCTAAAACCTGATTTTGCCGTTCAATCAGATGTGCGAATCATGCTTTCTTCTCTTGAAGAAATCAATGGACAACTTAATTGGTTTTACTGAATCTTATACATATCCGAGATTGAACCATGTCCATGAAAGAAACACAGCCCACAATTTTACAAGCTTTCTCTTGAAACTCATGAGAAAAATAAAGAACTTGCACACATATTGAGGGCTGTGAATGTCCCAAAAAGCTTTAGGATCACCGTACAAGGCAGCTCGGTGGTGCAGCGGTAGAGTTG
Organism: Raja brachyura; assembly: GCA_963514005.1. The sequence goes on along the minus strand of OY740782.1, from coordinate 137,623,571 downwards.
CTGCCTACAACGCTAGCAGCGGCAAAGACCCAGGTTCAATCCCGACTACAGTTGCTGTCTGTATGGCGTTTGTACGTTCTCCTCGTGACCTGCGTGGGTTTTCTCCGAGATCTTCAGTTTCCTCCCACACTCCAAAGACGTACAGGTTAGTAGGTTAATTGGATTGGTATAAATTTAAATTATCCCCAAGTGTGTGTAGGATAGTTTTAATGTGTGGGGATTGCTGGTCGGAGTGGTTGAAGGGCCTGATTCCCTAAACTAAACTAAACCAATTACACGTACCTCCGTGCACTGTGACTATTCAAATATAAGAAAATGCAGCACCTAATCGCAGCATTGTCATGCAACCAAAGTAACCAAGCTCTCATAAATAGCAATGCAGTAATGTTTCTACTTCACCTTCATCATCTACTGTTAAGGGGCTGTCCCACTTGGGCGACCTAGTCTGCGAGTTTAGAAGAGTGTCTTCAACCTTCAAACTTGCAGCATGGTCGACACGTGGTCCTAGGAGGTCCTGTGAGGTCGATGGAACTCTCCTTCATGCTCGAGGGAAGTTCCAGAATACTCGTGGCTTCAGCTAGGTCGCGGAAAATATTTCAGCATGTTGAAAAAATTTCCGCAAGTAAAATTTGGTCGGCATTGTTCTTTTGAACTCGTAGTGCAGTGGAGTGGGGTCGCTATTTAGTAACAGGCAGTCGAGGGCAATCTCCTTCGCTGACCGGGCATTTTGATTGGCTCATTGGAGTTTTCAGGACCAAGGAAAACCTACTGGTAGGTAAAATGCCCGCTAAACTTTATTATACTTCTTAAAAGTGTCTCCACTCCTTCTCCCCCCCTTCTCTCCCCGTCTCTCCCCTTCTCTCCCTTTCTCTCCCCTTCTTTCCCCTTCTCTCTCCTCCCCCCCACCCCCCCTGCCCTCCCTAAAGGACTTACCGTTAAGGGCCTGTCCCACCAGCATGCAACTCTATGCGATGAGCACGACTTAACGTGGTCGCTTGAGCCGTCCGGCGTTGCGGGGCCGGTCCCACTTCGATCGCCGGAGCCGTGCGGAATTGTGCGGAGTTCGTCCCGACATTGCGCGGGGCTCCGAAAAACTGACCATGTTCAAAAATTCCGCGCAGCAACGGCTTGTCGGCTCGCAGTCGCCTCGACGCATTACACACCGCCCCAACGTCGTGCCTCCGTGACCCTCTCTGTAGGTGCCTCCGTGACCCTCTCTGTGTGTGGCTCCATGGCCCTCTCTGTCTGTGCCTCTGTGCCCCTCTCTATGTGCCCCTCTCTGTCCGGGCGAACTTACCTTTAAGACTTCGCTCCAGGTTCGCCTCACTTTGCGCCGCGTTGCGCCACTCACCCGACCTCCACGCGGCCCTCGCTGCTGGTTTGGTCGCGCTTGCCGCATTCAGGTGCATGCTGTTGGGAACGGCCCTGTACAGGGATCCAACGACCTCCGCGCGGCCCCCGCTTCTAGTTTGATCGCGCTCATCGCATGGAGTCGGATGCTGGTAGGACTGTGCAGCCGTTTTACCTTCCTCTTCATTGCAGGTGCGAATTTCTGACAGCACTCCCCCGCTTTCCCTGCCCCCCGTCTTTGCGATGTGTGTGTACGGTCAGTTCATCCAGCTCGCGGTTTCAACACGGACGATCGATCCAGCTCGAGGCTTTCCAGGCGAGTGCCCTCAAACTTGAAGGTCGAAGACACTCTTCTTAACTCGTGGATTAGGTCGCCCAAGTGGGACCACCCCTTTAGAGTGTTAATGGATACCCATTGACCAGAGATGCCAAGCAAAGCTCTCCTTTGAAAAATCAGGCATGTACTGATAAATGCGGTAAAAATGCCAAGCAACGACCATCTCCAACAAGAGAAAGTCTAACCACCTGACAATCCAACTGATATTCAATTGCGTTACTATCGCCAAGTTACCTCTATCAACAAGATAGGTGTCAAAATTGAACAGAAACGCAATCAGACTAGTCACAGTAATACTATGACTACATGAACAGCCCAAAGGTTAAGGAGGCAGGGTGGCGCAGCAGTTGAGTTGCTGCCTTACAGCGCCAGAGACCCGGGTTCGATCCTGACTACAGGTGCTGCCTGTACAGAGTTTATACCTTCTCCCTATGACCATGTGGGTTTTCTCCCGGATCTCCGGTTTCCTCCCACACTCCAAAAACGTACAGGTTTGTAGATTCATTGGCTTGATAACGTTGTAATTAGCCCCTAGTGTGCGTAAGATAGTGTTTGCGTGTGGGGATCACTGGTCGGTGCGGAGACGGTGGATCGACTGGCCTGTTTCTGCACGGTATCTCTAAAAACCAAACTCACCTCCTCACACCCAAAGCCTTTTCACCATTTACAAAGCACTGGTCAAGAGCATGATGAAATAACATCTGCTTGCTTGGGTGAATGCAACGTCAACAATTCTCGTGACACCAACAAGGGCAAGGCAGTGCACAATAATGGCATCCTATTAACCACTGTAAATATTCATTCCCCATCACCAGCAGTGCACAATGATTACAATGTGTGCCATCAACAAAATGCACTGCAATTATTTGATGCCGCAAGAAACTGCAGATGCTGGTCTCTGGAGAGAGAAAAAAACCCCAGATCAAGCAGCATCCTTCCCCTGACACCAGAGGAGGTGAATACTTTCTCCGACAACCATAGCTGGTATAACACATCTCCCTGCACCTCCTCCTTCACTTTCATTCAGGGCTGTACAATAATTTGCCAATGTCAGACTGACTGGTTTATAGTTGTTACATTTTGCAGTATTCCTTACAAAGTGAGGTAAGGAAGGATGGTAAATTCAATGCTAGCATTTATATCAAGAGGACTGGAATACAAAAACAGAGATGTAATACTGAGGCGCTGGTCAGGCCGCATTTGGAGTACTGTGAGCAAATATGGGCCCCATATCTGAGGAAGGGTGTACTGGCTCTGGAGAGGGTTCAGAGGAGGTTTACCAAGAATGATTCCAGGAATGAGTGGGTTAGCATATGAGCTTTTGACAGCACTGGGCCTCTACTCGCTGGAGTTTAGAAGATTGAGGGGGGATCTCATTGATACTAACAGAATAATGAAAGACATAGATAGAGTGGATGTAGAAAGGATTTTTTCCACTGGTGGGAGGGTTTAGGACCAGAGGTTATAGCCTCAGTATTAAAGGGTGTTCTTTTACAAAGGAGGTGAGGAGGTACTTCTTTAGTCAGAGGGTAGTTAATCTGTGGAACTCATTGCCACAGAGGGCTGTGGAGGCCGTTAGTGGATATTTTTAAGGCAGAGATAGACAAATTTCATTTCGGAGTCACGTGAGTGACTTCGTGAAGAGCCCGCCGGCGCGCATGCTCGACATATCGTCGTTACGCATTGCTGCGACGGCTGGCGGTGGAGCGTGCTCCTCGCCAGCCCTTCATAAGGGGCCACGGAGGTAAGTATTCTACCTTTAGTTGGTGGTCCTTGTTGTCTGATTATGTCTTGCAGCAAGGACATGGATGGGAGTTCGAAGGGCCGGAGGACGTCAGGACGAGTTCGCCGGTCAACAATTCCGGGGCCTTTACCATCAGCAGTACCTGCAGCGCAGGCCGGGACTCAGGCGGAGATGTGGGTAAGCCCTGTGATTACAGGTCCAGATCCGCCAGCACACCACAGCTCGGAGGAGTTCGACGAGGAGGAGTGTGGTGTGCCGCCAGAGCAGGGGGACCCTGCCATGGCAGTCAGGTCGTCAGCGGGCTCGCTGGCGACCTCGAGCAGGGCACGTGCCGTTGCACGGCCTGTTCCACTCAGCCCTCCGAGAAGGGGGAGGGCAGGAGCCCAGAAGCCTAACCCTGTTAGGGCTAAGGCATTGCCTATCGCGGAGGAGCGGTCAGGTTCCAGGGCGAGACCCGGGGCGGCTGTGAGGTCCAGCCGGCACACCCCGACTCTCGACGCCGGGACGGGTCGGTCGAGTCGGGTCTCGTCACGGTCGCCGAGCCCCCCATGGATGGGTGGGCGAGACCATGCGTCGGCAACGTCCACGATGTGGGCAGCCGGCAAGACTGCGCGGGCCCCAGGCAGCCATGCTTCGGCTGGTGCCGACACCTCGCCGCGAGTGCCCTTAGTGGCAGCGGCTTCAGCTCTCGCTAAACGGAGGCGATTGAACACGCCCGCGCAGGAATCGCGCAGTTTCGCCTCGGCGGCTGTTAGCGACAACTACCGGCACCGGCAGGGCCTCGACGAGGTGCGGGCCGATGACAGGAGCCCGGTTTTCTTTTCAGAGCCGGAGGACTCCGACCACCTGAGTGTTCAGGGTGAAGGGCGTATTGACCGTATGGAGCGGCTGCTGGAGCTCCTGCTTCAACGTCAACAACAGCAGGGCAGCAACAGGCACAGGGCGTCTTCACCAACATCTACTATCAGCCTGGAGCAGCAGGAGGAGGAGGTTCTGGTGGATCCCGTACCACCTCCGTTGGAGGTGCCAGCGGAGGAACTTTTGGATGTGGCGACCAAATTCGCGGCCCCACATACGGCTGGTCTTCCTCTAAATACAAAGCTGGCAGCCACAGTGGACTTTCTTAATAATCAGGTGCTGCAGGAAGAAGTCCTCATCCAGGCTATGAGCCGTCACAAGGCTCCATGAAACTGCAACTCCCTCAACGTGCCTGTGGTCAATACGCCAATATGGGGCAACATCAGTGCGGCTATCCGTCAACAGGAGCTAAAATTGCAGCGGATCCTGAAACTCCTCACGGCCGGTATTACCGCCTTTGCGCGGTCGGTGGACGGGGACGAACTGAATTTGGACCAGGAAGATGCTCTGGCCTTATTGTGCGCGACCCAGCACGAAATCAACGGGTTTCGCAAAAACAGCATCCGCCCAGCACTCAACCCGAAGTTTGCAGGATTGTGCAAACCACCGCCGCCGCCGCCGCCCCGTCAGCTCTTTGGTGAGGATCTCTCGAAGAGAGTCAAAGAGCTTGACGAACAAGCCAAAACGGTGGGGATCATGCGCTCTCAGAGTGCCCCCACACCGTCAGGCTCAAAAGCTCCATACATTCGCTCACGAGGGTCGGCCAGTGCCTCGACGAGGTCTCGCCCTCTAGCTCCACAACGACAACAGCACCAGAACCAGCACCAAGGGTCTTTTTTAGGACAGGGTCGGCAGAGACCTTTGTGGAAATCGAAGACGCCGCGCCCTCAAGCCAACCCAGCACCTCCACGGCCACCCACACGTGTCAAGGACCGCCGGTAACCACGGAGGTGAGGGGGTCTGGTTCTCTCTTTTCTCTCTGTTTAACTTCCCATGTTGGTGGTCATTTACGGTTGTTTTTGGATGCATGGGGTAATTTTACTGGTGATGAGTATGTGTTGCGGAATATTCAGGGGCATAAAATTGAGTTTATTAATGGCGACATTCCTCCATCCCAGCACATGCCTGGTCGTACGTTCAAATTGTCTGCTGCAGAACAGGCAGCAGGTTATAAGGAAATTTTAAGTCTGGAGCAGAAGGGTGTGATTGAGAAAACGGTGCATGAGCCAATCGAATTTGTTTCGAACATATTTACTAGACCTAAGAAGGATGGAGGCTGTCGTGTCATTATTGATCTAACCCGTTTGAATACGTTTGTAACATATACTCATTTTAAAATGGATACGTTTGAAACAGCCAAATCATTGATTTCTCATGGCTGCTTTATGGCATGCATTGATTTGAGGGATGCATATTATTCAGTATCCATCCAGAAATATGATAGAAGGTTTTTGAAATTTATCTGGATGGGGCAACTTTGGCAGTATAAGGCTTTGCCTAATGGGTTCACTACAGCCCCTAGATTGTTCACTAAAATGGTGAAGCCAATCATGGCTTATTTGAGACAACGACATCATATAGTTATGGCCTATTTAGATGATGTCTTTATTGTGGGCCACACCCTGCAATTGGCTGAACAGGGTGTTGCAGCTGCTGTCAATATATTTCAACAATTAGGATTCATTGTCCATCCAGAGAAATCGAAGTTCTGCCCTGCCCAGGTAATTAATTACCTAGGGTTCACGGTGAACTCAATGAGCATGAGGATAACTATCCCAATTAACAAAATTGAGGAAGTCACTCAGGTGTGCAGAGATTTAATTGGCACCAATATACCATCGATTCGGCATACAGCCACAGTAATTGGCAAGCTAGTGGCTTTGTTTCCGGCAGCACGATATGGACCTTTGCATTATCAGAATTTGCAAAGAGCTAAAATTACTGCGTTAAAACGGAACGCTGGTCATTACGATCGATCAATGCAGCTGCCGTCCGAAGCGATAACTGAGTTGCAATGGTGGGTGTGTCACATTAGCAACTCATTTAAGCCTGTCAGGGAGGCTAATCCGGTGGTATATTTACAGACTGATGCAAGCTCCAATGGCTGGGGAGCTACTGATAATTGCTCTAGTTGTGGGGGCAGATGGGACACCCTTGAGGCATCGATGTTGTTGACTCAAGGGATTAACTATTTGGAGTTGCTGGCAGCATTCCACGGACTGCGTGCATATTGTTCCAAGCTTGTTGGAGCACACGTCCGTCTCCAAATAGACAACACCACAGCTGTGGCATATTTAAACCATATGGGTGGTACCAGGTCAGTTTCGTGTGACAAATTGGCTAACTCAATTTGGCTCTGGTGTGTTCAAAGAGACATTTGGATTTCAGCTACCTATTTGCCAGGTGAGCTTAATACTGTGGCGGACACCAGGTCACGCAAATTTAATGACAACATTGAATGGATGTTGCATCCTGAGATTTTTTCTAAAGTCACAGCCAAATTTGGTAAACCGGACATTGACCTTTTTGCGTCACGGTTGAACCATCAGGTACCAGCCTACGTTTCATGGGAACCAGATCCTGGGGCAATAGCGCTAGATGCATTCTCGCTGGACTGGGGGAATTGGTTTTTCTATGCCTTCCCTCCGTTTTGCCTCATCAGTCGGGTATTGCGAAAGATTCAGGCAGATGCTGCCAAGGGCATCCTTATTATACCCGACTGGCCCACACAGCCTTGGTATCCGGTGGTCTTTGACATGCTCAACGGACCTTGGGTCCTTTTGAAGGGTTGCCCACAATTGGTTACTCACCCTGTCTCAGGGGAGCCACATCCCTGCCATGGCTATTTAAATTTGTTGGCTTGCAGGTTCTGAACAGGCCGTTAGTCCAATACGGCCTCTCGGCTCGGACCATGGATACCATCGGGGCGTCGTGTCGAGAGTCCACAAGGCAAAGATACCGCTCGCATATTAAGAAGTGGGAAGCCTACTGCAGCCGCTCTCGCATCACGTACGATGACGTGACAATAACCGACGTCCTGGAATTCCTCGCGGGGTTGCACCATGATGAACACTTAAGTTACAGTGCCATCAACAGCGCCAGAAGTGCGCTATCATTCTACCTCAAGATTGGGGTAGGATCCAACAGGCTAGTGTCCAGACTCGTGCGTGGTATATTCAATATGAATCCGCCTACACCACGCTATAATATCACCTGGGATGTCAGGGACGTATTAACCCTGCTCAGGACGTGGTCTCCCATGGAAGGGCTCCAGCTGGACCAACTCACCATGAAGCTGGTGATGTTACTAGCGCTGACTTCAGCTCAGAGGGTACAGACACTACACAAACTTCGTGTCGACAGAATGACATTTACCCCTACAGAAGTAGTCTTTTTCATTGACGAGCTACTAAAGCAGCATAGACCTGGGTGCACAGGGCTGCAGCTGAAGTTCCCGGCATACCCCGCAGATGCTAGGCTATGTTTAGCCTCACATATCCGCCACTATGTCAAGGTGACGGCACGCATCAGAGGAATGGAGAGATACCTGCTTGTCACTCATAAGAGACCTCATCATCGAGTGACAGTCCAGACGATATCCAGGTGGCTTCGAGTCGTCCTGGGTAAGTCAGGTATCGACATTAATGTGTTCAAGTCTCATTCCACCAGGGCTGCATCGACGTCAGCGGCGAGGGTCATGGAGGTGCCCATGGACCAAATTCTCACCACAGCAGGATGGGCGAATGAAGCTGTGTTCCAGCGTTTTTATAACAAGCCTGTTGCTGCTCCTCTACAGTTCGCAGAAGCCGTGCTGAATGCAGGTCAAGAACGTGGAGATGTCCCCGCATGAGGGGTTTTTGATTTGTTATTAATAAATATGCTCTTGTTTTGCAGTATGAACTATTGAGCAAGTTTGTTCCTCCCATCCATCCCTGGTAGTGGTGTGTCAGCATGGACGTGGTCCAGGGCGTGTAATCACAGAAGCTTTGAAGTCTTCACGAAGTCACTCACGTGACTCCGAAATGAAATAGTAAGATTGAACGAGAACTTACCAGTTCGAAGGTTGATCTTTATTTTATGAGGAGTCGAAGTGAGGGATTTCGTGCCCTCCTCGCCCAACCCTCAATCACCTTCATCTGGTAATCTTAGTCAATTCAATCATACTATGCGAAGTCATTTCTATTGTTGGTTCTGTGATTCCACGCCGCTACTTTGAAGTATGTCGAGCATGCGCGCCGGCGGGCTCTTCACGAAATCCCTCACTTCGACTCCTCATAAAATAAAGATCAACCTTCGAACTGGTAAGTTCTCGTTCAATCTTACTATTCTTGATTAGAACGGGTGTCAAGGATTATGGGGAGAAGGCAGGAAAATGGGATTAGGAAGCAGAGATCAGTCATGATTGAATGGCGGAGTGGACTCAATGGGCCGAATGGCCTAATTCTTCAGCTATAACGTGAATGTGTACCACAACAGTAATCTTCCCATCTTCTGGCACCTTAAAGAGGACCAATAAGAATAGGAATATGATGGTCAGAACTTGTGCTATTTGTCTCTTCGTAGAAACAAGGAATAGTAAGGTTAAACGAGAACTTACCAGTTTGAAGTTTGATCTTTATTTTATGAGGAGTTACGATGAGCGATTACATGAAGAAGGCCGTCAGCATGCATGCGCGACAATCTTCAAAGCAGTGGTGTGAAATCACAGATAACAGTAGTTGACCTGAATATAGTAAGATTGGAGAGAACTTGAGAACTACCAGATGACCTTCATAATATGAGGGTTGGGAACGGTGGGCACGTCATCGCTCATCGTAACTCCTCATAAAATAAAGATCAAACTTCAAACTGGTAAGTTCTCGTTTAATCTTACTATTTCACTTCGGAGTCACGTGAGTGACTATTTGAAGACTTTGAAGCTCTGTGATTTCATGCGGGTACGGGTTCAGGCGTCACGCACTGCATTAATTCACCATGGATGAGTGAAAAAGATTAAAGCATTCAGCCATGACATAGTTTGTTAAAAAAGCTGATGCTTTAAACATCAAAGGAGAATAATAGTGACCCCTCCCATCCTGGGGGAAACTGTGAAACAAATCATAAATGGAATTTGCAAATACCCCCGGTCTGACAATGGGTTATTATAAAACATTGGGAAGTTCGTTTGTTTGACCATTCTGCAGCCGCTTGGGTGTGGTCCAGTGGAACGTACATGACCCTTGCTGCCAATGTGGTAGCAGCCCTAGGGAGTGAGATAGAAAATATGTGATCTACTTCTGCATAAGCCAAAACCTGTTTGACCATCTAGAGATGGTCTGGATAGGTACCTTTTATGAGGTTTTTAGTAACTAACAAACATTGCTAGTGCAGATCCTCTAAGGCTCTTGGTGATCTTGACCTATTATTGTAAATGAGTGACTACAGCCAACCAAAGGTCCATGGGGTATGCAATGAGAAATAGTTTGGGACCTGACACCCCTGGTCTGCTCTGCTTAACTACATCATAAACATAAAATATTATATTATTAGCAGATGTAACCATCCTGTCCAGTCGCATTATAAGTAGTGGCTGGACCAGTTGAGTTGAGACTAGCACCATGAGCAAAACCACTTTGTAAGTGAGTTTGACCAGGGATAGAGATGTAGCTGGGCCCTACTGGCGAAACAGTTTAAGAACAATGCTAACATCCCATATCTCCGAGTACCTGGGCCTGGGAGAATGATGTTAAAGATATCCTTATAAATCTGGGTATCAGAGAATGAGACCCGACAGAGTGGGTCCCGATTGCTGCAGCAACTATGATGAGAAAGCGTGTTGGCACAGTTAATGGTACTTTAACTTAATTAATTGTCAAAGACCCATCTGAAAATGAACTCCGAGACGTTAGTTATCCGTGCCATATTATATGGAACATTGGCATTAAAAATAAAACACTTCCCATTTCCTGATGAGGAAAAAATGTGCTGCTTTCTCGGTGCTATCCCTGCACTCTGCAGTGAGCATGTACATAGATCGGTCTGGAAACCAGTGCCGCCAAATGGTCTTCTCAGAGAATCCAAGTCTATAAATTGATTTTATCATGCAGAGGATGGTTTCCTCAGTCACGGGGTGAACCACCAAATTTCTGTGTTTAGGATAACCATATAAGGTCCTATAATCATTCCCAACATTTAACAGGAACCATGGCTGCATTGGCCAGTCAGGCAGTACGAAATGCCTGAAGCGAGATCTTGCTGGATTTTGTGCAAGACCCGACTGATGAGGCAAAATGAAGGAAAGACATAACGAACATTCTTCCTCAGTGTAGCGAGAATACATCTTTGCCACTGTGCCACATCTTTTTGCAATGGTGATGGAGCCTGGGTGCAGTCATATTGATATTCGGTGTTCCATCGAACCACAATGTCATTAAATACGTTGTGATACAACATTCCTACTGTGTTGTCATAGATTTTTACGTAATGATACACCAGCGTCAAATGCCCCCACCATAGTGCATCAACTTGGAGTTGAGCATGCAAAGCCCACCCGCCTCTGTAACTAGAGATGGTATTCGTAATTTTTCATCTTTGAGTACTAGTACCAGTTTGTAATATAACTGAAGAGTTACTGAGCAAAAGTACAGGAACAATGTAGAATATAGTTTGTCCACCATTGTGACCATGATAGCTTCACCTGGTAATAGGATAGGTCTGTTAATAACAACCTACATGGCACTGAAGAGGTTACTCCTTTGTACATTATAAGTTCTGGTAATGCAAAGGTCCAAATGCACAGTTGAAAATACAGCCACTATAGAACTGCTTCATAACACCAAGGTTGTTACAGGCTTTTACAAGTGTTTCCAACTTGTAAATGGTCCACATACCCCATGTTTTGGAAAGAACCAGACCCACCTACCTTCAGACCCACCTACCTCCGAGTCAGACAGAATTGACCCCGACTGCTCCCCTCCTCAGAGAGGGAGACAGTGTGCAGCCCTGTACGCAGGTGCTGTTGCCGTGGGCCCCGCAGAGACCCGCGATGATATAACTCCCTCCTTGAAGCATACCATTGTGGAGCACCTCTCCATTAGGTGCTCCATGTGGGTTTGACGTCCGAAGAACATTACCCATTGATGGAGAGGATCCTCTCCATCAGGAATCCTCCTGGCCCGACTCGTTCGAGTCAACGGGCCGTACGGACCTTCTCCGTGGCTGTCCTCCAAGCGGGTTTGCCTAGGTGCTGCCGGCACCAGTTTGAAGCCGCTGGCTCCACCGCCAGCGACTCTGAAGGCGAATTTGACCGCCGCCGCTACCCGCACTTCGGCGGTCTCCGTAGCCGGTTTCCTGCTGTCCGTGTCCAGGATTCCCCGAGGTTGTGTCCGGGATTCCCCATAGTCCGTGACTGGCACGCAGTCCATAAAGGTTTCCCCGCGGCCCGGCCCGTCCCATCTTCGCAGCAGGAAACTCTGTAAGAAGAGATTCCTGCAATAGAAACATAACCTGGAAAGTTTAAAACTTACCTTCAGGTTTAAACTTACCGCGTTGCACCATGCGTCAGACGTAATGACGCGCATGCGTGCCGACGGCCTTCTTCACGTAGTCACTCACGTGGCTCTGAAGTGAAATTGCAGATGCAGGTTTACACAAAATGTAGTGCTGGTGTAAATCTCTTGCCCCAGTTTAGACAACAATTCCACAATTTTGCTGAACCTCATTAAATTATGATCATTGCCCATTGCCACATATTCCATGTGCCCAAGTTGTTTCCCCAAATCTATGTCCACTCACACGTCATTCATTATCTCACGGAGAAGCAAGCCTTTACGTTGATCTTGCTTCTGATTAGAGGTGGCCAGGTGGGACTTTGTCCAGAGACACTGCAGGTGAGAGGTTTGAATGGGATGGTGCGCATGTCCGACTCAGTGAAGACCAGAAAGCTTCTGTGGATCAGTAGGGCCAAAGCTCACTATTTTCTAATTTTAGAATCATAGTCTTACAGTATAGTGTGGAAACAGGCCCTTTGGCCCAACTTCCCCACATTGGTCAACATGCCCCACCTCCACTAGTCCCACCTGCCTGCATTTGCCCCATTGCCCTCTAAACCTGTCCTATCCATCTACCTGTCTAAATGTTTCTTAAACGTTGCGAATAGTACCTGCGTCAACTACTTCCTCCGGCAGCTCGTTCCATACATCCAAAAGCATTTGTGTAAAACTGTTATCCCACAGGTTCCTATTAAATCTTCCCCCCCTCACCTTAAACCTAAGTTCTCTACTCTACTCTGGGCAAAAGACTGTGTGTCTACCCGAACATCCCGGAGCATCCTTTGATACTTGGCCTAACATGCCACCTACCGTGAAGAAAATATTATCAGATATGTGAAGAGAAAGAGATTAGTTAAAACAAATGTAGGTCCCTTGCAGTCAGAAACAGGTGAGTTGATCATGGGGAACAAGGATATGGCGGACCAATTGAATAACTACTTTGGTTCCGTCTTCACTAAGGAAGACATAAATAATCTGCCAGAAATAGCAGGGGACCGCGGGTCAAAGGAGTGAAATTTCACCTTGAGTGAAATCCAGGTTAGTCGGGAAGTGGTGTTGGGTAAATAGGCTGCATCCCAGAGTACTTAAGGAAGTAGCTCCGGAAATAGTGGATGAATTAGTGATAAACTTTCAAAACTCTTTAGATTCTGGGGTAGTTCCTGAGGATTGGCGGGTAGCAAACGTAAACCCTCTTCTTAAGAAGGGAGGGAGAGAGAAACAGGGAATTACAGACCAGTTAGTCTAACATCGGTAGTGGGGAAACTGCTAGAGTCAGTTATTAAAGATGGGATAGCAGCACATTTGGAAAGTGGTGAAATCATTGGACAAAGTCAGCATGGATTTACGAAAGGTAAATCATGTCTGACGAATCTTGTGGAATTTTTCGAGGATGTAACTAGTAGCGTGGATAGGGGAGAACCAGTGAATGTGGTGTATCTGGACTTCCAGAAGGCTTTCGACAAGGTCCCACACAAGAGATTAGTATATAAACTTAAAGCTATACAGCATTGGGGGTTCAGTATTAATGTGGATAGAGAACTGGCTGGCAAACAGGAAGCAAAGAATAGGAGTAAACGGGTCGTTTTCACAATGGCAGGCAGTGACTAGTGGGGTACCGCAAGGCTCAGTGCTGGGACCCCAGCTATTTACAATATACATAAATGATCTGGATGAGGGAATTGAAGGCAATATCTCCAAGTTTGCGGATGACACTAAGCCGGGGGGCAGTTTTAGCTGTGAGGAGGATGCTAGGAGACTGCAAGGTGACTTGGATAGGCTGGGTGAGTGGGCAAATGTTTGGCAGATGCCAAACATAACGTGGATAAATGTGAGGTTATCCACTTTGGTGGCAAAAATAGGAAAGCAGACTATTATCTAAATGGTGGCCGATTAGGAAAAGGGGAGATGCAGCGCGACCTGGGTGTCATGGTACACCAGTCATTGAAAGTAGGCATGCAGGTGCAGCAGGCAGTGAAGAAAGCGAATGGTATGTTAACTTTCATAGCAAAAAGATTTGTATAGGAGCAGGGAGGTTCTACTTCAGTTGTATAGGGTCTTGGTGAGACCACACCTGGAGTATTGCGTACAGTTCTGGCCTCCAAATCTGAGGAAGGACATTATTGCCAAAGAGGGAGTGCAGAGAAGGTTCACCAGACTGATTCCTGGGATGTCAGGACTGTCTTATGAACAAAGACTGCATAGACTCGGTTTATACTCTCTAGAATTTAGGAGATTGAGAGGGGATCTTATAGAAACTTACAAAATTCTTAAGGGGTTGGACAGGCTAGATGCAGGAAGATTGTTCCCGATGTTGGGGAGGTCCAGGGCAAGGGGTCACAGCTTAAGGATAAGGGGGAAATCCTTTAAGACCGAGATGATAAGGACTTTTTTCGCACAGAGAATGGTGGGTCTCTGGAACTCTCTGCCACAGAGGGTAGTTGAGGCCAGTTCATTGGCTATATTTAATAGGGAGTTAGATGTGGCCCTTGTGGCTAAGGGGATCAGAGGGAATGGAGAGGAGGCAGGTACGGGATACTGAGTTGGATGATCAGCCATGATCATATTGAATGGCGGTGCAGGCTCGAAGGGCCGAATGGCCTACTCCTACACCTAATTTCTATTTTCTATGAACTATTCCTCTCATGAATTTATACACCTCTGTAAGATTACCCCTCATCCTCCTGCACTCCAAGGTCCTTCTGACCTTATTCTATAAAACCATTGTTTCCAGGGAAATAACCCTACTTTTAAGCTTGACTCAAATTTTCCAAAATATTATCTGGACTGCTCAGTTTTAAAGAAATTGGATAGATCCTGTGACAAACTACTGACAAATTTTCAAATGGCAGGATAAGGGCATTAAAGCTTAGATTTTCAGTATTATTTTCAAATGATGTCTATTTTATGAAAAATACCCTATAATCTTCTTCAGACGAATTTGAAAATGATTGTTGAACATCAGCAGGGAGCCCTGGAGCATCCTTTGATACTTGGCCTAACATGCCACCCACCGTGAAGAAAATTAAATTAGATAAACCAAGTGTACTGTTTGCAGCTGGAATTTTAAATGGGAATAAGGTGCTAATATATTTGTTTTTACCTTGAATTTCACTTTGTCATCAAACCACTTTGAATGCATTCATAATAAAACTATGTGCCACTGTGGAGGCCAAGTCATTGGGTATTTTTAAAGTGGAGATTGATAGGTTCTTGATGAGTAAGGGAATCAAAGGTTACGGAGAGAATGGGGTTGAGAGGGAAATTAGATTGGCCTGGATCGAATGATGGAGCAGACTCGATGGGCAGAATAGCTTAATTCTGCCCCAACATCTTATTTTAGTTTGTTTTAGTTTGAGAGGTACAGCGTGAAAACAGGTCCTTCTGCCCACCAAGTCCGCCCCGCATATTAACATTATCCGACACACACAAGGGATATTTACATTTGACATTTTACATCAACCAAGCGTATTTACCTACATACCTGTATGTCTGTGGTCTTATGATCTTAAATAATCCTCACCTTGTCATGAATTTTGGACATATCACAATATATTTGCCTTAGTACCCTGAGTACTTCCCCTGAAAATGTCTTGAGACTAATTGTACTTTTCGACAAATGTAGATGTTTAAACTCCCTGCTCTATGTGTAAATGATAAAATTGTCTGCTATTTTTTAGATATCAATTCTACAGCATCTTTAATGAAGGCTGTGGAGGCTAAGTCAATGGACATTTTTAAGGCAGAGATAGATATATTCATGATTGGTAAGTGTGTCACGGGTTATGGGGAGAAGGAAGGAGAATGGGCTTAAGAGGGAGAGATAGATCAGCCATAATGGACTGGCAGAGTAGGCATGGTAGGCTGAATGGCCTAATTCTACTCCTATCACTTATGAACTTGAACTTTAATTTTATTTTGAAACCTTGCTGCTTCTCACCATTTCCTCTAATAACATGTGTCTTGCATGCCTGGTTATGTTCTATATGCTACATATTTATAATTATGCAGATGGCTTTAATTTAGTTCAGAGATACAGCATGGAAGCATGGTCCACCGAGTCCACACCGTTCACAATACTTTTATATTATCCCTCTTTCCCATCCGCTTCCTACACACTAGACGAGGGAGTAACTTACAGAGACCAAATGAACACAAATCTGTACATCTTTGGGATGTGGGAGGAAATCAGAGCATTTGTTTGTTTGTTTGTTTGTTATTTTGCACAAAGTCCGCAGGCACTGCCACTTTTCATTTCACTGCACATCCCGTATGTGTATGTGACGAATACACTTGACTTGACTTGACTTGACACCCAGAGGAAACCCACCTGGTCATAGGGTAAATGTGCAAACTCCACGCAGACTGCACCGGAGATCAGGATTTATTGCTGGCTCTGTGAGGTCGCGGATCTACCAGCTGCATCACTTATTGCTAACAAAGAGGCACAAAGTGCTGGAATAACTCAGAGTAAGACAGAAAAAGCTGGAGTAATTCAGCAGGTCAGACAGCATCTCAGGAGAAAAGGAATAGGTGAGCTCTTTGTACCCATCTTTGGTTTAAACCAGCATTTGCAGTTCCTCCCTACATAACTCAGAATAAATTGGGCAGCATCCCGTGAGAATATGGAGAGGTGATTTTTCAGGTTGGGACACTTCTTTAGACTGTTCTTCCCTGTTTCTACAGTTGTATTGCTAACATTGCTCTGGTTAGTCGTTCTAGGTTTCGATTTGCAAGCTGTCACTCTGTTCCCTTTCCCCTACATTTTGCTTCACACTTTCAGACCATTGCTGAATGGCTGCCATTACACATATAACAACTTTCTAAACTACTAATTCTCACGTCATTTCTGATATGTTCCCTGCATTCTGTATATGAATAAGACACATCTCCAACCCTTCATTCAAGAGGTTTGCATGGAATACCCATCAAAATATCACATCCTTGTTTAGTTTTTAGTTTTAGAGATACACCGTGGAAACAGGCCACTCGGCCCACCGAGTCCACGCCAACCAGCAAACACTAGTTCTATCTTACACACTAGGGAACATTTACAGAGGCCAATCAACCCACAAACCTGCACATCTTTGGAATGTGAGAGGAAACCAGAGCACCTGGAGAAAACTCACGTAGTCATAGAGAGAACGTACAAACTCTGGAAAGGCAGCACCCACAGTCAGGATCCGCTGCAGCACTGTGCATAACTTTACACAGAATATTTCTAAGTGTGATCATCTTTATTGAAATCCCTCTTTCTGCTTTGATAATTACACATTTCATCAAAATTTGTTTTGTTTTTTAAAATCTAGCTTGACTCTTCTTTCTAGAGATTTGACAACATAGAATCTGCAATAATAATAATAATAATAATAATAATATATCTTTATTGTCATTGCACAGAGGTACAACGAGATTTGAAATGCAACTTCCATCCGATGTTTATAACTTAATTAGCTGAGAATGTAGACACCCAGAGAAACAAAATTAAAAGAACAGTTAAAGCAGTGTTAAGTGTAAATAGGTCCGTGCCGGGTCGATGTGCGACGTGACCACGCGAGGGAGACAGTTCATAGGGGTGGGGGGGGGGGGGGGCACTCAGCAGGCCCGAGGGCAAAGCCACTGCATATGGATGCACCGCCATTTTGATTGACTCAGAATCATAAGGGCTGACATAATAATAAAAGTTCTGGAGTAATTCAGTGGATTAGGTAGAATTTCTGGGAACCATGGATAGGTGGTTTTTCAAAATTGGGACCCTTCTTCAGTCTGAAGATGGATCCCAAACTGAAACGTCACCTATTCGCTTTCTCCAGTGATGCTGCATGACCCACTGAGTTACTCCAGCACTTTGTGTCTTTTTTTCGTAAACCAGCATTTGCAGTTCTTTGTTTCTACACTCAGGGTTGACATAAGGTCTGACCTCCCTGGGGGTATCAGGAGCACCTCCTCACAGAACGGGTAGCAGAGTCATGAAACTCTGTCCCTCAACAAGCTGTTAATGCTAGGAGTCCATCAGTTATCTAAACAAGATGGATGGATTTCCATTGAGGAGAATAATTAAACCATAAGTAGCCAAGGCAGGTTAATGAATTTAAGATTCAGATCAGCCACGGTCTAATTGATAAGGCACAACAGGCTTGGAGGCTGGGTGTCCTCCTTGTGTGCCTATGTGTCTTTGTGCATTAAACTAGGCAGCATTGGCTGACAGATGGAGCTGACCTAACTATCCATTGATAACATGAATGGAAAAATCATGGACTTTGCGGCCTGACCCACCAGTTACGTTAATCTCTTTGCCGTTTAGAACATGTTCAATCATCCTTACTGAAATTGCTGCTTTCTGCTATTATAATTGGACCTTTTTATCAATATTTCTCCCTTTTTCCAATTTGCCCGTGCTTTCTGGACATCTGTTGCTGGACAGGTCATTTCTCAAATCCCATGCCAAAATCTGCTTAATTGGTATGTTTAAGGATGTATGAGACGTATTCTAGTGCAAGGATATAGTTTTCATTTTTAAGATGTTAGAAAAATCAATACATAATATTTAATAAAATGCCTTCTGCACAAGTTAACATAAAATATTCTACCTACATCATTATATCGTGCAAAATTGTCTCACATGTTTTATTGGCTTCTATTGATTTTTTTAATGGATTTTTGCAGGGACTACTAAATAATTTGTTTTATTTAAACAAACCCAGCTTATTTCAAGAATGATTAATGGTTGGCATGTTAAGTCAAGTGTATAAGATACAAGAGGTAGCAGTCTCCAATTAAGTGCACTCTTACATTCTGTCCTAACTTGCACAGAGCCTGCTGTGGCCTGTCCTTATGTGGTGGTCATAGTTTTTTTCCCCCTGCGAGCCACACACGTTTTGTATGACCTTTTCAAAATAGAAATAACAGGTCAGCCATCCCCCTGATCCCATTTACAGGCAATGTTTGCCATTTAATGCCAGTTGAAAGGTCAGACAATGTAATTGGCAAACAAACAGTAGACTGAGAAACAGAGGCACTTTGAGGTTCGAAAGACATCTCCTTCATTGCACACAAAGAGCTGGAGAACATCTGCAAGTTAATAGCTAAATGGGGTTCAGAGGGTAAGATAGATCAGCAATGATTGAATGGCGGAGTAGACATGATGACCTAATTCTGCTCCTATTACTTGTGAACTTATGAACTGAAATAGATTTGTTGCCATCAGTTTTGGAACTGGATGGAGCAGGGAAAGCTTATATGGGGTGTAGTGCTGGGAATGACGCCAGGTTCACTGGTGACCGCACCGATACTCTCAGTAGGGTGAACTCACGTGATATATTTATTTACAGTGGTACGGCAGACCCAATGGGAGCGCCATCCCTCACTGTCGGGGCGCATGTGCGATGGCGCTGGTGATCTTAAACCTGCCCCGCGGTTGTGTCCTGGTTACAAAGGAGGAGGCGTGGCGATCTCAGGCTACTCCCTGCGGTTCACCCTTGCCTCGAGAGGAGGCGCTGGCACTCGGGATTACCCTGGCAACTCAGTCTTTGCCTCTTTGTGTGGGCACGGTCCCTCGCGGTCTAAAGCCAGGAAGAGGCACTGGTGTCTGAGACTTGCACCGGGCCTGTCAGTCTTAACCTCACTAGGGGATCTGGCTATCGAGGGCTTCTTCCTGGCAGCTCAGTCTTTACCACACAGCGGCGCTGTTGGTCTTTGTTCTGTCCCAGTGGCTCACGCGTTCTCAAACCTGTGACAGAAGAACACTTTCTCCCACTTACTCTCCCAAACCCCCACCCCCTTTCTCTCCCACCCCCCCAGATGGGTGTTGTCTGTACGGAGTTTGTACGTTCTCCCCGTGATCCCCGTGAGTGTACTCCGAGATTTTCGGTTTCCTCCCACACTCCAAAGACGTACAGGTTTGTAGGTTAATTTGCCTGGTGTTTAGTGCAAATTGTCCCTAGTGTGTGTAGGATAGTGTTAATGTGCAGGGATCGCTGGTGGGTGTGGCGCCGATGGGCCGAAGGGCCTGTTTCTGTGCTGTATCTCCAAACTAAACTAAAAATGAAACTATTGAAATCACTGCTGGGAAATGTCAATTCCTGCCGAATGAATGGTGAAATCCTACTCTCCATGGTCCTAAATATTGTTTCAATTCAATCTCTATTTTCTTCATTTCTTAGTTCATGTTCTGTTCAGGTGGAATATGTAAAATATCGGAAGCTGGTGAACTTTGCAGGAGTGCACTTTCAACTGACCCGCAGCAATGAACAGATAGATTTCTCCTTTTTCTTTGAAAAAGAGTTAAGTTATTAATAAATATTCTGGCACAATTTTAGTACATATTCAAAAGTTTCAAAAGTCTTTTATTGTCATATGTACCAATTAAGGTACAGTGATATGTGAATTACCATACAGCCATACTAAAAAAAGCAACAAGACACACAACTACATAAAAGTTAACCTCACTGTGATGGAAGGCAAAAAAGTCAAACTTCTTCCTCTTTATTCTCCCATGGTCAGAACAGTTGAACCATCGGCAGTCGGGGTGATCGAAGCTCCCGTGCCGGGGTGATCGAAGCTCCCGCAGCCGGTGGTTAAAGCGCACGGGTCGGGGTGATCGAAACCCCCTCGTCGGGGAGGTCGAAGCTCCTGCGGCTTGGAGTTCCCCGAAATCGGTCTCTAAGCAGAGACTGCGAGCTCCGCAATGTTAAAGTCCTCAGGTTGGAGCTCCCTGGTCGATCCCTGGCAAAGGTGGTAAGTCCGCAGGCTCCCCGCAATGGAGCTCCCGGTCGATCTCCAGCAAAACCCGCTAACTCCTTGATGTTACGCCGCAGTGCAGATGGAGATATGATACGAAAAATAATCACATCTCCATCGAGGTAAGAGATTATATGAGGAAACCAGCTTCAGAGCATTAAACATATAAATAAACAAGGGTGACACTCTCAGGGGCTGAGGGATAAAAGGTCTAATGTGTTCTGCAACATTTTGGTTGGCTAAATGAAGAAAATGTAACTAAAACTTGGCATGTAGCGGCACCAATCGTGGTCAGGGAAAGGCCAGACGTCAGGCTGGTTCAAACGATAGTTTTTATTCAGTTGTTACAGGTTAGTTTGATCCGCTATTGTAATTATCATTGCTGCTGCAGCTGAGAGAGGTTGTTGTCTCGGGCTCAGCTACCTGTTGACTGGGGAGATCTCAGGTGAGATAAGCTTATGTAGCAGGACACTCCCCCTAGCCCATGACGTCACGTGCCAGCCCTCGTAGCTACTGACGAGGGTTCGTCAGTAGCTATAAGTGGTCTGTGTATCAGCTGACGCCACAGGCTCATGCATAGAACATAGAAAGGTACAGCACAGGAACAAGCCCTTCAGCCAACAATGTCTATGCCAAACATAATGCCAGAGATAAACTAATCTCCTCGGTCAGCTCGTGATCCATGGCTCTCCCATTACCAGCAAATCCATCCCTGTCCAATAGATTCTTTAACTCCACTTTCATATCCGCCTCCACCACCAGGGAGGGGGCGCCGTCCTGTATGGGTTTGGTATTTTTAGTGAGTCAAGTGTTTTGTTTTTGGAGGTCTATTCTTTTTTATATGGGGGTGGGGGGGAAGATGGAAACTGCTTTTCAGGGTCCCCACCTGGTCAGAGAGGCGGCTTCCTCCGAGCAGCACCTTCGACCCGTCCTCGCAGCCTTCCATCGGGGTCTGGAGCGGCGTTTCCTGATGGGTCCGGCCAGAACCTCGGCTTCAGCGGCGGCACAGTGCTGGGGCGTAATCGAGGAGCGGGCGATGCCTTGCCTGGGTCGCCGCGCTGGGACCGCCGATAAAAAACATCGCGGAGCTGCGGGTCTGTGGAGCGGCCAGTTGCGGGCGGCGGCGCTGAACTTTACATCGGGAGCCTGGGATCTCTTGCCGAGATCACCAGTGGGGGAGTTCCATCCAGCGTGGCCTGTCGGCTTCGGAAGCCGCGGTCTCCGGTAAGGAAGGGGCCGTTCCAGGCATCCCAAGCCGCTGAGAGGGTTCGCCCGACGCCGGAGCACCATCACCCGGCGAGAACGGCCTGGAACATCGGGCCGCCGTATAGGCGACTGCGGAGGCCTCAATAGGCCCGACTATGGGTGGACATGGGGATGGGGACTGGACTTTGTGCCTTCCCTCATAATGGGAACCATTGTGGGGGAATGCTTTTCATGTTTAAATTTCTTTATTATTGTTATGTTGTATTCTTTTTTAATGTGCTGCAATGGCAATCAGCATTTCACTTCACCAATTGGTGTATGTGACTAATAAAGAACCTTTGAACCTTTGAACCTGAACCCCTGGCAGTGTGTTCTAGGTACCCACCACTCCCGGGGGTAAAAATAAAACTTCCCCTGTAGATCTCCTTTAAACTTTGCCCCTCTCAGTCTCACCTTCAAGTTAAGCCCTCTAGACTTTGACATTTCCACCTGGGAAAAGGTTCCGACATCTACTCACCCCACTATCTATATAGTAGCTGGTGTACATGGTGGACCAAAGGCCTGTTCCTGTGCTGTATTGTTCTACGTTCCATGTAAAACACCATGAACTCTCTGCTCCTCTCTCTTGTGCTCCCCGCGAATGCTGGAGAATTGTAATGATGAGAGTAGTTATTATGAGAAGCATCTTGGACACAGTACTGTGATTCCGTAATAGAGGTTTTGGTGCAAAAGAATAGTCAGACATGCACTTCTCTGCACCCCAGAGAGGATCTCTAATCAGGCAAGAAACTTGGATCCATGGTTGTTGGCTGACAATAACGTGTTTGAAAGTTCAGAAGCCACAGGCATTTCTATTTTGGCGCAGTCATGTTTCATAATTGGACCCCATAATGCCTCCTGTGTGCAATTCAGTACTCCTGGCTGCAGTGGGGATGATTGCACAGTGCCAGGCGACATCCTACCCACCCCATATCTTCTCAGGCACGTAGGTACAATTTTCACAGAAGCACATGAACAAAAGTCATAAGCTGCCGGAGCAGAGCATCACTTTATTGATCATGAATTCATTTATAATAGTACACAGAGTTATACTGTCAGAGAATCATACAGCATGGAGTCAGGGCCTTTAATTTAGTTTAGAGATACAGCGCAGAAACAGGCCCTTCGGCCCACCGGGTCTGTGCCGACCAGCGATGCCCGCACATTAACACTAGCCTACACCCTCTAGGGACAATTTTTACATTTACCAAGCTAATTAACCTACAAACCTGTACGTCTTTGGAGTGTGGGAGGATACCAAAGATCTCGGAGAAAGCTCCGTGCAGACAGCACTCGTAGTCGGGGTCGAACCCGGATCTCCAGCGCTGCATTCGCTGTAACTCTACCGCTGCGCCACCGTGACGGCCCAAACCGCCTTTGGTCTGACGTGCCCATGCTAACCAAGATGCCCCATCTACGCTAGGCCCACCTGGCACCATTTGGCTCCTATTCCTCTAAACCTTTCCTACCATGGCTAGAATTAGCCATGAAAAAAAAATAATAACTTCGGAAATTTTCTGTCCTATTTTTGCTGTCACACTCTTAAAACCCTCTTCCAGGGCGCTTCCTAACAATTTTTTGCCAGAGGTAGGACTTTCAGCCTTCTGCCTTTTCCTACCTTTTCTGATAAGTACATCCCCTAAGTTCTAGTAACATTATTGTATAACATTATTGTATAGCTTCTTCACTGCCTCCAAGTCCCCTTTAGACAGGGACCTGATCCCTGCACAGTTCTCGACGTTGTCTAACAAAAGTGCAATACAAGGCTAACATAACTTCCCTGGCAGCCACTGTCACTTTTCCAGATGACAGTGTCAGGTGTGGAATACAAAGAAAGTCCAAAGGGAATTCAGTGCTATCAGAGGGAAGAATACCACCTTTGGTGTGCAGTTTGGGAGGGAGCGGGGAAAGTACAGTCTTCAGATGTGTGCAATATCTAAATTGATTTGCACCAGTTTAAGATCCATTTATAATTCAAGAGCAACAAGCATAAATTTGCATTGTAATTCACGATTCCAGATGCAAATTTAATAGCATCAATGACAGGAAAGGAAAAATTGAATTGAAGTGAAATTGAAAGCAACGAGGACAATTAAAAAGAAGGCAAACAAATGATTGCGGAGAAAGGAGCAGATGTCAGCTGCAGGTAATAAGTACATTTTTGAAAAGGGTACACTGTATATCTTAGCTCACCCTCCTCTTTGCTGAATGTGGAACGCAGATGAAATAGCTATGGGGTAAGGTGGATGGAACAGTCGCCACATCATTGCCAGAGACAATAACATAGATTGTTGATGGTTACACAAAAAGCTGGAGAAACTCAGCGGGTGCAGCAGCATCTAAGGAGCGAAGGAGATAGGCGACGTTTCGGGTCGAGACCCTTCTTCAGACTGCAGATGTTGGTTTACACCGAAGATAGACACAAAATGCTTGAGTAACTCTGCAGGACAGGCAGCATATCTGGATAGAAGGAATGGGTGACGTTTCCCGTCGAGACCCTTCTCAGAGTTGATGCTTCTCCTGTTAGTGTGAAGACAGGCATGTTCTGCAACCATACATCTGGGTCCTGAATAGTATGTTAACACCTTGGTACAGGATAAAGGGCATCATTGAAAGGGTGCAGGACATATTATGAGGTAACAGGGTGGCACAGTGGTGCAGTTGGTGGAGCTGAAGCCTCTCAGTACCAAAGACCCAGATCTGATCATGACCTCAGGTGCTGTCTGTGCGGAGTTTGCACGTTCTCCTTGTGACCACTGGAGTGATCCAGTTTCCTCCAACATCCCAAAGACATGTGGGTTTGTAGGTTAAGTGGCCGCTGTAAATCGCCGCTGGTGTGTCGATGATAGATGCAAGAGTGGGATGGCATCGAACTAGTACGAACAAGTGATCAATGGTCTGTGTAAACTCGACGGGCCAAAGGGCTGTTTACATGCTGTGTCTCTAAACTAAACAGGTAAAGATCATTATGGAAACCATGAAATTGGTTGAGATCCTAGATTCACTGAAGCCTGTTTGACTCCGGATTACTCTCTATATCCCAAATCAATAGTCCAAAAATAGGAAAATAGAGTGCGTGAGAGTAAGGCTGGAGATGTATGGGAAAGGGAACATTTTCAGGGCCATGGGCATTGAAGCCACTCTTGGGACAGGAGAGTCTAGACCTACATGAGATGTGTGCTATCCAATAGGATTGGTGACAACATCTCAAGGTAGTTGACTGGAAGTTTGATTAATGGTTTGAGAGAGAGGCCACCGCGATATGTCGGCAGGAAGAGCAGTCTGCATTGAAAACTACAAAGGATAAAATATTCATACGGATTGAAGGTGGAAATAGAGTTATAGAGTCACAAAGCACGGAAATGTGCCCTTCAGCCCAACTTGTCAATGCCGAAGGTAGACAAAAGTGCTGGAGAAACTCAGCAGATATGGCAGCATCTATGGAGCGAAGGAAATAGGCAATGTTTTGGGCTGAAACCCTTCTTCAGACACTTTGTCTATGACGACCAAGGTACCCCATCTATGCTAGTCCCACCTGCTTGTGTTTGGCCCATATCTCTTTAAATCTTTCCTATCCATGTACCTGTTCAAATATCTTTTAGATGTTTTTATAGTACCTGCCTCAACTTCTTCAACTAAATGATATAGGTATTCATTTGTCTTTTAACACTAAAATACATTGGAGAAACACATGTGTAGGAAGGGGCAGCAGATGCTGGTTTAAACCGAAGATAGACACAAAAAACTGGAATAACTCAGTGGGACAGGCAACATCTCTGGATAGAAGAAATGGGTGGCGTTTTGGGCCGAGACCCTTCGTCAGTCTCGACCCAAAACGCCACCCATTCCTTCTATCCAGACTCACTGAGTTACTCCAGCTTTTGTGTCTATCTTTAGTGAAACACACCTGTTTTTATAATGATCTAGTACTCCATGGTTATTGTTACCAAGACTGGCTTTAACTCAAATTCTACAGGTTCACCTTTTTTGGGTAAAAAAAAAAATCCTCATCTCAGTTATAAATGGCCTTAACCCTTTCCTAAATCTTTTCACACTGGTTCTGGATTACTCACCATCAACCATTTTCAGTCATGGATTTCACTCAATTAATTTGCTGCAATCTGACAATTCACCAGGTTATTTTTTCCTGAAATCCACTAATATCCGTCTTATTATTAATTACACTATCACCCCTTTTTTAATTATACTCCTTAAACCCAAATGCAGATCATTTATATATATATAATTAGAAAAGTAATGGTCCTTACATTTATGTTTGGAGATCCAACTTGCATCACATCCATTTATCATTATTGCACTTTGACATCGGATTTTTCACTGATTACATTCCCAAGTCAATACATTCCTTTTAATACTCCATGCTTCCATCTTCTAATAAACTGTCCTATTTTATCAAATGCCTCTAGAAAATCCTAATAACTGCATAAAATCATGAGGGTGAAAGCACAAGAGTCTTTCAGTCATGGTAGAGCAATCAAGAAGGTGAGAGGAACAAGATTTAATACGAATCAGAGGGGCAACTTTCTCCACTCAGAGAGTGGCGGGTAAATGGAATGAGGTGCGAGATGAGGTAGTCGAGGCAGATACAATAACACTTGGACAGGCATATTGATCGGAAAGGTTTATAGGGAAATGGGAAAAATGTGACAAGTAAGGCATCTTGTTTGGCATGGACGAGTTTCCATGCTACATGACTTTAAAGGTCAAAGTCAAAGTCAAAAGAGTTTATTGTCATGTATCCCTGACAGGACAATGAAAATCTTTCTTTGCATAGCACAACAGAACATAGAAGGAATTGACTACAATTCTATACATAAATACACCCATGAATTAATAAATTAATAAAGTGCAAATAACAAGATGGAGGGATATTAATGTTCAGAGTTCCGAGCCAGGTTTAATAGCCTGATGGCTGTGGGGAAGTAGCTATTCCTAAACCGGGTTGTTGCAGTCTTCAGGCTCCTGTACCTTCTACCCGAAGGTAGCAGGGAGATGAGTGTGTGGCCAGGGTGGTGTGGGTCCTTGATGATGCTGCCAGCCTTTTTGAGGCAGCGACTGTGATAAATCCCCTCGATGGAAGGAAGGTCGGAGCCGATGATGGACTAGGCAGTGTTTACTACTTTTTGTAGTCTTTTCCTCTCCAGGGCGCTCAAGTTGCCGAACCAAGCCACGATGCAACCAGTCAGCAAGCTCTCTACTGTACACCTGTAGAAGTTAGAGAGAGTCCTCCTTGACAGACCAACTCTCCGTAATCTTCTCAGGAAGTAGAGGCGCTGATGAGCTTTCTTAATAATTGCATCTCTGTTCTCGGACCAGGAAAGATCTTCACAGATGTGCACGCCCAGGAATTTGAAGCTCTTGACCCTTTCAACCATCGACCCGTTGATATAAACAGGACTGTGGGTCCCCATCCTACTCCTTCCAAAGTCCACAATCAGTTCCTTGGTTTTGCTGCTGTTGAGGGCCAGGTTGTTGTGCTGGCACCATATGGACAGTTGCTCGATCTCTCTTCTATACTCGGACTCATCCCCATCAGTGATACGTCCCACAACAGTGGTGTCGTCAGCAAACTTGATGATGGAGTTCGCGCTATGACCGGCTACGCAGTTATGAGTATAGAGTGAGTACAGCAGGGGACTGAGCACGCAGCCCTGAGGTGCTCCCATGCTGATTGTTATCGAGTCTGACACATTTCCAGCAATACGAACATACTGTGGTCTATGGATGAGGAAGTCGAGGATCCAATTGCAGAGGGATGCGCAAAGACCCAGTTCTGCGAGTTTGGTAACCAGCTTGGAGGGGATGATTGTGTAAAAATGCCGAGCTGTAGTCAATGAATAGCAACCTGACATATGAGTTTTTGTTGTCCAAGTGGTCCAGAGCGGAGTGGAGGGCCAGCGAGATCGCGTCCACCGTTGATCTGTTGTGGCGGTAAGTGAACTGCAGTGGGTCCAGGTTTTTGTCGAGGTAGGAGTTGATTTGCGCCATGATCAACCTCTCGAAGCACTTCATCACCACAGGCGTTAGTGCCACAGGTCGATAGTCATTGAGGCACGTCACCTTGCTCTTCTTGGGCACCGGTATTATTGATGCCCTTTTGAAGCAGGTGGGAACCTCAGACCTCAGAAGTGACAGGTTGAAAATGTCCGTAAAAACTCCAGCCAGTTGGTCCTAGTTATGACTATTATGACTATTATGACTATTTACTGCTCCTTTTTGTTACTTAAGGATGAGCAATGCTGTGTTTAGTTTAGTTTAATTTAGAGATACAGCAAGGAAACAGGGCCTTAGGCCCACCGAGTCCACGCTGACCTGTGATCCCCGCACGCTAACACTGTCCTACATGCACTAGGGACAATTTAGAATTTTACCAAAGCCAGTTAACGTACAAACCTGCACGTCTTTGAGGTATGGGAGGAAACTGAAGGACCCGGTGAAAACGCACTCAGGTCACGGGGAGAACGTACAAACTCCGTACAGACAGCACCTGTGGTCAGGATCGAATCCGGTTCTCTGGCGCTGTGAAACAGCAACTCTACATCTGCTCCACCATGCTAGTTATGCTACAGGATTATCAATCCAAGGAGCTAATGATCTGATGATCTAACGACTGATGATCCGGAAACACAAGTTCAAATGGCAGCCATTAATTAAAGATATTTGGAATATAATGCTTACAGCAGTGGCTGTGAAGCTACTGGATTATTGTAACAGCCTTATTGGTTTAGTAATGTCTTTCAGGAAACAGTAATTAAGGTGCAAGAATTCGGACAGAAAACTGGTCCAAGGCAAAATGAACCAGGCCTAGTGAAGATTGATCCGCAAGGAATTGGGGGTGATTGGCTGCCTGGATGGTTTTCTTCCAGTTGGTCTTCCTGGACGGCAAACGTGTATGAATTTCACAGTTTGACCTTGATGTTTAGTTCATAATATGCCATGAGAAAGCCTGCACCTCAGCACTGAAGGAAGTACATTTGCAAATGAGAGGCCTGAAGGAGGATCTTATCTCTGGTGTTTGTATTGGATTTCAGACAAGAAAGAAAGGAAGACTTTCCATTTACCTGGTGTCTACCACAAACATAAAGCACTTCTGAAATGAGGTTGATCATTATACTGAGGCAATCAGTTTTTGAAAAGCATAAACTCATAAATTACAATGAGGCACCTGGTGATATCTATTAAAGGATAGATATTGATCAGTTGAGCACCAAAGCTCTTCTGTGATAGTGCTAAAGGATAATGCAATATATATCTAATGTGGGTCGGGGGATAATAGGTCAAAGTCTCGGTTTAATCATGCATAAAATAGCACTGTTACGCTGACTCAATACTCTTGCATCTGCCAGCCTGGTGTCTAGACTAAGGATTAAATGCATGACATGTTGTCCTTGGAAACAACTTCTCTACCTCTGAGCTATGGGTGGCCCAGTTATGGTGATTGTGCCTCTGAGTCAGTAGTTTGCAGATTGCAGAGGGAAGGCAAGTCAATGTTACAGACATATCAACTATAAAAACTGTAAAAATGGTCAGAGTCAGTGCATTAAACTTGTTTATTACATTGCCAACATCAGGAAGAAGGGTCTCGACCCGAAACGTCGCCTCTCTCCTTCGCTCCTTAGATGCTGCTGCACCCGCTGAGTTTCTCCAGCCTTTTGTGTACCCTCGATTCTCCAGCATCCGCAGTTCCTTCTTTAACTCATCAGGATGAATGATACTTTATATGCACATGTCGCAGGCTATAATGATATTCTATGCTTTGCACACCCAAGGTATGCAAAGAGTCACCACATAAAGGGCGCTGACAAAGTTACAAAGTTTCCCGGGTAAGATCGTGGACTCCCTAAACCAAAGTGAAAGATGTGAAACAACAATTTTTCTTCTTCCTCGTGTCCAGCCATCTTCCATATCACGTCTTTCCGGTCGGTCAGTGACGGTTGATGGTCAGTGGGTGCAGAATTGGCTACTTCAGTCAGTCGCTGTGGTGCAGTTCCTGTCGTTAGCATTGCCCGGGATGTGCCACGTGGAGGCTTCTGCTTGCAAACAATAATTCATAAGGTAAGATTTGAGATTCTGAGTTGATATCCATGAATCTATCCTGATCCTATCCATCAATGTTTCTTAAACTTTGCAAAACTATCTACTATGTACCTCTGAAGACATTAATAATGTCTCTTCTGCGTAACGTATACACACATCTTCAGCCCGCATCAAATAAAAAATCTGTTGGCACACAACATGTGTTGGAGACTAGTTAGTTTTGTTTTGTTCAGTTCAGTTTATTGTCACATGTACTGAGGTACAGTGAAAAGCTTTTGTTGCAAACTAACCAGTCAGCGGAAAGACAATATATGATTACAATCGAGCTATCCACAGTGAATGGATACATGATTAAGGGAATAACATGAATAATGTTTAGTGTAAGATAAAGCCAGTAAGGTCCGATCAAAGATAGTCCGAGGGTCTCCAATGAGATAGATAGTAGTTCAGGACTGCTCTGAAACACCTTTGTTTTCTGACAACAGAATTCTGACAATTGAAACAAAGAAGGCTAAAGGAATATTGAGAGGACATATTTTAAACTGACTTGCATGTTAAACAACCCCTCTCGGGCAGATGGAAAATAAAATGCAAGTGAGCTCCTCCCCATCACCTTGGCTCATATTTAGCCCACAAACATATATCTCATTGTTGTTTGTGGAATCCTGTTGTGCATAATCTTGCCACATTGCCATGAGAGGAAGATTGGAGCAGTTTTACAGAAGAAATGATTCATGTTAAAGTGACCTATAATGAAGGAAGAAACTGCTGATACTGGTTTAAACCAAAGATCTAGATGCTGGAGTAACTCAGTGGGACAGGCAGCATCTCTGGAGAGAAGGAATGAGTGACGTTAAAAAAAAATCCTACAAGAAGTCTGAATAAGGGCCCCAACCCTTAAAATGGTCTATATATTTTTTTTTTAATGGGTGATGAAGGAAAAGCTCCCTGTCCAGTCTGCCAGCAAATGTCCTGGAACTCAGTGAATACTGGAAACGTTCAGCAGGTCAGACACCATCTGTGGTGACCCTCGGACTAACCTTGATCGGCCTTTATTGGCTTTACCTTGCAGTAAACGTTATTCCCTTATCTTGTATTTATACACTGTAAATGGATCGATTGTAATCATGCATTGTTTTTCCACTGACTGGACAGCAAGCAATAGTTTATGCTTCCTTCTCATCCTCCTCACGCAGCTAGAACAAAGACGCTGATTGCCGGAAACCACCAAGAATTTCACCAAAGAGAGGCATAAAAAGCTGGAGTAAATTCAGCAGGACAGGTAGCATCTCTGGAGAGAAGGAATAGGTGATGTTTCACGATGGAACCCATCTTCAAATCCAGCAATGAGAGATGTAGACGGTGATGTACTGTGAGGAACGGTCTCGACCCGGAACCTCACCCATTCCTTCTCTCCAGAGATGCTCCTTGTCCTGCTGAGTTACTCCAGCATTTTGTGTCTACCTTCGATTTAAACCTGCATCTGCAGTTCTTTCCAACACAAGTAAACCTTCTCGGTCCACTACCTGCCCTCTTCACCAAATGGGCAACATTCACAAATAGGTCCACAACATATAATGGTGAACTTGGTAAATGATTGAAGCAAAGGAAATTGCAATGTTCTGGGAAAAGAGGGGAGCAGGGAGAAGAGCTTTCAGCTGCATGGGTTAATATCATCTCCTGTGCTGATATCCATGCATAGTGTGTATTTGTTTCTTAACTGTCATTGATATTATTAACAACCGTGTCTTTGTAAAACTCTCTGACTTGTAGCCTTCTATCCTGTAATTAATTTCTGTACCACATTAAAGCTCTTTATTCAGCAAAAAGCACACCAGAAATCATTACAATGGTTCCATTTATCTATAATTGAAGGCAGGTCACCACCCTGTTCAAGATTTCTGTACGTATCAGTATCTTCACTGAATACAAATTGAAACCATCACAATTTAGGGCGTTTGGGATGCATATCAGAAGAAAGTTGTAATGCTTAATATTCCTTCAGCATAAATTCACAAGTAAAACTATTTCAGGAAATCAGGGAAATAGTTTAGCCTTTTTGATTCAGTACAAGCTGTCGTCTTTTAAAAATTGCTGTGATTCTTGATTCATGATGAGATTCTGGCTCAAAGGTCTAAAGTATATTACATTTACAGATCACCCATGACACTGCATGGACTAAAAGTGCTTCACTGCCAATGGCATACCTTTGAAGCATAATCAGTGTGACAAGATTATATTGAGCGGGATTCCACAAACATCCTTAAATGAAAGTGTTTAAGGGCTAAATATGAGCCAAGGTGTGCGCAGGAGTTCCCTTGCTTTTGCTCGAATTATACCATGGGAATTTATTTTCCATCTGCCCAAGAGAGCTTCTTTAACAAGTGGGCACTTCCCCATCATGCCAGCCTGTCATGTGTGTTCAGCTCTCTGGAGGAGGACTTCAACATGAAAGCACTGCCACAAAAGCTCAGCTAATGCCAAGGCAGCTAACGTTCCCGGAGATTGTGGCTGTGAAAGAAAATTAAGTTTTTGACCTTGGCCAGGTGTTGAGGACAGATTTAGAAGCTGATTATAGTCTGGGCAAAGCCTGCAAGCAGCAGTGAAGGCGTTTGCTGCTCTCGCCCTCTGTGCTTCTGGCAAATTGCAAGTCACATTTTGGAGTAATTTGCATTTTGGACTCAGATAATCCAAAAATATCTTGCGATGTTTACTTGTTCCCTTCAAAACCAGGGAGTAGCAGCAGTAAATCTGCGATGGATCTCTGCGAACAGTGTTTCTCTGGAAATGCCTGGGAATATTGACTTTGTGAAAGTCACAGAGTCATAGAGTCCCAACTTGCCCATACTGGCCAACATGTCCCAGCTACACTAGTCCCACCTACCTGAGTTTGGTCCATATCCCTCCAAAACTGTCCTATCCATGTACTGTTTCTTAAAACTTGGGATTGTCCCTGCCTCAACTACCTCCTCTGGGAGCTTGTTCCATACACCCACCACCCTTTCTGTAAAAAAAGTTACCCCTCAGACTCCTATTAAATCTTTTCTCCTTCGCCTTAAACCTATGCCCTCTGGTCATCAGTTCAGGTACTCTGGGCAAGAAACTCTGGTCATCTGCCTGATCTATTTATCTCATGATTTATACACTTTAATAAGATCCTCCCTCATCCTCCTGTGCTCCAAGGAATAGAGTCCCAGCCTACTCAACCTCCCCCTATAGGTCACACCCTCCAGCCCTGGAAACATCCTTGTAAATCTTCTCTGTACCCTCGGAAGAGTCAGCATTCTCACAGTCACGACCATAGCATCTGCTATCATAGAGGTACAGGTTGAACACAGATTTTCCGACAAACGATGTTCCGCCCATCCTTAAAATCCACACAGAATTACGAGACACAAAATGCTGAAGTGGTCGGCACGGACTGGAAGGGCCGAGAGGCCTGTTTCCGTGCTGTAATTGTTATATGGTTATATGGTTATATGAAGTAACTCAGTTGGACAGGCAGCATCTCTGGGGAGAAGGAATGGGTGACATTTCGGGTCGAGACCCTTCTTCTCACTGAGAGGCGGGGGAGAAGGAGACATAGAGATATGGGAGAGCATGGTGTGAAAACGGGACATCACTGTGGATGGAGCTCAAGGAATGGATCACTGTTAGCTGAGGGGAAGGTGACAACGAGGCGTTACGAGAGCTCAGTTGAAATTCCCTTAGTGGCCAGAGATGGCATTGCGAGTGGAGACCACTCTTTCTAGTCGTGTCCTTCGGTCATGAAATAATGAACTATGTTCTCAATCTTCTCCCTTAACTGTTTCACAAGGACAATATAGTAAACCCTTGTTTTGTCAGATATAGCGGAAGGATGTACTGACCCAAATAAACGGCCGTGGAGATAGTGGGAGTTGTGGATGGGTCAGCAGGCCATTCCATTCACATTCAGTTTGCATTTTATATGTGTTTTATTTGAGTTTCTGGCACTCCATGGTGCTTTAGTAAGACGGTAGGAGGGGGTCTCATTAGCGGGTCAGGGGTGTATGTCGTTTCATTATCACGTGACCTCTGCTGGTCCAGAAAAACAAATAATCCAGAAAGGCTCTGGAACCGAGGGTGCCGGGATATCAGTGTTCTACCTATAATGCGTTAAGTGTAATAAACCGGAGTTTGCTGCCTGCAGTCCCTGCCAAGACTTGCCGCTGACTAACATGCTACGTCCGCATGTCATTCTGGTGAATACCCAGCAGCAATTTGAGGAATTGTATATGTAATTGTATACAATATTTACGAGAGGCATAGATAGGGGAACATTTTTTTCCCCAGGATGGAAATATCAAAAACTCAAGGGCATAGTTTTGAGGTGAGTGGGGCCAAGTTTAAAGGAGATGTGTGTGGCAATTTTTTTTACACAGATGGTGCCGAGTGCCTGGTATGTTCCCACTAGTCGGAGAGTCTAGGACTAGAGGTCATAGCCTCAGAATTAAAGGACGTTCTTTTATGACGGAGATGAGGAGAAAGGTCTTTAGTCAGGGGGTGGTGAATCTTTGGAAATATTTGCCACAGAAGGCTGTGGAGGCCTAGTCAGTGGATATTTTTAAGGCAGAGATAGATACTTTCTTGATTGGTAGAGGTGTCAGAGGTGATGGGGAGATGGCAGGAGAATGGGGTTAGGGGGGAGAGATAGATTAGCCATGATTGAATGGCAGAGTAGCCTTGATGGGCTGAATGGCCTAATTCTACTACTATTCCTATGATCTTATGACCATATGAAAGTGTTGCCAGGGATAGTGGTGGTACCCCGGTAAATGTGGCAATAAACTAAACTGATCTAAGGGAAAGCTAAGATGTTGGCCACAGAACCATGCAACTTGATCTCGGTTACTTTGAAACCTTAAATATGGTCACCCAGTGAATTTCTTCGAAACAGTTAAAATGCACTTTGGAAAATAAGAGAAATCTTCATTTAAATATTATGATAGCAGATGAAATTGTAACATGCAGATTCATGAGTTAGAAGCACACTTCTCACCACATTCGATGAGGACATATGTGAAATACTGTATGCCTGAAGCATGCTTAGATCTTTGGAAAATGTAAATGAATAGCTTAACGCCCACTTGACATCCCCACACAAACCTTCCGATGACGGTGCTCCCAGAGAAAGTAATCGTGAATGTTACAAGTATGTTTAAATAAAGCGGAGCATTGTTTTCAGTCTAAGATAGACACAAAATGCTGGAGTAACTCAGTGGGACAGGCAGCATCTCTGGAGAAAAGAAATGGGTGGCCTTACAGGATGAGACCATTCTTCAGACTAAGTGTCTCGACCCAAAACGTCATCCATTCCTTCATTCCAGTGATGCTCCAGCATTTTGTGTCTATCTTTGGTGTAAATCAGGACCTGCGGTTCCTTCCGACACAACATTGTTTTCAATCTTCCTGGTCCTGAATTGTGCACCAATATACCTGGCAACAAACAAACCTCCAAAGGGGCTTGTGTAGGAAGGAACTGCAGATGCTGGTTTACACCGAAGACACAAGGTGCTGGAGTAAATCAGCGAGACAGGCAGCATCTCTGGAGAGAAGGAATGGGTGACTTTTCAGGTCAAGACCCTTCTTCAGAATCCAAGAGTGCTTCTTGGCTCAAGCGGCCAGGGCCCAAGCAAGTGCCCATGGCTGCCCATTTGCAGATCAAAAAGCTAGCCAAGGACAGTCCAATGAACCTTAGCTGTGCGTTTTTGTTGGCTACAAGGATAAATCTTTTACCCCAGCTGAACCCAGCACAACCCCTCAGCCATCAATGACTGCATCAATACAGAACATGTCAATATCATCATCTTGAGCCAAGTTCCACCCCACCCTCATATTCACCTGGACCATATCTGACACTTATCCTGAATCTCTCATTCTCTCCATCACAGGAGGGAGACCTATCACTTACATCTTATATAAACCAACCAATTTGGCTACTTCAACTATAACTCCTCCACCTTGCCTCCTGTAAGGATGAATTCCCATTTTCTCAATTTCTCCATCTCTACCACACCTGTTCTAGGGTTACTGACATTGTACATTTCTGCCTTCTTCTGCCTAAGATAGACACAAAATGTTGGAGTAACTCAGCAGGACATGCAGCATCTCTGGAGAGAAGGAATGGATGACGTTTCGTGTCGAGACCCTTCTTCAAACTGTGTCTTCTAATACCTAGTTTCACTGTCGTCTTATTGAGTTTCACTCTCTGTACAACTCATTATCATCTACCCCCCAGCAAACAATGGACCATTGTGGGCTTCTCCTTTTCCTTGATCATTGTTGCTCTTTTTCATTTCTTTCATTCATTTGTTCTATGTACATTCTATATCTCTCGTTTCCCTTACCCCCGGCTCTCTGTCTGACCAAGAGTTAGTGATTTTCAGTGTCTGAAGAAGTGTCCCAACCCAAAATGTCACCTATTCCTTTACTCCAGAGATGCTGCCTGACCCGCTGAGTTACTCCAGCGTTTTGTGTCTATCTTCTTCTGGCAATATGGCCTCCCCTCTGAAATAGTTGATGAGCCCTCATATGCACTTCCTCTATTTCCCAGACGTCGGATCTCATACCCTGTCATACTTCCAGGCAGAACAGCAACAGTGTTGGTTTTCACTTTCACCCTCCCAAACCGAGCATCCGATACATTGTGTGTAGGGGGGGGGGGGGGGGGGACAGTAGTGGTAGGACAGAGGTTGGTGGGTGATGGGTGGAACCAGATGGGGAGGAGATGCTGAGCAGATTGAAAGACATCGAATACATAAAATACATTTGTGCAAATCCAAAGAAAATGGAGGATTAGCTCTACCTAATTTTCTTTTTTTATTACTGGGCTACTAATATTAAAAATATAACTTTCTGATTGAACGATACATGTCAACATGTAAAATGGAGAGGGAAGATTGTTTGCCTTTTTTTATAGGCTTGATCCTCCTATCTCCAATATATCTGGAAACAGTTGAAATTCAGTCTTAAATTGAGAAATATGGCTCTCCTTCTTCCTATTGCAAATAATCCCTCGTTTCAACCGTCTACTTTAGATGTGGTGTTTGTTCAATGGAAGAACCTGGGAATTAATACTGTGGGAGACTTCTATAAGAAGGGGACTCTCTCCTCTTTTCAAGAACTGCAGGAGAAATATGACCTGAATGTCAATCATTTTTTTAGATAACTTCAAATCCGAGATTACGTGAAAACATATACACAAGACTGTCTTCTTATGGGTCCAGATATATTAGACTAATGTTTGGATAGACATGCTGATACAAGTGAGTTGATATCTTATATTTATAACACCCTTCTAAATATTGACACCCCACCCTCTGAGATTTATAGGCGAGCATGGGAGGACAAGCTGGGTTTACCCATTTTGAAAGATATATGGGAGGAAAGCCTACAATACATACACTACTGTTCTTTAAATGCCAGGCATTGCCTGATACAATTTAAAGTATTGCATAGGTTATACTACTCAAAGACCAAATTGAACAAGATCTTCCCAACTGTCTCTCCTCTTTGTGATAAATGTCACTTTCAAGAAGCCACCCTAACTCATTATTTTGTATCATGTATAAAAATACAAAACTTCTGGACGGAAATATTCAATATCATTTCTTGAAATTCAATTGGAGCATGTTTCAAAACTAATAATATTAGGAATCTCAGAGGGCTGCCTTAATCTAACGATATCGCAAAGACGCTTCCTTGACAATGGTTTAATAACTTCAAAAAAACATACTTAAATTCTGGAAAAAGATAACAGTCCCCATAGTGAAGATGTGGATCACAGAAATGACAGAGACACTACATCTAGAAAAAATAAGGCTTGTCTTGACTGACAAACCAGATCAATTTTCCAAAATATGGTCACCTTTTATTGAATTTCTTCAACAACATAATGGTTGAACACAAACTCAAAACCTACGCTAGGGTCGGGTGAGCGGGTATGGAAGGACAGTGCGATATATCTCCGCTTCTTTCACTTCTTCGTTAGTTCTGGGGTTTTTCTTTTTTATTTTTCGTGTCTTTCTCGAAATTCTTTCTTCTCTTTTTCTTTTCTTCTTTCTTTCCCTTTATTCCTTTTTCTTTTTTTCCGATTTAGTTATTAGTTTATAAAATGTTAAAACTGAAGCAGTATGGAAATTGTATAACGGTTATGTCGATTACTTTCTCTTTGTACAATTGCTTCTAAAAAAAAATTTAAAAAAAAAAAATCTATATTTGCTGCAAAAAAAGTTGTACCTTGTTACTTTTTAAAATAGTTAAATTGTTGTACTTTTTACGTCTCTGTGGATGGGATTGGTCCGACAACTTGTCAGTCATCGATAAAGGTTAGCAATTGGTCCAGACATCGGCGTCCATCATATCACTGCCTCCGTGGCAATCGCAGCAGCTTGGAGTCACTGCCACCATTTTACAAACGCAAGCTCAAGCTCCACCCCCCTGGTCTATGTGGTCGGTCTGATACTTGTTGAGGTTCATAAGGGAAAATTTCTTCCTGAACTATCTTAATGTTTGAGACCTCTACTAAATGCTCTCTTCCAGCAGTTTAACTAGTTTCTCAGCCCTCTGCTCTTCCTCACCAGAACGCTCTGCTTCAAGGAGAGCACATACTAATCTAGCCATGCCAGGGAGTAGCTGAGTTGCATTGTTGCCAGGATTTGAGGGGTTGAGCTATGCAGACAGGTTGAGCAGTTTGAGAAGCGCAGGAGGATGAGGGGTAATCTGTTTTTTGTCTTCTTAGGCCCCCTTCAGTCATGGCTGACCATGGATGTTTCCAGGGTGTTATTCCCTTTGTGGAGGACGCCTGTGCATGACTTTGTTTAACATGGGGAGAATGTGCACAGACAGCCACCCCACGGTCCTTGACAGATCTAGTGGCATGGAGTCCAAGACGACAAGAGACCCTTTCCTGCTGCAGCCTTCTTCCGCCTTCCCAGCCGTTGTGACGCTCCACTGAGGCCAGCATTTATCCTCCCGCTGTTCCACAGTTGAGGTCTTGGTTGGATTGCTCTTTGTCAGAGAACCCCCACCTCGACCTTACCACCATGGGTGGCTCTACCAGGAGCATAGCTCCAGGCAGCATCGCTCTCAGAATCCCAGGTCCACACAAGGTTCTCCACTGGGCAATCCACGGAGAAGAGGTAATCTGTTAGAGGTGAATAAAATCATGAGAAGATTAGATAGGGTAAATACTTTTACCCAAACTAGAGGAATCAAGAACCAGAGGACAGAGGTTTAAGGTGAGGGAGGAAAGATTTAATCTTTTGCTTCACCTGAGGGGCAACATTTTGAACAGTTTCCACACTGTATAACTCTACGACTTTATGACTTTAAGTTTGGAGTCAGGGTAGAGTCTTTGTGGATCACTATGGTTATGGCACAATGAACTGTTAAACTCCAGCCTGTGAATTTCTGCAAAATGCAGCCAAACAAACACATTACCTGTATTTGTATCATCCTCAAACTTGGCCACAAAGCATTCAATTCCCTCATTCAAATCATTAATATACAACGTGGCGAACAGCGGCCCCAGCACCAACCCCTTGCGGAACTCCGCTAGTCACTGGAAGCCAACCAGAAAAAGCCCCCTTTATTGCCACTCTTTGCCTCAGGATTCCAGGTAGGTCTCTTCTGCTTATCGTTAAAAGCAGCATCTCTTATCACCATCTGGAGATGCAGATTGAGACAAACTTTGACAATTCATTGAAAAGACAGAGGGTGAATAAAGGTACCACCTTAGTGGATACAAGGAACTGCATATTCGAGTTTACAAAAAAGACAAAATGGACTAGAATAACTTAGCAGTTCAAGCAGCATCTCTGGAGAATGTGGATGAGCTATGTTTCGGGTCGGGTCCCTTCCTCAGACTAATTGTGGATGGGGGGGGGGTTTACAGCTGGAAGTGAGGTGGGGGCAGGACAAAGCCTGACGAGTGATAGGTGGACACAGGTGATGGTGTTTCTTTTGATTGGCAATGGTTGCAAAATGGCCAGATGAAAAGACAAAAAATGTAAGATGAGGAGTGAGGAGTGAATGAAGAGGTGTGAATTGTGAAACCAGAGGAAAAACTATAGTTGGAAGGGGAGAAATTGGTGTAAGCCCAGGTGGGGCAGAGGGAAGATGGGGGCAAAGAAAAGAGAAAAAAAGTTGTTTCTAGGTTCATTACCTAATATTGAAGAATTGAATGGTAATACCATTAGGTAGCAAGCTACCCAAGCGGAATATGAGGTGCTGTTTCTCCAGTTTGCATGTGGCCTCACTCTGGTGATGTGGACAGAGAGGTCAGTATGGCAATAGGAAGAGGAGTTAAAATGGTTATTAACTGGGAGAGCTGATAGGATCGAGTAGAGCGAGCACAAAATGGTTGCCATGTCTATGCTTGGTCTTACCAATGTAAATGAGTGGCCTGATTTTGT
Organism: Raja brachyura; assembly: GCA_963514005.1. Next base: position 137,583,278 of record OY740782.1, on the reverse strand, counting down.
GGTCTGCCCTTGGACAACAAGACTTCAATGCTCCACCCTTATAGAGTGATCTTCACTGGAGTGACACCTATGTAGCTGACAGGATCAAAGACTTCAAAGTGGTCGATTTGACAGAGGACTTGAAACAAAACTGTCCAGCCTGTCATTTGCCCTTTCTAACATTTTTCTTAAAACAAAAAAAATATTTTGCCCTCTGATCTCAATGACAAGCTTACCTATCAAGGCCTAGGTTGATCTACTCAAAGAGAAGTATCTTTATTGATTAATGCATGGTTAATCACTTAGGAAGACCACCACGGGCCAAAGGCAAATTAGAATTACATTTTCTCAACGTTGAGAGATTATTGTCTGCAGAGAAGCAGAGCAATTTAGGGATCCAATAATCTAAGTATAGTTATCGTGTGAAATTCTTTGAACAGGTACAAAGAATAATTATGATCGCTAATGGAATATTGATGTCTATCCCAAGGGGGCCGGAGTTCAAACAACATGGAAGTCATGCCTCAGTTGGATAAAGCTCTTTATTTCTCAGACACACTTAACCTCTATCATTAATTGTGAATTGATCTACCAGTTGGACAAGTCACTTAAATGCTTTGCTGCTCCCAGGCCTTGTGCAAGTTGGATTTGTGTGAATGCTTCATCGTATCCCAACCTGTGTTCAGCTCATTTCAATGAACGTATGGCGATTTGCAATGAGGTAGCGGACAGGTTAATCATTTGAGTGTTCATGTAACCAGGAAGAAAACAGAATTTCTTGACACATAATGACATTTTTTGTTTACAATGAGATATCAGTTTGTCTTATTATTTTACACGTCAATTCCATAGTCACACTGTAAAACGAGAATTAAAAAACACCTAATATGTTTTTATCCCTTGAAGCACTCCAGTGTCTTTGGCGCTTTAACAGCATGCTGGAAGAACTCAGTAAGAACACAGCATCTGTGGAGACAAAAGATGAAAGTTGTCATTTATGTCCTCTCTTCTCCCGACCGCACCTTTCTATAGGGACCACTCTCTTTGTGACCCAATGATCCGTTCATTCCTCCCCACTCATCCCTGCACATCCCCTAACACTTTGCCCCACAACAAAGGGTGGCACGGTGGTGCAGCAGCAGAGACCTAGGTTCAATCCTGTCTGTACGGAGATCATGCACAAGTTCTCAAGAGAAAGAGGAACGATTGCAAGCATACGGAAGAGTACGAGAAATGTTTTGTATAGTTTAATTTTAAAGATATAGCATGGAAACAAACCCTTCGGCGACCAGCGATCCCCGGACACTAGCATTAGGGGCAAAACCAATTAAGCTACAAACCTGTACGTCTTTGGAATTTGAGTTTAGTTTAGAGATACGGTGCAGAAACAGGCTCTTCGGCCCCACCGGGTCTGCGCTGACCAGCGATTCCTGCACATTTAACACTATCCTACATCCACTAGGAACAATTGTTTACATTTACCAAGCCAATGAACCTACAAACCTGTACGTCTTTGGAGTAGATAACCATTTTGCGATACACCTGGCTTGGTCCGAAATGGCCATCTTAACTTTCTGGTTACTTGTAATTTTGCCTCTACTACCCACTGACACACTAGCCTGTCTCTCCTCAGTATTTCTCATTGGTTGAAGACGCCATGTTTGAAGAACCAAATTTCAAATTCCACTTGCGTACTTTGCAAACCAACGGTTAGGGCTGATCAATTTTCCATCTTCAGATAACCCTCACCCCATTGATCTCCCGTGCAACACACATGCCAGTCCATCTGATTTCATCTCCCTTTGTTCACGTTTCTCATCCCTCCCACCCACTTTTTTAGAAGCAATTCTACAAAGAGAAAGTAATCGACATAACAGTTATACAATTTTCGTACTGCTTCCGTTTTAACATTTTATAAACTAGTAACCAAATCGGAAAAAAAGAAAAAGGAATAAAGGGAAAGAAAGAAGAAAAGAAAAAGAGAAGAAAGAATTTCGAGAAAGACACGAAAAAGAAAAAAGAAAAACCCCAGAACTAACGAAGAAGTGAAAGAAGCGGAGATATATCGCACTGTCCTTCCATACCCGCTCACCCGACCCTAGCGTCGGTTTTGAGTTTGTGTTCAACCATTATGTTGTTGAAGAAATTCAATAAAAGGTGACCATATTTTGGAAAATTGATCTGGTTTTTCAGTCAAGACAAGCCTTATTTTTTTCTAGATGTAGTGTCTCTGTCATTTCTGTGATCCACATCTTCACTATGGGGACTGTTATCTTTTTCCAGAATTTAAGTTTTTTTTTTGCAGTTATTAAACCATTGTCAAGGAAGCGTCTTTGCGATATCGTTAGATTAAGGCAGCGCTCTGAGATTCCATATATTATTAGTTTTGAAACATGCTCCAATTGAATTTCAAGTGTTTTAGAAATGATATTGAATATTTCTGTCCAGAAGTTTTGTATTTTTATACATGATACAAAATAATGAGTTTGGGTGGCTTCTTGAAATTGACATTTATCACAAAGAGGAGAGACAGTTGGGAAGATCTTGTTCAATTTGGTCTTTGAGTAGTATAACCTATGCAATACTTTAAATTGTATCAGGCAATGCCTGCCATTTAAAGAACAGTAGTGTATGTATTGTAGGCTTTCCTCCCATATATCTTTCGAAATGGGTAAACCCAGCTTGTCCTCCCATGCTCGCCTATAAATCTCAGAGGGTGGGGTGTCAATATTTAGAAGGGTGTTATAAATATAAGATATCAACTTACTTGTATTGGCATGTCTATCCAAACAATAGTCTAATATATCTGGACCCATAAGAAGACAGTCTTGTGTATATGTTTTCATGTAATCTCGGATTTGAAGATATCTAAAAAAATGATTGACATTCAGGTCATATTTCTCCTGTAGTTCTTGAAAAGAGGAGAGAGTCCCCTTCTTATAGAAGTCTCCCACAGTATTAATTCCCAGGTTCTTCCATTGAACAAACACCACATCTAAAGTAGACAGTTTAAACAAGGGATTATTTGCAATAAGAAGAGGGAGAGCCACATTTCTCAATTTAAGACTGAATTTCAGCTGTTTCCAAATACGGATAGTACTATGTATTATAGGATTTTGCTCATACGTTGACTTATTCAGATATATTGGAGATAGGAGGATGGAGCCTATACAAAAAGGCAAACAATCTTCCCTCTCCATTTTACATGTTGACATGTATCGTTCAATCAGAAAGTTATATTTTTAATATTAGTTGCCCAGTAATAAAAAAGAAAATTAGGTGGAGCTAATCCTCCATTTTCTTTGGATTTGCACAAATGTCTTTTATGTATTCGGTGGGTTTTGTTGTCCCAAATAAAGTTAGTGACAATAGAATCTTTTTTTTTAAAGCTTTTAGGGAGATATGTCGGTATTGATTGGAATAAGTATAAAAGTTGCAGAAGAAAGATCATTTTTGGCATTTAATCTACCGATAAGGGAGATAGGAAGTGTTTTCCAAAATTGGATATAGGCATACAGTTTAGTGATTAATGGGGGGAAGTTTATTTCAAACAAAGAGGCATTCTTTCAAGTCACGTAAATTCCAAGATATCTAAACTTTTCAGTAACGATTCTGAAAGGAAATTGTTGTTGAGAAGGGTCTTGTTCTTTTATTGGCATGATTTCACTTTTGTTCCAATTTATTCTGTATCCAGAAAAAGAACCAAATTGTTCTATAATGTTAAAAACATTTGGAATACTAACTTGGTGATTAGTAATGTATAAAAGTACATAATCTAGATTTTTTTAAGTGTTTCATACCTATTTATCATTTCAGCTTCATGTCCGTTCGGTCGTATAAATCTTCGACTTCATTCGACGTCATTTCTTATCGGCTTTGTGTCCTTTTGGCGTCATGACCGTTCAGCTTCGTGTCCTTTCGGCTCTGTGTCCTCTCGGCGTCGTGTTCATTCGGCATCTCGGCTTTTCGACGTAATGTCCGTTCAGCATCTTTGCTTCGACTTCTTGGCTTCGGCTTCTCGTCCTTCGGTATCTTGTCCAGGTACCGCGCTACAATGCTGAGAATTATATTCTGCACTCCGTGTCTACCCCTCTGCTCTACTTGAGTTTGTCTTGATTGTAATTGATTGTAATTGTGTAGATTAATATTTGATCTGATAGGATCTGATGGGATAGCATACAAAACAAATGTTTTCATTTTCAACATACTTCATTATACCTGATTGTAATCAACCTAAAGCTAAAGCTAAAGAAACATTGTGTGAGTTCTGCATATCAATTAAAGCATCTTCACAGAGACTTGCCATCTGTTGCATCCACAGCTATACCATCCAAACAGGGAAAAGATTGATATAACATTCCCGTTCAATGTAACTGAGGTAATGAGCTTCTATCCATCTGTATGCTTCAGCCAAGTCCGAAGATATTTGCAAATCTCACAGTTTGCCATCCATTATTGCATCTTATTGAAAGAGTTTGAACTACATTTCATTTTCTCTTGCAAATGATCAGCAGGTGAAGCAAACATATGGCTCCCTTTCCATTAGCAGCTTGCGTAGCCTCTATCTGCAGAGGCCACGTATCAATATTCATTAGATCATAAGAACATGTGCTAGGAGTAGAACTAAGCCATTTGGCCTGTCAAGTCTATTCTGCCACTCAATCATGGCCTGATCTATGTCTCCCTCCTCAGCCCACTCTCCTGTCTTCTCCCCATAACCTCTGACACCCATACAATGCGTATGACACCCTCCGATATCCAGCTGATCTGTGACTATCAGACTAATTGTACAGGTCAATGCTCAGTATGTATACAGCAGTCATGATGGCTTCATTCTATCTCAGTTCACTGTGATAGCTGCATTTGAGTGACCATGGTTAACTAAAGTTTAGGGCGGCACAGTGGTAGAGTAGCTACCTTACAGCTCCAGAGACCCCGGTTCAATCCTGACCTTGGATACTGTCCGTATGGAATTTGTACTTTCTCCCAATGACCGTTTGTGTTTTCTCCGGGTGCTCCAGTATCCACTCACATCCTAAAGATATGCAGGTTTGTAGGTTAAATTGGCTTCTGTAAATTATCCCTGGAGTGTAGGATAGAACCAGTGTACGGGCGACCGGTCGGCGGAGGAGACTGTTTCCACGCTGTATCTCTAAACTAAGCTAAACCAAAGTGTGGCTACTGTACAGAGTCATGGAGTCATACAGTGCGGAAACAAGCCCTTTGGCCCAATTTTCCACTAGCGGGAGAGTTTGGGACGAGAGGTCATAGCCTCAGAATAGTAAGATTGAACGAGAACTTACCAGTTCGAAGGTTGATCTTTATTTTATGAGGAGTCGAAGTGAGGGATTTCGTGAAGAGCCCGCCGGCGCGCATGCTCGACATACTTCAAAGTAGCGGCGTGGAATCACAGAAACCAACAATAGAAATGACTTCGCATAGTAAGATTGAAGTGACTAAGATTACCAGATGAAGGTGATTGAGGGTTGGGCGAGGAGGGCACGAAATCCCTCACTTCGACTCCTCATAAAATAAAGATCAACCTTCGAACTGGTAAGTTCTCGTTCAATCTTACCATTTCATTTCGGAGTCACATGAGTGACTTCGTGAAGACTTCAAAGCTTCTGTGATTACACACCCTGGACCACGTCCATGCTGACACACCACTACCAGGGATGGATGGGAGGAACAAACTTGCTCAGTAGTTCATACTGCAAAACAAGAGCATATTTATGAATAACAAATCAAAAACCCCTCATGCGGGGACATCTCCACGTTCTTGACCTGCATTCAGCACGGCTTCTGCGAACTGTAGAGGAGCAGCAACAGGCTTGTTATAAAAACGCTGGAACACAGCTTCATTAGCCCATCCTGCTGTGGCGAGAATTTGGTCCATAGGCACCTCCATAATCCTCGCCGCTGACGTCGATGCAGCCCTGGTGGAATGAGACTTGAACACATTAGTGTCGATACCTGACTTACCCAAGACGACTCGAAGCCACCTGGATATCGTCTGGACTGTCACTCGATGATGAGGTCTCTTATGAGTGACCAGCAGGTACCTCTCCATTCCTCTGATGCGTGCCGTCACCTTGACATAGTGGCGGATATGTGAGGCTAAACATAGCCTAGCATCTGCGGGGTATGCCGGGAACTTCAGCTGCAGCCCTGTGCACCCAGGTCTATGCTGCTTTAGTAGCTCGTCAATGAAAAAGACGACTTCTGTAGGGGTAGATGTCATTCTGTCGACACGAAGTTTGTGTAGTGTCTGTACCCTCTGAGCTGAAGTCAGCGCTAGTAACATCACCAGCTTCATGGTGAGTTTGTCCAGTTGGAGCCCTTCCATGGGAGACCACGTCCTGAGCAGGTTTAATACGTCCCTGACATCCCAGGTGATATTATAGCGTGGTGTAGGCGGATTCATATTGAATATACCCCGCATGAGTCTGGACACTAGCCTGTTGGTTCCTACCTCAATATTGAGGTAGAATGAGAGCGCACTTCTGGCGCTGTTGATGGCACTGTAACTTAAGTGTTCATCATGGTGCAACCCCACGAGGAATTCCAGGACGTCGGTTATTGTCACGTCATCGTACGTGATGCGAGAGCGGCTGCAGTAGGCTTCCCACTTCTTAATATGCGAGCGGTATCTTCGCCTTGTTGACTCTCGACACGACGCCCCGATGGTATCCATGGTCCGAGCTGAGAGGCCGTATTGGACTAACGGCCTGTTCAGAACCTGCAAGCCAACAAATTTAAATAGCCATGGCAGGGATGTGGCTCCCCTGAGACAGGGTGAGTAACCAATTGTGGGCAACCCTTCAAAAGGACCCACGGTTCGTTGAGCATGTCAAAGACCACCGGATACCAAGGCTGTGTGGGCCAGTCGGGTATAATAAGGATGCCCTTGGCAGCATCTGCCTGAATCTTACGCAATACCCGACTGATGAGGCAAAACGGGGGGAAGGCATAGGAAAACCAATTGCCCCAGTCCAGCGAGAATGCATCTAGCGCTATTGCCCCAGGATCTGGTTCCCATGAAACGTAGGTTGGTACCTGATGGTTCAACCATGACGCAAGAAGGTCAATGTCCGGTTTACCAAATTTGGCTGTGACTTTAGCAAAACTCTCAGGATGCAACATCCATTCAACATTGTCATTAAATTTGCGTGACCTGGTGTCCGCCACAGTATTAAGCTCACCTGGCAAATAGGTAGCTGAAATCCAAATGTCTCTTTGAACACACCAGAGCCAAATTGAGTTAGCCAATTTGTCACACGAAACTGACCTGGTACCACCCATATGGTTGAAGTATGCCACTGCTGTGGCGTTGTCTATTTGGAGACGGACATGTGCTCCAACAAGCTTGGAACAATACGCACGAAGTCCGTGGAATGCTGCCAGCAACTCCAAATAGTTAATCCCTTGAGTCAACAACATCGTTGACTCAAGGGTGTCCCTTCTGCCCCCACAACTAGAGCAATTATCCGTAGCTCCCCAGCCATTGGAGCTTGCATCAGTCTGCAAATATACCACCGGATTAGCCTCCCTGATAGGCTTGAATGAGCTGCTAATGTGGCACACCCACCATTGCAACTCATTTATCGCTTCGGACGGCAGCTGCATTGATCGATCATAATGACCAGCGTCCTGTTTTAACGCAGCAATTTTAGCTCTTTGCAAACTCTGATAATGCAAAGGTCCATATCGCGCTGCCGGAAACAAAGCTACAAGCTTACCAATTACTGTAGCTGTATGCCGAATCGATGGTATATTGGTGCGGATTAAACCTTGACACACCTGGGTAACATCCTCAATCTTGTTAATTGGCATGTTAACCCTCATGCTCAAAGAGTTCACCGTGAACCCTAGGTAATTAATCACCTGGGCAGGGCAGAACTTTGATTTCTCTGGATGGACAATAAACCCTAATTGTTGAAATATATTGACAGCAGCTGCAACTCCCTGTTCAGCCAATTCCAGGGTGCGGCCCACAATTAAGATATCATCTAAATAGGCCATAACTATATGATGTCGCTGTCTCAAATAAGCCATAATTGGTTTCACTAATTTAGTGAACAATCTAGGGGCTGTGGTGAGCCCATTAGGCAAAACCTTGTACTGCCAGTTGCCCCATCCAGATGAATTTCAAAAACCTCCTGTCGTATTTCTGGATGGATTCTGAATAGTATGCGTCTTTCAAATCGATGCATGCCATAAAGCAACCATGAGAAATCAATGATATGGCTGTTTCAAACGTATCCATTTTAAAATGAGTATATGTTACAAAAGTATTCAAACGGGTTAGATCAATAATGACACGACAACCTCCATCCTTCTTAGGTCTGGTGAATATATTCGAAACAAATTCAACTGGCTCATGCACCGCTTTCTCAATCACTCCCTTCTGTTCAAGCCTTAAAATTTCCTTGTAGCCTGCTGCCTGTTCTGCAGCAGATAATTTAAACGTTCGACCGAGCATGTGCGGGGATGGAGGAATGTCGCCATTAATAAACTCAATTTTATGCCCCTGAATATTCTGCAACACATACTCGTCACCAGTAAAATTACCCCATGCACCCAAAAACAGCCAAAGGCGACCACCAACATGTGAAGTTAAACAAAGAGAAAAGAGAGAACCAGACCCCCTCACCCCCGTGGTTACCGGCGGTCCTTGACACGTGTGGGTGGATGTGGAGGTGCTGGGTTGACTTGAGGGCGCGGCATCTTCGTTTTCCACCAGGGTCTCTGCCGACCCTGTCCTAAAAAAGACCCCTGGTGCTGGGTCTGATGTTGCTGTCATTGTGGAGCTCGAGGGTGGGTCCTCGTCGAGGTACTAGCAGACCCTCATGAGCGAATGTATGGAGCTTTTGAGCCTGACGGTGTGGGGGCACTCTGAGAGCGCATGATCACCACCGTTTTGGCTTGTTCGTCAAGCTCTTTGACTCTCTTCGAGAGGTCCTCCCCAAAGAGTTGACGGGGCGGCGGCGGCGGCGGTGGTTTGCAATTTTACCTCTTGTTGACGGATAGCCGCACTGATGTTGCCCCATATCGGCGTATTGACCACAGGCACGTTGAGGGAGTTGCAATTGGATGGAGCCTTGAGACGGCTCATTGCCTGAATGAGGACTTCTTCCTGTAGTTGCTGGTTGTTAAGAAAGTCCACAGTGGCTGCCAGCTTTGCGTTTAAAGGAAGTCCAGATGAATGTGGGGCCGCAAATTTGGTCGCCACATCCAGAAGATCCTCCGCTGGCACCTCCAACGGAGGTGGTATGGAATCCACCAAAACCTCCTCCTCCTGCTGCTCCAGGCTGATGGTAGAGGCTGGTGACGACGCCCTGTGCCTGTTGCTGCCCTGCTGTAGTTGACGTTGAAGCAGGAGCTCCAGCAGCCGCTCCATACGGTCAATACGCCCTTCACCCTGAACACTCAGGTGGTCGGAGTCCTCCGGCTCTGAAAAGAAAACTGGGCTCCTATCATCGGCCCACACCTCATCGAGGCCCAGCCGGTGCCGGTAGTTGTCGCTAACAGCCGCCGAGGCGAAACTGCGCGATTCCCGCGCGGGCGTGTTCAACCGCCTCCGTTTAGTGGGAGCTGAAGCTGCTGCCACTAAGGGCACTTGCGGCGTGGTGTTGGCACCAGCCGAAGCATGGCTGCCTGAAGCCCGCGCAGGCTTGCCGGCTGCCCACATCGTGGACTTTGCCGACGCATGGTCTCGCCCACCCATCCATGGGGGGCTCGGCGACCGTGACGAGACCCGACTCAACCGACCCGTCCCGGCGTCGAGAGTCGGGGTGTGCCGGCTGGACCTCACAGCCGCCCCGGGTCTCGCCCTGGAACCTGACCGCTCCTCCGTGTCAGGCAATGCCTTAGCCCGGGCAGGGTTAGGCTTCTGGGCTGCTGCCCTTCCCCTACTCGGAGGGCTGAGTGGAACGGGCCGTGCAGCCGCACGCACCTAGCTCGAGGTCGCCAGCGAGCCCGCTGACGACCTGACTGCCATGGCAGGGCCCCCCTGCTCTGGCGGCACACCACACTCCTCCTCGTCGAACTCCTCCGAGCTGTGGTGTGCTGGCGGATCTGGACCTGTAATCACAGGGCTTACCCACATCTCCGCCTGAGTCCCGGCCTGCGTTGCAGGTACTGCCGATGGTAAAGGCCCCAGAACTGTTGACCGGCGAACTCGTCCTGACGTCCTCCGTCCCTTGGAACTCCCATCCATGTCCTTGCTGCAAGACATAACCAACAACAAGGACCACCAACTAAAGGTAGGATACTTACCTCCGTGGCCCCTTATGAAGGGCTGGCGAGGAGCGCGCTCCACCGCCAGCCGTCGCAGCAACGCGGTACGACGATATGTCGAGCATGCGCGCCGGCGGGCTCTTCACGAAGTCACTCACGTGACTCCGAAATGAAATTATAGGACCTTCTTTTAGGAAGGAGATGAGGAGGAATTTCTTTAGTCAGAGGGTGGAAAATCTATGGAATTCATTTGCCACAGAAGACTGGAGGTCAAGTCAGTGGATATTTTTAAGGCAGAGATAGATAGATTCTTGATTAGCACAGGTGTCAGCGGTTATGGGGAGAGGCGGGAGAATGGGGTTATGAGGGAGAGATACTGTAGATCAGCCATGATTGAATGGCGAAGAGGACTTGATGGGACGAAGAGCCTAATTCTGCTCCTATCACATGATCTTATGAACATGCCCACACCGACCAACATGTCCCATTTATTCTAGTCCTGCCTGCCTGCATTTGGACCAGAGCCCTGTAAACCTTTTCATGTACCAGTCTAAATGTTTCTTAAACTTTACGAAAGTATCCATACCTCATTAATAATGTCTCTTCTGCTTAAAGTATACACGCATCTTCAGCCCGCATCTATTAAAAAATCTGTCAGCACACAAGATGTGATGGAAACTAGTTAGCTTAATTTAGTTTATTGTCACGTGTACCGAGGTGCAGTGAAAAGCGTTTGTTGTGTGCTAACCAGTCAGCGGAAAGAAAGTACATGATTACAATCGAGCCAGTCACAGTTTACAGATACATGATTAAGGGAATACTGTGAATAACGCTTAGTGCAATAATTAGTTGGGCGTAACAGTGGCGCAGCGATAGTTGTTGCCTCACAGTGCCAGAGATTTTGGTTCGTTTCCGACTATGGGTGCTGACTGTATGGAGTTTATATGCTGTCTCGGTGGCCTGCGTGGGTTTTTTCCTGAGATCTTCGGTTTCCTCCCATACTCCAATGACGTACAGGTTTGTAGGTTAATTGGCTTGGTACAAATGTAAAATTGTCTTCAGTGTCTTCAGAGCAAAGTGGTCCTTCTGCAGTTGTACAGAGCCCTAGTGAGACCACACCTGGAGTATTGTGTGCAGTTTTGGTCCCCTAATTTGAGGAAGGACATTCTTGCTATTGAGGGAGTGCAGCGCAAGTTTACAAGGTTAATTCCCGGGATGGCGGGACTGTCATATGCTGTGAGAATGGAGCAGCTGGGCTTGTACACTCTGGAGTTTAGAAGGATGAGAGGGTATCTCATTGAAACAGATAAGATTGTTAAGTGTTTGGACACGCTAGAGGCAGGAAACATGTTCCCGATGTTGGGGGAGTCCAGAACCAGGGGCCACAGTTTAAGAATAAGGAGGAAGCCATTTAGAACGGAGATGAGGAAACACTTTTTCTCACAGAGAGTGGTGAGTCTGTGGAATTCTCTGCCTCAGAGGGTGGTTGAGGCAGGTTCTCTGGATGCTTTCAAGAGAGAGCTAGATAGGGCTCTTAAAAATAGCAGAGTCAGGGAATATGGGGAGAAGGCAGGAACGGGGTACTGATTGGGGATGATCAGCCATGATCATATTGGATGGCGGTGCTGGATCGAAGGGCCGAATGGCCTACTCCTGCACCTTTTGTCTTTTGTCTATTGTCTATTGTCTATTGTGTGTGTAGGATAGTGTTAATGTGTGGGGATTGCTGGTCGGCGAGGGCTTGGTGTGCTGAATGGGCTGTATCCGCATTGTATATCTAAACTAAACTAAACTAAACTAAATTAAACTAAACTAAACAAGATAAAGCCAGTAATGTCTAATGAAAGATAGTCTGATGGTCTCCAATGAGGTAGATAGTAGTTCAGAACTACTGCTCTCTGTTTGTGGTGGGATGGTTCAATTACCTGATAAAAGCTGGGAAGAAACTGTCCCTGAATTTGGAGGTGTTTATCTATACCTTTTGTCCGATGGGAGAGGGGATAAGAGGGAGTGGCTACGGTGAGACTCGTCCTTGATTATGCTGGTGGCCTTGCCGAGGCAGCGTGAGGTATAAATTGGGTCAATGGAATGGAGGTTGGTTTGTGTGATGGTCTGGGATTCTTGCACAATTCTCTGCAATTTCTTGCTGTTTTGGATGCAGCTGTTCCCAAACCATGCTGTGATGCATCCCGAGACAATGCCTTTTGCGGCGCATCTGTAGAAACTGGTGAGAGTTATTGGGAACATGCCGAACCTCCTAAGCCATCTAAGGAAGTAGAGTTGTTGGTGTGCTCTTACAGCTACCATCGTAAGCTGAGACAATGATCTCACTATCTGGTGCAATCCTGAGCACATGCTGGAAGTCTACATTGCAAACAGTTTTCCACCCTCAGGGTGGTAGCAAACCAAAACTTCATGGCAACAAAGTGACCTTGCCCAACCTGAGAACATAAATAGAAGCAAGAACAGGCCATTCTGCCGCTCAAGCGTGTTCCACCACTCAATGAGATCGTGGTTGATTTCTTTTGCCTCAGCACCACTTCCTTGAATGGAGCCCATATCATTTTCTTGAATAAACTCAGCAACCCTCTTGGATTTACTATCCTCCGGATGAACAAAATTCTTATCATCTCTGTCCCAAATGGCCAACAGTGAGATGGTGGGTCTGGCTGTAGACAGCCCAGCCAGAGGAAATACTGAGCTTCCCCTGCAATGCCAGTAACTGAGAGCTGGTGGTTGTGTGCTGAACGGAAGCTGCAATGTCACCCATCAGATGTTGCACAATGTCTGGATCCAAGTGTCCGTAGAGATCTGACCCCATTTCCATTGTTGAAATGGATGAGTCAACATTTTCGTGCAGGGTCAGTGCAGGGTTGCTCCATGCCCCTTGAAACTGAAGTCAAGCTTTCACTCTGGCTTTTGCATTGCTCCAGGCCTTCACAATTCTCAGATCTGTTCTGTTGCCTGCCATCGCAAAGTCCACACCTACATCCTGTGCAACAAAACTCAAGCTCCTTCATGATTTGGCTTTAAATTTCTTGCCCAGAGTAGGGGAATCGAGATCCAGAGGACATAGGTTCAAAGGTGAAGGGGAAAAAATTTAATAGGAATCTGAGGGGTAACATTTTCACACAAAGGATGGTGGGTGTATGGAACGAGCTTTCCAGATGAGGTAGTTGAGGCTGGGACTATCCCAATGTTTAACAGTTAGATAGGTACATGGATATGACAGATTTGGAGGGATATGGACCAAGCACAGGCAGGTGGGACTAGTGTAGTTGGGACATTTTGGCCAATGTGGGCAAATTGGGCTGAAAGGCCTGTTTCCACTCTATGACTAAACTGGTGTTCAGTGTCTAATCAAGTGTAGATAACCGTATCTGGGCTGACTTGCCTCTGACTGTGAAGCAGGTGATGCTGTGTTCTCTGCATCACCATCTTATTCCTTCTCCATTCTTGTCAGGTTACACTTTAGTTTAGTTTAGTTTACTTTCAGGCCCTTCGGCCCACTCACGCCAACCAATGATCACCGATATGTTATCCCAGCTCCATGTTATCCCATTTTGCATCCTAGCAATTTAAAAGGCCAAAGAACCTACAAACTTGCATGTCTTTGGAATGTGGGAGGAAACTCGGAGAATCCGGAAAAGAACCCATGCGGTCACGAGGAGAGCGTGCAAACTTTGTACTGACAGCACCCGTAGTCAGGATTGAACTGGGTCTCTGGCATTGCAAGGGAACAACTCTACTGCAGCGCCACTGTATCACCCACTTCTTTATTTTCTGAAGTACAAAAGGCACAAGGATAGGGCTGAAGCTCGGAGAACGAGGTGCTGAGAATGGCATAAAGTTGCAAGGTTACACTCACTAATTTAATCATATTCATAGTGTATGTTTAGTGGGTAATAGACACAAAATGCTGGGGTAACTCAGCAGGACAGGCAGCATCTCTGGAGAGAAGGAATGGGTGACGTTTCAGGTCGAGACCCTCCTTCAGACTGATGCCAGGGGAGTTCATAGGTAAAGAAGTGTATAGATAAGGAAGTGTGAGGTGTGAAAACAGGACCAAGGGAATGAGGAATAAGGACAATGTAGAATAGATCATTGTTAGCTGGGAGAAGGTAAAAACAAAGCAAACGGTGATAAAATGTAGTCGGACTCAGTAAGACTGGTCCGAGAACTGGGAAGGGGGAGAGGATGGAGAGAGAGGGGGAAAGCAAGGGCTACTTAAAGTGGGTAATGTACGTCTAGCCATGTTAGTGGTCAAAATCACTACAAAGGAGAAATTGCAATCTTAGAAAGCATTGCGGTCTTGAGTCCCTATTAATTGTGGAACATCTGTACATGTGTTGATTGCTGTATTTCCAAATCACAATAGTCATTATACTTGCATTAATTTCTCTTTGTGTGTAAAGTGTTTTAGGAAATCGTGTTATGAAAAGTGTTGCATCCATTTTATCTTTCTTTGTTTTTTTGGATGTGATTGTCCTGGAACAAGTTCATAAATAATCATTAGAAACTGATTTGCATTAAAAATATATATTAACCACAGTATTCCTTAAATTATCATATTCACATTCATTTTTCAACCTTTGCATAAACAGGGTTGAGGATGCCAGTGTGGAATGGTATTGGTTGCAACATCAAAAAAACACAGCAATTTAAGCTAAAATACACACTAATGTTGTTCAAGGTAATTTGCCTCATCTGTAAATATAGGATTTACTGATAAATCGGCTAATATAATGCTGACTGAGAGAGCGGATTCTCCAATGAAAGCTCCACACTCCATTTATTACAGCCTCCATTAATCTTGTCAGAACTCAATCTGCAACTCTGCTTCAATAGCCTGCTTACTGATTCAGCTCTAAACAAAATAATAAAAGTAACCCTGCTCAGACGCCAAAGCACTTGGCTGATATTCTCTCCATTCTCTTATTTGTTAATTTTACATTTATCAAAGCAGGGCTGGTCGTGTTTGTGAATACAATGTTATTTCTTATTTATCGATTTACTGAAACAGCCGCAACAGGAAGATATCAGCTAACCTTTCATGCGACTTCAAGCCTCTGAACGTTCTGCCGATTAACCACTCTCCCTGACACTTTCCCCAGTGCCCATCTGATTTTCCTGTTTAGATAGAGGGTTGGGAAGAGAGCAAAGGTGGAGATATGAGGTCAGGACAGAGTCATTGATCACTGGAGTATTTACTGGTGCCATTGGTTGTGCTGAGGTGGTTAATTTCGAGTTTGGAGGTGGAGCACAGCAGAACAGCAGTGGGAGATTTTTTTAATGAGCTATTTGAATGGCTCATTGAGAGGCACAGGAGCCAATAAGAAAAAATGTGTTCATTTATTGTCATGTGTACCGAGGTATAATGAAAAGCTTTAGTTACGCGCGAACCAGTCAGCAGAAAGACTATACATGGGAAGGTATAGCGGGGTTTGAGATCAAAAAGGAGGTAGTATGAGGGGTCTTGAAGAGAATTAAGGGGGGTAAATCCCCAATCTATCTCAGGTTGTTGAAAGAGGCAAGAGAGGGAATTGCACTGGCCATGTGTCTGTACACTGTAAATGGCCCAATTGTAATCATGTATTGTCTTTCCACTGACTGAATAGATCGCAACATAAACTTTTCATTGTACCTCGGTACACGTGACAATAAATTAAACTAAACTAAAAAATCTTTATATTGTCTCTAGCCACAGGTGAAGTCCTGCAGGACTGAAGGGTAGCCAATGTTGTACTTTTGTTTAAGAAGGCAAGTAGAGATAATCCAGGAAATTACAGCCCCACATCAATGGTTGGGAAACTATTGGCATGGATTTGTTGGAATAGGAATTAATCCCATTTCAAAGAGTATGGACTAAATCGTTTTGTTTAATTGAGTTTAGTTTAGTTTAATTTAGTTTAGTTTAATTTATTGTCATATGATTAGGATGCATGGGCCTGCAGTGAGTTATTTGGATTCAGAACTGACTTACTGATAAAAGACATTGGTTTGTGGTGCAAGTAAGTAAGTAAGTAAGTATATGGGCCAAGTATTCACATACAAGGAATTCAAATTGGTGCTCCACCTACAAGTAACAACATCACATACAGTGACAGTTACGAATGACTCAGAAAACACTAAACATTAATAATAATAAAACATTAATGATAAAACACCATTGATCAAGCATGTGAACCAACAAAATACCAGATCAAAGTACCAGATCAAAGGGAGGCTACAGATTTTTGGCTGTTGAGTAGAGCAACTACTCGTGGATAAAAACTGTTTTTATGTCTATATGTGCAAGGATGTTATCTCAGCTGGATGCCTGTGACCAGTAGTTCTACGGGGATCTGTGCTGGAACCTCTGTTGTTCACGATATATATAAATGACTTGAACATAAATGTAGATTGGTTGCTTATTGCATGCAAAGTTGCCACCAACATTGCTGGAGTTGTGAACTCAATTAATCTGAAGAAGGGTCCTAACCAAAAACATTGCCTATTCATCTTCTCTAGAGCTGCTGCCAGACCTGCTGAGTTACTCCAGCACATTGTGTCATTTTTGGTAAACCCAGCATCTGCAGTTCCTTGTGTCCACCTTTAACAATGTTAATGTGCATTGGAATCTTAGGGTCAAAGTACACAGCTTCTTGAAAGTGGCAAGACACAAATAAATAGAGTGTGAAGAAGGCATATGGTATGCTTGCCTTCATTGCCTGGAGCATTGAGTGTAAGAGTCAGGAAGACACATTGCAGTACTTTGATAAGACTTTGGTTAGGCCGTATCTGGAGTATTTTGTCCAGTTCTGGTCACCTCATTACAGGAAGGACAAGGAGGCTCTGGAGAGGGTGCAGAAGATGTTTACCAAAATGCTGCCTAATATCTCCCCTGAAGATATCAGCTGTTAGGAAATATTGTAAGAAAAGTTTTGGGTCGAGACCCTTCTTCAGACCAGAAACGTCGCCTATCCATGGTCTCCAGAGATGTTGTCTAATCCCCTGTTACCCCAGCATTTTTTAATCTTTTTATTGTAAACCAGCAGCTGCAGTTCCTTGTTTCTACATTATTTTAGTCTGCTTTAGTTGTTGAGCTTGAAACTACTGCTAACTTGTGACACGTTAAATATTTACGTGGCGCTGTCAGCATGGGAGCCATTACCTTCCATTAAGCACTTTCTGTCCTTCAATCCTGCTTTTGACCAGGGGTTTATCTACCTTTGATCATAAAATCAAAGACAAATGTTTTCCCCGTGGTCTGACTCAGAACCTGTGACATTAGCCTATCTTTTCCACTAATGGATGCAGAAAGATCCTTTATCTCCTGTTCCTTCTGTTTTTTTTTCTGTTTTTTCTTGTTTTTTAAATAAACTCCTCCATTACTCACAGCATTTATTCAGCAAACATTCTCAAATAATTTACATAGTCTTTGCTTTACACAACTCTTTCATGGGCAATCACTGGACAGCTTTTGGGAAGACGGCATCCAATTTTTTTCTCTATTCTGCATTTTAATACAGGTCCCAGAGTGCTCACCCTCTCAGATGACGTGGAAGCGGAACTGAGGCATAACAAATCAAAGTGTCTGAGCCACAGGTTTTCCTTTCTGCATGGGAGGGGGGGAAAATCAGATCAAAGGACCAGGATGCCTTTTTATATGAGCAATCTCAGTGGATGTTACTGTAGCATAAATAAATGACGGCAGCTTATACTGTATACTCAGGCAAAATTATTGTCAAGCTGTGGATGTCCAACATTACCTTTTTAAACAATGCAAATCACTTGTAGTGTTGGAGCTGTGTCCAAACGTATGCAGTGTTTGTCTTCAATACAGCAGACAGCTTTGTGATGACTGGCAACTGGGTGCAACCAGGTAGCTTCTGTTTCACCTGCTGTTTTAATGCATAATAGTAGTGATTTTTTAAATAAGATCAAGATCAGTTTCAAACCTTCAGTAATTTAATATATTAAATTGTTAACAGTAATTTAATAGTGTTTAGAGTTGCAGGGTACAGCATGGAAACAGGCCTTTCGGCCCACCAAGTATATGTGGACCATCAATCACCCGCTCGCACAATGGTTCTGTGATATCCCACTTTCCCATCCACTCCTTACACATTAGGGGCAATTTTACAGAGGCCAATTCACCTGCAACTCTTTGGGATATGGGAAGAAACCAGAGCATTCAGAGGAAACCCACAGGGAGAACGTGCGAACTCCGCGCAGGCCACAGCCCGAGGTCAGGATCGTCTCCAGGTCTCTGGCGCTGTGAGGCAGCATCTCTACCAGCTGCATCACTGTGCCGCCCACAAAAGTGGAGTCCACAAACATAGCAAGCTGGCAGTTTCCTGTAATTATCAAATTATAGTCTTTTAGTTTACAGATAAAGCATGGAAACAGGCCCTTCTACCCACCGAGTCAGCACCGACCAACGATCCCCGCACACTTACACTATCCTACACACACTAGGGAAATTTACATTTATACCAAGCCAATTAACCTACAAACCTGTACGTCTTTGGAGTGTGGGAGAAAAACGGAGATCTCGGTGAAAACCCAAGCAGGTGACGGGGAAAACGTACAAACTCCCTACAGACAGATCGAACACGGGTCTCTGGCGCTGAGAGACTGCAACTCTACCGCTGGGCCACCATGTCCCTTTTTTTTCTTGTAATATATTCTGAGAAGGCCAGAGAATTATAAGTGTGTGGGAGAGAGAGAGAGCTTAGTATATTTTTCATGACCCTGACTTTCTGATATGCCAGTACAGTACATTGATATTCTGTTCATTCTGTGTTAGCCTTGTGTTTCCTGTATGCTTATGTGCAGCAGGTCTTCTGTGTGGAAAGTCTGAAAATAAGCTAATTCACTGGAAGAACAACTTGCTCATAAATATTAAATAGGGGCACTCTTGAGGCTGATTTCACAGCTGAGTTTTTATCAGATACTTATGTCTGGAAGGGTGCCAGCAGTAGTCGTGCTTATTGCTTTATTTGCTTGGGAGATCATTATTTTTTAATTTCTGAAGCAACTAAAACATGTTGTGAAGAGTGACGATACAAGTATATTTGCTAATGCGAAATGCACAAAGATCGGCATAGGGCATAGAATCGATTTTCAGTTAAATTTGCTCCTGCATAAGAGAGCAAGTGCAAACAGACAGATATCCCCACTTCTCTGTCACTAACCTTTAGCATGGGACATCATGGACTCACTCCAGTGTCAGCCTTCCCTCAACTGGGAAGGCTATTAGATAGACACAAGAAGCTGGAGTAACTCAGTGGGTCAGACAGCATCTCTGGAGAAAAGGAATAGGCGATGTTTCGGGTCGAGTCAGGGAAATTAGAGATATAGATGGTGATGAAGAGATGGTGATGGAGAAAGGTTCCAGCCAGGCTCCAGGAGCAAGAGAACATAATTAACTTGTTCACTGCCAAGTTTTATTTTCACGATTGGTCATGACCCGCATATACTTGGAGGCGGAACAGACTAAGGTTAAGGCTTTGGTGCAATTAAGGTTAAGACTTTGGTGCAATACCAAGGAAATATTACACTACCCTTTCTATGGCAAGTTAAATTCCAGGCTGTACTTTTTCTCAGACAATGTGAATGGTAGTTTACCATGTAAAGAATTAACATGCTTTACCAATGATGCCATGCACCTATGCAAAGAGAATCAGGGTGTGATGTTTGGTGGACCGTATGGGGAGGGAGGAGCCGTTGCTCCTCCCGTGCAGCAGGTGACGCTGTTTTGTGCATGGTTGTCTCTATCTGCACACAGTGTGAGTGCAGTCAGATTGTGCGGTTGCAGCTATTTTTAGTTGTCTTGCTGTCAGCATTCGTCTTCTTGCGTATGGCGTGCACAGCCTAAAGTTCTAGGACAACTTGTTCTATTTGTTCTTATTTGATTGTGCACGCCGGGTTGATTGCATTAGTCAAAACAGGGCGGACCACGTGAAGGTTGCAATCTCCCACCCCGCTGACAGCATTAAGTTAATGTAATAAAGACTTCTGTTGTACCTTGAAGACTCTCAAGTTTTATACAGACATAGAACACGAAAGAACACGAAAAGGGGAGTTGAACTATTGTAAGTATTTTGAAAAAACAGTAAAAAATATTTTGAAAAAACAGTAAAAAAAGGCTTGAGCTACAGGGGAAGATTGGGCAGGCTGTGACTTAATTCCCTGGAGCGCAGGAGGCTATGCAGGGATCTTGTAGAGGTGTATAAAACCATGAGGGGAATTAAAAGGGTCAATGCACAGGGTAGGGGAACAAGACAGGTTTAAGATGAGAAGGGAAATAAGAACCTTTTTTATTTCATTCAGGGGGTGGTGAATATGTAGAATGAGCTGCCAGAGGAGGTACAGTATTGGCAACAGTATTGGCAACATTTGTGTAGGTGTTTTGTAGTCAGTTCTAAAATAAAGATTGAGAGACTTGTGCTCCAAATAAATCGGGAAAACCATTTCTGTGGAATTAAATCAGTGAAAAACAAATGGTGATTGAAAAGATAATGAATTTAATATAGACACTTCTTTGGTCTAAATACCTCTTACTCCTGGATATTAAAATAGGTCTGAAAATCACAACTACGTTAGAATTATTTTCTAAAGCTTTCTAGATTTGTAGATGGTCTACCTTTGGTTCACATATTTGTGAAAGGTACTTCATATTTTAAAGAGTGGAGAAGGGGAAACTAGACAACTTATTATGTAGGAACATTCACCAGGTACAGAATGTACAATATAAACTGATCTAATGGAGGTAACAGATTTGTGAAGAGCAGGTCATGTTCACAGGTTTAGTTGAATATTTTGTGATCAGCAATGGTACGGTGGATTAAAGATTGTCTGAGGATATCTATAGCTGAATAACAAAGCATGATCTTGCAAGGAGGACAGTGAAGGTGGACAAAAATAATGTACTTAGATTGGTTCATTATTTCAAGTGTTATTCCTCAGAATTTGAACGAGGATTTCAACTAAAGAACAGTTCTGACAAAAAACGTCTTTTAAAAAGGGTTTCAACCGAAACGTCACCTATTCTTTTTCTCTCGAGACACTGGCCTGGCCCGCTGAGTTACTCCAGCATTTTATGTCTATCCAGGATTTCACCTTTCCATTATAGTTATTGCTTACTCAACTGATTGGGCAGAACAATGCAACACCTATTGTTGTAATTGCTTCAACTGAACCCTATCGCTGCCAACGTCCCTTCCCTTGACTCCATTTATACCTTACATTGCCTTGGCAAGGGCAGCAGCATATTCAAGATGAATCACACCCTGGCCTCTCCCCTCCTCCCCATCGGGAAAAAGGTATCAAAGTGTGAAAACGC
This sequence comes from Raja brachyura, assembly GCA_963514005.1. Next base: position 137,561,731 of record OY740782.1, on the reverse strand, counting down.
ACACTGCCAGATTCAGGGACAGTTTATTCCCAGCTGTTAAGGGCCTGTCCTACCAGCATCCGACTCCATGCGATGAACGCGATCAAACTAGAAGCGGGGGCCATGCGGAGGTCGGGTGATCCCCTGTACAGGGCCGTTCCCACCAGCATGACCAAACCGGCAGCGAGGTTGGGTGAGTGGCGCAACGCGGCGCAAAGTGAGGCGAACTTGGAGCGAAGTCTAAGGTAAGTTTGCCAGGACAGAGAGGGGCACACAGAGAGGGGCATAGAGGCACACACACACAGAGGGCCACGGAGCCACACACATAGAAGGTCACGGAGGCACCTACAGATAGGTTCACGCAGGCACGATGTCGAGGCGGTGTGTAATGCGTCGAGGCGACTGCGAGCCGATAAGCCGTTGCCGCGCGGACTTTTTGAACATAGTCAGTTTTTCGGAGCCCCGTGCGATGTCGGGACGAACTCCGCACAATTCCGCACGGCTCCGGCGATCGAAGTGGGACCGGCCCTGCGACGCCGGACGGTTCAAGCGACCACGTTAGGTCGCGCTCATCGCATAGATGAGCATCGCATGCTTGTAGGACAAGCCCTTTATCAGGCAATTGAACCATGCTACCAACAACTGGAGAGCAGTCCTGAACTACTATCTACCTCATTGGAGACTCTCGGACTACCTAGGATCGGACTTTAGTGTATTTTTCTTGCACTAAACGTTATTCGCGTTATTCCCTTGATCATGTAACTGTACATTGTAAACAACTCGATTGTAATCATGTATTGTCTTTCCGTTGACTGATTAGCATGCCACAGAAGCTTTTCACTGTACCTCGGTACACGTGACAATAAATTAAACTCGTAACCTCACCGAGACCCAGGACACAAATTACCAGATATTCCTCAATATCAGTATTGCAAGAATCGCTGGGTACATGTCTCATAATTGTATCCCTGAGGGCTGGCTGCCACATATCTGATCAGACCAGTGCTGTGACTGGATTGGGAATGACTTTGTGCAGGAAGTCACTGCAGTTGCTGGTTTACAGCAGAGATAGACACAAAATGTTAGAGTAACTCAGCAAGACAGGCATCTCTTGACAGAAGGAACATGTGACATTTTGGGTCGAAACCCTTCTTTAGACTGAGAGTCCGGGGAGAGGGAGTCATAGAGATATTAAAGGATAAGATGTGAAAACAAGAGATCAAAGGGAACGAAGGTCAAGAAAAATGTAGAATGGTCATGGTTAACTGAGGGGAAGGTAACAATCAGTAATATTTAATCAGGACTGGAATCTGGAACTAGTCGGGGAACTAAGATGGTGAAAGGAGAAGGAAAGAAAGAGTCACTTGATGTTAGAGAAATCAATATTCATACTGCTGGGTTGTAAGCTGCCCATGCAAAGTATGAGGTGTTGTTCCTCCAATTTGCGTTCGTCACTGTGGAACGTGAATAATTGGAAAATGGGCGATGTGAGAAGATTAGGGTTCACCTTACAGGCAGTCATAGGAATGGAGTCATAGGAATTTGGGCCAGGTCAAGGGTGATCTTAGTGTAGGAGGGGATGAAAGAGGGATTGTTATGGCATGTGGAAAGGGACAGAATAGTCCAAGGATTCACAGCTTAAGGATAAGGGGGAAATCCTTTAGGACTGAGATGAGAAGGACTTTTTTCACACAGAGAGTGGTGGGTCTCTGGAACTCTCTGCCACAGAGGGTAGTTGAGGCCAGTTTATTGGCTACATTTAAGAGGGAGTTAGATGTGGCCCTTGTGGCTAAGGGGATCAGAGGTTATGGAGAGAAGGCAGGTACGGGATACTGAGTTGGATGATCAGCCATGATCATATTGAATGGCGGTGCAGTCTCGAAGGGCCGAATGGCCTACTCCTGCACCTAATTTCTATGTTTCTATGTTTCTATGAAGGTAAATACCCATGCAATGCACTAGCAGGGCTATTATGATGAAGATAGACAAAATGCGTCTCAGTGGGTCAGACAGCATATCTGGAGATAAGGAATCTGGAGATAAGGAATAGTTGACATTTCAGATTGAGGCCCTTCCTCAGACTAGAGTTTTTATGATGTTGTCCTCTGTGGCATCAAGGCGAATCGATCCTGGTCAAATTTTTGAAATGAATGTGCAGGCATGCCATTGTAGATAATTCTGAGTTAATAACACTATAAGTTCTTTCATCAAGAGGAGAAAGTTACCAGGGGACATTTACGGACTAAATTTATGGGTTAAAATTTACTCATGACACAGTATGACCTGGATATTACCAAAGTGGGGAGAAGGGACTTGAAACCGTATTGTGTCAATCTCAGCTGCAGAACAACACATTTCTCATGTTCACAGCCCCAGTGTATTTAATGGAACAGCAGAATATAATGTTAAATTTCAATTCACGTTGTAGATTGGTTATTGCATGTGAACCAATCATAGTAGAATAGCATCACTAACCCCCACCTTACTGTATGATTCATACTAACACCCACTTCCTTTACTGGTCAGTCTTGGAAGCGGTAACGATGAACTAACAACTAAGGACCTGCTGTACCGTTATAATATGGGTACTGAATAAAGATGATCTTGAAATTCAGATTGTGCAGTTGGATTATTTACATTGGAGAGATATCATTTTGGAGAAGCACTTTTTCTCACAAGCAATGATTAAGATATGGAATCCTCACTCCCATTAAGCCATGCTTGCTCGTACTGCTGACGCTTTCACATCTGAGACTGGAAAGGGGGTCAAGGTTAATGACGACTTAATACACCCATTAGCTGTGACCTGATTTAAGGAGCAGATTTGAGGAGTGAAAAGATTTAATTCAGCACTTTTATCTCCGTCTTCCCTCTGACACCCATTTGTCTATTCAGTTGTCAATTAGAAAATTAAAAATATTATATTTTATCTGTTTGTATGTGTGTGTGTTTGGGAGGGGGAGAGTGGGGTGAGGCGGGGGGAGTATATAAGCTACTGATGAATCCTTAAATTAATAATTATATTGGTTTGATAATTATGGCTACAAAAACAGAAAATATGTGGAAAAAGTACTTATAGACCACTGAGCAGTCCAGCACAGGAACAGGCTCTTCAGCCCACGATGTCTGTGCTGTCCATGATGCCAATTTAGAGTAATCCCATCTGCCTGCACCGGGACTATATCACTCCATCCTTTGTTCATGTGCCTATCAAAATTGCCTCTTAAATGTAGCTATTGTATCTGCTTTCACTATCTACCTGGGCAGCACATTCCAGGCACCTACCACTCTGTGTAAAAAAACTTACTTCGCAAATCTCCTTAAAATTTCTCCCTCTCACCTTCAACCTAGGCCTTCAGTACTTGACATTTCCACCCCAGAAAATAAAGACCATACGACATCGGAGCAGAATGAGGCCATTCAGTCCATCAGGTCCACCATTCAAGCATGGGGGATCAATTTTTCCTTCTCAACCCCAACTCTCCTGCCTTCTCCCCATAATGTTTGGCACCCTTACTAATCAAGAATTTATTCATCTCTGCTTTATAAATACCCATTGACTTGGCCTCCACAGTCATTGATGGCAATTAATTCGCAAGAGTCACCACCCTCTGGCTAAAGGAATTGCTCGTCATCTCCATTCTGGAGGTACGTCCTTTTATTCTAAGTTTTACCCTCTCATTCCAGACTCTCCCATTACCAGAAACATCCTTTCCGCGCCCACTCTATCAAGGCCTTTCATAATCCAGTAGGTTTAATTGAGAAACTCCAGCGTGTACAGGCCCACAGACTGCAAACACTCCTTGTATGTTAACCCCATCAATCCCTGGGATCATTCTTGTGTAACTCCCCTTGACCCACTCCAAGGACAGCACATCCTACCCTCAGATATGGGGTCCAAAACTGTACACAATGCTCCAAATGTGGCCTCACCAGCACCTGATTAAGCCTCAGCATTACATCCTTGCTTTTTTTAAATTCTAATCCCCTCAAAATGAATGTTAACATTGCATTTGCCTTCTTTATCACCAACTCACCCTGAAAATTAGCCTTTTGGCACTCCCAAGAACCTTTGTATCTGATTTCTGAATCTTCTCCTCATTTAGAAAAAAGTCTCACCTTTATTCCTTCTACCAAAGTGCATGACAATACAATTTGCTACACTTCATTCCATTTACTACTTTTTTGCCCCTCTCCCAACCTGTCCAAGTCTTTCTGCAGACTCCCTGCTTCCTCTACACTACCTGCCCCTCCACCTATCTTCATATCATCCACAAACTTGGTTCAAGGTTCACATTTATTTGTCACATGCACCAATTAAGGTACAGTGAAATGAGTTACCATGCAGCCATACAATTAAAAAGAACACAATACACAATAGAATTTAACATAAACATCCATCACAGCACTTTTCACTGTGGTGGAAGGCAATACATTTCAGTCTGTCTTCCTCCTTTGTTAACCCGGACTCAATCAGTTTCCCCACTACCGATGTTAGACTAACTGGTCTGTAATTCCCCATTTTCTCTCTCCCTCCCTTTTTAAAAAGTGGGGTTACATTAGCTACCCTTAAAAGTGGGGTTACATTAGCTACCCTGATGTTGCCCAACTTGAATATCCGACACCTTAAATTAATTTTTGCATCACGAGCTTTGAGATTTTGATTTACATGCCTTGCAGTTGAGTCACAATCTAGCTGTTGTCTCATTTATAAAAAGTTGCTATGAATGATATTTGAAATCGGATCCTTTCAGTCGTGCATTCAGATAATCTTGTAACTGGGGCAATTAGTTAGAAATGGAGTTATTAGTTGACAGCCAGGACAACTGTTGTTTAAAGTTCTTGGTCTTCAACAAAACCATCTGAAAAATAAATCTTGAAATGGATCATTGAAGATGCGATCTTCCTGTTCTTTACTTTGATGTTATTGAATACATTTAGCTTGCCTAAAATATCTCATTGTGAATTTAGAGGTTATGTATTTTTCTTGCCATGTTCTCTCCTTTTCCTGCTATAATTCTGCTGGTGAATCATTAGAAGCCCAGAACTATGTGAATAAACATGTTTCTTAGACATCTATCTAACTCCTTGGAAAATTAAAAACTGTTTGTTCAGCAGTAGTTACCTCAAAACACTTCCAATTGTTTTACAAGTAGAAACTTGCCCAATAATGGCAAGAAATTCAGATACACAAGCGCATATTATTCCGCCCCCCCCCCCCCCCCCCCACAAAATGAATGCCTGTAACATTTTGAGTTCATAGGTTCTAGGAGTAGAATTAGGCCATACAGCCCATCAAATCTACACCGCCTTTCAATCATGGCTGATCTATCTTTCCCTCTTAATCCCATTCTCCTGCCTTCTCGCCATAACCACACTCACCCATATTAATCAAGAATCTGTCAATCTCCGCCTAAAAATATCCTTGTCAAGTGTAGTGCAGCAGAAGTCAGTGTTGGCTCCAGTGTTTGGTATCTACATTAAGAATTTGGGTGACAATGTAGTTGACATTATTATTACATTTGCCGATCATACCAGAATTGGTGGTATAGTTGACAGTGAGGAAGCATATCTGAGTTTACAATAGGATCTTGATCAGCTGGGAAGGTGAATGGGACAAGTAGAATTTAACTCTGACAAGTCACAAGGTCATAAGGAATAGGAGTAGAATTAGGCCATTCGGCCCATCAAATCTACTCCACCATTCAATCATGGCTGATCTATATATCTATATATATATATATATAGCACTATGCTATACACTAGGAGCAATTTACAATTTACAGAATTCAATTAACCTACAAACCTGCACATCTTTGAAGTGAGGTTTGGAAACTGGAGCATCCAGAGAAAACCCAGACGGTCACTGGGAGAACAACAAACTCCATACAGATAGTGGAGCCAAAGTGTCTATATCCCATCTAGTAGAGATCTACAAATCTAATAGCAGGAACCATTGGCACATTGGCCATACTGGGAAAAATCTTATTGAGGTCATAAAGTCATAAGGAACAGGAGTAGACTTATGCCATTCGACCCATCAAGTCTACTCTGTCATTCAATCATGGCAGAACTATCTCTCCCTCCTAACCCCATTCTCCTGCCTTCTCCCCATAACCTGTGACACGCGTACTAATCAAGAATCTATCTACCTCTGCCTTAAAAATAGCCACTGATTTACCCTCCACAGCCTTCGGTGGCAAAGAATTCCACAGATTCACCACCCTCTGACTGGGTGGGAATCATGAAGGGAATAGATAAGGTGAGTACACAGAGATTTCCCCCCAGGTTAGAGGAATTAAGAACTCCAGGGCAGAGTTGAAGTTGAGAGGGGAAAGATTTAATAGGAACCTGAGTGGCAACGTTTTCATATAGAGGATGGTGGGTATTTGGAACGAGCTGCCAGAGGGGATAGTCAAGGAATGTACTATAACAACATTTAAAGGAAAAAAATTGGACAGATACAGGGATCTGAATGGTTTGGAGGAATATGTGCCATATGCAGGTAACTGGGACCAGCTTATTTGGGTTATATTGGTCAGCATTGGCGAGTTGGGCTGAAGGGCCTGTTTCCGTGCTATATGACTCTATTACTTTATGGCACTAGACTATTATTTCGTGAAAAAACTGTAAATGTACTTTAGTACACATGATGCATTTGAAATTTGGAAGATATTAAGAAATCCATAAACATAAATAAAATTGAATGAAATATTAGCTACAGCCCACAGAGAAATGAATGGGTAGTGGTAATTACTTGCAGCCATGAATTAAGATTACTGGACCGTACGGGATTTCATGACTACGGGAAGTTTCAAAGAAATTCAAACTTATTGAAGAACTTTTGATAAATAATCATCGTAGTAATATAGGGGTAAATGAAAATCAGACACAGCAACGTCCTGCATGTAGAAGCAGCAAATGACCACAAAATGGCCAGAGGAATTAGTCCTTTCACCAACCAATTCACCAATTTTATGGGCAAATCTCTTTTAGGTCAAATGACAGTAAAAATTATCCAGGATTTCCGTGACTACCCACTTTTTCGTTGAATAATATTTGGAGATCTTTTTTGCCTCTGGTTAGTTGAATATCTCACGAAAAAGAATTTATTTAGCAGCTTATCACATCCTTTGTTTGAGCCTTCATTAGTGTTCATTATTCTGGAAATAAACAATATAATTAGGTGTTTAACTTTTCTAGCTTCCTAGGTTTGATTGCTTTCTAGTTTTCCTCCATTGAACACACTGTTTCAATGGTTCTGTCCTTGGAAGTGTTTCTGGAGTAAATGTGCTAACATTCACAGCTTGCTCACACCTTAACCAAGGGGCATTTGTTCATATGATTGCAGGGGTTATAGAGTGATTGGTAGATGAGCCCAATCTCATGATCTCTTCACTGATACATTAACAGTAAGACGAAATGTATAGGAAGGAACTGTGGGTGCTGGTTTAAGACACAAAATGCAAGAGTAACTCAGCGGGACAGGCAGCATCTATGGAGAGAAGGAATTGGTGACGTTTCGGGTCGAGACCCTTCTTCAGACTCTTTCCAATCGAGATCCTTCTTCAGACTCAGTGGGTGACGTTTTGCGTCGGGACCCTTCTTCAGACTGGACCTGAATGTAATGGCCTGATTGTTGTAATCAAGATCAGCATATAGATCAAATCTCACCTACTATTTAACCACAGCAGGCAAAACACTTCCAAGCACTTTTCGAGTCCTCGTTGACATACTTGTTTCTCTCTTACAATTAAAAGTGACAAATGTGTCTCATGCCAGCAGCTAAAGAACAACCGAGAAACAAGTGTGCCTCTAACTGTTAACCTCCTCTGGGGGGACAATGCTGCCCACTGTTGGAACAGCCATCAGGGAGGATTAGGTTTCCTCATATCTAATCTTCCTTCTCACATCTCATTTTCATCTCAAAACCTCGACCCGAAACGTCACCCATTCCTTCTCTCCAGAGATGCTGCCTGTCCCGCTGAGTTAGTTACTCCAGCATTTTGTGTCTATTAACAGGAAGAGTTAGGTGGTTGACCATCCTGTATTGCTCCTCTGGGTTCCAGCTGAGCTCCACTACTCAGCAAGCAGCAGTTAATGATCCTTAGCTTCTCTCGTCTGCTATGGTGAAAACATCTGACAAAATAAATTCATTGAAGCCTAGTTTTATTTATCCTAATCCCTAATTATTCCATACAACCTTCTCGCTATACAAAATAATTAACCTTAAAGACGGAGGAAAATGTGATTTTCATACCGAGGGAGCATTAGATTTTTTCACAATTAATTTTACAGTCAGCTATGGGCCCAGAGTTAATCATTATCTTCAAGCGATTGAAAGCATAATTGATTGCTCATGAAGGCGAGATTATCAACTAAATGTTTGCCAGAATCCCCCTTAGTCTGAATCCTTGCTGGAAATGTATTCATAAGTTCATAAATTCATGTTCTAATAGCAGAATTAGGCCCTTAGATAAGTCTACTCCGCCATTCAATCATGGCTGATCTATCTTTCCCTCTCAACCCCATTCTTCTGCCTTCCCACTGTAACCTCTGATGCCTGAGAGTAGTCTGAGAGTTTCATAGATTAATGCAATTTTCAAGGTGGCCACATACTTAATTTTTTTCATTGCATCTCTACCTACTAATTAATTGTATTCTCTGGAAGGCATTATTGGGGCATACCTGAGGATATGGATTTTCAACTCAAGCATGTGCCAATATTTTGATTTAGTTTATTATCATTTGTACCGAGGTGCAGTGATATTGAATATTAAAGAAATCCTGCTTGATCCCAACTTGTGAAAATGCCATTCAGTTCCTCCTCGACGAGCAAAGTTCATTATCAAAATTTACCAGAATCATTCAATGACTCGTTTTGGTTTTAGTTTTAGAGATACAGCATGGAAACAGGTACTACTCCACAGATTATATGCTGACCATCATTCACCCGTTCACACTTGTTCTACGTAATCCCACTTTCTCATTCACTCCCTACGCGTTAGGGGTATTTTGTTTTACAGAGGATAAATTCAAACTGTACAACTCCTCCCCCTTCTGTCGTGCGGTAGACTGAGACTGAGACTGACTCCCCTCCTCCCCAATCTTTGCACATCCCCATTTCTTTCCACTCGTCACTTTAATTTTGTGTTTCATGTATTTTGTGTTTTTTATGAACATTGGCAGATCAATTTCCCTCCTGGGATAAATAAAGTTCTATCATATTGTAACGTAAGCCACAACACTTAGAGTTAAAAAGCGTAGAAACAAGCCCGATGGTCCAACTTGCCCATGCCGACCAACATGCCCCATCCAAACTAGTCCCACCTGCCTACTTTTGTCCCATATTCCTCTAAGCCTACCCTTGTTTAGTGAAATATATAATTTGCCTGTGCATGTGTGATCCCGTTTAAGCCACACACGGAAGTAAATGATTTTAACAACCAGCCAATACTTGCTGTATAGTTAATTGTTTTGCTACATCTCCACCGGACCCAACTTTGTGCGTGGTTATCACCAGATGAAACTAGCTAACACTGAATAGAGCCACGACTGCATCCTTAAATAGGAGGTGTTTTATTACGGTGGCAAATGGTGGGAGACATTGCATAGGACTTTGGGGCATTCCAATTATCTAACAGCACTGGAGACATTGATTAATGTCGAGAGGAGAAGAAAAGTCCTCCTACCACAGGAGAAGAGACAAGTAGGAGATGGTAGGAAGTGAATTGAGTATGCCATCCCCAGTAAAGGTGCCAAAGGTTGCAGGGAGATGGCAGGAGAATGGGGTTCAGAGGGAAAGATAGGTCAGCCATGATTGAATGGCAGAGTAGAATCGATGGGCTGAATGGCCTAATTCTGCCCATATGACTTTTGAGCTTATGAGCAGTGCTGGAACAAATGTAATGGTGTATGTAGGAAGGAACTGCAGATGCTGGTTTAAACAGAAGATAGATACAAAAAGCTGGAGTAACTCAGCGGGCCTGGCAGCATCTCTAGAGAGAAGGAATGGGTGACGTTTGGGTCGAGACCCTTCTTCAGTCTCAATGGGTGACGTTTCGGTCGAGACTCTTCTTCAGACAGGACCTGAATATAATGACCTGATAGATGTAATCAAGATCAGCATACACTGTAGATCAAATCTCACCTACTACACACACAGCAGGCAAAACCACAGCAGGCAAAACACCTCAAAACTCATTTTGAGTCCCCATTGACATACTTGCTTCTCTCTTACGAGTGAAAGTGACAAATGTCTCATGCCAGCAGCTAAAGAAGAACCAAGAAACAAGTGTGTCTCTAACTGTTAACCTCCTCTGGGGGGACAATGCTGCCCACTGTTGGAACAGCCATCAGGGAGGATTAGGTTTCCTCATATCTAATTTTCATTTTCACCTCTAAACCCGAAATATCTTCTGATAAGCAAGCCACAGATGATGCAAGATCGTACCTCCAGTTTATCTCTTTCCCCTTTCCACCACACAATCCTCGAGTCTTTCTTCTTTTAGATAATCACCACTTGCAAGAAGACATGGGGAAGATAGGTTGATCAAATTATGCCCTTCCTTCCACTTACGTAGATCTAGAATGATTCGTCAGAATATAAATTCTGTGTGTGTTTGTGTTTGCCAACTCACATCAGGTAAAAGAAAAATAAAATAGCTTGTACCCTAGTTTACAGATCAGTCCTTCCATAAACTAGAGTACTGGATGATTCACCTCTCCCCATTGAGTACATTGGACTTTGTCTAAGGAACTGATGTGCTACAATGCACTACAATGCCAAGTATTATATTCTTCACTCTGTATATCGTCCCATTTGTTCTTTCTCTTTACTTGAGTTTGAATTTGTTGTATCTATGCATGGTATCATAAGGTCATAAGTGATAGCAGTAGAATTAGGCTTTTCGGCCCATCAAGTCTACTCCGCCATTCAATCATGCTGATCTATCTCTCCCTCCTAACCCCATTCTCCTGCCTTCTTCCCATAACCTCTGACATCCATACTAATCAAGAATCTATCTATCTCTGCCTTAAAAATATCCATTGACTTGGCCGCTACAGCCATCTATGGCAATTAATTCCACAGGTTCACCATCCTCTGACAAAGGAAATTCCACTTTGTCTCCTTAAAAGAATGTCCTTTAATTCTAAAGCTATGACCCCCCCTTGTCCTAGACTCTCCCACTAATGGAAACATCCTCTCCATGTCCACTCTATGCATTTTTCACTATTCTGTACATTTCAATGAGACCCCCCTCATTCTTCTCTGGACCATCCAATGGAAAATAGGATTGTGACTCAAACTATAGTTAACTTTATCATCTGTGCTTATATTTATCTTTCCTTTACTTGCTTTTTTTTCGTGCCTCAAGTCACTTTACAGTAAGCTGCCGACTAAGCCAAAATGGAGCATAACATTGGGGACCTTTAAGCAACAACAAAGCAAGAAGCACTCAGAATGGCCCTGATGAAGTAAAAACAAAATCACATTCATGTACAGATGATGACAGTGATACAATACCATAAGGATATGAAGATTGACACAAAATGCTGGAGTAACTCAGTAAGCAGCATCTCCGGAGAGAAGGAATGGGCTCATTGAGTCACTCCTGCATTTTGTGACTATCTTCAGTATAAACCAGCATCTGTAGTTCCTTCCCACATATAAGGATATGAAGATGGAAACACAAACATGAATGAGGGAAGAGCTGAGAATGATTGATCAGGAATGGATGACTGATTTTGCCCAAGATATCCATTAATTTTAAGGAGCCTCTGATCAACACAGAAGTGGTAATGTTGAAACAAGGGACTTGAGATGCTGGTTTTCAAAAAAAGACACAAAGTGCTGATGTAACAGCGGATCAGGCAGCATGACTCCTCCCATTAAAACCCTCAATAACTTCTCTTTTGACTCCTCCCATTAATAGGATAAAGGGTCTCGACCCGAAACGTCGCCTAGATGCTGTTGCACCCGCTGAGTTTCTCCAGCTTTTTGTGTAACCCCCAGCATAATATCCATATAGTTTTAGGTTTTATCCACTGCCGTTTCAACAGACCTAAATGACTTGTGTTCCTGCATTTCTTGGTTCTTGGTTCTTGGTTACTTGGTCCTCCAAAATATTCCAACTGGAATTTAAACTGGAGGTGGTGAAGGGAGGGGTTTAGCCAGAGAGGGTTATTGGGAAGAAAGTGCCACTTTAAATTTAGTTGCATCTGGCTGGGCAACCGTGGCTTGGTGCAGATTATTCCATGCTTTAATAGTGTGTGGAAAGAACAAATTGCTGTACACATCTGTCTTTGAGGCTGTGACCACAAATTGGATCGAATGCCCTCGTCTGCTCCTAATTGGTTTGGGGCTGGTGTAGGTCTTGTGATGTCTAGCTGACCATTTAACATTTTGTAAAAACAGGTCAAACGGTGAGCTTCACGTTTGTCTTGGAGAGGGTTCCACCCCAGAGAATTCAGAAGTTTGGTGACACTCGCTTCTCTCTCGTAGGCGTTAGTAACAAATCGAGCGGCCTGTCTTTGGACACATTCGATGGATGAAATGTTTTTATCTGTGTATGGGTCCCAAGCTGCAACTGTGTAGTCCAGATGATGTCTAACGAGGGTGAAATACAGCTTCTCCTTGACAGAAGCTGAACAATGATGGAAGTTGCGCCTCAGGAAGTTTAGGACACCTGTTGCTTTCACTGTTACATGATGAGTCTGACCATTCCATCGTAGATCATTCTGTAATTTGATGCCAAGATACTTGGTTTGTTTGGATTCTTCAAGGGTGACACCAAGTATGTTGTAAGATGTGACGCCTGGATTCCTCTTTCTGGTGACACGCATGGTTTCACATTTGGAAGGGTTGAACTGCATGCCCCATTGTTGTGACCACTCGACCATAGTATCGAGATCCTTTTGGAGAGCATCTTCATCATCAGCTGACTTAATTGGACGGTACAGCAAACAATCATCAGCGAATAGTCTGGTCGTACTTGCGACTTTTTCATGGATGTCATTGATATAACATATAACCATATAACAATTACAGCACGGAAACAGGCCATCTCGGCCCTTCAAGTCCATGCCGACCAACTTTTTTCCCTTAGTCCCACCTGCCTGCACTCATACCATAACCCTCCATACCCTTCTCATCCATATGCCTATCCAATTTATTTTTAAATGATACCAACGAACCTGCCGCCACCACTTCCACTGGAAGCTCATTCCACACCGCTACCACTCTCTGAGTAAAGAAGTTCCTCCTCATGTTACCCCTAAACCTCTGTCCCTTAATTCTAAAGTCATGTCCTCTTGTTTGAATCTTCCCTATTCTCATAGGGAAAAGCTTGTCCACATCAACTCTGTCTATCCCTCTCATCATTTTAAAGACCTCTCTCAAGTCCCCCCTTAACCTTCTGCGCTCCAGAGAATAAAGACCTAACTTATTCAACCTATCTCTGTAACTTAGCTGTTGAAACCCAGGCAACATTCTAGTAAATCTCCTCTGTACCCTCTCTATTTTGTTGACATCCTTCCTTTAATTGGGCGACCAAAATTGTACACCATACTCCAGATTTGGTCTCACCAATGCCTTGTACAATTTTAACATTACATCCCAGCTTCTATACTCAATGCTCTGATTTATAAAGGCTAGCATACCAAAAGCTTTCTTTACCACCCTATCTATATGAGATTCCACCTTCAAGGAACTATGCACGGTTATTCCCAGATCCCTCTGTTCAACTGTATTCTTCAATTCCCTACCATTTACCATGTACGTCCTATTTTGATTTGTCCTGCCAAGGTGTAGCACCTCACATTTATCAGCATTAAACTCCATCTGCCATCTTTCAGCCCATTTTTCCAACTGGCCTAAATCACTCTGTAGACCAAAATGTAAAGCAAAAATAGGTGTGGGCCAAGTACTGTGCCCTGGGGTGTACCACTCAACACTGGGTGCCAATTGGAGCTCGTTCCATTCACACACACACACGCTGAAGACGTTTTGTCAGGAAACTGGAAATCGATCGTTTATTTAATCGAATAAAACAGCTTTAATGAGATTAATAGCAGATGTAACTATTAGCTTGCTCTGGAAAAGGTCACAATATCTTGCAGAGCTGCCGAACTGAGCAGCAAGACAGCAACGAAGAAGACACCCCATCACCTAATGTGACGCTCCAAGCCAAATGCTTGGGGATATGGGCCAAATGCAGGCAGGTGGGACTAGGTTAGATGGGGCATGTTGGTCGGTGTGGGGATGTACTGGGCCAAAGGGCCAGTTTTCATGCTGTATGACTCTGACTAGTTACTCAATAGACCAATAGCTGCTGCTAGGCCAGGGGAAAGGGTAGTTCTGTTCCAGGGAATTTGATGTGGCTTAACAAAGTCCTTTGGCAAGGCTGATTCATGATTGTTCAGGGAAATATAAAAAATAATGGCATGTTAAAAATGCAAAAACAATAATTAAAAAAAACACAGGTACCTTGGAGAAATCTCCACTTCCTTCCATAAAGTTCATAACACGTTTTTATAAATAGCAATTACAAATAAACTGGAAAGAGCTCAGAGAAGATTTATGAGGATGTTGCTAGGACTCGAGGGCCTGAGCTCTGGTAGAGGTTGGGCAGGCTAGGACTTTATTCTTTGGAGTGCAGGAAGATGAGGGGTGATCATGTAGAGGTGGATAAAATAATGAGGGGAATAGAAAGGATGAATGCACAGTATTACCAATGGTAGAGAAATAAAAAACCCTCATATGTTTAGGGTGAGAGGGGAAAGATGTAATAGCATCCTGAGGGGAAACCTTTTCACACATAGGATGGTAAGTATATGGAACAAGCTTCCAAAGAAAGTAGATGAGGCAGGTACAATAACAACATTTAAAGGACATTTGGACGAGTACTTGGATGGGAAAGGTATAGAGGAATATCGGCTAATGCGAATAAATGAGAGTAGTGGACATAGATGTGTTGGGCCGAAGGGCCTGTTTTCATGCTGTATAATTCTGACTTGAGCCCTGCACCGCTAACAATGTTAGATTTGGCTAATGCATGCAATACTAAACTATTGGCTTGCTATGCATGACTAATGCATTATGTTAACTGGACTCACATGGTCCAATTAGGCATCTCTGGCATCAAATCAGTTTATTGTGAGGGCTGATGTCATATTTCCAGTTTGCATGCGTAATGTGTGCAATAACTCTTATCAATTTGGCATATGCGTGAGTTGCACTAAAATATTAAAGTGCAAATAGAACCCAAAAGAGAGAAAGCGCAGAGTCCAATATTTTAGTAAAACGTTTTTATGCACATGTTATAATTGGTGTAAATATCTTTTTTCTCCAGGGTACATGTTGAATAGTGAAAGACCTGGATAGAGTAAATGTGGAGAGGATGTTTCCACTAGTGGGAGAGTCTAGGACCAGAGACCATAGCCTCAGAATAAAAGGACATATCTTTCGAAAGGAGATGAGGAGGAATTTCTTTAGCCAGAGGGTGGTGAATCTGTGGAATTCATTGTCACAGATGGCTGTGGAGTCAATGGATACTTTTAAGCCAGAGATTGACAGATTCTTGATTAGTAAGGGTGTCAGGGGGAAGGCAGGGGAATGATGTTGAGAATGAAAGATAGAATACAGCCATGAATGAATGGCGGAGTAGACTTGATGGGCCAAATGGCCTAATCCTGCTCCGAGAATGTATGAACATGAACTATGAACTTATCTTCTTGTGAGTCACTGCACTTTCCCATTTTAATTTCAGCAAGCCACCTCTAGGAACTATCCTGTAGCTGCTATCCTGCTTGGTCATAAATATTTGTGGGAATAGACATGGCCAAGTTTCAAGTTATCCTTGGGTCCTGCAGAGTTGGTAATAGAGGTTGTAAGTAAGTCGATCACTGTCCTCAACACCACAAATAGACTAACTCTGGAAATGGACTAGTTGATGCTTGTACATGAAGGGTCGCCTCTTTACAACAGATATGTTCATGAGTTCTCGGAGCAAAACTAGGTCATTCGGCATGTCTACTAGGTCATTCGGCACATTCCGCACAGTCTACTCCACTGTTCAATCATGGCTGATTAATCTTTCCTTCTCAACCCCATTCTCTTGCCTCCTCGCCATATCCCCTGACACCCTTAAGGGGCTGTCCCACTTGGGCGACCTAATCCGCGAGTTCTGGCGAGTTTGCCCTCGACTCATATTCGCAGCATGGTTGACACGAGCTTGTAGGAGGTCTTTGTAACTCTCCTTCATGCTCGAGTATTCCCCGTGCACTCGAAGCCTCAGCAAGGTCGCGGCAAATTTTTCAACATGTTGAAAAATGCCCACGAGTTAAAAAAAGGTTGCCATGGAAAAAATAGATACTTTTTTTACCCGTAGGTTTAATCATAGTAGGTCGTAGTAGGACGGCATGTTAGTCATATGTAATCGAGGTAGTCAAAGGTAGTCGAAGGTAGTCATAGATGGTCTTCATCATAGTCGAAGGGAGATCGAAGGGAGGTCGAAGGGAGGTCGAAGGAGATCGAAGGAGGTCGTCTTCACTCTCCACTACTCGGTGTCCAATTTTCCCGAAGTTAGTCGTAGCTAGTCATAGCTAGTCTTCAACATAGTCGAAGGAGGTCGAATGAGGTCTAATCAAGAATCTGTCAATCTCCACCTTAAAAATATTCATCAACTTGGCCTCCATAGCCTTCTGTGGCAATGAATTCCACAGATTCGCCACCTGATGACTGAGTCCTTTTATTCTCACAGATGATTAGTTAAATGTCTTTGATCAGTAATAAGACCTTCAATGGTTTGGAACTAACTTCTTCAAAGGTCAGAGGAAGCAGTGAGTTTGAATATTTTAAAAGCAGAGGTATAAAAAGATATAAACAGTAGGTAAGCAGGAACGTGGAATCTAGGCAGCAATCAGATTGGCTGTGACTTATGAAATGGCACTGGAGGCTTGAGGAGGCAAGTTGCCTAATCCTACTCCTTATTTGTATTGTAATGCTCAGTTAATAAAGACATGAGTTTCACTTCCTTTAGATCTAACTTTTTTTAAGATATAAATTACAAAGGAAGAGAAGGGAATAAAAACCAAGCATTAAACAGATGGAATAAGGAATATCCTGCACATAAAAAGCATTAATTCATGACCCAGAATGCGCCCAGCACTGCAGTGTCAACTAAGTGCTATTAGAATTGTAGTCATGATTGTAATAACAGGCAAACTCAGGCACCTACAAACAGCAGGGCAATTATAATCGGATCATCTCCGGATTATTTGTTGGCTGAGAGATAAACATTGGGCATCTTTCCATTCTCTCTTGAAACTGCGCCATGAAATCTTGAAGGCCACCTGAGAGGGCAGATGGGAGATTGATTGGAAATGTGGCCTCTCTGGCAAAGTGTGGTGGCTGAGACCTGAATTGGTGCACAGATGTGTAATTGGGGGCTAATTGGACCGACGAGTAATGTGCATATTTCATGTGTGGCATTGTGAACTATGACGATGTGTTGGAATTCAGCCCAGTTTTGGAAGGTTTTGATAATGTCAAAAATATAGTTTAAGGGATGCTATTGTGGCACAATAGGGTGACACGTGATGCATGGGTAGAGTTGCTGCCTTACAGCACAACAGAGACTCGGGTTTGTTTCCGACTATGGGTGCTTGACTGCATGGAGTTTCTATGTTCTCCCACAGCGTCCGTTTTCTCCGGGATCTCCGGTTTACTCCCACACTCCTAAGACGTACAGGTTTGTAGGTTAATTGGCTTGTTATAATTGTAAATTGTCCCCAATGTGTGTAGGATAGTTTAAGTGTTCGGGGATTGCTGGTGGGAGCGGACTAGGTGGGATGAAGGGCCTGTTTCCACACTGTATCTCTAAATCAAACTAAACAAAACTAAACTAAACTAAACACAAGAGCGTTGTACCGTGAGTTGTCATCTGTATCATTATAGGAGGTCTTCTTCTTCTTCTTCTCGCTGGAATTTAGAAGATTGAGGGGGGATCTCATAGAGACTTACAAAATTCTTAAGGGGTTGGACAGGCTAGATGCAGGAAGATTGTTCCCGATATTGGGGAAGTCCAGGACAAGGGGTCACTGTTTAAGGATAAGGGGGACGTCTTTTAGGACCGAGATGAGAAAATCATTTTTCACACAGAGAATGGTGAATCTGTGGAATTCTCTGCCACAGAGGGTAGTTGAGGCCAGTTTGTTGGCTATATTTAAGAGGGAGTTAGATGTGGCCCTTGTGGCTAAAGGGATCAGGGGGTATGGAGAGAAGGCAGGTACAGGATACCGAGTTGGATGATCAGCCATGATCATATTCAATGGCGGTGCAGACTCGAAGGCCGAATGGCCTACTCCTGCACCTATTTTCTATGTTTCTATGTTTCTTGCATAGAGCGTGCATAGCCTAAAGATGTAGGACAACTTGTACTATTTGATCTTTATTGATTGTGCACGCCGAGTTGATTGCATTCGTCAAAATAGGCCAGACCACGTGAAGGTTAGGAGGTGAAAAACTGTTATGTAAAAATTGTTCCGTGACTTTGATAATGGTAGATCCCAAATCGTGTAGTTCGTCCATTGGCATCTAAATTTTAATCCATGTTGGAATTTAAAGTATTTTATCTGAGACAATGTTTTGAGGCATGAAGGGACTTTCCATCTGGTTACTGTACCAACTGCCTGTGTCTTCGGCACCTGCTCCATTTATCAGCGATTTAATTCAATCGCTTAACATTAAATCGTGGCATGGAGTTGAGCACTTCCCTTCTGTGTAGTCAGCTGTTACAATAACCGGTTGGAAATCCCTTCATGGTTTAGGGAACTGGGAGAACAAAACCTGTGTATCATGAAACATGCTGCTTATTAAATGTAATCAATAATTAACGGGTGTGAAGCAAAAAATTACGTGCTGCACCTGAAGTGTTTTCTCCAACTGAGCTTGCAGTTATCGTCGATTGATACACCTGAACAATGCTAGGACAGGATGATAGAAGCATTCAGGCCACTAGCTATGAGAGTGCAATTGGATGGCACACTACAACATGCTGAGACACAAAAAGCTGGAGGAACTCAGTGGGACAGGCAGCATCTCCAGAGAGAAGGAAAGGGTGACGTTTCGGGTCGAGGTCTCAACCCGAAATGTCACCCTTTCCTTCTCTCCAGAAATGTTGCCTGTCCCACTGAGTTACTCCAGCTTCTTGTGTCTATCTTTGGTTTAATCCAGCACCTGCAGTTCCTTCCTAAACATGATGAGACTGATGGGTGAAGTTTTTATTTGATTTTAGTTTAGAGATACAGCACGGAAACAGGCCCTTCGGCCCACTGAGTCCACACCAACCAGCGATCCCTGCACACTTACATTATCCTACACACACAAGGGACAATTTACAATTTATACCAAGCCAAGTAACCTACAAACCTTGTACGTCTTAGTAGTGTGGGCAGGGCCGGATTTACGTATAGGCTTCTTAGGCTTAAGCCTAGGGCCTCGAGATCTATGGTGGCCTCGGCAGGGCCGGATTTACCTATAGGCTTCATAGGCTGAAGCCTGGGTCCTCAAAACCTTGGGGGCCTCCGGCCAATGTGTTTTATTCCCAGAGTAAAAAAATTCTGAGAAAAAAAAATTGGAGCGCTACCAGCGTTTCCACTTTGATGGAAATTACCCGAAATTCTGGTTCCGGCCCGCTGGAAGTTTTGGGGGAGAAAATTGTGACAATCCGCACCTGCGCATTTGGGGGAAGCCGGTGACGGAGTAGAGACGCAAAATGAGGCTGTCTCTCCGCACATGCGTAATGGGCCCAGGCGGGTTCAAATCTCCATTTGCACTCCACACTATCACCTCGATGCCTTGTGCCTACTCCAGGTAAGTAGTGGAATATTGCGTTGCGGGAGTGCCCGTTTCTCCGGGCCTGGCCTGTGGTGTCTGCGGCACAGAGTCGGAGCCTCGCTGCGTGGGAGGGAGAGAGAGGGAGGGAGAGAGAGAGAGGGGGAGAGAGGGAGGGAGAGGGAGAGGGAGAGGGAGAGGGAGAGGGAGAGGGAGAGGGAGAGGGAGAGGGAGAGGGAGAGGAAGAGGGAGAGGGAGAGGGAGGGGGAGGGGGAGGGGGAGGGGGAGAGAGAGAGAGAGAGAGAGAGAGAGAGAGGTCGTGTTTTCTTCTCAGCTCTGCCGTTGAGAAGGATTGGAGCAGCCTTTCCAGGATTTTGCCGTTGGAGAGGGCACAGACCCAGGGGGGCTTCATAGTTCAACTTATTGTTGGGCTGTTGAAGCTTTTCTCTGGTCTGGGGAGCCTCCATCTGTGTGAAGATTCCTGAGTTTCTCCACATTGTCGAGGGTGCGGTTGGCGTTGGCGGATTGCCAAGAGTGCCTGTGATCTCAGTGGGTTGAAGGTGTGCGGTGTTTTTGGCACCGCTTCTCTGCCCTAAAGTCATTTTGCTCAGTGCGGCTGCCTGGCTTAATGTGAAGAAGGTACTTTTGCGTCCAGCGCGACTGGGATCGAGTTTCCCGTAAGCTGCTCTTGGCTGTGGACGAACCTGGGGACTTTCCTGCTTCAGCTGGAGGTTTCTGTTTTCTGCTGCCTGTCTTTGACTGTGACTGTCTCTGGGACTTAACTTGGAGCTGTGCTGCTGAGGGGCTTGGAGCTGGTTTGTGCCTCTGTGAGGATGGCGATGGAAGGGGCGCGGCCGAAGGTCCGGACCTACGCAGCGACGGCATCAGTGGCGGGTGCGAGGCCATCTGAGCTTGAGCCTCATGTTGACTTGGATGGGGACAGTTTTGGTATTTCTGTTCAAACTGGGCCTATGATGTCGAGGGGGGTAATTACGAAGGCCATGAATGAACTTCTTGGGAGGGGGGCTATTGTCTCTTCTGAGCTCGAACGGGGAAAGGTGGAGATGATACTTAAGACCCGGGAGTGTGTGGCCCGAGCGTTGGAGGAGGGGATCTCAGTGGGGGGGGTCCACGTACAGGTGGATCCGTGGGTATCCAGGGTGAGACCGGTTCTCCTGCGGAGCTGCCCCACTTATTTTTCGGATGCAGTGCTTATTCCACACCTGTCCAAGTTCGGGGAGGTGCGGTCTAAATGTTTTCGTCTCTTGAATCCCGGGGGAGACCCGGAGGAAAAAGGGGTCTTCAGTTTCAAGAGGAGGGTGTTCATGAAGGTGGGTGAGGGGGATGGTGCCGAGGGGAGTTTTGAGGTGGTGCATAAGGGTGTACCCAGAACCGTGCGTTGGAGTTGGGGCAAGGCACGGTGTCATGCGTGCGGCGAATTTGGACATCTCCGTAGGGAGTGTCTTTTTCGCGGGGGCACTGCTAGAGGTTCTAGTGCAGTGGCCCAGGAAAGCACTGCTGGCCCATCTGGGGTGGCTTGTCAAACCTCAGCGGCGCGGGGTGGTACTGCTGACCTGGCTGAGGTTGCCAGTTCTGCCTTGGTGACCCGGGGCGGCAGTGCTAAGCCTTCTGGGTCCAGAGGTTCCGCTTTGGGGACCCTGGGCAGTGAGAGCCCAAGCCCCCCACGTCCCCTACGTCTTGCGCCTGTGGCGGTGGATGGAGGTGGGGCGCAGGAGGAGGGGAGTGTTGAGGGGGGGTTTTGGGAGAAGCAGGGGAAGCACAATAAGAAGAAGGAGAGGGATAGGGCCGCCCGAGCGAAGAAAGTGCAATCGGGTGAGTTTAGCTCCAGTGTGGTGCAGACTGCACCTGCTGGGGCCCAGGGGGGAGTTGTGGTGGCTCGGAAGGGGGTCAAGAAGCCTAAACGTGTGGGTGGCAAAGTGGTTGGGGGTAATGTGGAGGCGGATGACCCTTCCCTTATGGAGGTTACCGCACCTCCGCATGCGAGTGGGACTAAAAGGAGGCATCTGCCTGGTGAAGAGGAGGAAGGGCGTGGGTCCAGAGCGAAGGGGATGTCTTTCTCCGGGCTTTCCACCACTGAGGTGGCTGAAAGTGGTCTTGACCCGGTGTCTTCTGGGTCGGTGGTTGGGCCTTCTCTTCATGGATCTACAGCGGGTGTCACCGGACTGGGTGCTGAAGTTGATTCCGGTGGAGGTAGGTCCACTGGGCGGGAGTCTGTCCCTTCATCTCAGGGGCCCTCTGAGGGAGTTATCTCGGCGGGTGCTGTGGTTAGCTCCCTTGGGGGTGTACCCTCTGGGTCGGATGAGGTCCCCTCGTTTCAGAGGCCTACTGAGGGTGCTAGCACGTTAGGTGACGTGGTTGGCTCCTCTGGTAGTGTGCCCTCTGTGACGGGGGATGCGCAGAGTCAGGCTGAGGGGGGAGTTTCGGGGGTGTTGTCGTTCAAGTCTGTGCTCCATATCAGTGCCAGTGGAGGTGCTGGGGGGCGGGATGCCTCACCGATGAGTTGTCTGGGGTGAGGTTAATGGCAGGTGGTGATTCTCTGGGTGATGCCTGTGGAGAGGGCACTCTGGATGATGTGGAGGTCAGGGCTGTTATGGGACGTGATCCTCTTTCAGACTCCGAGGGTGCCAGTGTTCCACAGGCCCTGGGGATGCCTCTTGTTGTTGCTTCCCCAGGCCCAGAGGAGGAGGGTGATGGTAGCGTGCAGGAGCCCAGCCATTCAGAGGGCTGCGAGTCTCAGGCAGGGGTGTTGGGACCCACCCCCAGCATTGATCCGGGTGGTCGTGTCATGGCTGTGGAGGAGGACAGCGATGCGGCCAGTGGGGGGGGCACAGAGAGTGATTTGTCAGACAGTTCTGGTCTTTCTGAGGTTGTTGATTCAGGTGCGAGCGGGTTGGCTGCAAGCCCAGACTCCAAGGCCGTGTCTGAGGCGAAGCTTATTGTTGAGGTGCGAGAGTTCTTAAAAATAAGCCGTGCTCCCAAAACATTATGGTTTGCCGCTACAAGGCGGTGGGAGGATTGGCTAGATGTGCAGGCGAGTCTCGAGGCTATCCTTAGTAACAAGGATAGTGGTCTTTCTGACTCGGATTTGGGGCAGTTTTGGGGTTTGTTGAAGGTCCTCAGAAAAGGAGCTCCTGTGACTACAGGGAGTGTGAGGGTCACAATCTAATGTGTCTACACATTCACAGTAGCTACATTAAATTTAAATGGGAGTAGAGCGAGTTTTCGAAGATTTCAGCTCTTATCAGCCCTAAGGGAGGGGAGATTTGCAGTTTGTTATCTGCAAGAGACACATACCGTTGCTAGTGATGAACCTACCTGGCAACTGGAGTGGGAAGGGAGGGTTTATATGAGCCATCTCAGCTCAAATTCGAGTGGGGTGGCTTTTCTGTTGGCCCCAAATTTTCTGCCAAGCATTTTAAAAGTGCAGGAAGTGGTGCCAGGACGTTTGCTCCATCTGGCCGTGAGCCTGGATGGCATGCCGTTGCATTTCATTAACGTGTATGCCCCTAGCTCCGGCACGATGCAGGCTGGCCTGCTTCGGGAGGTGAATGCTCTGTTGGGCACTATTGATAGGGGAGAGTGTGTCTTCCTTGGTGGGGACTTTAATTGCACACTTGAGGTGCGGGACCGTTCTGGTACTCAGTGTGCGCCTGCTGTAGCGAAGAAGCTGAGAGGCTTGATTGACTCCTTTGAGTTGGTTGATGTTTGGAGGGACCTTCACCCTGATTCCACTGCTTTTTCGCGGAGGTCTGAGGGCGGTGGTTCCCGCATTGATCGGTTTTATATTTCCCGAGCGTTTGTTTCCCGTGTCTCAGCGGCCTCAATGCGGCTGGTGCCGTGCTCGGACCATTGTCTGGTGCGTGTGGATTTCAATCCAGCGTGCGCTCGGGCTGGGTCCGCGTACTGGCACTTTAACAACAGGCTGCTGGAGGATCGGTGTTTCCGGGAGTCATTCACTCGGTTTTGGGTGAAGTGGAGAGAGAGGCAGAGGTGCTTCTCTTCCCTTAGGCAGTGGTGGGATGTGGGTAAAGCTCACATCCGTCTCTTTTGTAAGGAATATACATGGGGGTCGACTGGGAGGCGGGACTCAGCGGTCGAGAAGCTGGAGAGGGAGATACAGGACGCTGAGTCTCGCCTGGGTCAGTTTGGTGAAGACTCCAGCGAATGGGGGGAGTTTCAGAGGAAGAAGGAGGTTTTGAGGAGTCTGCTGCTTGAGCGATCTCGAGGCGCTTATGTGAGGTCTCGGGTCCAGATGCTGCACGAGCTGGACCGAGCGTCGCCTTTCTTTTTCTCTTTGGAGAAGGGGCGGGGAGCTCGAAAACAGCTCGTGGAGTTGCTTGCAGATGACGGCTCCTCTGTCACTGATCCAGAGAGGATTAATGCCTTGGTTAGGTCCTTTTATGGGTCCCTGTTCTCTGCGGAAGGATTCAGTGTGGAGGCTCAGCAAGATCTGTGGGAGGGTCTACCGACCGTAGATAGGGGGGAGGCTGATCTTCTTGATGGCCCCTTATCTTTGGAGGAGTTGACTCGCGCCTTGCATCAGCTCAGGAGGGGTAAGTCCCCCGGGCTGGATGGGTTGACGGTGGAGTTTGTTAGAGCATTCTGGGACGTCCTAGGGGGTGACTATATGTTGGTTCTGGGGGAGAGCCTGGCGACTGGAGTGATGCCTCTCTCGTGGCGTAGGACGGTTGTTGTCTTGCTGCCTAAGAAGGGCGAACTCCGTTTGTTGAAGAACTGGCGTCCAGTCTCTCTCCTTTGCACAGAATATAAAATTTTTGCACGGGCAATGGCAAATCGCCTGGGCTCCGTGCTGCATCAAGTGATTCATCCTGATCAATCTTATACAGTCCCTGGCCGGTCCATCCAGGATAACATCCACCTGGTTAGGGACCTGATTCATTTAGTCCAGGGTACTGGTGAGTCAGCTGCTTTTCTGTCTCTTGATCAGGAGAAGGCTTTTGATAGGGTAGAGCATGAATACCTATTTGGGACGTTGCAAGCGTTTGGGTTTGGACCACACTTCGTGGCCCGGGTCCGGCTTTTGTACGCTGCTGCGGAGTGTCTTGTAAAGGTTAATGGCGCGGTGCTATCTCCTTTTCATTTTGGGAGGGGGGTCCGCCAGGGGTGCCCTATGTCGGGCCAGTTGTATTCGGTCTGTGTGGAGCCGTTCCTGTGTCTTCTTCGGAGGAGGTTGACAGGCCTGGCCCTACCTGGCCCGCGGGTTGAGGTGATTCTATCGGCGTATGCCGATGACGTACTTCTTATGTTCACTGATCCTGGTGACCTGCGGAGGATGCGTGACTGCCAGGAGATATTCTCGGCTGCATCTTCTGCTAGGATTAACTGGAGTAAGTGCTCTGGACTTTTGGTGGGTCAGTGGCGGGTAGACTCCCTGCCGGAGGAGATGGCATTGTATGCGTGGAGTACCACGCACCTCCTCTATCTGGGGGTGTACCTGAGTCCCACTGAGGATGTTTGGCCGGCAAACTGGCAAGAGTTGGAGACGAAGGTGGTTGCTCGGCTGGGGCGCTGGTCAGGCCTGCTTGGAGTTCTCTCCTTTCGGGGGAGGGTGCTGGTCATAAACCAGCTGGTGGCCTCTATGTTATGGTACCGGCTGGCTACTCTTGTCCCGCCCTCTATATTTGTAACTGCTATACAGAAGAAGCTGGTGGATTTCTTTTGGGGAAATAGGAAGCATTGGATTTCCGCGGCGGTCCTGAGTCTTCCGTTAGAGGAGGGCGGCCAGTCCTTGGTGTGCGTGCGCACCCAGGTGGCGGCTCTCCGTCTCAGGACTCTGCGGAGATACATGTATGTAGAGAACCCTCCCAGATGGCACGCTCTGGCCACGTATTTTTTTCGTCAGGGTCGTTGCCTAAGGGGGGTCTCGCGGCTCCCGGTGGCGGGTGTCAGTCGACCCGCTCTAAGGGGCTTGCCTGTTTTCTATAGGGATGTGTTAAGAGTGAGGAATTTGGTGGTGTTCAGCCAGAGTGTTGTTCCACGAGGAGAGGGGGATGTTGTGGCTGCGGGTGTGGCTGGTCCTCATCCTGTCATGGTGGTTGTCGAGGAGAGGCGCGAGCCTAGAGTGGTTCAGATAGAGCTTACCCCTGCTCCGTCAGATCTGCTCATCGGGCCTAGGCTTCGGGATATTTCTCGGCCTCCGGCTCCGCATAATCTGAGCTGCCTTTCTGAGATGACCAGCATGCCATTTTGTGATGCAAGGAGACGCGCACTGTACAGGATGCTCCTGCACATTCTGAACCACCGTGCCTTCGTCTCCCGTCCTGACTCACCATGGAGGACGGTGTTACCATCCGAAGGCGGCGGGGGGCCCCAGTGGGGGTCCTTCTATAAGGGAGTTGTACCCCTTTATATTGGGGACCTGGGGTGGAGAGTGCTGCATGGAGCGGTGGTTTGTAATAAACTTTTGAGTCGGTTCACGGGCTCGTCTGCCGCATGTATTTTCTGCGGAGAGGAGGAGACCGTATTCCATGTGTATATGGAGTGTGTGAGGTTACTGCCCCTGTACCAATATCTGAAGGGGCTGTTCCTCAAGTTCTGGCTGCATTTTAGCCCCACAATCCTGGTGTTTGGACACAAGGCGGGGAGTGGGGAGAGCCGAGTGTGGGGGGGGGACTTACCTGTCGGTTTGCTCCTTGGCCTGGCCAAGATGGCCATTCGTGGGTCCAGGCAGCGGGCGGTCGACGGTCAGGCGAGAGTCGGCTGCCTGCCCCTCTTTCGGGCCTACGTCCGTGCACGTGTGTCCCTGGAGAGGGAACACGCGGTGTTCACGGGGACTCTGGAGGCCTTCCGTCAGCGCTGGTCGCCGCGTGGGGTTGAGGCGATTATAAATGAATGTACTGCTGTATTACAATGATATGTTCATTATAGTGTGATTTTTGATTGTGTTTTGATGTGTTGTATTTTATGATTTGTGTTGAATAAAGTTTTTGAAATGAAAAAAAAAAAAAAAGAAAAAAAAAAAAGAGAGAGAGAGAGAGAGAGGTCGTGTATTCTTCTCAGCTCTGCAGTTGTGAAGGATTGAAGCTGCCTTTCAAGGACTTTGCTGTCGATGAGGGCACAGACACAGAGGGGCTTCATAGTTTAACTTATCGTTGGGCTGTTGAAGCTTTTCGCTGGTCTGGGGAGCCTCCATCAGTGTGAAAGTTCCTGAGTTTTCTCCACATTGTCGAGGGTGCGGTTGGCGTTGGCGGATTGCCAAGAGTGGCTGTGATCTCAGTGGGTTGAAGTTGTGCGGTGTCTTTGTCGTTTTTGGCACCGCTTCTCTGCCCTAAAGTCATTTTGCTCAGTGCGGCTGCCTGGCTTAATGTGAAGAAGGTACTTTTGCTTCCAGCGCGACTGGGATCGAGTTTCCCGAAAGCTGCTCTTGGCTGTGGACGAACCTGGGGACTTTCCTGCTTCAGCTGGAGGTTTCTGTTTTCTGCTGCCTGTCTTTGACTGTGACTGTCTCTGGAGCTTAACTTGGAGCTGTGCTGCTGAGGGGCTTGGAGCTGGTTTGTGCCTCTGTGAGGATGGCGATGGAAGGGGCGCGGCCGAAGGTCCGGACCTACGCAGCGACGGCATCAGTGGCGGGTGCGAGGCCATCTGAGCTTGAGCCTCATGTTGACTTGGATGGGGACAGTTTTGGTATTTCTGTTCAAACTGGGCCTATGATGTCGAGGGGGGTAATTACGAAGGCCATGAATGAACTTCTTGGGAGGGGGGCTATTGTCTCTTCTGAGCTCGAAAGGGGAAAGGTGGAGATGATACTTAAGACCCGGGAGTGTGTGGCCCGAGCGTTGGAGGAGGGGATCTCAGTGGGGGGGGTCCACATACAGGTGGATCCGTGGGTATCAAGGGTGAGACCGGTTCTCCTGCGGAGCTGCCCCACTTATTTTTCGGATGCAGTGCTTTTTCCACACCTGTCCAAGTTCGGGGAGGTGCGGTCTAAATCTTTTCGTCTCTTGCATCCCGGGGGGGACCCGGAGGAAAAAGGGGTCTTCAGTTTCAAGAGGAGGGTGTTCATGAAGGTGGGTGAGGGGGATGGTGCCGAGGGGAGTTTTCAGGTGGTGCATAAGGGTGTACCCAGAACCGTGCGTTGGAGTTGGGGCAAGGCACGGTGTCATGCGTGCGGCGAATTTGGACATCTCCGTAGGGAGTGTCTTTTTCGCGGGGGCACTGCTAGAGGTTCTAGTGCAGTGGCCCAGGAAAGCACTGCTGGCCCATCTGGGGTGGCTTGTCAAACCTCAGCGGCGCGGGGTGGTACTGCTGACCCGGCTGAGGTTGCCAGTTCTGCCTTGGTGACCCGGGGCGGCAGTGCTAAGCCTTCTGAGTCCATAGGTTCCGCTTTGGGGACCCTGGGCAGTGAGAGCCCAAGCCCCCCACGTCTTGCGCCTGTGGCGGTGGATGGAGGTGGGGCGCAGGAGGAGGGGAGTGTTGAGGGGGGGTTTTGGGAGAAGCAGGGGAAGCACAATAAGAAGAAGGAGAGGGATAGGGCCGCCCGAGCGAAGAAAGTGCAATCGGGTGAGTTTAGCTCCAGTGTGGTGCAGACTGCACCTGCTGGGGTCCAGGGGCGAGTTGGGGTGGCTCGGAAGGGGGTAAAGAAGCCTAAACGTGTGGGTGGCAAAGTGGATGGGGGTAATGTGGAGGCGGATGACCCTTCCCTTATGGAGGTTACCGCACCTCCGCATGCGAGTGGGACTAAAAGGAGGCATCTGCCTGGTGAAGATGAGGAAGGGCGTGGGTCCAGAGCGAAGGGGATGTCTTTCTCCGGGCTTTCCACCACTGAGGTGGCTGAAAGTGGTCTTGACCCGGTGTCTTCTGGGTCGGTGGTTGGGCCTTCTCTTCATGGATCTACAGCGGGTGTCACAGGACTGGGAGCTGAAGTTGATTCCGGTGGAGTTGTGTCCACTGGGCGGGAGTCTGTCCCTTCATCTCAGGGGCCCTCTGAGGGAGTTATCTCGGCGGGTGCTGTGGTTAGCTCCCTTGGGTGTGTACCCTCTGGGTCGGATGAGGTCCCCTCGTTTCAGAGGCCTACTGAGGGTGCTAGCACGTTAGGTGACGTGGTTGGCTCCTCTGGTAGTGTGCCCTCTGTGACGGGGGATGTGCAGAGTCAGGCTGAGGGGGGAGTTTCGGGGGTGTTGTCGTTCAAGTCTGTGCTCCATATCAGTGCCAGTGGAGGTGCTGGGGGGCGGGATGCCTCACCGGATGAGCTGTCTGGGGTGAGGTTAATAGCAGGTGGTGATTCTCTGGGTGATGCCTGTGGAGAGGGCACTCTGGATGATGTGGAGGTCAGGGCTGTTATGGGTCGTGATCCTCTTTCAGACTCCGAGGGTACCAGTGTTCCACAGGCCCTGGGGATGCCTCTTGTTGCTTCCCCAGGCCCAGAAGAGGAGGGTGATGGTAGCGTGCAGGAGCCCAGCCATTCAGAGGGCTGCGAGTCTCAGGCAGGGGTGTTGGGACCCACCCCCAGCATTGAACCGGGGGGTCGTGTCATGGCTGAGGAGGAGGACAGCGATGCGGCCAGTGGGGGTGGCACAGAGAGTGATTTGTCAGAGAGTTCTGGTCTTTCTGAGGTTGTTGATTCAGGTGCGAGCGGGTTGGCTGTGAGCCCAGACTCCAAGGCCGTGTCTGAGGCGAAGTTTATTGTTGAGGTGCGAGAGTTCCTAAAAACGAGCCGCACTTCCAAAACATTATGGTTTGCTGCTGAAAGGCGGTGGGGGGACTGTCTAGATGTGCAGGCGAGTCTCGAGGCTATCCTTAGTAACAAGGATAGTGGTCTTTCTGACTCGGATTTGGGGCAGTTTGGGGGTTTTTTGAAGGTCCTCAGAAAAGGAGCTCCTGAGACTACAGGGAGTGTGAGGGTCTCAATCTAATGTGCCTACACATTCACAGTAGCTACATTAAATTTAAATGGGAGTAGAGTGAGTTTTCGAAGATTTCAGCTCTTATCAGCCCTAAGGGAGGGGAGATTTGCAGTTTGTTATCTGCAAGAGACACATACCGTTGCTAGTGATGAACCTACCTGGCATCTGGAGTGGGAAGGGAGGGTTTATATGAGCCATCTCAGCTCAAATTCGAGTGGGGTGGCTTTTCTGTTGGCCCCAAATTTTCTGCCAAGCATTTTAAAAGTGCAGGAAGTGGTGCCAGGACGTTTGCTCCATCTGGCCGTGAGCCTGGATGGCATGCCGTTGCATTTCATTAACGTGTATGCCCCTAGCTCCGGCACGATGCAGGCCGGCCTACTTCGGGAGGTGAATGCTCTGTTGGGCACTATTGATAGGGGAGAGTGTGTCTTCCTTGGTGGGGACTTTAATTGCACACTTGAGGTGCGGGACCGTTCTGGTACTCAGTGTGCGCCTGCTGTAGCGAAGAAGCTGAGAGGCTTGATTGACTCTTTTGAGTTGGTTGATGTTTGGAGGGACCTTCACCCTGATTCCACTGCTTTTTCGCGGAGGTCTGAGGGCGGTGGTTCCCGCATTGATCGGTTTTATATTTCCCGAGCGTTTGTTTCCCGTGTCTCAGCGGCCTCAATGCGGCTGGTGCCGTGCTCGGACCATTGTCTGGTGCGTGTGGATTTCAATCCAGCGTGCGCTCGGGCTGGGTCCGCGTACTGGCACTTTAACAACAGGCTGCTGGAGGATCGGTGTTTCCGGGAGTCATTCACTCGGTTTTGGGTGAAGTGGAGAGAGAGGCAGAGGTGCTTCTCTTCCCTTAGGCAGTGGTGGGATGTGGGTAAAGCTCACATCCGTCTCTTTTGTAAGGAATATACATGGGGGTCGACTGGGAGGCGGGACTCAGCGGTCGAGAAGCTGGAGAGGGAGTTACAGGACGCTGAGTCTCGCCTTGGTCAGTTTGGTGAAGACTCCAGCGAATGGGGAGAGTTTCAGAGGAAGAAGGAGGTTTTGAGGAGTCTGCTGCTTGAGCGATCTCGAGGCGCTTATGTGAGGTCTCGGGTCCAGATGCTGCACGAGCTGGACCGAGCGTCGCCTTTCTTTTTCTCTTTGGAGAAGGGGCGGGGAGCTCGAAAACAGCTCGTGGAGTTGCTTGCAGATGACGGCTCCTCTGTCACTGATCCAGAGAGGATTAATGCCTTGGTTAGGTCCTTTTATGGGTCCCTGTTCTCTGCGGAAGGATTCAGTGTGGAGGCTCAGCAAGATCTGTGGGAGGGTCTACCGACCGTAGATAGGGGGGAGGCTGATCTTCTTGATGGCCCCTTATCTTTGGAGGAGTTGACTCGCGCCTTGCATCAGCTCAGGAGGGGTAAGTCCCCCGGGCTGGATGGGTTGACGGTGGAGTTTGTTAGAGCATTCTGGGACGTCCTAGGGGGTGACTATATGTTGGTTCTGGGGGAGAGCCTGGCGACTGGAGTGATGCCTCTCTCGTGGCGTAGGACGGTTGTTGTCTTGCTGCCTAAGAAGGGCGAACTCCGTTTGTTGAAGAACTGGCGTCCAGTCTCTCTCCTTTGCACAGAATATAAAATTTTTGCACGGGCAATGGCAAATCGCCTGGGCTCCGTGCTGCATCAAGTGATTCATCCTGATCAATCTTATACAGTTCCTGGCCGGTCCATCCAGGATAACATCCACCTGGTTAGGGACCTGATTCATTTAGTCCAGGGTACTGGTGAGTCAGCTGCTTTTCTGTCTCTTGATCAGGAGAAGGCTTTTGATATGTTGGAGCATGAATACCTATTTGGGTCGTTGCAAGCGTTTGGGTTTGGACCACACTTCGTGGCCCGGGTCCGGCTTTTGTACGCTGCTGCGGAGTGCCTTGTAAAGGTTAATGGCGCGGTGCTAGCTCCTTTTCATTTTGGGAGGGGGGTCCGCCAGGGGTGCCCTATGTCGGGCCAGTTGTATTCGGTCTGTGTGGAGCCGTTCCTGTGCCTTTTTCGGAGGAGGTTGACAGGCCTGGCCCTACCTGGCCCGCGGGTTGAGGTGATTCTATCGGCGTATGCCGATGACGTACTTCTTATGTTCACTGATCCTGGTGACCTGCGGAGGATGCGTGACTGCCAGGAGATTTTCTCGGCTGCATCTTCTGCTAGGATTAATTGGAGTAAGTGCTCTGGACTTTTGGTGGGTCAGTGGCGGGTAGACTCCCTGCCGGAGGAGATGGCATTGTATGCGTGGAGTACCACGCACCTCCTCTATCTGGGGGTGTACCTGAGTCCCACTGAGGATGTTTGGCCGGCAAACTGGCAAGAGTTGGAGACGAAGGTGGTTGCTCGGCTGGGGCGCTGGTCAGGCCTGCTTGGAGTTCTCTCCTTTCGGGGGAGGGTGCTGGTCATAAACCAGCTGGTGGCCTCTATGTTATGGTACCGGCTGGCTACTCTTGTCCCGCCCTCTATATTTGTAACTGCTATACAAAAGAAGCTGGTGGATTTCTTTTGGGGAAATAGGAAGCATTGGATTTCCGCGGCGGTCCTGAGTCTTCCGTTAGAGGAGGGCGGCCAGTCCTTGGTGTGCGTGCGCACCCAGGTGGCGGCTCTCCGTCTCAGGACTCTGCGGAGATACATGTATGTAGAGAACCCTCCCAGATGGCACGCTCTGGCCACGTATTTTTTTCGTCAGGGTCGTTGCCTAAGGGGGGTCTCGCGGCTCCCGGTGGCGGGTGTCAGTCGACCCGCTCTAAGGGGCTTGCCTGTTTTCTATAGGGATGTGTTAAGAGTGAGGAATTTGGTGGTGTTCAGCCAGAGTGTTGTTCCACGAGGAGAGGGGGATGTTGTGGCTGCGGGTGTGGCTGGTCCTCATCCTGTCATGGTGGTTGTCGAGGAGAGGCGCGAGCCTAGAGTGGTTCAGATAGAGCTTACCCCCGCTCCGTCAGATCTGCTCATCGGGCCTAGGCTTCGGGATATTTCTCGGCCTCCGGCTCCGCATAATCTGAGCTGCCTTTCTGAGATGACCAGCATTCCATTTTGTGATGCAAGGAGACGCGCACTGTACAGGATGCTCCTGCACATTCTGAACCACCGTGCCTTCGTCTCCCGTCCTGACTCACCATGGAGGACGGTGTTACCATCCGAAGGCGGCGGGGGGCCCCAGTGGGGGTCCTTCTAGAAGGGAGTTGTACCCCTTTATATTGGGGACCTGGGGTGGAGAGTGCTGCATGGAGCGGTGGTTTGTAATAAACTTTTGAGTCGGTTCACGGGCTCGTCTGCCGCATGTATTTTCTGCGGAGAGGAGGAGACCGTATTCCATGTGTATATGGAGTGTGTGAGGTTACTGCCCCTGTACCAATATCTGAAGGGGCTGTTCCTCAAGTTCTGGCTGCATTTTAGCCCCACAATCCTGGTGTTTGGACACAAGGCAGGGAGTGGGGAGAGCCGAGTGTGGGGGGGGGA
Organism: Raja brachyura; assembly: GCA_963514005.1. The sequence continues at coordinate 137,528,555 of OY740782.1, read as the reverse complement.
CTTACCTGTCGGTTTGCTCCTCGGCCTGGCCAAGATGGCCATTCGTGGGTCCAGGCAGCGGGCGGTCGACGGTCAGGCGAGAGTCGGCTGCCTGCCCCTCTTTCGGGCCTACGTCCGTGCACGTGTGTCCCTGGAGAGGGAACACGCGGTGTTCACGGGGACTCTGGAGGCCTTCCGTCAGCGCTGGTCGCCGCGTGGGGTTGAGGCGATTATAAATGAATGTACTGTTGTACTACAATGATCTGTTCATTATAGTGTGATTTTTGATTGTGTTTTGATGTGTTGTATTTTATGATTTGTTTTGAATAAAGTTTTTGAAATGAAAAAAAAAAAAAAAAAAAAAGAGAGAGAGAGAGAGAGATCTTCTCAGCTCTGCAAAGAGAAGGATTGAAGCAGCCTTTCAAGGATTTTGCCGTTGGAGAGGGCACAGACCCAGGGGGGTTTCATAGTTCAACTTATTGTTGGGCTGTTGAAGCTTTTCTCTGGTCTGGGAAGCCTCCATCTGTGTGAAGATTCCTGAGTTTCTCCACATTGTCGAGGGTGCGGTTGTCGTTGGCGGATTGCCAATAGTGCCTGTGATCGTGGGTTTGGAATATTGGCGGTGTCTTTGTTGTTTTTAGCTCCGTTTCTCTGCCCTAAAGTCATTTTGCTCAGTGCGGCTGCCTGGCTTAATGTGAAGAAGGTACTTGTGCTTCCGGCGTGACTGCGATAGAGCTTTCCAAAAGCTGCTCTTGGCTGTGGACGATCCTGGGGACTTTCCTGCTTCTGCTGGAGGTTTCTGTTTTCTGCTGCCTGTCTTTGACTGTGACTGTCTTTGGGACTTAACTTGGAGCTGTGCTGCTGAGGTGCCTGGAGCTGGTTTGTGCCTCTGTGAGGATGGCGATGGAGGGGGCGCGGCCGAAGGTCCGGACCTACGCAGCGATGGCATCAGTGGCGGGTGCGAGGCCATCTGAGCTTGAGCCTCATGTTGACTTGGATGGGGACAGTTTTGGTATTTCTGTTCAAACTGGGCCTATGAGGTCGAGGGGGGAAATTACGAGGGCCATGAATGAACTTCTTGGGAGGGGGGCTATTGTCTCTTCTAAGCTCGAAAGAGGAAAGGTGGAGATGATACTTAAGACCCGGGAGTGTGTGGCCCGAGCGTTGGAGATGGGGATCTCAGTGGGGGGGGTCCACATACAGGTGGATCCGTGGGTATCAAGGGTGAGACCGGTTCTCCTGCGGAGCTGCCCCACTTATTTTTCAGATGCAGTACTTTTTCCACACCTGTCCAAGTTCGGGGAGGTGCGGTCTAAATGTTTTCGTCTCTTGCATCCTGGGGGGGACCCGGAGGAAAAAGGGGTCTTCAGTTTCAAGAGGAGGGTGTTCATGAAGGTGGGTGAGGGGGATGGTGCCGAGGGGAGTTTTGAGGTGGTGCATAAGGGTGTCCCCAGAACCGTGCGTTGGAGTTGGGGAAAGGCACGGTGTCATGTGTGCGGCGAATTTGGACATCTCCGTAGGGAGTGTCTTTTTCGCGGGGGCACTGCTAGAGGTTCTAGTGCAGCGGCCCAGGAAAGCGCTGCTGGCCCATCTGGGGTGGCTTGTCAAACCTCAGCGGCGCGGGGTGGTACTGCTGACCCGGCTAAGGTTGTCAGTTCTGCCTTGGTGACCCGGAGCGGCAGTGCGAAGCCTTCTGGGTCCGTAGGTTCCGCTTTGGGGACCCTGGGCGGTGAGAGCCCACGCCCCCCACGTCCCCCACGTCTTGCGCCTGTGGCGGCGGATGGAGGTGGGGCGCAGGAGGAGGGGAGTGTTGAGGGGGGGTTTTGGGAGAAGCAGGGGAAGCACAACAAGAAGAAGGAGAGGGATAGGGCCGCCCGAGCGAAGAAAGTGCAATCGGGTGAGTTTAGCTCCAGTGTGGTGCAGACTGCGCCTGCTGGGGCCCAGGGGGGAGTTGTGGTGGTTCGGAAGGGGGTAAAGAAGCCTAAACGTGTGGGTGGCAAAGTGGATGGGGGTAATGTGGAGGTGGATGACCCTTCCCTTATGGAGGTTACCGCACCTCCGCATGCGAGTGGGACTAAAAGGATGCATCTGCCTGGTGAAGAGGAGGAAGGGCGTGGGTCCAGAGCGAAGAGGATGTCTTTCTCCGGGCTTTCCACCACTGAGGTGGCTGAAAGTGGTCTTGACCCGGTGTCTTCTGGGTCGGTGGTTGGGCCTTCTCTTCATGGATCTGCAGCGGGTGTCACAGGACTGGGTGCTGAAGTTGATTCCGGTGGAGTTGTGTCCAATGGGCGGGAGTCTGTCCCTTCATCTCAGGGGCCCTCTGAGGGAGTTATCTCGGCGGGTGTTGGGGTTAGCTCTTTTGGGTGTGTACCCTCTGGGTCGGACGAGGTCCCCTCGTTTCAGAGGCCTACTGAGGGTGCTGGCACGCTAGGTGACGTGGTTGGCTCCCCTGGTAGTGAGCCCTCTGTGACGGAGGATGTGCAGAGTCAGGCCGAGGGGGGAGTTTCGGGGGTGTTGTCATTCAAGTCTGTGCTCCATATCAGTGCCAGTGGAGGTGCTGGGGGGCGGGATGCCTCACCGGATGAGCTGTCTGGGGTGAGGTTAATAGCAGGTGGTGATTCTCTGGGTGATGCCTGTGGAGAGGGCACTCTGGATGATGTGGAGGTCAGGGCTGTTATGGGTCGTGATCCTCTTTCAGACTCCGAGGGTGTCAGTGTTCCACAGGCCCTGGGGATGCCTCTTGTTGTTGCTTCCCCAGGCCCAGAAGAGGAGGGTGATGGTAGCGTGCAGGAGCCCAGCCTTTCAGAGGGCTGCGAGTGTCAGGCAGGGGTGTCGGGACCCACCCCCAGCATTGATCCGGGGGGTCGTGTCATGGCTGAGGAGGGGGACAGCGATGCGGCCAGTGGGTGTGGCACAGAGAGTGATTTGTCAGAGAGTTCTGGTCTTTCTGGGGTTGTTGATTCAGGTGCGAGCGGGTTGGCTGTGAGCCCAGACTCCAAGGCCGTGTCTGAGGCGAAGCTTATTGTTGAGGTGCGAGAGTTCCTAAAAACGAGCCGCACTTCCAAAACATTATGGTTTGCTGCTGAAAGGCGGTGGGGGGACTGTCTAGATTTGCAGGCGAGTCTCGAGGTTATCCTTAGTAACAAGGATAGTGGTCTTTCTGACTCGGATTTGGGGCAGTTTCGGGGTTTGTTGAAGGTCCTCAGAAAAGGAGCTCCTGTGACTACAGGGAGCGTGAGGGTCTCAATCTAATGTGCCTACACATTCACAGTAGCTACATTAAATTTAAATGGGAGTAGAGCGAGTTTTCGAAGATTTCAGCTCTTATCAGCCCTAAGAGAGGGGAAATTTGCGGTTTATTTTCTGCAAGAGACGCATACCGTTGCTAGTGACGAACCGACCTGGCGACTGGAGTGGGAAGGGGGGGGTTTATATGAGCCATCTCAGCTCAAATTCGAGTGGGGTGGCTTTTCTGTTGGCCCCAAATTTTCTGCCAAGCGTTTTAAAAGTGGAGGAAGTGGTGCCAGGCCGTTTGCTCCATCTGGCCGTGAGCCTGGATGGCATGCCGTTGCATTTCATTAACGTGTATGCCCCTAGCTCCGGCACGATGCAGGCTGGCCTACTTCAGGAGATGAATGCCTTGTTGGGCACTATTGATAGGGGAGAGTGTGTCTTCCTTGGTGGTGACTTTAATTGCACACTTGAGGTGCGGGATCGTTCTGGTACTCAGTGTGCACCTGCTGTAGCAAAGAAGCTGAGAGGCTTGATTGACTCCTTTGAGTTGGTTGATGCTTGGAGGGACCTTCACCCGGATTCCACTGCTTTTTCGCGGAGGTCTGAGGGTGGTGGTTCCCGCATTGATCGGGTTTATATTTCCCGAGCGTTTGTTTCCCGTGTCTCAGCGGCCTCAATGCGGTTGGTGCCGTGCTCGGACCATTGTCTGGTGTGTGTGGATTTTAATCCAGCGTGCGCTCGGGCTGGGTCCGCGTACTGGCACTTCAACAACAGGCTGCTGGAGGACCGGTGTTTCCGGGAGTCATTCACTCGGTTTTGGGTGACGTGGAGAGAGAGGCAGAGGTGCTTCTCTTCCCTTAGGCAGTGGTGGGATGTGGGTAAAGCTCACATCCGTCTCTTTTGTAAGGAATATACATGGGGGTCGACTGGAAGGCGGGACTCAGCGGTCGAGAAGCTGGAGAGGGAGATACAGGACGCTGAGTCTCGCCTGGGTCAGTTTGGTGAAGACTCCAGCGAATAGGGTGAGTTTCAGAGGAAGAAGGAGGTTTTGAGGAGTCTGCTGTTTGAGCGGTCTCGAGGCGCTTAAACCCCTGTCTCACGGTGCGAGTTGGCCCACGAGTGACCCCGAGTTTTCACTCGTGGTGATCACGTACAGCCAACGTAGTGGGAACGTCGGAACTCGCGCGATCAACTTTTCCACTCGTGGCGCTAACGGCAGGTACCTGTGAAACTTGTGAACTCGTGAAAAAAGTCAAACATGTTTGATTTTTTCCACGAGTCAAGTTTCGTGGTCAAGTTTAAAATTGAAACATTTAAACTCAGAGTTATATCGTAGTGGCCCGTGCGTTAAGTTTAGTGATTCGTGCGTCTACCGTGGGAACTCTTTAATAAACACAAGATGCTGGAGTAACTCAGCGGACCAGGCAGCATCTCTGGAGAGAAGGAATGGAGTCGAGACCCTTCTTCAGACTTACCCAAAACGCCACCCATTCCTTCTCTCCAGATATGCGGCCTGTCCCACTGAGTTACTCCAGCATTTTGTGTCTATCTATACTTTAGTTTCGGATATGATCAAGTGTAAGAAACGCAAACCAGACTACCTTCACATCAGAAAATCCTAATGTTCCTAATTTGGCCGAGGCACTTCACTGTCCGTGTGTAGGAAGGAATTGCAGATGCTGGTTTACACCGACGATGGACACAAACATGCTGGAGTAACTCAGCGGGGCAGGCATCGCCTCTGGAGAGAAGGAATGGGTGATGTTTCGGGTCGGGACCCTTCTTCAGACTCCCCGCTCATTCTTCCCTCGTCGATGTGAACTTGTGGGGGTGCGAGGAATCGGGCGTCGCTGGGTAAGGGGAAGAGAGGTTTTACTGCTGAATTATGCGCAACAGAAGCATGAAGTGGGGGTAAGGTCCATTTAAACTATCTTGTCGTCGTCCCCCCCCCCCCCCCCCCCAATGTTGGGAGAGAGAGGGAAGAGAGTTGTGCAAACAAACCACGGGAGACTGCATCTTTGGAGGGAAATCATAAAATGTATAGGGATGTTTCCGGCCGGGACCCTAAAGGTTGACTACCCGTTTCGCAGATGCCGTTCCTAGCCCCCCTCTCACTCCTCCCCACCCATAGTCTTTGCCTTCTCCCAATTCCACCATCCCTCGTCCCCCCCCCCCCCCCCCACCCCCCCAAACCTGTACTCGCCTGAACTGCTGAAGATAACCGAGTGCTTTAAATGCGAATCCCGGACTGCAGCAACAACACACGCCCTGAGCGGGAGAGGAACTTGGTAACTCAAGAGAAAACGGGAGGGGAACTTGGTAACTCTGGAGACGATCTCGGAACATCGCAGATTACCATACCCGTGGGACCTCGCCACAAACACTTGCACATCAACTTGGAATATCGTACACAACCACGAGTCTGTCACTCTGGGTCACTCGTGTGTCAACTCGCACCGTGAGACAGGGCCTTTACGTGAGGTCTCGGGTACAGATGCTGCATGATCTGGACCGAGCGTCGCCTTTCTTTTTCTCTCTGGAGAAGGGGCGGGGAG